>JAJHZJ010000033.1:651033-1302066 GCA_023548195.1 Bettongia penicillata ogilbyi
TAAACTCCAGGTTCTTTATCTGTAAAATGGAGATCATAATACCTCTCTCACAGGAATGTTGTCAGGATAAAAAGTGATATCAAATGTAAAGTACTTTTCAAACCTTTGTTCTATATAAATGTTAAATATTATTATCATCAATGTATGATTAAAGATATTAAATATGGAACAAGTATTGTGCTTAGGTATACCCTATCAGTATTCTTTATTTTAAATGTTTATTCTCTTCTATTCAACAGAGAGCTTTCCAGGTCACTTGAAGTTCTAAAGCAGAATGGATATTTCTGGTATATATGTAATTTGTAAAAACTGTCCTTTTAAAAAAACAGTATTCAAAACCTTATCACTGTTAAAATAATTCCTCAACTCTGTTTAATTCACTTTATATTCACCATATGTCAAAACCATAAATTATATTTCCTGATACTATCCAGGTGTCATCCCACTACTCTAAAAGAGGCCACTGAATTCTTTATATTTGCTTTATTCTAAAGGATCAGACAACACACCCTTTCACTTAGTGCTCTGAAAATTCAAAGGGTTGATGACTGTCTTACTAAACAGCTCTAAATAGAACTAAATATGTTAACGTAATAGTAATAATGCCTTTTGGTTTGGATAGATGAGCTAAAGCGTGCTGATAGGAGCTCCCTTAATTCACGTGAACAGCAGAATTATAAATGCAGCAAAAAACAGCTTACTGTAATGTAAACCAAGTCTTCCATGCACTGCTCACAGGACAAGTTTATTTAATGTAATATATTACTCTAACCCATCATTGCTACCTTTCAGTTTATACTTTTATGGTAACAAACGGTTATAATAAACAGAGCCGTTGTGTTAAAATCAAATAGGAACTGGAAGTCTCAGTCTTCATTCTCTTCTAGAAAAGATAATTTAGCTGAGGCTCATTTTCTAAAATGCTGGGGTTGGGGTAGGGTGAGGTGGACAGACGCAGACCAGAAAATATAAACTAGTCATGACTTCAGAGATCTTGGCATCATCCTATTAATTCTGATCTGATATATGTTTGTTATAGATTATACAACAACACAGTAATGTATTATTAAATGTATTAAGACTAAATGGCAAGGAGGAATGGCTATTTGTTTTTCTATTAAAATACAACAAAGGATAATGCATTAATCAGCGATAACTGCTACTATTTATTCAATCTATTCCTAATTGTTATGGTTAATATGGTGTAGTAGAATGGTGGATTTCGATTCAGAATAGTCAATTCAAATCTTGATCCTAGAATTTATAACCTGTGTGACCATAAATATTTTGGGCCTCAACTATTCATTCCTAAAATTAGGGGGTTGGCTAAGATACTTTACAGTTCCAAAACTATGATCTTGTCCCACCTATAATAATCAAAATATTTTAGCCCTGCAAAAGCATCTGTCATTTAGAATTCAGAAATAATATGCTCTAGGAAATAAAAGTTATATAGTTAATTCATGTAGCAATAACATTAGATGTGTTATATATGCATATATGTATTACATATATATGAGAAAGGACTTTGAAAAAGATGAAGGAATACATGAATATAAGACAACCCTCTTATTTTAGTTATAAGATACAAATCTGGACCCTTTAAAGTAAATATTTTCTATTACTTAGTCAGCTTTGGACTGAAGTAGTAGAAAATGAAGAAGTTATAAGGGCCACAGTATATTGTATGGAGGGTGTTGAGGTGAAGAATGAATGAGTCCTTAGGGTAAGCTCTCAAACATAAAATTCTATATACACCTTTCACTAAGCACATCCCTTAGTGATGTTATACCAACTTACTGATAAAGAACAGGAACACGATGCTGAGAGACATGGCTAGATAGCAGGGGAGGGAAAGATGCTATGGATAAACTGAACTGCTATTTAATTAATATTAGTTAATAGCTTGAAACAGGGATGAAAGCAAATGCAATGTTGACATAGAAAGCCACTGCGTCCAAGACTAAGGAGGTGATAGTCCTCCATATCCAGAGTATTGTATTCATTTCTGGAGGCCACATTTTAGCAGCAGTAGTAGTCTTGGTGGTAATTAGTTCTTGTTGTAGCAGTAGGAGTAATAGTAGCAACAGCATTTGTATAGTGTTCAAAGTTTGCAAAGTACTATAAATATCTCATTTTGTCCTCACAAAACCCTGCAAGTTAGGTGTTACTATTATCATGCACATTTATAGATGAGTAAACGGAGGCAAACAGAGATTAATCCAGGGTTAACTAGCAAGTGTTAGTTCAACATTAATGTTAGTTAGCAAGATTTAAACTCAGCACCCAGAGATACCATTTCTAGGTTTGTAACCCAAGAGATCATAAAAATGGGGAAAGGACCTACATGTACGAAAATATGTATAGCAGTTCTTTTTTGTGGTGGCAAAGAATTAGAAATTTAGGGGATGCCTATCCATTGCAGAATGGCTGAACAAGTTGCGGTATATGAATGTAATGGAATATCATTGTGCTTTAAAAAAAGATGATGAGCAGGATGAGCAGGCAGACTTCAGAAACACCTGAAAAGACATGCTGAGTGAAACAAGGAAAACCAAAAGAACATTGACATGGTAACAGCCACACTTGACTGACTTTGATAGACTTAGCTCTTCTTAACAATGTAAGGATCTAAGACAACTCCAAAGGACTCACAATGGAAAATGCTATCTACATCCAGAGAAAGAACTTTAGATTCTGCGTTAGGAATAAACCTTCAACTTTTTGCCTCTGTGAAGTAACTTTAAAGCAACTACCTCAGATGGTCCTTCAATGTTATGGCCCTCTTAATTAGGAAGAAAAATCATAGGAATCATTTTCCCCCTCAGATCTGATTTTCTTGTGTTTGCAAACTGATTTCTGTTTACAAAGTCCACCATCTTATCGTACTGACAAATAAGTTTTCAGTTTCTTTTTTCTTTCCAAAATATTGTCTTAAATTGCAACTGAAGTAAAAACAACACAAAAACTTTCAACATAATGAACAAGCTCATTACACTTCCCTATATTGTAAGATCTTTTAGGGCAACAAAAAAGTAATCTTTGAATCCAACAGTTTCTTTCACCTAATAGGAGCTCAGTGAAGTTTTACCAAATTAAATAAGAAACACTCATTTCAATATCATATTGGGAGCCCATAGACCAATGGCCATGATCATTTTCATGTTATTTCTTATAGATATGGCTCTTACTCTGAACTTTCCTTATTAACACAAGAAGCAAATCCCCTAAAACACAAATGGGAAGTAAACACAATACATGTTAAATCATTTCCCCCACAAGAACAATGAGCTCAGAATTCTGTAATTCATCATAAAATGGAATAAAGTAAACATTGTTATCTCATCTTGAATTACATAAATGAAACTGTCATAGATAAATACTCTGTCAACATTTTTAAAAAATGCCACGGAAAGGTAGAGCTATTCAATTATTCACATAAATCACAGAATTTTAAAGTTAGAGGATATCTCAGTGGCCATCTAGTCCAAATCATACACTAAAGGAACCTAGATTATAAAACAGAATTCAAGTGTTCATCTGAGTACTGATTAAAGATCTAAAAGGAGGTAGAAAGTCATTCCATTCTTAGACTTAATTGTTAAGAAGTTTTTCCTGACATTAATCCAAATTCCATTCTTTGCAATTTCCAACCAGTGCTCCTAGATAAGATGAATGGGACTAAATAAAATAAGCCTAATCCCCTGCTTGTGATAGCCATTCTAATACTTGAAAACAATTACCATGTGTCCCCTGAATCTCCTCTCCATGAGACTAAACATGACACGATCTTTAAATGATCCTATATGTCATGTACTGATGGACCTTAAACATCCTGATTACTGTTATCTGGATATTCTCCAGTTTATCAATATCCTCCTTAAACTGTCCTGCCCAGAAAAGAACAATATTTAAGATGAGAAAGGTTGTTTCCATTTTATCCTGTAACTTGTTTATACGTAGTTATTTGCATGTTATCTCCTTAGTTAGACTGAGCTTCTTTAGAAATAAGTCTTTGCTTCTTGTCCTTCTTTGTATTCCCTTCATTTAGTGCACAGCCCACTTGCCACTTGGTAAATGCTTGCTGACTTGACTTTCAAGTTAAATGTGTTCATTCTAAAAGAAATTTTAATGTTTCAAATAACAAAATAAGAATGAAATGCAAAAAAGTAGCACCCAATATTATTATGTGGAGATTTGAATTGGTCCAACCATTCAGGAAATGTTTGGAATTATATTTTAAAATGTTACTAGACTTCTGGACTCAGAGATCCATGTCAGGTATATGCCCCAAGGAGGTCAATGAAAAAAAAAAAAAAGAAATGTTCTAAATAAAATTTTTATAGTAATATTGTTTGTAGTACTAAAAACCTGAAAACAAAGCAGGTGCCCATTGACTGTAAAATGGTTACACAAATCATGGCACAGTAATATAATGGAATATTACTGCACTCTAAGAAATGTTGAATATGATAAATACAAAGAAGCATGGAAATAATTATGTAAAATAATGCATAATTAAGCAAGTAGACCAAAAAAATTATATACACAATTCTTACATGGAATGTAAATGAAAAAACAAAAACATCTGAAACTGAATGTTAAAAATTATAATAATCAACTCCAATGCCAAAGAATGGATAAGAGAATTCAAAGAATACACCTTCCAATCCTTTTTTGCATAGGTAGAAGATGAGAGATATGGGATAAAAACAGACTACTTATAAGCATTGCTTAGACTGTTTTTATATTTATCATCATCACCTCTTAAATTAAATAGAAAATTCTGCTTGTGGTTCACAATCCTTTATAGCCCCACACCTTTGTAAGTATTCTTAAACTTCATTTCCCAGAATATACTTTTTGATCCAATGACACTGGCCTTCCTGCTGTTTCATGAAGAAAATGTCCTCTCTCCTTTTTAAATTTATTTATTTATTTTTAGTTTTCAACATTCATTTCCACAAAATTTTGAGTTCCAAATTTTCTCCCCATCTCTCCCCTCCCTCCACCCCATAACACCTTACATTCTGATTACCTCTTCCCTCAATATGCCCTCCTCTCTATCATACCCCTCTCTTCCTTATCCCCATCTTTTCCCTTTTCTTGTACAAAAAGATAGATTTCTATACCCCATTACCTGTATTTCTTATTTTCTAGTTGTATGCAAAAATAGTTCTCAATATTCACTCCTAAAACTGAATTTCAGCTTCTCTTCCTTCCTCCCTCCCAACCCATCCCCACTGAGAAGGCAAGCAATTCAATATAGGTTATATATGTTTAGCTTTGCAAAAGACTTCCATAATAGTCATGTTGTATAAGACTAACTATATTTCCCTCCATCCTATCCTGACCCCCATTTATTCTCTTCTCTCTTTTGACCTTGTCCCTCCCCAAAAGTGTCTACCTCCTCCCATTTGCCCTCCCATCTATTATCCCCCCACCCCACTTGTCCCCTTCTCCCCTACTTTCCTATAATGAAAAATAGATTTTCATACCAAATTGAGTGATCATGTTATTCCCTCCTTAAGCCAAATGTGAAGAGAGTAAGCTTCACTTTTTCCCTCTTACCTCTTCCCTTTTCTCCTCCATTGAAAAAACTTTCTTTTTTTTATGAGAGATAATGTGCCCCATTCCATTTCTTCTTTTCTCTTCCCAACTATTCCTCTCTCACCCCTTACTTTTTTTTTAGATATAATTCCTTCTTATTCAACCCATCCTGTGCTCTCTATGTGGGTGTGTGTGTGCATGTCTCTGTGTGTGTGTGTGTGTGTATAATCCCACCAACTACCAAGATACTGAGAAAAGTTTTATGAGCTACAAATATTATCTTTCCATGCAGGAACGTAAACAATTCAACTTTAGTAAGTCCCTTATGATTTCTCTTTCTCATTTACCTTTTCATGCTTCTCTTGATTCTTGTGTTTGAAAGTCAAATTGTCTTTTCATCAAGAAAGCTTGAAAGTCCTCTATTTCAGTGAATGACCATTTTTCACCCAGAAGTATTATACTTAGTTTTGCTGAGCAGGTGATTCTTGGTTTTAATCCTAGTTCCTTTGACTTCTGGAATATCATATTCTATGCCCTTTGGTCCCCTAATGTAGAAGATGCTAGATCTTGTATCATCCTGATTGTACTTCCACAGTACTCAAATTGTTTCTTCCTAGCTGCTGTCAATACTTTCTCCTTGACCAGGGAACTCTGAAATTTGTTTACAATGTTCCTAGGAATTTCTATTCTTGGATCTCTTTCAGGAGGTGATTGGCAGATTCTTTCAATATTTATTTTACCCTCTGGTTCTAGAATATCAGGGCAGTTTTTCTTGATAATTACATGAAAGATGATGTCTAGGTTCTTTTTTTGATCATGTCTTTCAGGTAGTCCCATAATTTTTAAATTGCCTCTCCTGGATCTGTTTTCCAGATCAGCTGTTTTTTCAATGAGATATTTCACATGATCTTCCATTTTTTGATTCCTTTGGTTTTGTTTTGTGATTTTTTGGTTTTTCATAAAGCCATTGGTTTCCACCTATTCCATTCTAATTTTCAAACAACTATTTTCTTCAATGGGATTTTGTACCTCTTTTTCCATTTGGCTAATTCTGCTTTTGAAAGCATTCTTCTCCTAACTGGCCTTTTGAACCTCTTTTGCCAATTGAGTTAGTCTATTTTTCAAGGTGTTATTTTCTTCATCATTTTTTGGGGTCTCCTTTAGCAAGCTATTGATTTGCTTTTCATGATTTTCTTGCATCTCTCTCATTTCTCTTCCCCATTTTTCCTTCACCTCTCTTACTTAATTTTCAAAATCCCTTTGGAGCTCTTCCATGGCCTGAGACCACTGAATATTTATTTTGGATGTTTGGGATACAGAAGCCTTGACTTTTAAGTCTTTCCCTGGTGGTAAGCATTTTTCTTCCTCACCCAAAAGTATGAGAGAAGATACTTGTTCACCAAGAAAGTAACCTTCCATAGTCTTATTTTTTTCCCCCATTTTGGGGCATTTTCCCAACCAGTTACTTGATTTTTGGGTTCTTTGTCAAGAGAATCTGTGAGATCTCAGTTCCTCCAAGGTGACACAGTCAAACCTGCACACTGATCTGTGAGCAACTAGAAACTTTTGTGCCCAGAATGTGTGAGTAGTAGAATTTTCTCTCCAGAACAGCCTCACCTCCAGTTCTACCATGCCAGCACTCAGGGCTGAGGTCAGATCAGCTGCTCAGTTTCCCCAGGGGCTTTATGATGAGACCTCCTACAATGAATGCCTGCTACTGCCTGCCGTGGGAGCCGCTGCCACCTGCTGAGGTCTCTGCCACTTCCACCTGGGGCCAGAGTTATGGGGGTACCCTGGCTCCCTTCTTAGCCAGCTGAGAAAGCCCTCTCACTGACCTTTGGTGCCTATAGGTTAAGGGATATGAAAACCACAGATGTTGCCACAGGGGATTCCACTTCTGAGGCCTGCTCCAGTCCTCCTCCCTATGCCACATAATCAAGGCTGGGCTGGTCTCTGATCCTCACCCTGTGTGACAGACCTTTTGTGTTGGCCTTTCAGGTCACTGAGGGCTGGAAGTCTCCTCCACTTTGTCGTTCCATGGCTTCTGCTCCTCTAGAATTTGTTGAAAGTCATTCTTTACAGGTATTTTATGGGTTGTGGGGGAAGAGCTAGAGTATATGGATCTTCCTACTCTGCCATTTTGGCTCCGTCCCCACCCTTTTCCTCTCTCCTTTTAAGACATTTTTTTCCTGACTGTTACCCATAACTAAAATACTTTCTCTCCTAATCTCTACCTATTGGTTTTCCCAGCTTCCTTCAAATTCCAGTTGAAATTTCATCTTCTACAGGAATCCTGTCTCAATCCTTTAATCTAATACCTTCCTCCTAAATATTTCCCATCTATCCTGTATATATCTTTTTTGTACATATTTATTTGCCTGTTATGTGCCTTATTAGATTGTGAAGTCCTTGAAGGCAGGGACCATCACCCCTAGCACTTAGCATGGTGTCTGACATATGGTAGAGGTTTAATAAATGTCTATTGACTTCTTCCTGAATATTATAAGGGATGACTCTCTGGGAAGAGGAGGCACGATGAATATAATACAAAATATAGATTATTTAAAAACCAAAGATAAAGAAAAGTTTAAGTATTTTTTCTCTGATTTATATTTGAAAGTTTTGTATTCATTCATTCGAACAGTAAGTACACATGAATATGTTCTCATAAAGATTTCATCAACTATAAATGTCACTGAAAACATAGATTCAAATGTCATAAATATGTTTAAATAATAAAATATAATAAATTAATAATTTATAATTTATTAGAAAAAATTAAAATATATGGAACCTAATTCCTAAATGCTTGCCTAACATTGGTCTCAGATTCATCTTTTCTAGCATAATAGCCTCCTCACTGGCCTATCTGTCTCTACTTTCTCTTCTCTTCAATTGATTTAACAGACCCCTCCCTCAGGGATAGGGCTAACCTTGAGTCTGTCCTACTTAGAAATTTTTAGTGACTCTCTATTGTTCCCAAATAAATACAAACTCCTCATTTTGACATTTAAGATTCTCTATACTCTGGTTCCAATCTACCTTTCCTACCATCGAATTATTTCACCTCAATATCCATCATATACATAATGTTTCAGCTAACCTGGATGACCAGCTCTTCCCTGAGTTGTAGATTCCACCTCACTTTTTCTCTGATTTTTCATAAATTGTCCCTTTGGTGTGTAATTAGTCAATAAATATACACTTATTAAGTTCACAGTATGTTCCATGCACTGTGTGAGGCTCTGGGGATATAAATATAATAAAAGAAATGGTGCCTACTCACAAGATGTTTACCTTCTATTAGGGGAATAGTAAAGGTATATAGGTAAATACAGAATAAAAATATAGAGCATCAATGCCAAAAACTCAAGGTAGTTAAACACATGGTTGTTAGAGAGGGAAAGCATTAGCATTTACGGCCATCAGGAAAGTCAAGGTGGAAAACCTTGAAAGAAGAAGAGTTCATAGGATTCAAAATGAGGAAGAAGTGAATTTTGGGCATCAGGAACCGTCACAGCAAAAACCCAGAGCCGGAAAATCAAGTCATATACTTTGCTCATATGTGCTCTAAGGAACAGAGAAAATTCCACTATGGCTGCATCCCAGCATGTAGGACCAAGGAAACACCTAGGCTGGAAAGAAAGAGTGGCTCAAGACTATAAAGAAGGCTAAATAAGCTAAACAGAGGAATTTATATTTCATCCTTAAGGCAACAGTATACTATTAAAGCTGATTGAGCTAGAATGATTTGGTCCAATCTTCAATTAATGAAAATCAGTTTGTCAACAGTGCGAAGGATGGCCTGAAGCAGGGAGAGACTTGAGGCAGGGAGGTCACTTTGTAGGCCACTTTAGTCATTTGAACAGATACTGAATGATGATGGTATTTGTGTGAACAGAGAAGGAGTTGGATGTAAAGGTAGGAAAGGTAGATTTAGAAACTGAATGAAGTGAGTAAGGAAGACAACAAGCTTAGGAATCTACTCTGCAAAAGTATTTTTAAAATTAATCCTCATAGTAACAGACTATAAACTCTAAATAATGCTTTGCAACTGACTTCTCAATAAACTTAAAGGACTTTACTCAATTTCTATGATTGCATTCTACCTACAATAAAATGAGGGTACTTGGAACTCACCCGAAGTAGATTGTTGATACAATAATCACTGAGGACAGGAGAGCTACGGTAAGACCACATTTAACCTAGATGTCAGTTTTGTATGATTTTAAACCCTTTAAAACATATAAAAATCCCAAAATGTTAAAAGGCCAAAAATGCTGAAAAACACATAGCAAAGTCCCTGCATGCTAAAATCCCTGAGTTCTATAACACACTATCACTTTGAATATATCTTGAACAGGATTCTAAAACTGATTACTTAATTTTCCAAACAATCTCCTACCACAGTTTAGAAGAAGTTAGAGTGAAATAAGTAATGATCACTGGTAGACCAGAAAGAAACTAAATGCCATTTAAAACAAAAAACAAAAAAAGTGAAGCAAAATTTTCTGAGACAAAAGACAGCATAAAAACACACTCCTATACTGTTAGGTAGCCCAAAGCCATCATTTTGGCCTATAGAGAGTATAAACTCCCTAAGAGAAGGGACCATTTCATTTTTTTTCTTTTGCTTTTTTTAATCCTAAGTACCTAGCACAACTCCTGGCATACAGTAGATTCTGATGCTTTCTGACTGACAGATAATATTCATGATGATTACTTGAATAATCAAGAAAAAGGGTTAGTGAATTCTACCGGAAAAAGGAATTTAAAAAATTCTATTTAAATTTGCCTTCAGTTTTCTGGAAAATTTGTTATGCTTTGTACTCAGCATTTCTCTTTCCATTCACAGATTAGAAGATAGGATATAATATCACAAAACTCAGGGCAATATTTCAAACTACTATTTAATCTGAAAATGAATGCCATCATAAAAGGTTTGTAAACCAATTGAACAAATAGCACCTAGGACTAAAAATCATACAGTTACTACAAGTGACAACATTATTCCCAAATGAGTCATTAACTGACAAAGTACACGTGTCCAAAGAAATTTTCATTACCCGTGGAAGACCATTTCATTTTGGAAATTGTTGATGGCTCTGTCTAATGGAAAAAAAAAACTATCAAAAATATAGTTCATGAATAGGAAGGGTCAAATAAGACTTTTATACATAGTAAAACAACAACAAATCATAGTTCTGACAAGTTCTCAGGAAGACAAAAAGACAATACTCTCAAGATGACCTCATCCTCAAAGGTTGAGGTATTGTTGGTAACCTATTTGAGGGAATTAGGCCAAGAGTCACACCACACAGGAAATATTTGATCACAATAAAAGAAAGGTTTATCAAATTGCTAAAACAAACCCACTTCCTATAAAAACAGAAGAGGATTAATAACTGACAAGCTCTGACTGGTTATGGGATAGACGGACACCTGTACTAGTGAATACAAAACAGTGACTGTGACATTTCAGAGCTGCCCATAATACACAGCTGACCTACATTAAAATTCTAGGAAGCAGAGGCAGTTCAGCTTGCTCATTTATTTATGATCTAGTAAAAGCAGCAGAGAGCAAGAAGTCTGTTAACTTGAATCAGCCCATGCTGAGAAAGAATGAAGAGAAATTGTGGCCATACCTTCTAGTTTCAAAGAGCACTTATTTTCTTTCTTTCAGGGTCCTCGCAGATACAGTTATAGTTGGAAGGGAACTTAAAGATCTATCTAGTCCAATCCCATCCCATTTTACAGATGAAGCAACTGAGGCCTAGAAAAGCTAAATGACTTGCCCAAGGTCACACTGATAGGAAGTGATTTTAGCACTGTTTTCTTGACTGATATTCATAAAAGTACACGGTTTATAAAATTCAGGAAAAATCCTTGAGTGGCTGAAGTTCAAAGCTGAACCTTTGCCAACTTTTAAGATACTTGTTTGATGATAAATTACTAAATCATTTCTCTCTCTTTCTCTCTCTCTCTCTCTCTCTCTCTCTCTCTCTCTCTCTCTCTCTCTCACACACACACACACACACACACACACACACACACATACCACACTCTGCACAAGGGCACACAATGCTTTCTTGATTCACTTGTTAAGCATAAGCAGTATTCATAGCACAGTTCTAAATTATTTTAATAATTACAAACTTCTAACTATTTGTAGGCAGAATCTCTGTGATTAAAAAGAACTTTAGTTTTATAATTCAGAGTAAAGATAAAATAGCATAGAAAATTTTTATTAAAAAACAGGATCAAAAGTTTTGTTTGAAAAGATTGAGTATAAACTGAAACCTTGAGGAGGTTTCATTAAAGTATGGTTTCAATAGTGTTTCTTTTATTTAGGAAGAATTACAGCACTGTATAAATTTTAAGATAAAATATATCTCGCTTGAAGAGCATCAGACTGCCAATGTTCCCATACCCACACAGACAGTTGGCCTCTACCAATGGTGGGCCCTGGCTGCTGCCTTCAACCCTAACCCAAGGGGTTCCAAGCATTCCATAAGTCCTTCTTTTTAATATATGCTAAGAAGAAAACTGAACAATGAGAGAATGAGGAAAGAGAAGTTTTTCTATCACTGAAACTGGCTTTGCTAAGCTACATTTCTTTAGCTGGTTTACCCTAATTGGTGGCTAAGTGACCCATTACAACTAACAGTTTCTTTATCTCCACCAGCAAACTAAAGGCCACCTAGCTGGAAGAATCATGTGATTTGCTCTGCCATTCCCCCTTCCGCCTCTTGCTCTGGACACAATACTCAAATCAATCCTACCATTGATACTAGAATGGATAAGATAATCAACTGACATGACTCCACTCCTAATTTCTGTAATTTCCTGAATCCAACTCTCTTTTCTGGCCTTCTGTTTCCTTAAGAATGTATCATTCTTATATAAGGCGGCAAACTTCTTCAGGGCAGGGACGAATTCAATTTTTTTTTTTTTTGGTCTTTATCCTCCTGGCATAAAATAGGTGCTTGATAACTGCTTATTCATTCATACCAATGGTAATAAAGCACATAAAGGAAGCTCATGAACCTTCTACCATCCCTATCCTTTCCACTTTCAGTCAGTAAGTCACTAAGCATATACTAAGTACCTACGATGGGTCAGGACTGTGCTAAGAGCTGAGAAAACAGACAAAAGGCAGTCTCTTACTTTGAGGAGTTCACACTCTAGTGGAAGAAACAACACACACACAATTATATACAAATAAACATATACAGGAAAAGTAGGGGAGAAAAGATTATTAATACAAGTATGGTGAGTTGGTGAAGCAATAAAAAGGCAAAGTTACTTTAACATTGCATGTTTATTAGTTTGAGGCTGGTAGGATTGAAATTTGAATACAAGAACAAAAAAAGATAAACAATAATTACTGCAAATGATAACAAAGAGATAAATACAATAGCACCTAGCTTATCAGGGTCACAGTAGTAGCTGTCTCTATGGTAGAAAAGTCATGGACATACTATATTAAGATTTTTTTTTCTGGGTAGATCTCATCGCTGTGAAAAACTACATAGCTGTATCTGTATATCCTTTAACGTTCAGATTAAGGACAACTCCAGGTGGTAATCACTTTCTTTGCAATAATTCTCAGTTAACAAATGATTAAGTGTTTCCCAGCACAAAACAGGTGGATCCTTGCCAGGGTACAAAAAATCAGACCTTTGTGCCAGGAATACAATAACAAGCTTCAGCAAAAGGAATTTCATTCTTTATAAGGGATATAGTAAAGAGACAGAGGTACAATAATAGCTCAATCTATTTCTACATACTGTGGTAGAAAACTAATTTTCAAAGCATGTAATTTCCTAGCCACTGTAGCCTAAGAACTAATTTCTTCTTTCTTTCTTTTTTGTAAATAATCAGACCATGTGCTTGCTACTGGGAATTCCCAGTAAGAAAACTACCTTTACAAGTGAAAATACTTGGGATGACAGTGGTGGGGTGGAGGAGAGATTGAAATGTCCATGGTCAAAGAGCTAGTATAGGGTAAGGGAACCTGTGGTCTTGAGGCCACATGTGGCCCTCTAGGTTCTCAGCTGTAGCCTTTTGACTGAGTCCAAGTTTTACAGAACAAATCCCTTTTTATAAGGGGATTTGTTCCGTGAAGTTTGGATTTAGTCAAAGGGTCGCACTTGATGGCCACATGTGGACTCAGGGTTCCAGATTCCCCATCCCTGAGCTAGTATGTCAGAGACAGGATGTGAACCCAGAGCATCTTGATTTGGGAGCAATCTTTCTATCCAGTAATGGACAGTGTTACATAATTAAGCCCAAGGAAGATCTCAGTTACGATGTTACCTCTTAAAGCAAGATGCTTACTCTTCCTCAGTCTCCGTTTCTTCATCTGTAAAATGGGTCTAATATAAATGACAACTATAAAGGATTGTTGTGAGGACCAAATGAGATAACACATAAAAGGGTTTCACAAATCTTAAAGTGCTATAATCATGTTAATTGTTATTTTCTCATGGCATTAATAGCATGTATCTATTTGAAGTTTATTGTGGTATATGGTGTAAGTTGACCATCGAAACCTAATTTCTTCCAAACTTCTTTCCAATTTTCCCATAAATTTTTATCAGAGTTATCAAGTCTTTATCCCTGTAGTAAAGAGTTAAGTCTAAGTAGACTTAGACATGACTACTAACTAAAGTAGTATGTTTTCTTGTTTGTTGCTTTATAGACTCTGATTATTATACTATGAGGGACTTAGAAGATCGTAACCCTATAATTTTGCCCGTACGTATAATGAAGTCTAATGAAGTGATGTGCCTAAGGACACATAATTAATTACTAAGTGGCAGAGCTAGAATATAAATATAGGTAGTTCCTTGAACTCTCAATCCAGGCTCTCTCTCCCACCCCAAGCAGCCTTTCAAAAATTCAGCAATATTCAGTTGTTCCACGCTCTAAATTATCATTTTGATGACAGCCTTAGAATATAGCTTTAGGTCTGGTAACATATCCCTTTTATTCCTTTTGAAATTCTTGACCTTGTGTTACTCCAGATTTTATTTTTGTGGGTGTTGTTTTGTCTGGTTCTATAAAGTAACACCTTGACTATTTTCCTGGCACGAAACTAAGTAGGTAAATTAATTTCATTATGTTAACGCAGCCCAGTGATCTATCTCTATGCAATTACATATCCTCCTTTATTTATATCTTTAAATGTTGGATGTCATTTTAAAAGTTTTTTTTAAATGGGATCTAATTTTTATCTTGTTCAGTTTCTGTTTCTGAGGTTGAGTTGTTTACATTTGCTAAATTTGGGAATTTTGCCATAAATATTTATTCATTTTCAGTTTTCTGGCAAAAACTGCATAGTAGTATTTGTTCACTTTCTTTATTTCTTTCTTTATTGTGTTTTCTTCCAGTTCTTTTAAATTCACTTTGTTTTCCTTTTTTAAAATCAAAAATCAAATTAGCTACAATTCGATACTTAAAAAATAATTCTTAATTTTCTTTATGCTCATACCAGTTTCTTGTTGCTCCTAGGTTTTTTATTTCAATGTATACATTTTTCTCAATTTCAGTAATTTATGTTTTGTGTTTAATTCAGAGTTTTGAATTAATTTTTCTGGAGAATGATGTTTTAGTTCTGAATTTCTGCATTTTAAAGACTATATGATAACGTTTTATGAAAGTGCCATGAAAAGCTGAAAAGTGATCACTTTTAATAACTCTTATTTAATAAACCACTAAAAGTCAGTCATACCTAATTTATCAATATAGTGTTTATATTCTTGACTTTCAAAAATTACTGTTAAGATTTGTCAAGGTCTAAAAAGGGCAAAGTGAAGTCACCTACTGTTACTGTTTTATGTCTTGTATTTTTGTCTTTTAAAAATGACTTAGATTCTGTCATTTCAAATGTGTGTGTGTGTGTGCGTGTGTGTATGGAATATTTTATATTGTTTCATTGTCTATAGTTCTTTTTTTCTTTATCTTTTTTTAATATAAATTTATTTATTTAACTTTTTACATTCATTTTCACAAAATTTTGGGTTCCAAATTTTCTCCCCATTCATCCCCTCCCCCCACCCCAATACACCAAGCATTCTAATTTTCCCTATCACCAATCTGCCCTCTCTTCTATCATCCCTCCCTTCTCTTGTCCCCATCTTCTCTTTTGTCCTGTAGGGCCACATGACTTTCTATTCCCCATTAACTGTATTTGTTGTTTCCTAGTAGCAAGAACAATACTAAACAGTTGTTCCTAAAACTTTGAGTTCCAAATTCTCCCAATCCCTCCCTCCCCACCCATTCCCTTTGGGAAGGCAGGCAATTCAGTATGGGTCATATCTGTGTAGTTTTGCAAATGACTTCGGTAATAGTCATATTGTGTAAGACTAACTGTATTTCCCTCCATCCTATTCTGCCCCCCATTGTTTCTATTCTGTCTTTTGATCCTGTCCCTCCCCAAGAGTGTTGACTTCAAATTTCTCCCTCCTCCCATTGTCCTCCCTTCCATCATCCCCCCCACCCTGCTTATCTCCTTCTCCCCCACTTTCCTGTATTGTAAGATAGGTTTTCATACCAAAATGAGTGTGCATTGTACTCCTTCCTTTAGTCGAATGTGATGAGGTAAACTTCATGTTTTTTTTTCTCAGCTCTCCTCTTTTTCCAAAACTCCACTAAAAAGTCTCCTGCTTGCCTCTTGAATGAGATATAATTTACCCCATTCCATTTCTCCCTCTCTCCTCCCACTACATTTTTCTCTCACCATTTACCTTAATTTCTTTTAAGATATGGTCCCATCCTATTCAATTCACTCTGTGCTCTCTGTCTCTGTATGCGCATGCATGTGTGTATGTGTGTGCACACGCATGTGTGTATGTGTGTGTGTGCGTGTGTGTGTGTGTGTGTGTGTGTGTGTGGTCCCACCAACTACCCAGATACTGAAAAGTTTTAAGAGTTACAAATATTGTCTTTCCATGTAGGAATGTAAACAGTTCACCTTTCCTAAGTCCCTTATGACTTCTCTTTGCTGTCTGCTTTTTCATGCTTCTTCTCATTCTTGTGTTTGAAAGTCAAATTTTCTTTTCAGCTCTGGTCTTTTCATCAAGAATGTTTGAAAGTCCTCTATTTCATTGAAAGACCATATTTTCCCCTGAAGTATTATACTCAGTTTTGCTGGGTAGGTGATTCTTGGTTTTAATCCTAGCTCCTTTGATTTCTGTAATATCCTATTCCACACCCTTCGATCCCTTAATGTAGAAGCTTCTAGATCTTGTGTTATCCTGATTGTATTTCCACAATACTTGAACTGTTTCTTTCTAGCTGCTTGCAATATTTTCTCCTTGACCTGGGAACTCTGGAATTTGGCCACAAATTCCTAGGAGTTTCTCTTTTTGGATCCCTTTCAGGTGGTGATCTATGGATTCCTTCAATACTTGTTTTGCCCTCTGGTTCTAGAATGTCAGGGCAGTTTTCTTTGATAATTTCATGAAAGATGATGTCTAGGCTCTTTTTTTGATCATGGCTTTCAGGTAGTCCCATAATTTTTAAATTGTCTCTCTTGGATCTATTTTCCAGGTCAGTTGTTTTTCCCATGAGATATTTCACATTCTCTTCCATTTTTTCATTCTTTTGGTTTTGTTTTATGATTTCTTGGTTTCTCAGAAAGTCATTAGCCTCCATCTGTTCCATTCTAATTTTGAGAGAACTATTCTCTTCAGTGAGCTTTTGAACCTCTTTTTCCATTTGGCTAATTCTGCTTTTGAAAGCATTCTTCTCCTCATTGGCTTTTTGGACCTATTTTGCCAATTGAGTGAGACTATTTTTCAAGGTGTTATTTTCTTCAGCATTTTTTTGGGTCTCCTTTACCAAGGTATTGACCTGTTTTTCATGCTTTTCTTGCATCTCTCTCATTTCTCTTCCCAGTTTTTCCTCCACCTGTCTAACTTGATTTTCAAAATCCTTTTGAGCTCTTCCATGGCCTGAGCCCACTGGACATCCACCTCGAATGTCTGGGATACAGAGGTTCTGACCTCCGCGTCTTTCCCTGATGGCAAGCATTGTACTTCCTCTTCAGAAATGAAAGGAGGAAGAAACATCTGTTCCCCAAGAAAGTAGCCTTCTATGGTCTTATTTTTCTTCCCTTTTCTGGGCATTTTCCCAGGCAGTTATTTGACTTCTGAGATTCCTCTCGACCCCCGCCTAGATCTGCCCAGCTAGTGCTTGGGGTCTGAGATTCAAATGCTGCTCCCCAGCCTCAGTGCTTTCAGCGGCGGGCATGGCTGCTGTTCAATGTGAACTTAAGTTCTGGTGCTCAGGTGGGGTCAGGGCCGCCACCCAGGTTCTGTTCTCTCAGGGGGTTTATGTGGAGACCTTTGGTAATGGCCCTGAACTCCTGTCTGCTCCAGGAGTCCCGGGTCACTGCTGCCTCTGCCACTGCCTCTGCTGCTGCCTCCTGAGGGGGCCTGGGTCACGCAGACACCCCGCTCCCCCCTCGGCCAGCCCAGACATCTGTCTCACTGACCTGTAATGCCTGTGGGTGGAGGGACCTGCTTGGCTGCCAGAGATTCCATCCCTGGAGCCTGCTCGGGTCTGCTCCTCTGGGGCCACAAGACCAGGGCAGCGCAGGGGTGGGGTCCGCTCTCTGGAGGGTGATGGACCCTAGGGGACGGCTTTCCAGGGCTCTAGGGAACAGAAATCTCTTCCACTGTGTTCCTGCGTGACTTGCAGTGCTCCAGAATTTGTGGGGAGTTCTTTTTACAGGAAATTTATGGGCTGTGGATTCGGAGCTAGCATACATGAGTTTTTCTACTCCACCATCTTGGCTCCTCCCCCATCTATAGTTCTTGTAAGCATAATATAAATTCATCACCCACCTCTTTTAATCACATGAACTGCCTGATCTGAAAGCATGATTTCCACCCTAAATTTTGTGTTTGTTGGGATGGGGGGAGTTGGGTTGACACTAAAACAACAATCTCTATTTCTGCCTTTCAGTTTATGTTGATATAAATATTTGTGTTTTAAATGGGTTTCTTTGTAAATAATAAATTGTTGGATTTTATTATTACCATAGTAGTTGGAATAATCTAATCCCAAATTTCTTCTCCTCATTGGCCCTTCTAGACCACCACAACCAAACTCTTCTCTCATTCTTTACAAGGTAAAATTTCATTTGAGAATAATTTATTTTCCTTTTTCCTATAAATTTTATGTAGAGTTTGCCTAATTAAATACAACTGATGAGCAATCTATTTAACACAGTAACCTATTTTTAAATTAAGACTAATGAAAGAACTTGTGTATAACAAAAAGATTAGATATAAAGAATCACCAAAGACTTCACCAATGAATACAGGAAAAGTAATAAAATGTTTAAACGAAAGAAATGAGGAACTTTTGAATGATAAATGTCTATGTGAGGGAGTCCTAATTGAACTGCCCTGAGTCTCAGTAATCTAACGTCATTACAGCCCCATTGTACCTACCTTACCCTCTCCCCTGCTTCCAAAGTCCTAACTACTCTTTAGAACAACAGATGTGTCCCTGAAACTCATAGTTCTTACAGAAACCTCATCTCTCAACCAACTCCTTCTGGCTTTTAAATATTAATCATATTCCTATATTCTATGTAAATTTCTATTATATAATTGCATCTTTACCCTATAAAAGTCTATCTTGCTCTCTCTGAGGTTGCTGGCTCCTCTTGGAACTTAGCCCACTTCATAAGAGGCATAAATCTCAATAAATGCCTATACTTGAATTAGAGGTGATCTGTCTCTGAATTCTTTGAGATGGTTCCACTCTAACACATCATGAAACCCCAACAGCTTTTGCATAGTTCTTCCTAGTTTATGTTTTCTCTATGGATCCTATAGAGTAGGTATTAGATTCATTTCAATTTAATAAGCCTTATTCTTCACACAATGTGTGCAGAATAAAGTGAGCAAGGCATTATACTAGACACTAGGACACAAAGATGAAAAACTAATGAGTCTCTTTCCTCAAGGAGCTTACATTCAATAAGAGCAAATTACATATACTTACAAACTTAAGTATAAATGAAACAGTACTGGCAAGTATAATATATTCACTTTTTCCTCCCTCTGGCTAGAAGAGACAATTACCTGTCTAATCAGAAAAAGTCTTATCTAAGAGTCATAGAACTTGAGTTTTAATTTGAAGAAAGTTATATCACCTCATGTAAAGCTAGAATATGATGCGTGCATGGTAACTGATGATGAAACTCAGAGAGAGGAGGTAAAATTCTGTATAGAATGAGCAACAGCTAGGGCAGGTTAGTGGAAAAACAAAGGACTGTTAAGAAGACTACCATGAAAAAGCCAGGAAATACAGTCTGGATCTGATAGTGAAAGAATTAAATGTCCTATATCCTAAGGATAATAGAGAGCCACTGAAATTTCTGAGCATGGGGAAGACCTTGTTAGACACATGCCTTAGGAATATCCATTTAGCAGCTGTGAATAAGATGATTAGAGTGAAAAAAACTAAATCAGAGTATTATAGTAGAAGACATAAGAGGTAATAGGGTAATCACCAGAGTTGAATGAAGACCTAGGATGATAATAGAGCTGATAAGGGCCCAAACTAGAGTGATAGCCTGGAGTTGAATGCCAAAGAAGATGTGACAGTATATTCCTATAATACTTGGCAACTTATCATATACCATTGTGCCAAGAATAGTAAAGAATCAAGAATGATTCCAGGGCTGTGAATTTAGGTGACTAGTAGGATAGTATTATACTCAGTAGAAATACAGAGGCTAAAAGAAGGATGAATTCATAACACCTTCAACAGATGAGACAAATAAATAGAGCAGCAAAGTGAAACTATGAACTCATACTTCAGTTACCATTATGCATTTCAACATAACTGATTTTTATAGTGGTGTACCAAAAAATATTTCCCAAAGCAAGTTGGATTTCCTGGAATCTTTGGGAAAAAAATGTGAAAGCTACTGATGATGGCAGACCATCTTCTTGTTAGGGTTATAATTTATAGCTGTGTTCCTGATTGAGAAAAAAATGTCTTCTCCCCCTCTGCAATGTACATAAACACAAAAGCCTTATTACTGCTTATGCATCAGAGGTGATAAAAATTAACCTTTAAAATTTTGGCATTATCACTGAAATATGACCTCATTAGTGTATACACATGCAAGATGCTTTTAAATACTGTGTATTTTGTTAGAAGAACAGAGTGGTATGGTGAAAAGTGGAAAAAACTCTTCAGTTAGGAGAGGCGTTGATTATCTTAAATTCTGTATGCCTCAGTTTCCCAGCCGCTATAGAACCCAGTGAGAAAAGACATCAAAGAAAAGGTAGAATAATAATGGCTATACAACACTAAATTAAATTGGGATACATGAGTGTGTTTAAAAAATTTCTAAATGAAACAGGTCATTTTCCATGTTGAAAGATAAATTACTTTGATGTGAAATTTATATGTTTATGTTTTCATAGAATAATATTAAATGTGTCATGGGATTTAGAACTAGAAGGGTTCTTTTTATACATGAAGAAACTCAGAATCAGAAATGTGAAATAAGTCAAAATTATAAAGTTATTAGCAAGTATTAGTACTGGAACTCAAACCCAGCTCTTTGCTACCAACAAAAGTGGTGTTATAAATTATTTTGGTGTATATGGAACCTTTCTTTCATTCTTTCATGACCTCTTTGAGGTACATGCATAGCAATAAAGTCTCTGGAATCAAAGGGTATGGATGTTTCACTTTTTTGATTTATCTAACTCTAAATTGCCTTCCAGAATGACTCTACTCATATGAAGCTCCATCAACAACACATTAATGTACCCCACTTTTGCAGAATTCCTCCATCTGGCTTTCCCACCTTTTGTCATCCCTACTAGCTTGCCAGTCCTGAGATACTACATCATATATTCACATTCCTTTTTACTTTATCATCTGGCTGTCTAGGCCATGCAAGAATGATCTGTGCTTATTTATGCTGTAAATTCTATATCCAGACCTTGAAACGAAAACATATTAAGGTCCGTGAAATTACAGTCCTTCCTAATACAAAATACATAGCATATATAAAATGGAATAATTGGTCAGACAAAATAAAAATGCTTTTCTTTTGTCAAGCATGGAATATCAACAATGACGATTTAATGAAATGCTGTTGAGCTCAAAGTTTGAATTTTAGCTTACTGAAAATAAAAAAAAAATGACCAAACCAAGGCAAGAAAATGTGAATGTTGCCACAAAATAAAAGCTTAAGAAAGTTAATTCAAACAAGATATGTTTTTTCCCCTCACCATTACAATTCAGTGTCCAAAAGTTTTCTGTCAAATTCTCCAAATAAATAAACTCCTTGGCTCTGTGGTTGCAGCAAACCTTCATGCTATGTGACTAATTCCTTGGATTAAAAAGTGACAAAACCACTTTCTATAATGAACCTACCTAAGAAATAAGGGCTCACAAGAAAGCTTCCTATACATATGATAAATCACTTCTATTTCTTTTGTAGATCTGTTTTAAAAGACACCTTTAAATTAAAAAAAAAAAAAAAGACTGGTCAAGGCCATCTCTGAAAGTCAAGTGAAAACCAAAGACAACAAGAAGAATCAAAGGCCAAGGCAACTTTAACACATAGATGATCCTGATGCTTTCTCCCTTTTTGGAGACTGCTTGTAAGGAAAAAAAGGGGGTAAGCACTCTTTCCACATAATAATCCATGAGTTGTTTTAGAATATTTTCTCATTTTTGGGAACACTGAGTGAATAAGACATCATAATTTGGCACTTTTTAGTGTCAAAGGTATATAGTGACCAGCTGTTCATCTCAATGATGGGCAGAATAAAAGCAAATGTGTTTAAACTACAGTGTGAGGGATTTAAGTCAGCTATAAAGAAATATCTGACAGGGTGATTTAAAACACCACAATGAATTTGTAAAAGGAAGTTTATAAAAACTTTTTTTTCTCCAAAAAACATCTGGGAATAGGAGAGTTTCCAGTATTTCTGACAATGGGTAAACGGTGAGAAGCCCAAGGAGTGGAGTTTTCATGATTCTTAATAGCCCCCAAATTTAGTGAGATAATTAGCCCATTCACTGACCTTGAATAAAGGCAGTTTGACTTTCACTTCCACACAACACCCTTATTTACATTAATTACTTAGTTATAGCAATAACTTCAATACATATATTTAGCTTCATTCCTTGAAACAGATGTCAACTTGAAGGGATGACCTAGAATTATATAATATCAGTGTAATTGTTGAATTGCTCAGCAACAGTTGCTATGCATTGTTGCTTTTCCTAACTTCCCCATTTTTGTAAATTCCACTGCCACATTCTAAATCCCTCAGGTTCGAAATCTTAAGTGTCATGCTTGACGACTTTCTTCAAATCATGCCTCAGAAACTTACTAGCTATGGTAACCTAAACTAGTCACTGAACTAATACTTTCTCCAATTTGTTCTTCTGTAAAATGAGTGTAATAGTAGCACCTACCTCCTGAGGGTGTTATGAGTATCTAATAAGATATTTATAAAGTGTTTAGCATAGTTTGGAACATAGTACACTCTTAATAAATGTGTATTTCTTTCTTTCCTTTCACCTTTAAACCCAAGACCCTTTTTTCCTTTTACCTTTAAACCCAAGACGACCAATTGTTTCTTTATCTAAATTCCTAGACGTGTGTAGTTGGGTCCTCAGAAGGGTAGGTTCCCCATGAGGTATATGTCCTCTCAGGGCTCTAGGATTATTCTTAAAAGATCCCAAGTTTTTCTCTCAGTAGTATATACTCAGGAACTCAAACCTTAGTGTTCCCTATCATTATTTGGAGTGGATTATCAATGAGATAGTCAGACAATTAGCTTTCAAAAAAGTATATTTTACTATGATATTACAGTTGGCACAGTTAGTGTAAAACATCCTCTCAAAAGTCCACAGCATACTCTCCCACAAGGACATACAAAGATCAAGTTAAAGCAAGCTTAAGCTTAGAAGGAACATGTGGCAAATGAATAACTCACAACTCCTGAAAGCTCTTTTGCTGGAGACCTCAAGATGTCATATTTAGGCATAGCATAGCATAGTATTTATTTATTTGTTTATTATGCATTTCTTTTTAACAATCGTTTTAAATTTTGAGTTCTAAATTAGGTCCCTCCACTCCCAAGGCAAGCAGTATGATGTCAATTACAATGTGCAATCATGCAAAACATTTTCACATTAGCCATATTTCAAAAAAAAGTAAGAAAAATAAAGAAAGTGAGAAAACTATGCTTCACTTTGCACTCAGTTCTCTCTCTGCAGGTAGATAACATTTTTTTTTTTCATTTTGAGCCCTGTGAACTGCCTTGGATGATTGCATTGATCAGAGCAGCCAAGTCTTTCATAGATGATCATCATTACAACATTCCTGCTACTGTGCACAATGATCTCCCAGTTCTTCTCAATTCTTGCCATGTTTTCTGAAACCCACCACCACCCTTGTCATTTCCTAGATAGTAATAGTGCTCCATCAAAATCATATGCCACAACCTGTTCAACAATTCCCCAATATATGAGCATCCACTCGATTTCCAGTTCCTTTTCTCAAGAAAAACAAATGCTATAAACATTTTTGTACATATAGGCCCTTTCCTTTGTTCTTTGATCTCTTTGGAATATAGATTTAGTACCGATATTGCTGCGTCAAAAGGTATACAGAGTTTTATAAGTTTTTGGTGCTAGTTCCAAATTATTCTCCAGAGTGGTTGGTTCTGTTCACTACTCTACTAACAGATCATTAGTGTACGTATTTTTTCCCTTATCCCCTCCAGCATTTGTCATTTCTGAGAGGTGTGATGTGGTACTATACAGTTGTCTTTCTCTAATCAGTAGTGATTTAGAGCATTTTTTCATATGATTATAGATAGTTTTGATTCTTTCTTCTGAAAACTGCCTGTTTATATCCTTAGACCATTTATCATTTGGGGAATGGTTCCTACTATAAATTTGACTCAGTTCTGTACCAATATATTTTTGAGAAATAAGGTCTTTTTTAGAGAAATTTGCCATACACACACACACACTTGTCTATTTTACCTTTTAGCAAAATGTAGTTTCCTTGATTATCCCTTTTAATTAGGTCTATTTTTACTTTTGCTTTGTCTGAGATAATAATTGCTACCCCTGCCTTTTTTTAAGTTTAGCTGAAACATATTAGATTCTGCTCCAGATTTAGCTCTCTCTGTGATTGTTTCAAGTAAGTCTCTTACAAACAAAATATTGTTGGATTCTGGTTTCTAATTCAGTCTGCTATCTGTTGCACTTTTATGGGTAAGCTTATCTCTTTCACATTTACAGTTATGATTATTAATTACATCCCATTTTCTTCTGTTTCTTCTTTTTCTCTTTTTATCCTTTCCTTCTTCAAAATTCTATTTTGCTTCCAACCACTGCCTCCCTTCACCTGTTCTCCCTTTTAGCAACCCCCTTTCTCTTAATCCCTTCTCCTCCTATTTCCCTATTAAATTACAAGTATGTCTATTTTCTGTATCCAACTGAGTCTCTCTCCCTCTCTTTCTCTGTCTCTCCTCTTTCAAGCAATTTCAGTTCCAATGAGGTTCAAACACTGTCTCATTATCCCCTTCACTATAAAAATTCTTCTCTCTACAACTCCTTTATGTGAGACAATTTTTCCCATTCTACTTCTCCCTTTCTCCTTCTGCTACTGTATCCATCTTTCTCACCCCTTCGTTTTTTAGGAGATTGTTCCAACATAATTGATTCACATACATCCCAACTGTCTATATAAACTGAGTTTCACTACCCTAGTAATGATCAGGTTCTCAGAAGCTACATGTATCATCTTCCCATTTAAGAACATATATAGTATAACATTATTGAGACCCTTAGCACCACTCTTTAATGTTTACTTTTTTATGTTTCTCTTGAATCTTGTGTTTGAATGTCATATTTTCTATTCAGTTCTGTCTTTCAATCAGTAATACTTGAAAACCCCTCTATTTTGTTAAATGTCCATTCTTTCCCTTGAAGCGTTATACGCAAGTTTTTCTGGGTAGGTTATTCTTGGTTGTAATCGTAGCACCTCTGCCTTCCAGAATATCATATTCCATGTCTAATGTGGGAGTCTCTAAATATTGTCTAAGCCCAATCCGTGGCTCTACAACATTTAAATTGTTTCTTTCTGGATGCTTGAAGTATTTTCTCTTTGAATGGGGACCTCTGGAATTTGGCTTTGGCATAGCATTTCTACTTGGGTACTTGTAGAATTTAGAATCTATATTCATTCTGTCTTTGGTTCTAAATGGAGACATTGCTATCTTCTCACTCCAAATCTTGTGCTCCGTAAACTATACATCACACTGTTGCCTTCTTTAAACTCCTCCCATCTAATTTTTTCACTTTTTCAAGATCCAAGCTAAGATTTGATTTGTCCCCATTCCTTCTTTAGCTCTTTATTAACCAAATGACCTCCCCATTTCCTAAATTTCAATTGTACTTCAGAGCATAATAAATTGCTGTACTTTATTGCCTATTCTCATGCACCATTTTCTAATTTCCTTATATTTGTATGCCTTATCTTCCTAAAATATAGCAGAAGCACTTGAAAAGCAATAATTGAATATTCTTTTGCATCTACCATTCCATCTGTAACTCTCTCCACAATGCATAGTATGACATAGTATCATATGTGCATAAATAATATTTTGAATTAACACCTTACGTGAGGGCCAAGTTATTTTATAGTTAAGCCCTCACTTAAGTTGACATGTCATGGAAAGTGCATAATTATATCTGGGAGCCTAACAACAATTGAATTTTAAATATGCTACTCAATATGATAAAAATTACAACCTTGACACAAGTTTTGTTTTTGTTTTGCTTTGTTTTTTGGAGAGAATAAAAAACAAACACATAATGTTTCATATTTTTTTCTGGATTACTAATCTAGCACTTATATGGGGTGATTTGGTAATTCAGTAAGAAAACTAATCATTTGAAAACTGAGTTACAAAGTACAACCATTAGATCTGAAAGCAGACATTCAGAACAAAAAAAGGGGGAAAGACCTTGCGTACCTCCCTGAACCAGGAATTAGAGAAGGTCAGGAACAAAAAAGTGACTCACATGATTAAACAGCACAGCAACAGCAAGCACCCTGCAAAAAAGTCAAGCTATTCTAGAGATAAGCATTACATAAATGTACTGGTCTGTATAACTAAATGCACTAAATACTAACATTAGTATTTCCAGACAGTTAAAAAATTAAGAAATCTTACATTAAAAATTCACACACAAATATGCATTATTAAATAGATAGTGAGGCTTGTAAAATGCAATCTATTTTTATATCCCCATTTCCTTCTACCCAGTAAGAGAATAAGAGTAAAAGTCCTCCCTGGTGGAAGAGAACCAGAAAGTGAAACTGACAAAGCATGGTTACTCTGTGTGTGATGAATGAAAACTCGCTACTTTTCACAAAGAAACCACAACTTAGAAAAGAAAATTTAGTAAAACTAATGGAAATTTATTAAAAGGAATTAATTTAAATATACATACTAAACATCTATATCATCATATGGAAATACAATATATGATGTTTTAATATTAAAAAATTGACAAGCAGGTAATAAATTCAGTATTTATTACTGGAAGAATAAGCTAAGCAACTGTAAGTTTTCCTTCACTTATTTTCACATCTTTGCAAGCAGATTTTGATTCTTGAAGTGAGATCCTTCTACCTTTTTCTTTTAATAACATTCTTAGAAGAAGCAGAATGACAAATTAGGAGTAAGTCTAGGATTTGATTTGATATCCTAAAAAATACCTCTTTTGCAGGAAAGTAGGAATCCCTTTCATATGTCTGGAAAAACAAAACCAAACAAAACTGCCTCCCCTCATATTTGTGGGAAGGGTTGAGCTAAAACAATGTTAAAGATTATCCTCATTTTTTTCCCTTTGTCATTTATATAGAATGACTTTTCTGCATGAAAATACAGACAGACACATACACACACACATACACATCAGTGCAGACAATGAAGTCTAAACAATCTTTCTCAGGGGATCTATATGAAGAGAAATGTCCTTGATCAGTTTTGATGATCCAGCATAGTAAACTAAGATGTGTGAATGAACTAGATGTCAAAAGATGACCTAAGACTAACTCATATAACCCATTCCAGGATAACTTGTAAAAGATCCAATTGAAGTTGTCTGACAATTGTCCAAATCTACAAAATCATTACATTTCCACATGTCAACTGCAATCATTCAGGCAATTTGTGTTTCCTCATCTAACCTTTTACATATATATATAATATATATGTATGTATATATGTATATATATATATTATATGCATATATGTATATACACACATATATACCTACATATATGTACATGGGTATATGTAAAACACATTTATACATATATAACTGTGTATATTTAAAAATGTGTGTACATACACACATATGTTCCAAAGTACTTAAAAAAAAACAATAATAGATCATTAGATGCCTATCTTTGAGTATACAAGCATTGCTCTGCATATGTCCAACAATATTGGACATATTCTCCCATCAAACTCAATATATGTCAGGCTCCATAACCAGAGATAATATTAAGAAAACTAATATTCAAAACAGCCACTAAGAAGATAAGAAGATAAAAAATGTTGCTTAATAAGGCTTATTTATTGAGAGTAGGCCCAGTCTGGAGGAAAACTGAAAGTGATTTAATAAGATTGTTCAAATATATGATGGCTATCTATAGACAGGTGAGCTCATTCATATAAAAGAACAAAATGGAATAGAATAGAATTATAAAGGTTAATGCAGGTCAACTCCAAAGCCCTTAAAAACAATCTCTAATCTTAACTTGTGTAGTTTAAAATAGTATGATATTTTGCTACACAATGAGAAGACTACTCAACCTCTCCATGTATCTTCTTATTCACATTACCTCTTAAATTTGTAGATCTGACCAAGGCCTCTGACACTGTTTGCCATGAGGGCTTATGGAAAATTAGGTCAAAATTTGATTACCCAGAGAAGTTCATCAATATTGTACATCAATTTCATAATGGCATGTTTCCCCGGGTTCTGGATAATGGACAATGCTCTCACGCCTTCTCAGTCACCAATGGAGTGAAACAGGGCTGTGTGCAAGCTCCCATGCTTTTTAGCATGATGTTTTCCAGCCATGTCAACAAATTCTTTCAATGAGGATGGAACACACCATCAAGGTCTTCTCCTATACTGATGGCAAGTTCTTCAATTTGAAAAGTCAACAAGCCAAGACCAAAATGGAAGGAGTGCTGGTGCATGATTTTCTGTTTGCAGATGATTGTGTACTCAATGCAGCCTCTGAAGCTGAGATGCAACAAAGTATGGATCAACTGTCTGCTGCCTGTGCTAATTTTGGTCTAATAATTAACACCAAGAAACATAGGTGCTCCATCAGCTACCACCACACTATCTATTGATAGAACCATTGGTTACATCAAATGGAGAAGTTTTGAATGCTGTAGATCTTGGTAGTGTACTTTCCAGGGATGTACACACTGACAATGAGGTTGATGCATGCTAGCTCAGTGTATGGAAAGCTCAGAAGAAAAGTTTGGGAGAAAAGAGGTATTAGACTCACTACCAAACTGAAAGTCTACAGAGCCATTGGACTGACCTTATTGTTATATGCTTGTGAAACATGGACAGTCTATCAGCACCATGCCAGGAAACTGAATCACTTCCATTTGAATTGTCTTAGGAAGATTCTGAGGATCACCTGGCAGGATAAGGTACCAGACACTGAAGTCCTTGCTTGAGCTGGACTGCCAAGTATTCAAACTATGCTTCAGAGAGTGCAACTTGAATGAGCTAGCCACATTGTTCAAATGCAAAATGTATGCTTGCCAAAAATGCTATTTTATGAAGAACTCGCATGGGGCAAGCAATCACATGGTGGTAAGAAGAAATGATACAAGGACACTCTTAAGGTCTCTCTCAAGAACTTTGGATTTGACTGTACAACATGGGAGACACTGGCACATGATCACTCAGCATGGCATGCCCATATCAGAAAAGGTGCTGTGCTCTTTGAGCAAAGCAAAATTGAGACAGCACAAAGTAAATGCAGAATGTGCAAATTTGGGATATTCACCCCAAATATTCACTCTGACTATCTGTGTCCAACTTGTGGTAGAACATTCCAAGCTCATATTGATCTGGTTAGCCACAGTTGGAAACACTGAAGTTTCACTTTATTATGGTGATGTCCTTTTGGTCCTCTTCGAAGATGAAGGACAACCTCTTAAATTCAATATTAAACATGTAACTCAAATTCAAAAAATAATAAAAAATGACAAGTCAATTAGATTTCCCCATAACATAGAAAATTAAAAGAATTTTTTATGTCCTTGACTTTTTTTTATTATAGCTCCTTGTTTCAGCCCCAGATATAACAGCTATGGAAAGAGGAATCATGTGACTAAGTGGTGAGATTTCCTGAAACCCATTATTCTATAGAGGATACTGACTGGAAAATATACTCCAAGAATCCAGACTTAAAGTTAGAGAAGGGAGATTTCCTAGATATTGGTTAATCTTGGACTTTTAGGAAGAAGAAAGCTTTGCGTGTGTTTTGCATTTTCCAACATACAAAGTTCAATGAGCAGAGAGACTAAGGCTATGTCATGGAGAAAAGACTTAATACATAGGAAGTTCTTAATAAAAGCTTGTTGACTTGCACTTTGGCTTCTCCTATTCTGAGATATTTAGACAGTAAAGGGATTATCCCCCCCCAGCAATTCTGTTCATTTCCTTCTGGGTATTCCACATCCTCCACTGTAGTGCCATTAAGTTGAATTTCCATATGGGTATTTGATGTGAAAGACAGAAATCAACAGAATGTTATTAGGTGCCCCAAAACCAACTTTATGGAAAGTCCAAACCACAGGACAGTAGAGGCTGAGGAACAATAGGACTCACTGGAGAAGAAAGGGCATTTCATTAATTGTTTTTGGATTACTGTTCCTTTGAATTTTCTATGGAGTGAAATAGAAGGCTATCCTATTTTAGATATATTTATGCATTATCAATAAGTATATGCCTACACATATGTGTATATATGCTACCTTGTACCATATATTTCCCCAAATTGTGTATGAAAATGTTGATTACAAATAGCTCAGGATGAATTGGGTCAATTAGATGTAAAGAATCCATGGAAATATGAACAGAATAGTACCTGTCCTGAAGAAGTGTATAATACAGTTACAAAAACTTTTGAACAGGCAAAAAGTAGAGGAGTAGGTAAGTGGTGAAAAGAATTATTCAAGACAATAATAGAAGTATCATAAGACAGGATATTATTAAGTGTGAACTGAATTATACAGACAGAATTGAATTATAAGACTTCACAAGCACAAGAGATTACTTCAGGTTACAAGGTCAAAGAAGATGGTAGACTGTGACAGATGAGTGGGCACTAGATAGATATTAAACATAGAGGAGAGTCTTTGAAGTATTACTTCAAAGACACATATATCAGAACATATATATGGATATGACTGTCATCCCCTTTAAAATGTCACTTTAGGTAGCTATACACATACTAGTACAATGCTATTTGTTTCCAGTGTGATGACAATCAAGTTAGGATCTTTTGCTGTTTTTGATTTAGGAAAAGTGCCTCTGATTGAATAATATGATTAAAGAAGATCTTCCCTTACCCACTGATGGGCCTGCCCATTGAAGGAAGCTTGATTAGGGGAGTTATTTTGCAGGAGGGTCCCAAGTACCTTTTGCTTTTTCTACTGAGGCACTGGGTCAGAAGGTTATGCCATCTGGCTCTAAAAAGTGTATAAATACTCTGAGGGTGAAGTTTTCTTTGGGGCTTACTGACTGGAAGTGCTTGTTTGGCCAGATGAGGACTCTGGGAAGCTGATAAGGAGACCCCTGGTTTGGAAAACCCAGATATTGGTGCTTCTCTCTCTGGTAACTATGGTCAGACAACTGGACCTGTGTGTTGTTGATCAGGCAGAGAAAGCTACCTCTGTTGCTCTTTGATTTCTCTGCATTTTCTTTGAAGTTCAGGGTGATGATGACTCCCCTGAACTAGATGAATGATATATATTCTTGGTTAAAGGAATGATACATGTTCTTGATTAAAATGATTGTTAATACTCCAAAAGTTGCCTTTCCTGGTAGCAGGATGCTGTGTATGTTGGGGCGCTTACTGATACATCTAGGCAAATCAGTTAGCTATTTATAATCCTTGATTTCCTCTTCTGTAAAATGGGCCTTACCTATCTCATGGCATTATCTGTAGGACATAGTTTTTAAATAATAAAGCACTATATAATTGTAAGCTACTATGACAACACTGCTCAATATTGTTTTAAATTCCTAAAATTTCAATTAGATTGGTGCCCATTTCAGGAAATTTTCCAGATTGATATTCTTTTCTCATTTGCAAATGACAAATTTAATTCAATAAGCATATTCTTTATATGATTCTCTGGGTTAGGTATCAGTAATATTAAGATAAAAAAGAAAGATTTTACCCTGAATAAGCTTACATTCTTACGGAGGAAGTGACATCCATACAGATAAGTGAATACAAACTATTTGGAGAGAGCACTGATTAAGGCATAGAGTTAGGGAAATCCCCATGGAGAAGATAGTACCTAATTTGAAACTTGGAGAAAGTTAAGAATTTTGACATGTAGGTATAAAGAGTATATTTATAGGTGTGAGAAATGGTTTGTATAAAGATATAGAAGGATATAATATTTGAAGTTGGTGGAAATCCTGTTGTTGATGTTTTTTGTGCTTCATTCTCAAAGAGGACCATGACATCAGGAAGTTGATGTCATGACTCACAGGGGAATTGATATAAGTGAGGTAGAGCTGTGCAAAGTCTCCATCCTTATTCTTTCCCCCAGAACCATCTAGGTACACTGGCAACCTATGGATCAGTATAAGTGGAGATGGCCTTGGATACAGTTTAAGATCTTGGCCTTTTTAAGCTAAGGTCTTTCCCAGGTTTCAGTTTCTCTAAGGCAATGCCCACTGAGTTATTAAAGGCAAGGTAAGAAATGAGGTAAAGAATGTGCTTCAGGGTTTCTGGCTAAAACAGGAACAGCTAGTACAATCTGGTTGAGTGTGTGAAGGGGAATAATGTGAAGTATACCTGGAAAGGTAGGTTGGAACGAAATTCCAGAGAGTTTTGAATGGCAGAAGTGCCATTGCATTTTATAATGATACAGTAGGCCATTAACATTTCTGAAACAGAGGAAAGACGTAATTAGGTCTATACCATAGAAGATTATTTAAGAAATTGTGTTTAATAATGAGAGAAAAATCAATAGGAGGCCATTTAAATAGTCTATACAAGAGATTATAAGGGTCTGAACTAGAAGGATTACAAGACATATTTAGAAGCTGAATGCCCAGAACTTGGCAACTGATAATATACAAAACTTTAAGGAGAATAAAGAGTCAAGGATGACTGTCACTAAAAACAGAAGTGGGGGTGGGGCAAGTAAGGAGTAACAACAAGGACTTTCTAGAGTGCTCCAGCCAAGCCCAGCCAAATATCTGTAAAAAATGGTTCTAAACAAATTCTGGAGATGCAGAACCCTCAGAATGACAGAGAAGAAGATTCCAGCCCAAGACAGCCTGGAAGGTCATCAGGAAGCATCAATAGCACCATGCTGGGGCAGGGGGCAGTCCAGAACAGACAGGACCTGAGCAGGGTTTGGGGAGACTGAATATCTCACACCCATGGCAGTTTCCAGACTTCAGAAGCCCACAACACTGACGACAAATTGGAAAGTCAGTGGATAAAGCCTGTGGGAACAGTGTGGGAGAGTGAAGTGGTCCAGTCCCAGACCAGGGTAGCAAAAGGGGGAGGGGGCAGAGAAATCAGCAAAAGACACAGCACCAGAAGGGGCAGAGATAGTGACTGTTTCTGGAGCTCTAAGCCCACAGACTGTGGGGGAATTGAGCAACTGACAGCACGATTCCCCCTCCCCCACCACTGGAATCAGAGAACTACCTTGGCAAAGAGTTCAAAAGTCATGTAAATTACTGGAGAAATGAGCAAAAACCAGAAAAAAAGAATCAGACTACAGAATATTACTTTGGCAACAAGGGACACAAAAGCATGCAGGCAGAAGAAAACAAAGTCAAAGGTCCTCCATCCAAAGCCTCCAAGGAAAATATAAACTGGTCTCAGGCCATGGAGGAGCTCAAAAAGGATTTTGAAAATCAAGTAAGAGAAGGAGAGCAAAAATTTGAAAGAGAAATGAAAGTGATGGAGGAAAATCATGAAAAACAAGTCAACTGCTTGCTAAAGGAGACCCAAGAAGATGCTTAAGAAAATGACACTGTAAAAAATAGACTAACGCAAATGGCAAAAGAGATCTACAAAGCCAATGAGGAGAAAAGGTTCTAAAATGCAGAATTGACCAGATAGAAAAAGACATCCAAAAACTCACTGAAGAAAATAATTCCTTAAAGATTAGAATGGAACAGATGGAAGATAATGACTATGAAAAATCAAGAAATTATAAAACAAAACCAAAGGAGTGAAAAAATAGCAGATAATGTGAAATATTTCAATGAAAAAGCAACTGACCTGGAAAATAGATTAAGGAGAAACAATTTAAAAATTATGAGACTACCTGAAAGCCATCATCAATAAAAGAGCCTAAACATAATCTTTCATGAAATTATCAAGGAAAACTGCCCTGATATTTTAGAACCACAGGGCAAAATAAATATTGAAAGAATCCATCAATCTTCTCCTGAAAGAAATCCCACAAGAAAATCCCCTAGGAATGTTGTAGCCAAATTCCAGAGTTCCCAGGTCAAGAAGAAAATATTGCAAGCAGTCACAAAGAAACAATTCCAGTATTGTGGAAATACAATCATGATAACAAAAGATCTAGCAGCTTCTACGTTAAGGGATCTGAGGGCTTGGAATATGATATTCCAGAAGTCAAAGTAATTAGGATTAAAACCAAGAATCACCTACCCAGCAAAACTAAGTATAATATTTCAGGGGAAAAAATGATCATTCAATGACATAGAGGACTTTCAAGCATTTTTTTATAAAGACCAGAGTTACATAGAAAATTTGACTTTCAAACACAAGAATAAAGAGAAGTATGAAAAGGTAAATAGGAAAGAGAAATCATAAGGGACTTATTAAAGTTGAACTGTTTACATTCCTAAATGAAAGGATAATATTTGTAACTCTTGAGATTTTTCTCAGTATTTGGGTAATATATATATAGGTACAGATATAGACACATAGATACACACACAGAGGGCACAGGATGAGTTGAATAGGAAGGGATGATATCTAAAAAAATAAAACTTGGCAGTGAGAGAGGAATATATCGTGCAGTGAAAGGAAGAAATGAAATGAAGCAAATTATCTCTCATAAAAGAGGCAAGAAAAAGCTTTTTCAATGGAGGGGAAGAATATCATGCATACTCAATTTGGTATGAAAATCTGTCTTATGCTACAGGAAAGTAGGGGAGAAGGGGATAAGTGGGGTGTGGGGAGATGATAGAAGGGAGGGCAAATGGGAGGAGGGAATAATTAGAAGTAAACACTTTTGGGGAGGGACAAGGTCAAAAGAGAAAATAGAATAAATGGGGGACAGGATAGGATGGAGGGAAATACAGTTAGTCTTTCACAACATGACTTTTATGGAGGTCTGTTGTATAATTACACATGTATAACCTATATTGAATTACTTGCCTTCTCAGTGGGGTGCATGGGGAGGAAGGAAGGGAGTGAAGTTGGAACTCAAAGCTTTAAAAAGGAATGTTAAAAATTGGTTTTACATGCAACTGGGAAATAAGAAATATAGGCAATAGAGGATAGACATCTATCTTGTCCTATAAGAAAAGGGTGAAGATGGGGATAAGGAAGAGAGGGGTGTGATAAAAGGGAGGGCATAATTGAGGGAAGGGGTAATCAGAATGTAATGTGTTATGGGGTGGAGGGAGGGGAAAGATGGGGAGACAATTTGAAACTCAAAATCTTGTGAAAATGAATGAAAATAAAAGTTAATAAATAATTTTTTTAAAAGTAAAGATAAAAAAATAAAACAACTCTGAGGCAACACTTAAACAAAAAAAACCAGAAGTCACTGGGAATATTGTGGTGATCTCAACTGAAAGCACCAAGAGTTCTTACAATTACAATTTCTAGGTCAATTTCCAAGAACAAAAGAATTTTAGATCCTTGAGAAGTGAGGCAAGGAACACCGGGCGAGAAAGAAAGTGGATGGTTTAAATTGCTTTATTCTTTTCATCAGCAACTACCAAATTATGAACCCTTGGAGGACAACAAATTAGTCTCAGCATACCTCAATTCACAAAACACTATCACTTGGGCAAGTATTTTAATTTCAGACACACATTTCCTTATCCTGAAAATATTAGGAAGATGAACCACGTGACTTCTAAGAGTTTGCTCTTTAGCACCCAAGGTAACAATGAAGTGAAAAGTGTCCTAGAGTTCATACTTTGGGAAAGAAAATCTACATGTAACTTAGATCCTTACGTACATGTGTATGTGTGTTAATGATATACACATGTCACTATAATCAAATAGCTTATGTTTCAATGGCTACACAAAATGCCACTAATTCCCATAGGAAATCTCTACAGGGAATTCATAGAATCCTAGAATTAGGATCTCAGAAGTCATCTAATTCAACTTTTACTTTGATGAAGAAGTTTCCTAACAATGTGAAGTTACGCAGCCTCTGCTCACCTGGGACCCAACTATCATATGAAGAAATGTATTTCATATTGTAGTTGTAAATGTCATATGACATGGAATTGTCCATCCTCAAAGTAAGGAGGATCAGAGGTCAAATCCTCCCTTTCATATACATTACCCATGTGACACTCAGCAAATTATATAAGTTAGCAATGCACTATGACCAGTTACCCATGTGCCCTGATGAACTGAGTAGTGCTCTATACAGGGAAATCACAAGTTTTGTCCAAAAAATAATATTAATAAGTGTGTGTTTTATATTTGTCCTGTCTGCCTCCTATTAATTTTAACCTTTGGGTTATATTTTTGTACATGGAAATCACAATAAATATCTATTCCTTCTTCTTTGTGACAAGCTCTAAAGTATTTGAAGACGGATATCCTGTCTCCCATCCCCCTACCCAGTCTTTTCTCCAAACTCAATAGTGTCACTTTTTTCAATTCCTACAACTATAAAATGATTTTAAGTTCCTCTCACCATCTGAATTCTCCTTCTACATATGCTTCAGCTTACAAATGTCCTTCCTAAATAGTCTCTATTATGCAGTTATTGCTATGTAACATTCATATTGAATTTTAAAGTTAAAAATTTGATCTTAAATTGCTTTATGCTTATCTTAATTTTTTTCTTAATAGAATAAAACTTTCTAGCATGTAGACATACATACATATATGTGTGTATATGTATAGACTGATCCTACTAGCCTGAGTTAGTTACCCATCTTTTTGTCATCTTGTAAATTTTACAAGAATGGTACCCAAGTTTTTGTATGATTTCTTGCTAAAATTATCAGTAGGATGCAACAAGTAACATTCATTTCCCACCAGGCTGTATTCTTTGGAACTTCCCTATTTTGCCTTAGCTCTCTTTTCATTCATTTCAACCCTAGAACTCACATTTCGATACTACCCTCTGTTCTTGAGTCCCCTTCCTTCCCCTTGATTGGAAGCTGGAGAGCAAAGAGTTCCTCTCAGAACCTCCATTTAAGGAAGGTCAAAGGACAACCATGTTTTTATTTGCCACCCATCTACACTCCTCTGGGATATTCCATCATACTCCCTACACCTTTTTTAGTTTCCCTTTGTCTGTGGTCTTCCCTGATTAAATTATAATCTTCTTGAGGGCAGGGATTCTCTTTTACTTGTTTTTGCCTTCCCAGGACTCTGCATAGTATCTGGTACATAGGAAATGAAGTAATCATTTATTGACTGATTAACTTTCCCCACTTTTCTTTATACAAAGAAATGGTTGAACCTCAAGCTTACACCTACAAGTATAAAACATTTGATGAAAAATATTCTGGTGTATAATCTCTATGTCATCATGTAGTCTGTGAATTTCATTTCATAGAAATTATCTCCATTCACACATTTTTCCTCTTTTGAAAACAGCATGTGTGAGCAACACATATTCACAGCTGAAGTTGTTTTCTTCACATCTTAGAGTGATGATGAAAAGTACATATTCATCTTTTTTTCCTAAATTCAGAAACAGATGATAAAGATTATTCCAAAATAACCTAGTCATGCTTTCGGTAAGCGGCCTTCTGAGAAAAATCAAGAACTCCAGAATTCTGGAGTGAGAGCTATTAATTACATGAAATAGCAAAACAAATCTTATCAGCATATCCAACTTAAGTTCCTTTTTCTGCTACTTTGTATAATTTGACGTGAACCCTATCAGAAAGCTTTCTTTTCTACCTAAAAAGAAATGAGATTCAAAAATGAATGTTGGGATCCAAAAACTTACAACCATTTTAATTTTTAAAAAAATGTTTTCCATTGAATCCCTTTTAAATCATTCCTCCTGTCAAATTTCTTTATCTTTTCACTCTGAAACCAGTTGTTAGAATTCCACATTCCTTTCATAAAAAAATTGTCTCATAGCGAAAGGAAAGTGACTGTAAAATTTCCTTTTATTACTGACAACTCAACCATTACTATGCATTATTATAGAAAAAATCAAAGTTTTAAAACACTTTGGCACATAATAATAAATGTTCACATTTCATATCAATAAAAATGCACAAATCCATAAAAAAATTTCCTGTCAGATATGCTCCTTTTGGCACCACAGATGACCACAGCATACCCATCAGAAGAACAATGAGCCTTCCATCGTACTACTCATGAAGAAAGTGTCTAATGCAGCTATTTCAATGGCAAGTCCTTATAATTAATTTGATACTAAACTTCTTACAAAGATAATTTCACCTACAGATATTTAAATTTGATAGGAAATCAGACAGTCAAAGCACTGGACAAAAATGACATCTAGAACATACAATTCTCAGGAAGAAATTAGGCTATTGAATATACTAGCAAGAGTAGCTGAGATGTCTTATAATTTACATTCCTTAGAAATTTCATTTATTGATGTGAATAAAAGTTCAGATCAAGCATGCTTCTTCAGACTCCACACTAAATTGGTCTTTATTACAGTTTCTTTCTAGGGCCTATAATCCTAGTGGCACTTTGGCAGGATGTCAGAAAATAAGCTGCTTTATTCTTTGAATACTTTAGTAACCTTGCCAAACACATTTAGGATTCACAAAGAACAGTATATTTTTTAAAAAACCTTACAAATTGTTTACACTTATGAATAATTCCAAGGAAGAAGCAGAAATAGTACTAAAATGTGATTTACAAAGTCCACAAAGTCAGATTTGAAGCTGGAGAAAGATCATTAAATTCAGTGCACTTGACAATACTTCTTAAATAAATGGTGTAATGACTTTTGCTAGCCATTTAGAATAGCTCATTTACAATGATGGGTATAGATAACATAGAAAGATATACCCTGCACCTTATTCTTCATTGTGAACCTTCTATATACACTTTTTATTCATTATTTTCCTCTTTTCTTTCTATACTGTCAACTTGACATTAAATGCTGGTCACTAAAATTAGTACTTGAAACATAGCAAGAAGTCAAAAAGATTCCAAAATAAGTGAAATATATACTGTCCTGAGATATATATGTATGTTGAGAAATAATAACTGGGCTCACCTATGTTAACAAATACTCCCTATGAAGAGGGAAGAAAAAAGGGAATTGTTGTTTGGTTGTTTCAGTAATGTCCAACTCTTTGTGGCCCCCTTTAGAGTTTTCTTGGCAAAGATACTAGATACTAATGTAGTTTGTGTTTCCCTTTCATCTCATTTTACGGTTAGAAACTAAGGCAAATAGGGTTAAGTGATTTGCCCAGGTCACACAGCTAATAAATATCTGAGGTCACATTTGAACTCAGATCTTCCTACCATCTTTGATACTTTCTAGTAAGGTTTTCCTTGATACGGTCTTCTCTAAGTTATCAGGATCCTTTATTCTCCTCTTACCTACCTGACTATTCCTTCACTGCATTTGGTAGATCTTTGTCCACATCACACCCACTAACCATGGATGTTCCATAATTCTTCATCCTGTATCCTCTTCCTCATCTATACTATTTAACTTAGTGATCTCATCAGATTTTATAAATTACTTATCATCTCTATGTTTATGATTCCCAAATCTACTTATCCAACCCTCTCTGCTGCCCTCCAGTCTCTCATCTCTAACTTCCAATAGGACATCTTGCACTAATTAGATGTACTTTAGATATCTTAAACTTGGTATGTCCAAAACTGAACTCATTATCTCCGTGCCACTCCCCACCCCCATCCTCTCCTCTTCCTAACTTTCTTAATATTGCTTATAGTACCACCATTCTCCCAATTATCCTGACTCACAACTAGTTAGCTTTCTCACTACCCATATCTAATCTGTTGCCAAGGCCAATGATTTTATTTTTAAAGCATCTCTCAAAAAGGTCCCCTTCTCTCATTAAACACTGCCACTACCCTAGCTCACCTTTCCTCTCCTCATGCCTAGGCAATTACAATAGCCTGCTGCTTAGTCATGCTATCTACAGTAAATCTCTCCCTCATAGTCTTCCTAATGCAGTCCATCCTCCACTCAGCTGTCGAAGTATTCTTTTTGAAGCAAAGTCACACAATGATACTGCTCCCAATTTAATTAATATCAGTGAGTCATTTTCATCTTCAGGATCAAATATAAAATCCACCATCACTCATAAGTTCATCCTCACTCCTGAGTCTTTCCATACCTTACTCAACCCCAAGTACTCTATGATCCATAATAATGGCCTCAAACAAGATCTCTGAGGGATCTAAGATTTACTCTAGAATTACAGATTATGAAGCATGTTTGTGAGCAGTTTGGAAAAAAGGTACATGAAGCCAATGTGGGTTTAGTACAAACAAGTGATTGAAAACTAACTTTCTTTTTTTAATAGGGACACTACATTGATGTACTGGGGGACACTACAAAATAGATTATCTAGGCTTCAGAGAGTTATTTAACAATTACTTTTATAAACTGAGGACAAAATTGATGCACTTATAATGGATGATTAATCAAGTTTTTTGTTTGTTTATGGACATGTTTTGTTTTTATATAACATTTATACCTTTCTGCCTTTCTATGAGAACTCTCATACAACAAACTCAAACAATAAGGTAATCCAATCATATGCCCATCTAACAAGACTTTGTATCATTTAATATCTGTAGCAATGTCCTCTCTTCTATTTTTGAAGTGTTTTAAAAAGGTATTTTTGCTCCCTCACTCCCTCAGTCAATTAATATAAGAGAAGAAAAACAGATTCCTTAAAACACATGTGCATAGTCAAGCCAAAAAAAAATCCCTCATTGACTGTGTATAAAAATAGATAAGTTTCATTCTGCACCCTAAATCCATCAACATCTGCTAAGAGGTAGATGATATATCTCATCACTCTTCATCTGGAATCATAAAGTCCCTGTATTGATCTTAGTTCTTGTAACTTTCAAAGTTCTTTGTCTCTTTAATGTAGTTATGGTTTAAAGTGTTCTCGTTCTACTCATTCTATTTTTCATCAGCTTAAAAAAATTTTCAAAATTATTCATATTTAGGACATTGATATTTCAGCATAATAGTTCTTCTGGCCACTGGAAAAATAAAAATAATAAACTAGGGATTAATTTAATCTAAAAATTTAATGAATCAAGGAATAAATCAATGAAATAATAGATAATTTCATTAAAGTCAATGACAACAATCAGACAACATGTGAAAATTTGTTCCAGAAAATATAGGAAGAGATTAAAAATAGGAAAAAAAGCCTTGTGTGATTAAAAAGTAGGAGCGTAAAAACAATAAACAATATAAACAATAAGGTAGAAAAGTAAATTACTAGTATCAAAAAAATGGGAAAAAATTCACAATAAATTAATAGTAAAAAGGATATTCTTAGAAATTATTTTGTCTTACTATATGTCAATAAAACTACTGACTTAAAAAAATAAATGAATATTTGCAAAAATAAAACCTGCTCATGAGAATAAGAAACTTTTTTTAAAATTAAGTAGTCCCATTTTAGATGAAGCTGAATAGTCCATAAATGGACTTCCAAGCTAAAAAAAATGCTAACTTTGGGTGGAATGAATTCTATCAAGCAAAGAAGAATTAATTCAAATGATTTTATAAACTATTTTAAAAATAGTGAAAGAATGCCAAATTCCTTCTATGAAAGAATCCTTCTATGGCATAAACCAGAATCAAAGGAGAAAAAGAGAACTATAGATTAATAAGCAAAATGAACATGGAAATAAACAAATAAAAATATTACCAAGGAGGCCAAAACAACATGGCACAAAGATAATATACAATGATAAAAAGTAGTGTTGGATTAATATGAGAAAATTTAAAATAATTAAAATTATTAATAATAAAAATCATGATTATATAAATAATTGCAGAAAAAACAAAATATAACAGACACTCCTGTTAAAAAAAACAATAGAAAACATAGGAATAAATTGAGTTTTCCTTAAAATGATAAATAGCATATATACATATATATGTATCCATGTTTATCTACCTATATCTATATCTATATATCCATATCTCTTTCTATCTATCTCTAAAACCAAGAGCTACAACTATATATGATGAAGAAACACTAGAATCTTTTCCAGTAAAATCAAGGTGACACAAAAGATATCCATTATTATCACTTCTACTTGATATAGAATTTTCACCTCCCAAAGCTTGCCTGATCTCTAACCTGCAATGTGGAAAGCCTCCAGTATGAAAAGGAGCAACCTTCCCTTTGACTTTAGGCCTTCCATCTCCTGTTGTGCCTGTTCCTCAAGGAAAGAAGAAGACGAAAACAGCAGGACTTCCATTTAATGCAAGTTTGACTTTCATCTCCAGCTTCATTGTCTACTACTACAACATATCCTGCCTACTGTCCAGACTTTGGAGAGACCTTCCATCTTCCTGACTGACCATGGAACTTTAATCTCAAGCTTCATTTGTCTCCTGCCTATTTTCCAGCCTCTTCTATGAAGAGGAGTAGCACTTTCCAAAACTCAGAACCAAAACTGTTGTGAAAATTGGAAAATCATCTGGTAGAAACTAGGTATAGTCCAGTTTCTCATACCATACACCAAAACAAGTTCAAAATGGGTACATAATTAAGACATAGACCTTTATGTCATGAGGAAATTAGTGGAGTATGGAAGAAATCATGTCATGTCTATGTATAGTGGAAGAATTTGTGAATCAATAAGATATAGAGAGTTTTGTGGGAAATAAAATAGATATAGCAAGCATATAAAATTGAAAGGCTTTACACAAATACAACTAATCCAGGTAAAATTAAAAGAAAAGTGAGAAACTGGGAATAAATCTTTGCATCAAGTTTTTCTGATAAAGATCTCATTTCTAAAATATATAGGGAACTAAGTCAAATTTATAAGAAGAATCACCCCCCCAATAATAATTGTTCAAAAGATATGAAAGACAGAAGAAAGAAATCAAAACAGTCAACAGTCATGTCAAAAGAGTTCTAAATTCCTAAATATTATAGAAATGCAAATTTAAGAACTTTGAGGTACTATTTCAATGATCACCAAATTGACTACAATTAATAAAAAGAGGATAATTGCAAATTACAAAGCGAAAATGCAGAAAAACTGTCACACTAATGCAGGATTGGGGAAGCTGTGAAGTAGTCCAACCATTGTAGAAAGAAATGTGGAAATATGCCTAAAATGTTATCAAATTATATATACCTTTTACCCAGAAATATTGCTACTGGGGCTATTTACTAAGGTGATCAAAGAAAGAAGAAAAAGATTCAAGTGTATAAAAATATGTTTATAGGGGCACTTTTGTAGTTGCAAAGAATTGGAAACTGAAAGCATACTCACTGATTGGGGAATGATTGAACAAGTTGTAGTATATGAATGTGATAAAGTACTATTGTGCTGTAAGAAATGACAAAGGGGATAGTTTCAGAAAAAAAAAAAAACCTAGGATGACTAATTTGAACTGATACAAAATAAAGTAAACCAAGCCAAGACAACAATTTCAACAGTGATAGTAGTATTGTAAAGATGATCAACTGTGAAAGACTCCATAACTGATTAGTACAATGACCTTTTAGAATTCCAAAGGATGCATAATGAAAAGGCTATCTACCTTCAGATAGAGCCAATGGACCCAGAGTGAAGACAAAGGGAATTTTTTCCACTTTCTTTTTCTTGCTTTTAAAAAGTAATATGATGGGGAAATTTGTTTTGCATGACTTGATATTTGTTATGGATTTTCTCTTTCTTATCTTCTAGATGGGTAGGAGAATGCTAGGGGTAGGAAGAGAATTTGGAAGTGAAAATAAATAGAATTAAAAAAAACACTGAATAAGGAATAATAATAGAAATGAAAGCAAAAATTCAAAATATACAACACAACCATGCCAAAGAAGTCATATGCTTCCCTGAACTTATTTATTAAATTGAGATATATTATTTCAGCTACATGAGTTCTTAGTTTGGGGGCTGCTAGGTGATACAGTGGATAGACTGCAGGGCTTGGAACCAAAACATCCTCCTGAGTACAAATCTCAGACACCTGCTAGCTGTGTGACCCTGGACAAGTTAACTTAACCCTCTTTACCTCAGTTTCCTCATCTCTAAAATGAGCTGGAAAAGGAAATGGCAAACTATTCACGTATCTTTGCCATGAAACCCCAAATGGGGTTACAATGACGCACAACTGAAATGACTGAAACACATAATTTCTTAGTTTCCCAAATGATATTATTAGTAGCAATTCACAATTTGTGTGTGTGTGTGTGTGTTTGTGTGTGAGAGAGAAACAGAGAGAGGGATCATCTAGATATTCCAATAAAATAAACATGTAATCCTTTAATACATATTTGAAATTTGAAAGGGCTTTTGCAGTTTCTAGCTCATATAGACTCAAAGTTCTTTTTCAGACAGCAACTCCATTCCTTATAGCTTTATACCAAACTTATATAGCAGCTGGTGTAACTTTTTTCCCAGATACCAATTAGATAGTACCATATGAGGTCATGCTTCAGGCAATGTTCACTGTTTTTTTCAGATCTCTCTGCCTTTGGCTCCACAGCTGCTTCAGTACCCGATCATCTTTCATTGAATGCGCATAGTTAAATGACATATATGGACAATCCCAGTGTCAATATTCCTGTCTCCTTCTCATAGCCAATTCACCAGAAACCCATTGCAGAATTCTTTCCTTCAGGGGTAATTTCTTTTGGGCAGGTAATATCAAAATCAAAGATGGAAAGGTGTGCCATTTCTGGCATACTTGTGACAAAGTCTGAGTTTGAGCTTTGTTTAACCTATCCTGATAACTGAATTATAGGAGATCTCACCTTTTTTAAATTTGGCAACTTAGGTTACTTTGTAGACATTGAGCTCACATCTTTCCAAATGAGGCTAACCATCTTTGGTCTTTGATTTCTCTGCTCTTACTTATGAACAGCTTTTTGGACTGCTTGTTATTTCAGTTTCTCTGAACTGCTAATGTTAAGGCATTTTGGCAGTCTTTTGTATTGAGAATAACATCTATGTCAAATAGACCTGTATTGTTCCAGGACTTCCTTGAAGTGGCCTTCAAGTGGTTCTAATTTATTTCTCTTCCATAAGTGTAGTTAATGATACTGTTCAGGTCTGTATCCCAAAGGGATCAAAGAAAAGAACATATCGGTATAAAAACATTTATAACAGCTCTTTTTTGGTGACAAAGAATTGAGAATTGAGAGGATACCTATAAATTAGGCAATGGTTGAACAAGCCGTAGTATATGATTGTGATGAAATACTATTGTGCTATAAGAAATATTGAGCAGGATGATCTAAGACAATCCTGGGAAGACTTACATGAACTGATGTACAGTAAAGTGAGAAGAGCCAGGAGAACACTGTACACAGTAACAATTTTGTAATGACAATTAATGGTCTTAGACTCAGTTACTTTGAACAAGACAATGATCCAAAGCAATTTCAAAGAATCCATGATGAAAAATGTTATCCACCTCCAGAAAGAGAACAGGTGAACTCTGAATGCACATTGTAGCATATTTTTAAAAATACTTTATTTTTTCTTCATTTTATCTTTACTTTTGCAACATGGCTAATATTTAAATATGTTTTGCATGACCTCACACATTTAAATGAAATCAAATTGCTTGCTTCTCAAGGAGGGGAGAGGGATGGGAGGAATGGAGAGAATTTGGAACTCAAAATATTCTAAATATTATCATTACAAGATTACATGTAATTTGAAAACACTTAATGAAATAAAATAATTTTTAAAAACAAGTAACAGCAATCTTTCCATTATATTCTTGCCATTTATTTCTTAAGCTCTCCACCCTTCCCCATGGCACATGATCTCAGTCACCATCGGATTTTAGTTTTCAAAAGTGATGAAAGATCGAGTTCACTAACCCAGGAAAAATAAACACCAATTACTAAGAATTTTTTTAATGAACAAAAACCTCTTGAAAACTGGCATACTACCCAAGGACTACTGATATTCATTATGCTCTAAGTTTTTAAAGTACAGTCTGACTTTCTTAATTCAAATTGATATACCATGTGCCACAGCAAACATGACCACATAATATCATTGCCATGTTACAATCTTAATAGTAGGTGGGTTTTCCAAAGGTCATTTTCTGGAAACAGGGCAAAGGAACAATTTTTAAAAGTCATCTGGAGGGCAAAAGTCAACAAAAGTAACTGAAAAAGATGGAAATGTTCCAAGTAGTTAAGAAACAATTACTACTTTGAAGGTTATAAAGAATGACGAAGAAGGAATCACTATGAGATGGAAAAAAAATGATAAAGAGGAGACAGTGAATAGGTGGTTCATGCCCATGTCAATGAATAAAGTAAAAATTGCTTATTAAACATAATGTATGTATTGTAAAAATGAGGTGTAATAGAAATAATGGTGTGTGTTCATCCTTTGTTGCCAAAGAAGACCATGCCATCAGAGAAAGGATGACATGACTTGCACTTGACTTTGTTTTGAGTGAGCGAGGGCTGTGCAAGTTCCCAGACTCACTTCTCCTCCAGAGCCATTTGAATCCAGTGGGCAGATATTCATCAGGATGACTGGAGATGACCCAGGATGAGGCAACTGGGGTTAAGTGACTTGCCCAAGGTCACACACCTAGTGAATGTCGAGTGTCTGAGGTGAGATTTGAACTCAGGCCCTCCTGAGTCCTGGACTGGTGCTCTATCCACTGCACCACCTAGCTGTCCCAAATAATGGTATTCTATAAATAAGGTATATCTTATAGCAGTGTGAACTGTGAAGTAAAGTCAACTTTCTTTCATTCTGTCTTCTCTGAAGCTTATGATTCCATGATGGATTACATAGTCCCAAGTTTTCACAACTTTAAATTTGGCTAGTCTAAATGCAATTTGGTAAAACTTGGAAAAAGTCATGTATATGGAATCAAGAGATCAGAGTCCAAATCCTCACTGTTCATAATACCAGTTATGTGGCCATGGATAATTCCCTTAACCTCCCTAAACCTCAGTTTTCATCAAGATGGAGATAGTAAAGCTTATATTATCTACCTCAGAAGATTATTTTGAGAGAAGTTTTTTTGTTATTTTAGGAAAAAAAATATTCAACAAAGGACTGGATATGTTATAATTATCATTGACAATTTACATGTCTGTTCTTTCTCTCTTCTACTCACCCTTGACAATTTATTGACACAGAAAAGCACCATCTAGTGGTACAAGGCATGAACACCCTGTAACGAATGTTGGAAGAAAAGGTAATGCTAAATTCAAAAGAAAGTAGAGAGAATTTAGTGACAGAAAAATGCCTCAACTACCCTAGATAGCTTTCAACAGGGATGTAGTACACTTTATCATTTTCCATATTGTGATTAATTCTAAGGACACAATTAAAAATTCTTCAGTAAATGTCTAATTTTTATAGTTGGAAAAGTGATTTAAGGTCCAATTTATGATTCAACAGATATACTTTTGCAGGTATGTATGTTTGTGTGTATGTGTGTGTGTGTATATATTTCAAATGATTGCAGTGCTTTATATATGGGAGGCAGGGATAGAAAGAGAAGGAAAGGAGAGAGAAGACATACAGACAGAGAGAGACAGAGGGCAATACTCTTTTCATAGTAGCCTGGTAACACCATCTAGTCGAATGTAGATAACCCTAACAGAAGATATAATCTGAAGGAAGTTATTTTTGGCAAATAGAGGATGAAATAAACTTCAAAAAAGAAAGTCACATTTTCCATTATGGTAATAAAATATCTTAACAAGTTTTCTAATTAAAATATCAGTAGTAGAATTCCTAAGAGGCAGAAGAAAGAAGGAAGGAAAGAAGGAAGGAAGGAAGGAAGGAAGGAAGGAAGGAAGGAAGGAAGGAAGGAAGGAAGGAAGGAAGGAAGGAAGGAAGGAAGGAAGGAAGGAAGGAAGGAAGATGAGGCAAACATAGAATATAGGAACACCAATATATTTGCCTGGTTCTATGGGAATCTAATAAAAGTTTTAAAACAGAAAATTAAAGGGGAAAGAGAAAACTGTTCACATATATTCATCAGGCCTGCTATTTATCACACAGAGTAGCAGCTATGACAAAGATCGAAAAATATCAGGAGAATAGATCAGTAATTCATAAAGACCATATCCAAGTGAAGAACTCGAAGAGGTTATAGAACAATATACTATTACGCAATTCTGGGATGCTTAAGGTGTAAAATGAAACTCTTTAGCAAGCTTAATGTGACATGGCCAAAATTCCACTTTCCTCATCCTAAGTATGTCCCCTGGGTTAATTTTTAGAAGTCTCTCTCTTTTATTACTGATCAACACTGCTTGACCCCATTAGCTTACCTTCCACGTGACAGCTATCACAGCAGACACATCTAACAGGACTTCTGAAGTTCTGACTCTTCGATAGAAGAGCATGTCCCAGTACTCTTCAGAGCCACCATCCAGAATTTTGCCTCATAGAACAGCTGGGGCAAGGGAGGCAACAGACAACTATATACCTGACTGGATAGCTGCACTCTTCTATGCCGCATTTGGCTATTCAGTATCATTAACTTATTCTAACTCATTCATTAGTGTTGCTGCATTCCATGACTGAAGAATCACCTAAAGTTTCCTAACACTAAAAAGGGTTGTAATTATATCATTAATGAAAAGAGTTAACATGTATACAGTGCCTTAATATTTGAAATGCTCTACACCTATCTAGGGTGTCCTAAAAGCCTTACTGCAGTTTTAAGTTCTTAAAGCTTTAGACGTTTAAAGCTACTCACACTTAAGACGGCATTAAGACTTTTAGGACATGCTGTATCATCTCACTTGATCCTCACAAATCTATCCTGTAGATTCTATTATCATCCTCATTTTATTCAGATGAGGAAAACAAGGCTGAAAAGGCCAAAGGTCAAGTAACTTGCCTAAGTTGAGTTAGATATTTAATTTCTGAGGTAAGATTTTAGATCTTCCTGACTTCACTCTAATACAACATGGCCATATCAGTCTATAAAAATATTTAAGCAATATAGCTAAAAAAGTAGTTGATTTAATTTAAGAGAAGATTTTATTGACATTATGGAGAATTGATGAAATATGATTCATAACTTATAATTAGAATGTGGCTATGGAAGGATAATAAAAGAGAGAAAATATTAAATAAAGGAGAGTAAAATAATGTACATCAGAGGAAGTTACCAAGAAGACATTTTATGTTAGGAAATCTATATGAAGACACATGGTAGACAGGATTGATATAGAGCTCAGTAGAGGAAGGAAAAGGAACAGAAAAGACACTGCTTGGAGAGTACACTACAAACTACATAGCTCAGAAGAAGAAAATGGATGCTGAGTGAGAGAAAATGATCACAACTATGGCACAGAGGTATGAAAGAATGGCAATGGAGGATTGTAAGGGAATTGCCAACCCCCAGCCTCTTGGACGGCATTCACTGGTCACGACTCAGGTAAACTGAGGGGAGACTGGTAAGGCATGACCAACATGGCGCTGGGAGGAAGGGTTCCGCCCCTGTTTTGCTCAAGGCTATTTTCCCAGGCTTTCCAGAGAACAAAGAAGCCCAAAATGTTTTTCTTTCTAGGGGCTATGTGTCCACCCTGGGCAGTCCTGGCTTAAGGTAAATTACTTCCATATAAGGGCAAACTACTAGCTGATAGGTTCACTTAGAGCACTGGTGTCAGAAAAGAGATAAAAGCACTGCTCACTGCTTGAATAAACGGAGTTCTTACTATCTTGTCTCCTGCCTCAGTCATTGCTTACAGCTAAACTCCACCAGGGCCTACAGGCCTCTGCTGGTCAGATAAGCCTGTGGGCCCGAGAGATCGGGCTCAGACTCCGGGAGGCGTCTGTAGAGACGCCTCCACATCTGTGGAGACGCCTCCACATCTCTGGAGACATCTGCTGGGACTCTGCAAAAAGAAGAGCAATTACCTGATATTGGCTTGCCTTAGTAAGACTTTCATTTTTCAAAAGTTAGAGATTGTAAGAAAGACAGCTAATATGCTGGACTTCATTTCAGACCAATGAGGATATACTAAGTACCAATGATAAGAACCTTTGGGAAAGTGGGCATTCTATGGTAGTGATCACAGTGTATGAGAATAATAAATGTGGGAATACTCTGATAAAGATTCCAGTCCAATAGGACTGGAATATTGTAAAGAACAAAATTCCAGTAACCCAAATAGAAGTAATTCCAATGAGGAAGGAAAAAGGGCAATGGACTGAAGAAACATATAGTCTAAGTTCAAATTATTAGCCAATTTTGATATGGAAAAGAAACGCATAGATTATAGAAGCAAAAGCAAGGTAAGAGAGAGCAAACGTGAAAGTGACATAGTGCTATAAAAATAGCGTTAGAAACCAAAGTGTAAAAGAAACTGGAGCACTTGAAAGATATGACCAATAAATAGAAATCTTTCAGAAATTTTGGGAGCAAGAGAAAAACAAAATATGGGATGGATGTGTCAATATAATAAACAACAGAAATATGCCAAGATTATGCAATTCTTACTTTTTCATTCTATTTTCTCTCTCAAGTGGAACAATATTTGGATTTGGGAAAACAGATATGCTTAATAAGGTATTAAAATCCAAGATTATGCAGAAGAATGGAAGAGAATATGTAACTGCACCTATTAAGTTCCGATCATAAGCCCCATAAGAAAAGCATCCCAGGTTACTGGATGAAGTGGCAGATTTAGTTGGAATTGTATTTGTTTGCTAAACATTTACTGAGCTGAATTGTTCATATTTTCCTTCAATGAAACATGGAGAAGGAGAGGGGTATGGCAAGACAGGAAATAGAAGAAGGAAGGAGTAAGCCTCTAGTCTTCCTTGCCAGGGTTATGCACTATCATTCTTTAGTGATTCTTCAGAGCATAAGCAGACCAGCCTAACTATAATGTCTGACAAAATTACACAGTGTGCTACTAAGGAGAAGGCTTATGAACATTGACAAAATGAAGCAGTGATTACTAAAATCCTCCACAGGGTCATCAAAAAATGGCAATGGCATAATACATACTTTTTTACAAAGTGTACTTATATAACAACTAAATTCCTGTTCCAATAGATCTTCATGGTAGACAAATGACTGAATTATTCACAAAAATGCCATCAGTGCTGGTTGTGACAAGGTGGAAAAGCTTCGAAAAGTTCCTTAATAAATTGAGGGTTCTCCACTTGGATGATGGGTGCTTCTCCCCAGATGTTGGAGAGAAAAACATATCCTTGATTTTGAGTCTCAACTTTCCTGAAAAGTATAATCAGAAAGTCTGATTCTGGGCAAGGCATTGCTTAACAGGAACAATGAGAAAAGGGAACAGCCTCAATGAAAAGAAGTCCCCCATTTCATATTGCATCACTAGAGCTGTGATGCACTGCAGGTATCTCCCAAACAAAACTCTGGCAGTTACTTTCTCATTAGTGAAGACAATATCAAACAGCCCCTGAGTCTTCATCAGAGAAACACTATATATTTTTTTAAATTTTTTTCCTAATTGACTATCTCACTCTCCTAACAGTTGTTGCAATAAACGTTTTTTCTCACCAAGCATTGTGCAAAACTCTTTCTTAACTCCCTCTCACTTTGTCTAATATTTTGTTGGAAAAATTATAGAGCATTCAACTGTGAGCACTTTCTTTTATGTTTTAAATTTCACAGTCTCTTGACATCATCCCCTTTTCATTCATCATTATAATCTCCGATGAAAAGGTAGCCCTTCTCCTTATAACGAACAACAACTCTACATGTACAATTAATCTCATGCCCTTCCATCTCTTGTAAGAAATTCCCCCAATATCATCCATACTCCCTCTAATCTCTCATATTCCTTCATGGATGTGTACAAAAATATGCAGGTTTCCACAATTCTTAAAATACCCTCAGTTAAATATACCTTCCCCCCAAGTTTTCATACTATTTCCCCTCTCTTTCACATCCAAGAAATACCAGTCTACACTTAGCAGCCTCCCTCTCCTCTCTCATTCACTTCTTTACAATTTATAATTTGATTTCCAATCTAACCACTCAGCTGGCACTACACTACCCAAAGTTTCCCACTGTCTTTTTTTTAAAAGAGATCCAGTGATATAAATGACAACTCAGTTGACCTCATCCATTCTTATTTTTCTCGACCACTCTGCCACATTTCATTCTGTTGAATAATCCTCTCCTCACTTGGATATTTTGGCATTGCTCTTTCCTACTTATTTTTCTTCCTATCTACTTCTTTTTAATCATTTTCAAAATAATCATCTATGTTTCTCCCTCTAAATATAGGTGTCTTTAAGGTCTCTGTTTTAGACTCTCTTCTCCTTCAGCATTCCCTCTTAGTGCTTCAGAATGTTCAACTGTCATCTCTCTGTATAGAATTCTGTCTCCTGAACATCCATCTGCATCACCAAGTGACTGTTGTACATTTCCAGCTGGTTCTTCCAAAGGTAATTTAGTCTGGGTAAACTCTATCTGTGAAAAAGAGAACATGTTACCTTTGTCCCACCCCCCAAAACCGCCTCTCTTTCTGACTCCCTCCTTTCTATTGAGGGCACTACTATCTTTCCAGTCATAGCAGTTTGCTACCAGGGGAGTAAACCTTAACTCTTCTTTCTTCCTAACCTATAAATTTCAATCAAGTGTAGTCTTATATGGTCAACATCTACAAGGCAAATTAATCAACAGCATTTATTATGGATTTATTATGTGTCAGGCAATGTATTAGGTCCTGGTGATACAAATACAAAAAATGAAATAATCCTTGACATAAAAGGGCTTACATTCTAATAAAGGAGATAATACATAAGTACAAATATAAGTGTGTACAGAAATAATGTTAAAAGAATTAACTCTAAATTACAAAAAGTAATAAAAAAGGGAAGTTAGGAGTTGGGAGAGGATGAATCAGGAAAAAGTCTATAAAGATTGAGAATTCTCATTGTTTTCTGTGTCATAGACCCATGTGACAATCTGGTAAAACCTATGGATGCATCTCAGAATGTTGTTTTTAAATGCATAAAATAAACTAGGTAGAAGAACCCAATCATATTGAATACATTTACCAAAATATTTTTTTAGGTTAAAGATGCCAGGTAATAACTCCTGTCATAGTGGTTTGAGCTGTATTTTGAGGAAGAAGGAGATTCTGTAAGGTTGCAGTGACAGGGGAATTCATTTATGCGTAAGGAATGGTCAAGGCCACAAACAGGAAATGAAGTGCATCTTTGTGAGGAAGAGAGAGGTCACTTTGTCTAGAGATCATAGAGGAAAGTGAGTAAGATACGCTGAGGCTGGACAGGTTGGGGCAAGGTTGTGAAGGACTGTAAAAGTTAAACAACAATGATCACTGAGGCAGTATTAAGTCACTGAAGTTTAATGAGTAACGGAGTTACATGGGGAAATTTTAACTTAAGGAAAATCAGTTTGGTAACTGTCTACAGCATGGAATCAAGTGAGGAGAGACTTGAGATAGGGAGAACAAAATAAGGTTCTTGTAATAATATACAAATGAGGTAGTAAAAATATGAGCTATAGTAGTGACTGTGTGAAGATTGAAATGAACAAAACCAAGAGAACATTGTACACAGTAATAGTAATATTGAATTAAGAATGATTTTTATTGAAAAAGTTACTTTGTTTATTATAAATATCCAAATTAATTATAAAGGACGTGTGAAGAAAAATGCTATCTGCATCCAGAGAAAGAACTGATAAATAGAAGTGTGTACAGAATAAATTTACATATATACACATATATGTATCTTATACACATACACATACATATTTGAAAGGAAGAGCAAGTTGTGCATCGTAGAGCTGTAGATTCAAGTACAATTACTTTATTATTATACTATATTAAGGAAATCCTTATTTTGTTCCATAAATTAAAAATAAAATAAAAATAAATATGTTTTGTAAAAAAAAAAGAATGGGTGGGATATGAGTGAGGTTTTGCAAGTATAAACGACAAGATTTGGCAAGATATTATGTGGGATGAAAGAGAGTGAGGATTGAATGGCAGCTCCAAGGTTACCGACATGGAAGACTGGAAGAATGGTGATGTCTTTGATAGAAATAAGGAAGTTCAAAAAATAGGTCAGATTTTGGGGAAAGAGAATGAGTTACATTTTGGATGTGTTGAGTTTGCTGTTTCTCCTATCTAATTTGAAGTATACAATAGGTCATTGGTTATATGGAACCAAAGTGTCAGGATAGACAGAGGATGAATATATTGATTGATGAATTATCTGCAAAGAGATAATAATCCCATAGGAGAAAATGAGATGTGAAAGAAAGGTGAATGGGGGAAAAGGAAGAGAAAGGACAAGAAAAGAGGGAGAGGAGGAAGAAAGAGGAAAACAGGGGAGATAGGGAGGAAAAAAAGGGAAGAAACATGAAGTGGATGAAAGTTGAAGGAAAGAGGAAGGAAGAAAGAGAAAGAGAGGGAGAAAGCAGAAGATGGAGAGTGGGAAGGGAGAAAAATGGGGGGAGGAGAAGATAAGAGAAACGGTGAAACTGAAGAAGGAGAAAGGGAGAGGGTTAGGAGAGAGGAGGAGATGAGAAGATGGAGAGGGTGAAGAGAGGGAAAAAAATGTGAAGTAGCAATGGAGAAGAAAAGAACTGGGCAATAGGACAGGCAGAAAGGGTGAAAAGAAAAAGGGAAGAGAAGGGGGGAAGGAAAGGAGAAAATACACAGAGCCAGGATAACATGATGAAATATTGTCTTGGCAGAAAGGGTTATGTAACTTGGCTGGCCAAAACAATTCCATGGCCGAATGGAAGAGAATTACACTTGGGGCCCCTATTAGGAGCAACAACGGACAGCAGAAGGGACAGTAGTAGAGCAAAGAACAAATGAGAATACCACCCAAACCATCCACTGAGAACTACAGCACTGAGAAACTTGCATATTAGGGATGGGACTCGAAGAAGGGTTTATATAGGATTGTGGGACCAATAGGTATTCAATTTATTTCTGTTTGCCTCCTTCAAAAAATAACCACATTTATCCAGCAGCAAGAGATAGAAAGAGCAATTCCATTTCAAATTACTACAGACAGTATAAAACACCTGAGTCTACCTGTTAAGACACAAAGAAGGAATTATATGAACACAATTACATAATATTCTTCAAACAAAGATAGATCTAAATACCTGTTGCTGTTCAGTCATTCCAGTGTGGCCAAGTCTTTATGACCCCATTTAGGGTGTTCTTGGCAAAGATACTGGAGTGGTTTGCCATTTCCTTCTCCAGTTCATTTTACAGATAAGGAACCTAAGACAAACAGGGTTAAGTGACTTGCCCAGGGTTATAGAGCTAGTAAGGGTCTGAAGGCAGATTTGAATTCAAGTCTTTCTGACTCTGGGTCTGGCGGTCTATCCACTGCACCACCTAGCTGCCCTCAAAATACCTGGAGAAATAATAATTGCTCATGGGTAGACTAAATGAACATAATGATATCAACACCACTAAATTCATTTGCGTATTTAATGCCATATATATTGAATTACCAAAGAGGTGGAAAAATAATTAAAAAATTCATCTAGAAAGGAAAAAAAGTCAAGAATATCAAGGGAATCATTTTTTTTTAATGACAGGGGCTTAGTGATATCAAATCTCAGATTAAACTACAAAGTTGTAATCATCAAGATAACTCGGTATTGTGTGAGAAATGGTGAGATTGATCAGCAGAAAAGACTAGGCATACAATACAGAAGCAAATAAGGACAGTAGCCTAAGTTTGATGAAGTCAAACATCCTAGCTATTGATGTAAGAACTCACTATTTGACAAAATGTTGTTAACCCTGGAAAGTAGTCCAGCAGAAATTGACACAAACATCTTACATCATTTACCAAGATAAGATCAAAATGAATATATGATAATGGGTAATAAAGCAAATTAGAGGAGTAGAAAGGAACTACTTATCAGATCAATGGAAAGAGGAAGATTTCTCAACCAAAGAAGAGATGGAGAGATTTATGACAGCTAAAAGGGATAATTTTGATAATATAAAATTAAAATGTTTTTACCAAAAACTAATCCAGTTAAAATTAGAAAAAAGTGGAAACTAGGGAAAAATCTTTGCAGCATGCTTCTCTGATAAAATTTTCATTTTTATAACACATAGGGAACAACTAAATCAAATCTATAAAAATAAGATTCCATTGATAACTGGTGAAAAACATAAATAGGTAATTTTCAGAGGAAGAAATCAAAGCTATCAGTAGTCATATGAAAAATGCTGTAAATCCTTAACAATTATGAAATGCAAATTAACTGAACTCTGAGATACCACTCATATTCATCAGATTGCAATCTACTTAGTAAAAGCAATATTATAAAGCTAATCAACTTTGAAAGACTAACTCTGATCAACATAATGATCCAACAGAATTCCAAAGGACCCAATGAAACATGCTATCTACCCTCCATATAGAGAAGTAATGAACTCAGTGCAAATAGAAGCATTTTTTCCTCTTTATTTCTTTCTCTTGCCTTTTTTTAGGAGGGGGCATGACTAATGAGGAAATTTGTTTTGCATGACTATACATTTGTAATATGCTTTGTTTTTCTTGCCATTGCATGGTGTGGGAGAGGATGTAGGCAAAACCAGATAATTTGGAATTTAAAAAAAGTGTCTCCATATATTAACTTTTTTAAAAAAGACAACACTGTTTTTAGGGGGTAATACAGTAAACCATGTCCTTGGAAGAGGTGATTCATTCTCAGTATCCTGGGGGAAAACATGTAATCCTAGGTTTGGTTGGGACCAAAATACAAGCAACAAAGTATCTCAAAATGTAATTTGATTCTATGTCATGAAAAGTATCTGTTGCACTGTTTGTATAGTTGCCTAGTTACTTATAAGTCTCCCTCATTAGAATGCACACTTCTTAGGGAAAAGTATTGTTTTTACATTTCTTTGTATTATCCTCAGCACTTTGAACAGTGCCTGACACCTAGTAAGCACTCAATAAATGCTCATTGACTATATCAATATTTTTGTACTCCTCTATGATGCTGACAGCATTTTAATGGATCAAATCTAAGAAATGATTGGGTTTATGTGTGCTTTGGTGTCATTATGTGTCACAGACATCCTTCTCATTATATTTATACTTCCATTATATTCTAGAGCTGAGCCAAATAAGAAAGGAAGATACAATCTCTCCCCTCCAGAATTTTAAAATATAATGGAAAAGTTAAGTTCTAAATATAGGAAATAGTCAGAAAACAACATAATCCTTATGACTACTCATTTGTTGAATACCTAGTAGATGTAGTACCATGCTAAACACTCAATGATACAAATAACACTAAAAATAATTATTTTTTCTAGAGAGATGAAACTGATAAATATAAAGAAACTAGGAAAAAAAAGAACCAAATATATGATGAATGTACAAACAGTATTTTCTTCTTCTGTACAGTGCCAGGGACAAGATACTCCATCTCTAGGCTCTGGGTATTTTCTCTAGCTGTCCACCATGCCTAGAATGCTCTCTCTCCTCAGCTCTGCCTACTGAGTTCCCACAAAATAGGATCTTCATATTTTCATAATGGAACTTTCCCTATTACCTTTTTATTCTACTGCCTTCCCTCTGCTAATAATTTCCTATTTACACTGTATATAGCTTGCTATGTCTATATTTGTGTGCATAGTATCTTCCCCATTAGACTCTAAGCTACTTGAGGTCAGGGACTGTCTCTAGCACTGAACTTAGTACCTGGCATATAGTAAGTAGGTGTGTAATAAATGTTTACTGATCGATTATTTTCTATGGTCACCTAAAATGTAAGAAAAACAAAAACGGAAAAAGAAATCAGGATCTAGGCCAAGGGTACCCAGCCTGTCCTACAGATTATGGACCTCTAATTATCTTGATTAAGTTAAAACATCCTCTGGCTACTCTCTCCACCAAAAGTATTTACAGTGCCAGTTGGAAGTATTCAGATGGCAAGAAGTCTATCTGCCCAGGAAAGGATGTAATCATTTGTGATTTCAAATGGCCTGTGGGAGACGTGATTGTATCTGCCAGCTACTTCTTGGGTCTCCAGGTGTTTTTGTTCTGGAGAAGAAAATCACCAGCCTACAATGCCAGATGTATACTTTTTAAAATTATCTTGCCAGAATTCAAGAAATGTCATTTATTACCTGTGGATAGGGAAGGGGAGAAACAAGGAATGGGGTTACATTGCAAAGCTTCAGATGATGAACAGAATAGCTCTTTAATATACTTAAAAAAAGTTTAAATACCTCTGATGGGTCTCCCAAGAAGTTTTCAAAAATAGGCTGAATTATAATTGAAGTTATGTTTTCAATTATTTAAATTATTCCTGAACAACGTAGTATGTATATTAAAGGTAGACATAGATTCGGCAAGTAATTTCTGCCAGCTGTAATTTCTATGAGATAAATTGTATCTCCACCATTTCTCTTCAAAGTGTTTAAGTTCCCATTTGTTTTGAAATGAGCTGGCATCATCAGTGAAGAACAGCTGATTCTGGTGGAGAACATTCTTCCTGCCATCAGGGGACCCCTTCTGTGACAAACTGTCAAGCTGCAGCTGGAACCTCAATCACAGGAATATGGAAACTTTTAAAGCAGGCAAAGTAGTTGGCACCCGGAAAGGAATAAGTGGGAAGTTGCAACAGGTGGATAGATCATATTGTTTCCAGTCTCTTTAACAGATGGCCAAATGTTAGAGTAATGTATATGGTGCCAGGTCTATTGGCCAAAAGAGAATATTCAGTGGCCAGCTACTCAACCAAAAGGACTCTGCATATCATTCCTTATAGCAACATATTAAGGAATATTGAAGATATGGGGTGAAACGCAGAATATGCAAGAGAGAATATGCAAACTTCTTCCATTAAGTCCTCCCTCCCCAAACAGCACACATTCTAGTTGAACTTTGTATTAGTGCACCAGATGAAAGCTAACAATATGTATTTTTGAAATGGCAGAGAGAGAAGAAGTGTCTGCTATCTGAAAGAGATGATTTTAGGGAATTTATAATTATTAAAAAGATATTATGCATAAAAAGATAGCCTTCATGGAGTACACCATAGGAAACAAAACAAGTATCTTCTTCCATATATTTGACACTTTTAAAGGCTCCCTTGGGAGTGTTGATATATGTCTATATCTTTCCATATATATACGGAGAGAGAGAGAGTCACTTGGACACACACATAAATACATACATATATATATACACATATATTTGATATTTAAATTCAATTTAGCAAACATTTATCAAACACCTACTATGTACAATGTCCATCTGTTACATGGTGAAAAGAAAAGATGAAATAAATCAGTCCCTGCCTATGGGGAATTAAAAATTGAATATAAAAAAACAAGATATGTAGAAAAATAATAACAAAATTCATCTATAAGAACAAAAGTTCAAGGACACCAAGGGGGCCAATGAAAAAAATGTGAAAGAAAGTGGTCAAGTCTTGCCAGATCTCAAATTGTATTATAGAGTGGTAATTATTGAAACAATATGGTACTGGCTAAGAAATAGAGTGGTGGATTATTGGAATAGGTTAGGTATAAAATACATTATAGTAGATGACTATAGTAATCTAGTATATGATAAACCCAAAGATCCAAACTTTCGGAACAAAAACTCATTATCTGACAAAAAACTGCTGGAAAACAGTATGATAGAAACTAGGAATAACCAAGATCTGTGTCACCAAGGCAATATTTAAAGCACTGATGGTGATTATGAATATGCCAGTGTAGTTTTGAATCACAAAGTATAACAGACTCTCGACATAAAAGTCAGAAGAAAAGCATTTATTCAGACATCAGAAAGCCAGATCCCAACACCAGGAAGTCAAAACCATCATAGCAACCAAGAAATCAATCCACATTAGCACTGTACGGGACAAAGCCATTCCCAACCCTTCCCCCCATTCCCACAAACACTCACAAGACTAGCTGTACCTGCCTGTGTCCTCTCTCCTCTACCCTAACTGATCTCACCAACTTCTCCCAGTTCTATTCCACTCTTCCTCTTCTACCCATTCAGCAAGCTCCTTCTACCACATATGGCTTAGAATTCCAAGTAATTTAAGCAGGTCATAAGGATCTATTAAAGAATGGGGAAGATCTTCCCATTTAAATTACCATTACAACATCTCATATCATCTACCAAGATAATGTCAAAATGGATGCATGATTTACACATAAAGGGTAATAGCATAAGCAAATTAAAGAGTGCATGGAATAGTTTTTCTACCAGATTTATGGATAAGGGAAGAATTTAGATCCCAAGAAGATATTGAGAGCATTAAAAAATGTAAAATAGATAATTTTGATTACATAAGAGTAAAAAGTTTGTGCACAAAGCTGATGCAACAAAAATTATAAGAAAAGCAGTAAACTGGGAAAAATTGCAGTAAGTATATCTCTAATAAAGACCTAGTTTCTCAAACATGTAGAGAGCTGAGTCACATTTATAAAAATACAATTCATTCATCAACTGATAAATGACCAAAAGATATGAACAGGAAGTTTTAGGACAAAGAAATCAAAGTTATCTATATTCATCTAAAATAATCACTATTGATAAGAGAAATGCAAATTAAAACAACTCTCATGTACTACCTCACACCTATCACGTTGGTTATTATAACAAAAAAGGAAAATACTGGCTGTTGGAGAGTATGTGGGAAAACTGGGACACTAATGCACTGTTGGTGGAGTTGTGAACTGATCCAACCATTCTGGAGAGCAATTTGGAACTATTCTCAAAAGACTTTAATACTGTACATATCCTTTGATCCAGCAATGCCACAAAAAAAAAATGAAAAGGACCTATTTGTACAAAACTATTTATAGTAACTTTTTGTTGTGGCTAAGAATTGGAAATCAAAGGAATGCCCATCAATTGGGGAATGGCAAAACAAATTGTGGTATATGATTGTAATGGAATATTATTGTGCTTTAAGAAATAACAATCAGGATGACTTCAAAAAACAAAAAAAAAATAATTGTTTTGAATCAAGAGTGAGATAATTGGGTTTCTTGAGCATAAAGGAAATAACATTTATTTGAGCCTGATTTTTTTCCTATGAAGTTAGCTGAATGATCTTCACATTTTTGAAATCTGAATTTTTCATTTAATTTTGCTGTAGGTATACCCACTTGAAATTCTATATCCAACTGGGGCAGGGTGCTTGAAGGGGAGGGAGTGTGGTGAGTTATTCTGCAAAATTCAGTCATACTATCAATGTCATTGAATTGATATGTACTACCCCTTCTCTCAACCTCTCTCCATGGAATAATATTGCAATTACTTATTTGCAACTGCATTCCTATCTCCAATTAAATACTATGTAAATGTAATCATTTTGATTAATATAAAAGCTAACTCAGTAATAAGTGGAGTTATGTCCTTGTTTTTGTTTTTGTTTTGAGTAAAATATACCTTTTTCACCTTCCTTCACAAGGAGAAACACATCCTTTCCAGTTTAAAGTTTGAAACTTTAAAACCAAGCTATAATGTGAGTATATTGCTATTACCAATAATATATTACAGCAAGACAATTATGTTCCATTATGTAAGTAAAGCCTAGATGCATTTCTCCCATACACACAGATCTGAGTCCCTTTCTTCATATGATTCACAGTTCATTCATCTCATCTTTTGAAGTGGCACTACTCCACAGCTGTTCAGAATATAAACTTCCCTGAATTACAAGCAGAACAACCCATTTTCTTCATCCTCACATGAGAAGTAACCAGACCATTTAAGAGAGGGTATCTATTTCTCCCTGTGACAAGTGTTAATATGCCAGAACAGAATGTCCATTGGGAGCCCTGGGTGGGGGGGGGGGGGATAGGGAAGGAGGCATGACGATGAGGGAAAGACAATATGGAATTGTGTTTTTAGTTGAAATTATTTCATAAAAATGAACTTCTAAATAGAAATCTGAAATAAATTGATAAGTGCAGTTATCTAAAAATGGAAGTTCTTTTTTTAAAAAAAAAACATAATCTGTTAATGTTCTCTCTATTCAAATTACAAATAATTCTATAATGAGAAATTTTAGGGTATTTGTTTCTTAAGAAAACACAGCATGGCAGAGCAGTTGGAGGGCTAGTCTCAAAGATAGAAAGACTTGAATTTGTTCTATCTTTGACACTTATTGGCTATATAACTCTGGGCAAGTCATTTAGCTTCTAGTGTTCTTTAAGTGGCAAAGGGTGCCAACCTGCATTGGGACAAGGATTTTCCACCTCTGGAATTTCTCCATATAAAAGAAAACACAGCTCCATTTCCTATTCCTATTTCATCCTCAACAAGTTGTCTGCATTAATACCTCTGTATTATGCAAGAAGCACACGCACGGAACACCATCTAAAATGATTGCCTCCTTTACATCCTATGTAACTCAAAAGCAAAAGATCACACAGGGTTCTAAATGGTAATAAAATAGCTGTGCTTTTTCATTATATGTATGCTCAAATCCTTGTTGCAGTGGATGTTTTTAAATCACCAGAGAGAAAGAAATCATATCTTTGAAATGATTGGGGAGGGGGGCCTGGCAGAGGAAAGAATTAATAGTGCCATATTTTACTAAACTTATGTACTGTTATATTAACTTTAAAGGTTAATACAAAGATTTTACTTACATAAGACTATCAATCTTGCATTTCTCATGCAAACTAAAAGCCCTTTTAACCGATTTACAGTAATATTGCAAGAAACTTTATCTCCACATCTAACTTTTCGAATGACCCAATTTTTTAAAGTTCACATCCAATTCTTCATTGTTTAAAGTAAAGAGAAATAAAATTTATCTATTCAATTATAGGTTCTATCATATTAGGTTAACTTGCATCACAAATCTTCCATTTTAAAGAATCTTTAAAATATTAATGGAAAACACACATTGACAGTCTGAATACAAAAGAAATAAGCTCTCTGGATCAGAAAGGCAAATACAATGTATTAAAACTATGATAAATTATTAAATGGAAGTAACCATATCAAAAATTTCTATGCTATCAAAATGACCCTTGTGTCAATTGCTTACGGGAAGAAAATATTAAAGAAAATTTAAATGAAGGCACATTACTAGCTGTGTAATGATTTATCTGTTCAGCATTTTCTGTGAAAGATTAGATAATGAAGTCAAAAATAAGATGTGTTAAAACACACAGGCATGCACGCGTGTACACAGACACACACATACACACACACATACAAAAGAACCAATGACAGACGTTTTCTGTGTGCATTTATACCTAGCAATACCAGTTCCTATTACAAGGGGGTGCCCCCCAACCTTGTACATACGGCAACATATTTGGAAAAGACCCTGGCAAATCTTTATATTAAGTACATTACTGCAATAAACATGCACGTTCTGTTTGAAATCTGAGCTCAAATTCACACTTCTCTGGAGTGAATATTATTATTCATCAGAGGCTTTATCTAAAGTAAATACTTGGACTGGTTTTAAGCACTGGCATTGTTGATCCATGTTAATTTGTCATAACACTCTATGCCTACTGAAATGTTTGGGGGCTTACTTATGCAAATACAGTCTTAAAAGGGACTCAAGTAGGTTTTTTTAACCACTCAGAACTGGATAGATTTACAGAATCACAAAGAAAAATGACACAAAGTCCTGTTTGAACTCAAATTGAGCAATCTAAGCACTGTGAAAACATACGTTAAAAAGCTTCATTTTCCTCAACAACCCCACTGGCATGATAAACATATTCTCTCAGCTATCGCTAGCATCAGTAGTACCCGTGACTAAAAAGACAGAGGGAGAGTAACAGCGCTTTGAACCCCGCCACAATAGTTTAAATAACGCATGCCAATAAATGAATCATTCCATCCTTGAGAAATTTCTGTATTGGATACATTTCCCAAGTCCTTAGTTCTTCGCAGCATTTCCACTCCACAAGCAGCCCAAGAGTTAAACATGCATGGGCACATACACACAATCTTAACAGGCTCACAATTCCAATATGCACACCCTACTAAGTATACAAGCGAATTCTGTTACATAAGTCAAGTTCCCCTCTTCTACGTAGCTAAAAAGAGAGAAAAAAAACACAAAACAGTTTAGCTAACTAACGTTCCCAAAATGAATCAAGTGGGGGACTGACTGACAGTGCTGGTTAAGAAACAAGGATGTAGTTCAGCCTCTGCTCCGCAAGTTTGGATGACTCCTTGCCCCGACAGTAGAGACGCGCGCGCGGAGCTGCGTACCTTCACCTAGGTGTTGCTCAAGTCTCAGATCTCGATTCAATCTCCCCTCCCCCACCGAAATCCAAATGGGTCAAGATGATCCACTTGAAGACTGAGCCTATCTTTGCTCTGCCCCCCTTAAATAATGGGGCAAAAGAAAGGTAAAATCCAGAAGCTTTAAGTTATTTTCGCCTAGGCACCACTTCCTTCCAACTCAGAAATCTGTCACCGGGAAGAAAGAAAACGACTCAATAGACGTGGTGGGGAGTCCTCAGTTGCAATACGCCATTAAGTCAAGCCCTTTCGGGGTACCCCATTGTGACAAAGGCAGTCCCCTCACTGTTCCCCGTGTCCATCTCCACCCAATTGTGGGCGGTCCTGGTATAAGCAGTTCGAGGAGAAGAGATGGGGCAATGCTTTTCTTCATTCTCCCCAGCTCTGTTTTTTCTACTCCAGTGAAAAAAGACCTTTCCCACCAGAGCTGAAAACTTTTTTTCCTCCAGATAAAGCGCAAAAGCGACAAGAAGGTTCAGTCGCCCCGGGCACCACCCTTTCCCTATAGCCCTGGGCTCTTGGCCCCTTCCTTACCTGGTGGCTGGGACTTCAAAGCGCTGCAGGTACCTCCGTCTTTTCCAGCACCCTCCCGGTGCCCCCACAAGGTGCCTAGACTCGGCACCCCACTTTTCGCCTCCTCCTCCCGTCCTAGGCAGGATCAGTGGACAAATGACCTAGGACCAAGATGCCCAAGCCGAATTCACGCCTTGTAGACTCCGGTTCATGATCGACCCCGAAGCTCTACAGTCTCCGGGGGCACAGACTAAAGGAAGAAGGGGAACTAGTCCCCCACCCGGGGTGTGGGCTCCAGGTCCAGCGAGCGCTCTGCCGGAGGCAGCGGCGGGCGCCGCGTCACATGCCTTCTTCTCCCGGGCAGCGGCACCTGTCCAAGCAGCGGCGCCGGCTCCGCGCTACCACCCCCGGGCTTGCTGGGATCCCTTCCCCGCAGCGCTTTCTTGTCTTTTCTTTTCGCCACGTCTTTTATTCCCCCACTCCCTTTCTCACCTTACTCCTTTTCTTTTTCTTTCTCTCCTTGAATGTTCTTCCTCTTCTATTCCCAAAGCAGGCACAAGACACTGGAAGTAGGAGGAGGGTCTTTTCCACCACCCACCAGTCCACTCGCCACCAGTTCTTTCCTTCTCCCAGGGGTGGCTGTTTGCCTTAGTACTGCTCCCTCCTCTTTTCTATTCTTCTTCCTCCTCTTCCTCTTCTTCCTCCTCTTGCTGCAGCTGCTTTCCCTCAGCTCCCTCCCTGCCTAGCGCCCGTGTAATGTACTGACTGCCTACTTGAGACCAAAACCTGTCCTGGCTACTGAGCATGCCCAGTTGCCCTAGTGGAACCACACTAACCTCCCATGTGCTGTGAGATTCCGCTTCTCCCTGTTTTAGCGGCCGCCTAAGAAGGAGCTTGGGAAGGTTCTGAGAGAGCACCAAGGGAATAAGCTTTCTGGAAGCCATGAGAAAAGTGGGAAGGGGGAAATAAGGTCATCAATCAATCTGAATCATACCTGTGTCACCTGTTTTCCTCCTGGCTAGTGCACAGAGCATATGGTTCTTTCAGGATGGTTTAAGAGAATATTGAGAAAAATACAATATCTGGGATTTTTTTCAATAGTGTTGATCTTGGTGACAATATTATTTATCTGGAAGAATAGAACCAAAGATCGTACTATAATATCTAGTATTCTATGATTCGCTGAGCAGTGGTAGCAAGCAGAAAATTATTAGAATTAAACAACTTATAGTGTAGTAGAAGAAAGCCTTGAATTTGGAGTTGGAGTTTAGTCCAGGTTCTGTTAATAGCTGTGAAGTACCAAACAAGGAACAAGCACTTCGGGCCTCAGTTATCCCATCTGTGAAACGAGAAGGTTGGAATAAATCATCTCTATCATTACTTTTAAGCTCACATTCTATGATTCTGGGTCTTGTTTTGTTCCTTTTTGGAAACTTGTGCTCCAAAAGGCTAATGCGACAAACATGAAAATGATAGAACACATGTGTATGCAGACTGGAGGAAACTTGATTTTTGAAGATATGTTGATAAAGCTAGAAACTCAAAATGGTAAGACGACTCAAGAAATAGGGCAAAATTAGGAAATGCAATTGCAAATAGTTTTTGTAATGAACAAAAATGAGAAACTGATAAAGAAAATAATGTGGCTACACAAGGAACTCTCTGATGAGCTCAAATTTTAAAAGGACATGGACAAAAAAGTAAGATGCAGGATGACATAAAAAGGCAAGTACAAAATATTGTCATAAACCTAAGGGCAGAATCAAAACTGTAAGACAAGAGCTGAGACTTGCTACAAATTATAAAAAGAAGTGCATTTTATGTTGTTATTGTTTGTTATGTTCAGAATAAGATGATTAATAAGAAAAGGACAGGCACATTCTATGAGAAAGTGGACACAAAGATAAGAAATTGCTTAAGTCCTATTTTTGCTCCTGTTCTGTTTTGTTCAGGAAGGAGAATGATCTGTCAGCTAGAAAGAGCAGAACAAATGACATCAAAGGAGAATTGAGTGTAAAATAGGAGAGAAATAAGTACCTGAGTGCTGTAGCTATTTTGAGTCACTTAATGTTTCAAGAGTCTAGCCTCAAGTAAATTAAATGCTAAAATGCTGGGGGAAATGCAAAAGTGATTGAGAAACCATTATCAGACTTTTATTGAGAAATCATGTAATGTTGGGAGATGCTAGATTCTCTTATATGGGAAACAATTTTTAAAAAGATAAAAGTGGATTTAGGAGTAGAGACTTTTAATTAATAACAAACATTTTAAAAGAATATCCATTGATCTAGCATCTGGTGCTTCTGGCTATTTAGTCCAATTCTCTCATCTAATGAATAAGGAAATTGATGTAGAGGGAGTATGAGTAATTTAACAAGGTCCCGCCAACAGTGTCAAAGGTAAGCTGTGATCCGAGATTCTGTATTCATTCTACTGTACCACAATGAATCCTTTATCTTGGGGTTCTATAAGGACAATTTATAAAAAAAAAAAAGTTATCACCAAGAGCTAAAGCGGATTAATTAAGGACAAATCTTAATACACTAATTTCCTTCATTTGATAGGCTTGCTAGACTTGTAAATTAAGGGAAAACTTTACATATAGTGGGTCTTCATTTCTTCAAAATATTTGACAAAGTTGATTACAATGGACTAGTGGACAAAATTAAGATAGTATAGTTAGATGAAGTTGTAGCTGGTTGAACAATAGTACTCAGAACTAATTATTTTAGTCTACATCATCCTTGAGGGATCTTTTTTGTGGTGTGCCAAGGCATTCTGTTTTTAATCCTTCCAGCTCAAAAATTTTTATCATGACTTAATAACTAATTGTTTGTTGAATTGAATCAAATTTCCAAGGAGACATAATAATAGTAATAGTAATAATAATAAATTTATTGGGTACACCTCAAATTTATATATTGCTTCACAGTAAAATGTAAAGTCCTTTATATAGACAAAAAAAATTGGTTGCGTAAATTCAGAAAAAAAGTCTCATAATTAATTTAATTCAGATTTGTTGTTTGCTTTGATAGCCTTTTCTAGGTGCTGTGGATGATAAAGATTTTTATACAATCACTTTTATTCATTTTTGTATATTGAAAATTTTGCTGATGTTTGTTAAATTCATGAAACAAGAGAATTAAATTTTTAAAAAGTGGTTGGTTCAATCTCTATCCTGAATATGTGGCAGACTTGTTTGGTTATTGTTATAACTGAGAGAAAGACCCAGGAGAAAGAAGAATGGACATCAAGACTGTTATGATAGATACATTGTGTGTTGAATGTCATCCCACCATGATAATTACAATATTATTATTTTGTTTTTTCTGCTATTGATTAAAGATATGAACTCACATATATGTGGCAGAGTAGAAAGGCTTATTCCTTTCTGGCCCGAGGGCTTGATGAAAATCAGAGGCACAAATTATTTCATCCACCTAGGTGGTTCATAGGAGCTACAGGATCCTGGAGGATGCAATTGTACAGAAGCAAGAGACACTATAAGGCCCAGTAGAGTCATGAAACAACCTTAGTGGTAACCAGATGGCATGTAATTTGAATATGAGGGAGTGTCTGAAAACTTTCAAATGTAAATTAACCCTCTTAGTAGCCAAGATCATCAGTACCCACCTTATAGGTGGCTTTAAAGGACTATTGGTTGAAGTATATCCCATAGTTTCATCAACACTAGTTATGATTCTCAGTGGCCATGAAGGATCAGTTAAGTTCCTGACTTTTGATGGATAGCATATCCTAGCAGGAAGCAATAACAGTTTTATCTTGAGTGGAAGCATGGTAGGGAAATATGAGCAATGTCTGATTGTGTTCAAACATCAAAGGGAAATGTTCCATGTGGCCTTTCTCTTCCTTTAAGTAATCAGTGCCTTTTATGGTAGAACTGCACACACAAACACACACATATGCATATATGTCTATACACACATATATATGTGTGTGTGTGTGTGTGTATTTACATATACTAGTTTGACAGTGATGAAAGCCAATAGCAAATGTGAGACAATTCTGTCCTTCTGGAGATGCTGGATGTGAACAAAGCTTGAGAACTGTGAAGTGGTATATACATATTTTAAAAGCAATACAAAGTATAATATTTAAAATGTATATAGTTCAAATATGCACATTTGTCTAGTTTCTTTTATGGATTATCTTGTAGCATAATTTGAATCCATATTTATCTACTGAGCATCTTCAATATACACCCAAAATTTTGGAGGTTCAATCCATTTCCTCTAGTGACTATGTACTGAGCAGATAAAAAAAAATAATAATTTAGACCATTTGAATAACAGATACATAATTTATATGGAGTCTACACTAACTCCTTCCCATCATAGATGTATTTCAGAGTTGCATATATGATACTTTTGGAACATCTATTGTTTGAAACATTAATGTTGATTATTAAGTTGATTGTAATGTTATTTGATGTTTCTTAGTATATTACTACCAATTTTGTGGAGTGATTCACATGAGCAATATCAGTCTTTATTATACCAAGGATATGTGAAGTCTTTCTTTTGACTTACATTTAAAATCTTTATTATTGTCAGTCCATCCCACTGTCATAAAGAAGTTTAGGATATAACTTGTGATCTTTAATCTCATTTAGAGTTTAAGATGTTCTCTCAATTATTTCTTTGAAAGATCTGTTAGATTTTGTTTTATATTTTATGAGGTAGGAAAAAATAGTCATTTTAATGGCTTTAATAAGAAGGAATTTTTTATTAAAATGATTCTTTTTTAAAAGATTGGGTCTACTTTTCTTACCTAGAGTGGAAGTGAAGTTGTCATCCAATGGCTAATCCCTCCTTTGATTGGCATAAAGGTTTTGATTTGCTCCATTTCTGACATGGGTCAGTTTGCACCTCCTTAGGCAGCCTGGTGGATCCTCCTTCCTGAGATTTAATGGGGACACCAGCTGGTTTAACCCTACTGAAACTTAGAATTCCAGAATTCATGTGATCCACCAATATTAGCCACAGGATGAGAAGAGTGAACTACGATGTCTAGCCTAAAATACTTTTGATAATTACTCATATGAAGAGATGGTTTTAATTCATGCTACTTAAAATCTCTAAGAAATCTCAATGCCTACTTTGGATTTCTATACCTTCAGCACTGTGTGTACTTCCTCCAATGATATGAATGGAAATATTTCTTTATGATGTAGAAAATTGTCTTTGAAACTTAAAAAAAATCATCAAACTTTAGCCAACTTGGTGAAAAACTTAGCAAGGCTGATCCTTGCACAATAGACAAATAATCATATTTGGAATCACCATATTTGGAATCTTTCCAGTTTCGTAGGATCTGCCAGAACTAACTTTTCACTAAAGTTGCTGGTACATTGTAGGTGCTTAATAAATGCTTATTGACTGGCTGGAATAGTCTTCAAGAACCCAGAGTTGTATCCATACCATGAAAGAGGACGATTAGGACTATAGTTGAAAAAAGCTTATTTATATGGAAACCGTGATAAACCTGGAGTAAAGAGAAATGTTAATTCAAATAATGCTTCTGAGAGTTACCAGCTGTGTGATCATGGACAATTCAGTAAAAACCTTGAGTCTCAGTTTCTTCTTTCAAAATATGGTTCCAAGATGCTCCTTTATAAAGGAGATTAGGAATAGAAAATGTCAGCGTAGAGTAAGTATACACAAACTAAAGTAAACCACTCTTTCCAGGGCTGAAATGGTTCTCAGTTCAAAGTCTGATGGAGTCCATTAATAATCAAGGAGATCCTTGATTTTCATTCTCAAACAGGACTAATGTCCCCAGAGATGGTACATTAGCTATAGCAGTAGTCTGTTAAGATTAGCAATAACAGGCTCCATCATTCCTATTATTTCCATGTGATTTTGCACATTTAGAATCAATTCTACTCAATTCAACTGAATAAACATTTACTTAGAATAGTCTTTGTGCAAGGCACTGTCCTAGGTTCTGGGAAAACAAATTAAACAGTTCTTGGCCTTAAAGAGTTTCCATTATATCTGCTATATTCAAAAGATACAACACTATAGATTCAAAAGATATGACAATATACATAGCAGTTTTATGAGGGAGAGAGCATAGCCAATTGAAGAGATCACAGAGAGTTTATCTGAGGTGGTGGTACAGAAGCTTGAGGCTTTATAGGAATTAAGAATTCTGAAAGAGCTACAGATGAGAAAGAAAAAAGGCAATAATATATAAGGAAAAACATTTCTGCAAGATACAGAAGAGGCTTATTTAAGAATATTTTAAATTAAATTTCCAAGGAAAAGACTAATTCTAAGGTTATGCATAAAATTTGTTAGTCATTTTACTCAAGAAACATCATTGTTAATAGAAAAAACTGCTCTGCTTGGACTCAAAATCTAGGTTCAAATCTTGACTCTGACACTTGACAAAAAAGTTATCTCATTTATTTAAAAATCTGTTATTATATTATTAATCTGGACTTGTTCAAAAGTCTTTAATGACTCCCAACCAACTGGCATTCAAGGCATCCCACAAAATACTGCCACCTTCCACAGGGTGTATAAATGACCAGACTTTGCTTGGAAGTCAGAAATTTGCTTAGCCACCCTCATTGAGACATAGTGCAGAAAGCTTTAAGTTGTGTCAGTAATTCATTTTGAGCTCTTTCTTTTTGTTTTAAAATAGAATAATTTATTTTAAGTGTATTTATAATCTGTTCTTCCCACTGCTCCTATAACTAAAAAATAAAAGAATAATAAAATGAAGGATAGGATTCTCATCATAAATAAACATAATTCAGCAAAATAAATCCCCATATTGGCCATTCTCAAAACTTAGGTTTTGTGAGTGTTGATGTTGCATTATCAAATCTCCATACTCATGACTGATCATCGAAATATCAAGCTTAAATCAATCTCCAGACCTCTATTCCAGGCAACATTTAACTCTCTATTTTGTACTCCAATAAACAGTTTTACATGATTCCCTGATTGTTTCATAATTAAGAAACTGACTATAAGCTCTTTGAAGTTATGGTCAGTGTATCTCTGATCCCTGTATTTCGTCTGACAGGATTCTTACATCTGTGTATTGACTGTTACTGGCTTGATCTTCATAAAGCAAAGTTTTCAACACGCCAGAGCCTGTCTCAAGCAATTTAAATGACTCCCCATTAACTGCAGAATAGTATCATTTTTTTTTAATGTGACATTCACAGTCATTCACTCTTTGGCCCTTTCTTATCTTCCTAATAATATGTCCCTGTTCCCTCTTCATATCTCCCTTTTATTCCCAGCACTACATCACAATCCAGTCAAGTTATCACATTTCTTCTTCTCTATTACGATTTCTATATCTTTTCCCTCATATTCTTTCTTCACCTAACATGCCACCCCTAATCCAACTTCTAAACATTTTCAAGCTTCATATTAATTTTCAACTGCATTTTTGAAAGGTTCTTGATCCTCCTGATCACAAGTTTTGTTTCCTCTTTGAAGTAACATAACACTTTGAAACTTCCATTGGTTGGTTGTTGTCCTTTGTTCTCAAAAAGGACCAAAATGACTTCACGATGATTAAACTAAGTTTCATTGTGTCCGGCTGTGACTGATCAGACCCACTTCCATTATTACATCATTGGGTTATGATCTCTACTTGTGATTATGTCTTGTCTTCCCTACTAGACTGCAAGCTGGGACTATGTTTTAGTCTTTTTTTTTCTTTTTCTTACAGCCCCTTGTAATACCTACAAGTATATTACTTTGCACACAGTAGTAACTCAATAAATATCTGTTGAACAAGATAAAAGTTAATAAAAGTTAATACCTAATTACCAGTTAATGTCTACCTATTAGTTGATTACAAAGAATCAACTTTTGATGTTAAGGCAGTGATCTACAGAAGACAGTAAATAGTAAGATAGTCATTTGGATAAGAGAGGGAAAGAGACTTTAATAAGCTACCAGAAAAGATCAAAGGGATTTCCCAGTCCTTCAAGGGGCTGATGGTTTTTATATATTGTGCAAATTGATTTCTCAATAATAATAATGGAGTTTTCCTATCCTTTTATTTACACCTCTTTCAAAGAAACTAGACACTTTTAAAAATCAGGATATCTCACTTAACACCTGGGGAAATTTTATTCTTTCCTATTATTTCATCATTCATTGTTTTTTTTCAAACCTGAGTTAAAACACTGCTTGGACGGGATCTTTTGACTCTAAAATTCAAAATCCAATCTGATACATGGGATTCTTTCCAAGAAGTGTCATATAATAAGAGGTCTAAGGAGGAAGGAAGTATTCTAGATTATAAAAAAATCATTGTAGGGAAAGGCTTGAACAAATGGAGGGAGGGAGGAGAGTGTTATGCAAAGTGTTATTTAAGATGAAGCTTCACTTGTCATTTTAATTTATAGGCTGCAGATTTTACAGAATTTCTGCTTTCAGTTTTGAATCTGTGGTTTTTATTTTTTGGTTAGATTGATTTGCTTTGAAGGACTTCCACAGAGTATGGTCTCAAATATAAATTGATATTTGGCTCATTTTCTATTACAGTAATTGCTTTCTTAACATATTGTCATTATGGAAGCCAACATGGTATAATGGATAATACATTAAACTCTGAATCAGAAAAGCTTACATTCAAATCCTATTACAGATATTAATTAACCCTGTGACTCTTAGCAAGTCACTTAACCATTCTGGGCCTCAGTTTCCACATCTGAAAATGAGGGAACCTTACTTGATGTTGCTTTCTAACTCTAAATTATGATCTATAATATAATGTCAGTCAGTAAGCCATTAAAAGTTTGTAAAGCACTTGTTGTTTATAAGGTACAGAGAATTCTGGGGATTCAAAAAGAGGCAAAAGTCCCTTTTAAGGTGCTTACAGACAAATAGAAGGAGACAACAAAGAAATAAATATGTGCACTATACTATGCACAAAGTAAATGGAAACAATTAAAAGAGGAAAGGCACTAACATTAAGAGGGGTTAAGATAGACTTTCTGTAAAAGATAGGATTTTAGTGTGACTAAAAAATGTAGGAAAACCAGTAGGTAAGGAAGAACATTTCAGGCATAGGTGACAGCCAGAAAAAAAGTCCAGGACCAAGAAATGGGATGTCCTGTTCAGGTAATACTAAGAATGTCAGTATCACTGGACAAAAAACAAAGTATGTAATTGTTAGTTTTGTATAAGCAGTCTAGAAAGGGCTTTGAATGCCAAATAGAGAATACATTTGATCCTGGAAATAGTAGGGAACCACTGGAGTTTATTGAGTAAAGAGAGATGGAATCAAGCCTCTAGACAATCATTTTAGTAGCAAAATAGAGGGTAGATTGGAGTAAAGAGAGATTTAATCACTAGCAGGCTATTACAATAGTACAAGTTTGACATGATGGGGCCCCATACCAGACATACCAGTGTCAGAGGGGAGAAGGAAGAGATGTTAAAAAGCTGAAATGGGCAGGCCTTCAAATCAACAGATTGAATAATGGGCCTAGCAGATGAAAGGTAGTGAGGAACTGAGGATCAAATCAGCTAGGATTTGTGCCTAAGGGACTAGGAAGATTGTTTTGCCTTAGACAATAATTGAGAAAGTAGGAGCTGGTGGGGGGGGCTTCAGTGGGAAAAATTATTGTTTTGTTTTAGACATGCAGAGTTTAAGAGATCTATTAGATATCCAATTCAAATGCCTGAAAGGCAGTTGGATTATTGGAGTCCAGCATAAATGTTGGAGCAGAACGGATAGATTTGAGAATCAATATAGAGATGATAATTAAATCCATTAGAATTGATGTGCCACCAAATGTAGTAGAGAGTGTGAAAAGAACATGATCAAGGACAGAACCCTGTGGGACATTGTAAGGGAACTGCCAATCCCCAGCCTCTTGGACGGCATTCACTGGTCAGGACTCAGGTAAACTGAGGGGAGACTGGTAAGGCATGAACAAGATGGTGCTGGGAGGAAGGGTTCCGCCCCTGTTTTGCTCAAGGCTATTTTCCCAGGCTTTCCAGAGAACAAAGAAGCTCAAAATGTTTTTCTTTCTAGGGGCTACGTGTCCACCCTGGGCAGTCCTGGCTTAAGGTAAATTACTTCCTTATAAGGGCAAACTAACTGGTGATAGGTTCACTTAGAGCACTGGTGTCAGAGAAGAGATAAAAGCACCGCTCACTGCTTGAATAAATGGAGTTCTTACTATCTTGTCTCCTGCCTCAGTCATTGCTTACAGCTAAACTGCCCCAGGGCCTACAGGCCTCTGCTGGTCAGATAAGCCTGTGGGCCCAGAGATTGGGCTCAGACTCCCGGGGTCCCTAACAGGACATCTCTGGCTAAATGGCATAAACTTGATAAGGATTCAGTGAGAGAGAATGAGGAGAGGTCAGATACGTCAGAGGAAAACCAGGAGAGAGTAGGGTCCTGAAAAGCTAGTGAGAAGAGAGTATTAAGGAGGAGGGAGGAATCAAGAATGTCATAGGTTACAGAGACATCAAGGCAAACAAGGATTGAGAAAAGGTTATTGGATTGCATCTCAGTGATCTCAGTGATCGTCGGCAATGTTGAGAGAACAGTTTGGTAGACTGATAAGGTGAAAAGTCAGTTTGTTAGAGATTAAAAAGAGAGTGAGAGAAGAGGAAGTAGAGGCACCTTTAGTCTTGTCAATGAGGTTGACCTTATAGGGCAGAAGAACTATGAGACATAGTTATTAGGGATGGAAGGCTCAACCAGACTTTTTGAGGTTAGGGGTGGCATTGGGTATATTTTACACAGTAGAGAAAGAGTCACTAGACAGACAGAAATTAAAAATAGTGATAGACTGGGGATAACAGAGGGGGCAGTGTGTTGGAAGACATGGGATGGGAATGAAATCTCTTGAGCTGAGATTAGCTTTGGTAATCTTTGGTAATTAGCCTTGGCATCTAATCGCATGAGATCCTAGGGATGAGGGAGAAGATCATGGTAGAAGGCATATGAGTGATGTGAGATGAGGGGAAAAAAAGGGAGCTTGTGGTGAGTGACTGCTCTATATTCTGTAGCATTACTATTGTTAGCCTTTTTACCAACATCAATTTTCTTCTTTATTTTTAAACTATATTCATCACCCAGTTTTCTTTTCTTCTTTTACATTCATGAAGTGTTTTCTCACTACATTTAACTTAGTGTGCTATTACCTCATAATCAGTGAGCTTCTACTATTTTTCAAAGTGTTCCTTGATCACTTTAAAATATTATGAGCTATGATGATTGATTCATTTATTTTATTTTAGATATAGTATCTACTTCACCTATGGAAAAGGAATGCATGTTTCTGAGCCTCTCCTTCTTAGCCTTAGTAAAATTATATCAAAGGATTTAGAGATGGAAGTGCCCTTAAGTATAATCTAGTCCAGTTCTGTAGTTTTGTCAGCGAAGAATATGAGACCTATAGAGTTAAAAGATTTGTTCAAGGGCACATGAGAGACAGGAACAAAGCTGAAACTAAACTAAGTTATTTCTCCAGACCTTGTTGCTTTATTTCTACCTGATTTGAAATGAAAATCAGGATACAGGAGAGAAAGAGGTAGAGGATGGATGAAAAGGGAGTAATATCTCCAAAGTCCAAATTAAACTATAAATCAGTAATCATAAAAACTATTTGGTACTGGTTTGAAAAAATAGAAATGTAGATCAATAGAACACACTAGATAAAAAGAGAATCAGGAACAATTAAACTCAATAATTCAGTTTTTGGATAAGCATTGAAACATAAATTACTCAGGGAAGAACTCCCTATCTGGAAAGAACTACTAAGCATGCTGCAAAACAATCATGGAAAAATTGGGTTTTACCAAACTTTGATCTCATCTACTGTAATAAGTTCAAAATAAAGGGTCAATCTGAATGTCACAATAACAAAAAGTTAGATTAATTAATTACTTGATCAATTACTATTTGGTCAGATCAATTACTATTTGAAATCTTGACAAACAATTCTTAACCAAAGAATAGAGTTGAAATATATACATATATATGCAATATTGAGAAATTATATTGTGTTATATAAAGCTATATATGAAGTGATATATATATATACACACACACACACACACAAATATAGTCAGTATTCAAACCCCTATCTACTGGTTCTAAAATCAGTGTCTTTCCTACTGTGATCAAATAATATGAATGAAACTAAAAGAATTTCAGAACATTAACAGTCATATGAAAGATTGCTCCAAATCACAAGACATATGTAATTACTCATAATAAGAGAATTGCTAATCAAAACAATTCCTACATTTTACCATGCATCTGACATTGTAACTAAGATGACAAAGATAGGAATAGTCTATGTGGGGGGCATTGCAGAAAAATGGGGTCACTAATACACTTTTTGTGGAGCTGAGAAGTGGGCTGGCTATTCTGGAAATGATTTTTATATTATGCTAAGAAAATGACCAAAAGATCCATATATTTTGATCCACAGACACTGTCATTAGACATATACTCAAGAAAGTCAATGACAAAAAAAAAGTCCCACATAAATCATTAAACATTAATAGCAGCACTTTTGGTAATAGCAAAGAATCAGAAGGAAAATGGATTCCGACTAATAGGGGAAAAGGCAAACAAATTGCTGGATAGCAATATAGTAATTATTTTACCTTCAAAAATAATAAGAATTTAGAAATGTATGGAAACAATCATATGAAATTATGTAGAGAACTAAGCAGAATCAGCAAAAACCATATTCATAAATGCCTAGAACAGTGTAAATAGAAAAAAGAAAAATTCATTGAATGCTATCTAATTATAAGGACCAAGCTTGTCTCTCTAAAAGGGTTGTGAAGGTATGCCCAGCTCTGTTCTTTGCAGAGGTGAAAATGTCAGTGTAAAGCTTCCCTTTCAGACATAGTTGATTTGTTGCTCATTTCTGTCCAATTTAAAAAAAAAATTCTTTGTTATAAAGAATGTCTCCCTCTGGGTAGAGGAAGAGGGATGGATGTAATCAGAAATCAAAATGATGTTAAAACCAAAGATAGCAGTAAAAATATTTTTAAATGAAGAGAAACTTTAATGATACTATATCTAAGGTTCTATGAGAGGACAACTATTTTAAGGTCTATGACCTGTCACTTTTATAGAATTTATTCATTGTGTTTCTACTCAATTTAATATATTCCATCCAATTTGGTAGTTCACTTAACTTTCCCCAATACTGCTGTAGTACTAACACATAACAATGTATTTAAGTGGTCCATTAACCCACATCTTAGCTGTGTTCAAAGCTAGGGCTGCTAGCCAGATATCTCCACCACTCAAGAAATCTATTAATGGACCAATAAAACACATCTTAAAGTGTTTCAGTGTTTTAATGGAAATAATGGCAGTCTTTTATATAGAGAATTTAATTCCCTGATCCCAAAGCACATAACAAATCTTATGACCAGATTTGGTGACTATCAACTTAATGTAGAATAGATGATTGTTTGATTTTGATAGTAAAATATCAATATTATATCTACTATGTCCAAAGTAGATAAAGGTAAAACTGGCCCTAAATAGGATTCAAAGAACAAGCTACATGTTCAAAATGTTCTTTGATCACTTTAAAATATTATGAGCTACAATGATTGATTTATTTTATTTTAGATGTTTTATCTATTTCACCTATGGAAATGAAATGCATGTTTCTGAGCCTCTCTTTCTTAGCCTTAGTAAAATTATATCAAAGGATTTAGAGATGGAAGTGCCCTGAAAGAAACCTTAGAGATCATTTAGTACAACTATTTTAGATGGTTAAGAGATTAGAAAACTCTAGATAAAAGAAATAAAGGGTCTTGCCTGTGGTCCACATCATAACCTTGACCTGATAACACACTATGGGTAGAATTCAGGTCTTTTGACCTTCGTTCTTTGTACTACACCTTTCTGCAAAGAGACAAAGAAAAATAATCCATAAAATGAGGAAGGAAAGTTGATCCCTACTTCTGTTCCTGGAATGTATAGACACAATGGATGGAATATACTGGGGGAATAATGCTATCCTATCAAAATGAGGGAATAATAACATTGTGAAGAATAGGACTTGGAGAGAAGGAATAAATTTAGGATAAATATGTGCAAGTTTTCATTGATTATTTCCTTTAAGACCTGCAGAAGATAACAATGAAATGAGACATCTTGTGGAAGAGAACTTGTTCTTTTCCACTTGATGAGTGCTGGATCCCATACAATGAAGGGTTCTAAGAGTTAGAAATTCAATGACCAAGAAAACTTCTGACCTATAGTTTCAGATACTGAAAGACAGTAAATTTCTATTTGATAAAAGATTCTTTTATTCCCCTTTGTCTTTTTGGCAGGGATCCTAGAGGATGATATATGGATTCCACATCCAAGGATGACACAGATAAGGAGGATGTATGAAAATGCTCTCTATAAACAAAGAACAATCCAATTTTTCAAGGAGACACACTATAGAATAAATTTTAATAGACATTTAATAGAAGTGCAAACAAAGAAAGTAAAACGAATGTCCAGGTTTTATAGAAAGTAGATGACAGTTTAAAAGAAACAAAGCAAACTATGTACATAAGGAAACAAATTCATCCATTGCTTTAGCCATAAAAAATTACTTCTTTTCCCAAGGCAGATAGTTCCATCCATTAACAGTGATAAACACACACACACACACACACACACACACACACACACACAAACAAAGCAAAAAACCCTAAGTTAGATAAATGAAAAAATTGAAATAGATCTGGGTAATCAGGGATATGAAAATCTTATGATATTGGAATTCTAATATGTATATTCAAAGATGAAAATTAGCTTTTCAGCCTTAGCATCTCTTTTCTAGTATATAACGTAAGTGTGAGAGTAATGGCTGCCACATGTTTCTTCCTATATAAGCACATCTGCATTAGTAATATTGTCAAGGGAACAGATTTTTTAGTTTCATTAGGTAACTCAGTCAGTTAAAAACTTAGGGTTTGCCCAGTGACTGATAAAAGTAGTTAATCCCATTTGAAAGCTTTAAAGTGGGGAAAACAGATGAAACTGAATATTTTATTGAAATGCAACATCCGTGACTCTTAGGATTTAATGGCATGTAATAAAGTTTGGTTAATCACCTGCCATGAGCAGGAACTGCCTCCAAGTATTCACCAAGATAGAACAAAGAAACTCTTTTCCCTTTCAGTTCTTTACAATTATCAGAGCTGCTACTAGGCATAAGTAGAGTAGTTGACCACCTGTGTGGTCTGATTGGAAAGGTACATTAAGGTCCCTCCTGCCCCCAAATCATTTCCCTCATCAACCTATCCTCCTTTCCTGGGTGATCTGAAACCCTATCATTGGAGCTAGATGAATTTATAAAACAGTATCTGGAGACCATGCTTATATCAGAGAAAGTAAAACTAACAAAGTGATCATCACTTGCCCCTTTCATCCTCTAATCCTGATTTACTTCTAGTCCTTGGGAAAGGATTGGAGTGCTTCAAAAGATTTAAGTCCTTCAAGATAGCATAAAAGTTTTTAATGGTATTTCCCCTATCTTTTGCATTTTGCGAAGGTTGACTTATTAAATTAAGTTATCTCATCTTAGAATTCAAAAAGAAATCATCCCTGCCAGAGAAAATATGAAACTAAAAAGTTCAATACAAAGCAGGAAGAATATTAGACATTAACTCAAGAAGGAAAACATAGATGGAGCGATCCAAGAACAGTCTGGAGAAAGTGAGTGAGGTTGCTACAGAGATAGGTCACTAGAAGTCAACTCTAGCTAACTGAGTTTTGATGAGGCTTTATCATAAATTTCATTTTCATGGAGTTATACATATTTAAAACTATAATGGACCTTAGATATCTAGTGGAAGTCTTCTATTTTATAAGATGAGAAAATGAAATCGTTTTAGGATCTGACACTCAAAATTTTGGTTAATAATGGCATATAATGATATAGAACTTTAAATTTTATAATTTACAATTAGAACAATTTTCTACATAGTATTATAGAAATTACATTCAGGTTTCCCCACAGTCTTAAATCTATTATTATTCCCCTTTAGGCCAAGGTCTTTGCAGGTACTCACTTAGGGTGAGGTAATGCCCATTCACTGAATAGGCCTGTTTAAGAAGTAGCCAGGGCGTAGTCCCTTTAATGAGGCAAAGAAAAGAAAGAATCAGGCTGGGAGGGAAACACCAACAGTTACTATTGATAATTCTCTTTAATAATATGCCATGATGAGGTGAGATTTTTGCCAGGAAGGCAGGACTAGTTCAATAATAGGAAAAATATCAACATAATTGATCATATCAATAATAAATTAACAGAAATTAGATGATTATCTCAATAGATGCAGAAAACGTTTTCGACAAAATACAGCACCCATTGCTATTAAAAACATTAGCAAGCGTAAGAATCAACACTTTTCCTTAAAATTTTAAGTAACATCCATCTAAAACCAACAAGCATTATATGTTATGGGGATAAGCTAGAAGCATTTCCAATAAGATTGGGAGTAAAACAAGCATGACCATTATCATCACTGTTGTTTAATATTGTCCTAAAATGTTACCTTTAGCTATAAGAGAAGAAAAAGAAATTGAAGGAATTAGAATAGGCCACCAAGAAACACAACTATCACTGTTTGCGGTGATATGATGATATACTTAGAGAATCAACTAAAAACTACTGAAAATAATTAACATCTTTAGCAAAGTTGCAGGATATAAAATCAACCCACATAAATCATTGACATTTCTACATATTACTAACAAAATGCAGCAGTAAAAGATAGAGACATAAATTCCATTTCAAGTTACTGCATACAATATAAAATACTTGGAAGTCTACCTGCCAAAGCAAACCCAAAACTATAAGAACACAATTAGAAAACACTTTTCACACAAATAAAGTCAGATCTAAGTAACTGAGAAATATCAGTTGCTCATGGGTAGGCTGATCCAATACAATAAAAATGACAATTCTACCTAAACTAGTTTACTCATTCAGTTCCATACTAGTCAAAGTACCAAAAAAACCTTTATTTTATGGAGTTAGAAAAAAAAAAATAAGAAAATTCATCTGGAAGAACAAAAAAGTGCAAAATACCAAGAGAAATAATGAAAACAAATGTAAGGGAAGGTGGCCTAGCCATCTCACATGTAAAACTGTATTTTAAAACAATAAACATCCAAACTAATGGGTATTGGCTAAGAAATGGAGTGATGGACCAGTGAATAGGTTAGGTACACAAGACACAGTAGTCAATGACTATAGCAGTCTCCTGTTTGATAAACCCAAGACACCGTCTTCTGGGATAAGAACTCATTATTCACAAAAGCTGTTGAGAAATTGGAAAACAGTATGGCAGGTACTAGTATAGACCAACGTCTCATATTGTATACCAAGATAATGTCAAGATGGATAAAGAATAAGTTGAAACTTTATGCAAATTAGAGCAATGAATCATTTACCTATCAGATGTACAGAGAAGGGAAGATTTTATGACCAAACAAGAGATAGAGAACATTACGAAATACAAAATGCATAATTTTGAGTACATTAAATTACAAAGATTTTGCACAAAATAATGCAGCCAAGATTAGAAAGGAAGCAGAAAGCTAGGAAATAATTTTTATAGTCAGTTTCTCTGATAAATGCCTCATTTCTAAAATATATAGAGAAATGAGTAAAATTTATTAGAATACAAGTCATTCTCCAATTAATAAATGATCGTAGTCGGTTTTCAGATGAAAAAATTAAAGCTATCTCTAGTCATATGAAAGTGTTCTAAATTAGTACTGATAAGACAAATGCAAATTGTAACAACTCTGAGTTCCCACTAGTGTAGTCAGCTATCAGATTGACTATGATGACAAAACAGGAAAATGATAACTACTGGAAAGCATGTGTGAAAACTGGAACACTAATGCATTGCTAGTAGACTTGTGAACTGATCCAACAATTCTGGAGAATAATTTGGAACTATGCCCAAAGGCTTATAAAATTGTGTATACCTTTTGATCCAGTAATAGCACTACTAGGTCTGTATCCCAAAAAGATCACAAGAAAGGGAAAAGGACTTACGTGTACAAACATATTTATAGCAGTTCTTTCTGTGGTGGCCAAGAATTGGAAATTGAGGGGCTGCCTATCAATGGAGGAATGGCTGAAAAAGTTGTGGTATATGAGTGCAATGTAATTGTTTCATAAAAAATAATGAGCAGACAGTCTTCAAGAAAACCTGGAAAGACTTGCATGAACTGATGCTGATGGAAGTGACAAGAACCAGGGGAATACTATGCACAGTAACAGCAAGATTGTATAATGATCAACTTTGTTAGATTTAGCTTCTCTGAGCAATGCAATGATCTAAGGTAATTCTGAAAGACTCATGGTGGTAAAGACTATCTCTATCCAGAGAAAGAATGATGGAGTCTGAACTCAGATCTAAATATACTATTTTATCTTTTTTTTTTGTTAGTGTGTTAGCACTTCCTTCCACCTAACATTTAACCCTCTGAATATTTTAACATAGCTGTCATATCCCCCATGAGTCTTCTGTTCTCTGAACTAAACATCCCTACTTCTTCCTGATTTTCTTGTTGTCCTTAAGACCTTTCACCAACCTGGATTCTTGGTTTTGAACAATTAGAAGCTTATCAGCATCCTTCTTACACTGTGGGACAATTTAACACAATACACTAGGAGAAGTCTAAAGAAGTCAGTACAGTGAGACTACTGCTTCTCTGTTCCTTGAATCTAGGCTTCTCTTAATGCTGTCCAAGATCATATGATCTCTTTTGACTACCCTAACATAATACTGAAGCGCTTATTGAGCTGATGTATTCACTAAAACCTACAAATCTTTTATGGGCCAACTACCATCTAACTAACTTGTATTTTTAAGCTTAATTTTTTTTGTATACCAGTATGATACTTCAAATTGTATCATATTAAATTTTACCTTATTAGATTCAACCATTTACTGTTCTAGGCTGTCAAGACCTTTTCAGGTCCTGTCTCTTTTATTGAGTGTGTTAATGCTCCCTTCCAGCTTTATGTCATCTGCAAATTTGATGAGAATATTGTTAATGCCTTTAGCCAAGTCACTGATACAAATGCTAAATTGTATTGGGCCAAGCCCAGATTCCTGGGATACTCCAGTGAATAACTCCTGCCACATTAACATTAAATCATTACAGCTATACTTTGAGCCCAGTCACTTAACCATTTCTAATGAATCCATCTAATTACAGTATTGGAATCCATCTAACTAGATTATTTAAAATAGACCACATCTCTCTACCTTCTCCACATGAACAGTATGAGATTTCAGGTAAATTTAATTTAGTAATCCTACAAAATGGAAATGATTTTAGACTGGTATGACTTATTCTTGATGAATTCATACTGGTTCTGTTTAATTATTACTTTTCTTTCTAGCTGTTCATTGACCATTTCTGAAATGATCTATTTTGAATTTTTTCACATAAGCTATCTTCAATTTTATACACACAGATATGTATGTGTATATGCATATGCATGTGTACATATGTATAATTTTATTTTTATATTTTTTGTAAATATATGTATGTATTATATATATATATGTATGAGTTTAAATACACATATACTCACATATATTTTTGTATAGTTGTTTGCATTTCATCTCCTCCATTAGACTATGAGAATCCTGAGATCAGGCACTATTTTTTCCTTTCTTTGTATCCCCAAAGTTTAGCATAGTGTTTGACACATAGTAGGTACTTCATAAATGACCATGGACTTCTCAGGAACAAAAGTCAAGCTCATTGGTCTATAATTTTCAGACTCTGTTCTTTCTCACTAAAAAATGCATCATTTTATCTTCTCCAATTCTGTGGTAGTTTTTATTTGTTTATACTCTTTCAAATAACACTGTCAGTGGCTCAGCAATCATTTATTTCAAGACCCAAAGAAGCATTTTATCTAAGCCCAAATGATTTGAATTCATCAAAGGCAGCTGAGTGGTCTCTTTCTATATCCTTACTGTATCTGGGTATCATTTTTATTCTCTTAATTCTGGTACAAAGTTCATTCTCCTTGGCAGAGAAAACAGAAGCAAAAGTTCTGTCTTCATTCCGCTTTCAATTATGTCAGGCAAACATTTTTTTTCTTTAATTTTTTCTTTTCTCACAATATAACAACAACCTTTTTTATTATCCTCGACTTTCTATACCAACCTCAGCTCATTCTGAGCTTTAGCATCCATTTCATTATTTTTTCAGGATCATGCAATATCTTTGTATCCATCCTCTACTACTTGTACTTTCTTTTATCTTCTATACTTTTAAAAAATCTAAATTAATCGTTGCAATTTCTGTGCACCTACATTAGTTTCCAGACAAATCTCATTTTCCCTCCTCATTGGGACCATTTCCCTTTCTATCTTGAGAATTCAATCTTGAGCATTCCTATTCTTCTTATACTGATTTGCTCTATAGCATCCTTATCCATTCACATCCTAGCTATCTTTCCTCTGGATCTTTTGAAACTGACTTTCCAAAGTTCTAGGCTAGATGCTGGACTACAATCAGATATCTTCTCCTTTCACATAATAAGCTTTAGGGTGAAATAATAATTCCCGCTCTCTCAAGCCCTCTATTATTTCCATCTCAGAAATAAGATTATCTCTGCTTGTGAGAATCAAATATAGGATAGATTTTTCTCCTTGGTAGTTTCTTCATTTTTTAAAGGATGAAATTCCTAATAAGGTACACCAAATCATTCTGGTTTGGCAGAAACTCTAGCAGATATTTAGATAAGCAAAATTACCAAAACACTATAATATCATGCTTCTGTGCCAGGCTTATGTTTTATTTCCCAGACTCTATGTCCTCATTCTGTTCAATTGATCTTCCCTCCATTGGTCATCATTCAAATAATCTCCATCATGCTTACCTGTTGGCTCCTGGATTTTCTTTCATAAATAAACTTTCTTAATATCTAATTCTATCCCCTTCCTATTTAGACTATTCTGTTTTTTTTCTTTTTGAATGAAGAATACCACTTTGAAGCTATATTCCAATCATGTATTTTATTCATCAATTTCAATTATACCTTTGAGGTCAAATTAACCTGCCTTGGTTCAAGTACCTTATTTGATCTCTAATCTTGCTTTATTTGTTTAAGCATTGAAGGTGTCATGGATTTTAATATGGGCTTCTTTCTTGAATTTTCTTTCCCATATACTTCTGGGTGTCACTTCATTTACTGAAGCCATTCAGTGGTATCTACCTTTTAGGATTTACTTAGATAGTCTTCTCTCTCTTCTGTCTCCTATCCAAGGTAGTGGGAGAGATTATGTCACTCATTCAGTGTTAACTTGGCAACTGATTTCAGTAAGTTGTTATCCTTTATAATAATACATGCTTCCTCCTAATTTGTGTCAAATGCCTAAGGGTCTGCCCTGGTACAATGATGTACCACAAAATTGTAAATAAAAAATGGTCCACGAGGAAGATTCCTGCCTCATATGGCATCATTAATGGGAATTTTGAAATGTTTGAATAAGAGTTTAGTAAATAGTTGCTATTCCCCTCTTTTTCTACATGGGCAATCATAGAATCATGTATCTCTAAGAAGATCCCAATCATTACCCCAAACTAAACCACTATTATATGAGGAAAGGGGAGGTAGTATTCACTACATCAGTTTCTGCTTGGCATTTGATATAATATTAGCATGTTGTATCTACAAGATGTATCCCTTTGTTTCAATATGAGAATGATAGATTAGGAACATTCTTATTAATACTCAGATTAGGAAATTAACTATATGCTATTTGTTGAGAAGGTTTCAGGAAGACATATACTCCTTAGTATCCAATTACGAGACTCTGAAAACATATCCTTTTATGTGCCAGTCTAATGTTTAGAGCATTACTTCTTAACAGACAAACTTTCTTGAAAGGAGTAACATAAAGTAGTTATCATCTATTAATAGTAGAGACTGAATTAATTTTGCAAAATCTTTCCAATTGGCAGTTGGCTAGAGGGAAGGTGACAGGGCAGAGAGAGCAGGCAGGTCAGGCTATAAGGCATTCACTACAAGGATGGGACTTGGCAGGCCTTTCAGTAGATAGTGTAAAGTGATTTCATTGTAAGAAGTAAGGGTGTGGGAGACAATGTAGTTGGGAGGGATAGACTGGTATGTGGAGAAGGGCAATTAAGAATGTATTAAAAAGGCAAGATGGGCAAGGGCATGCATACCCATTTTCCAATTTTGACTTCTGTTAATTCTACTCTTATAATTTAATAGCAGAAATATCTGAGTACATTTATATGTTACAGATCTTAGTATAACTCTCTTGTAGTATATCCTTTGGGCCTCCATTATAGAGATTTCATTATTTAATGCCCTGAAAACTGAGAATTTGGCATGAGACTAAATCAGACGTTCAGTGGTTAAGAATGAGGGCTGAATCAGAACTCTTAAAGGCTCTGAATCATCTAGCTATTAACCTAAAGTGGAGTCAAGAGATTATCAAATTGAAGGGATTTATTTTTTAAGTTTTGGTTTTAGTGTCCTATTCACACCTACCACTGATGAATCATTTTTCAAATGATCCTATTAAATCAGATACACTTAATTACCTGCATTATATTTTGTGTGTGCATAACAGATTTTGTTATTGCCAATCTATCAAACATCCACAGTGAACCAGATGCTCTTTCCGCCTTAGGCAAGGTGATTCCAAAAGTTCAATGGAAACTTGCATTGTCACTAGATTCCACGTAGAATAAAATAATAAACTCTTTGAGTTCCCTGCACCAGCCCATCATTGCGCAGATAAGAGGCAATAAAATTTGAGGAAGGACTTTGGGTGGAGGATTGAGAAGCCTTGAGTTAGCCTGTCTGACTCTCGTCCAATTCTTACAGAAGACTAAACCAGACCTCTATTCAGATGTCCTTTGTCCTCAATCACTTTAATCTTCTGGTGTTTTCTGGATGAGTGTTCTGATGAAAATATTGAGAACATCTATATTTAGGTCAGTATTGAACATCCTGATTAAAAATACACACACACACACACACACACACACACACAACACAGTGAAAAGCAGTGGGCAGGGAAGCAATGCAGGTAAGTTTAGCCTGTAAATTTAAAGGACAAACAGATTGATCATTTGCAGCATTTGTTAATGAATAGAAATGTGCAACCAAACCAAAGTATAAGAATGGTGTCATTTGTCCATCATCTCTTTTTTTTCAGTTTTATTTTTTTTATTTTTAGATTTTGACATTCATTTCCATGAAATTTTGAGTTCCAATTTTTCCCCATGTCTCCCCTCCCCCACCCCATAAGACCTTGCATTCTGATTTCCCCTTCCCTCAATGTGCCCTCCCTTCTATCATATCCTACCCTTCCCTCATTCCTATCTTCTCTCTGTTTATTGTAGGGCAAGATAAATTTCTATACTCCATGACCTGTATTTTTTATTTCCCAGTTATATGCAATAACAATTCTCAACATTTATTTCTAAAACTTTGAATTCCAGCTTCTTTTCCTCCCTCCCTCCCCAGCCATCCCCACTGAAAAGGGAAGCAATTCAGTACAGGCTATATATGTGTCATTTTACAAAAGACTTCCATAATAGTCAGGTTGTGTAAGACTAACTATATTGCCCTCTAACTTACCCTGTCCTCCCTTTTTTTTCTATTCTCTTATTTGACTTTGTTGCTTCCCAATGTGTTTACTTCTAGTTACTTCCTTCTCCCATTTGCCCTCCCTTCTGTCATCCTCCTCACCTTACTTGCCCCCTTCTCCCCTACTTTCCTGTAGTATAAGATAGATTTTCCTACCAAATTTAATGAGCATGTTATTCCCTCCTTAAGCTATATGTGAAGAGAGGAAGCTTCACTTTTCCCCTCTCACCTCCTCCCTTTTCTCCTCCATTTAAAAAGATTTTTCTTTTCTCTTTTATGAGTGATAGTTTGCCCCATTCCATTTCTCCCTTTCTCCTCCCAATATTTTCTCTCTCATCCCTTAATTTTATTTTTTATGGATATCATCTCTTTTGATTCAACTCAACCTGTACTCTTTGTGTGTGTGTGTGTGTGTGTGTGTGTGTGTGTGTGTGTACAACCCCTCTACCTACTGAGAAAAGTCTCAAGAGTTACAAATATTACCTTTCCATGTAGGAATGTAAACAGTTCACCTTTAGAAAGTCCTTTATGATTTCTCTTTCCTGTTTACCTTTTCATGCTTTTTTTGGTTCTTGTGTTTGAAAGTCAAATTTTGTATTTAGTTCTGGTCTTTCCATCATGAATGCTTGTAAGTTCTCTATATCATTTTTCCCCTTGAAGTATTATACTCACTTTTGATGGCTAGGGGATTCTTGGTTTTAATCTAAGTTCCTTCAACTTCTGGAATATTCTATTCCAAGCCCTTTTATCCCTTAATATAGAAGGTGCCAGGTCCTGTGTTATCTTGATTGTATTACCACAATCCTTGAATTGTTTCTAGCTGCTTGCAATATTTTCTCCTGGACCTGGGAACACTGAAATTTGGCCACAATATTCCTAGGAGTTTCTGTTTTTGGGTCTCTTTCAGGAGGTGATCAGTGGATTCTTTCAATATTTATTTTGCTCTCTGGTTCTAGAATATCAGGGCAGTTTCCTTGATCATTTCATGAAAGATAATGTCTAGGCTCTTGTTTTGATCATGGCTTTCAGGTAGTCCCATAATTTTTAAACTGTCTCTCTTGGATCTGTTTTCCAGGTCAGTTGTTTTTCCAATGAGATGTTTCACATTATCTTCTATTTTTTCAATCTTTTGCTTTTGTTTTGTAACTTCTTGCTTTATAATACAGTCATTAGCTTTCCTGAACTCCACTCTCATTTTTAAAGAACTATTTTCTTCCGTAAGCCTTTGAATCTCCTTTTTGATTTGGCTAATTCTGCTTTTTAAAGCCTTCTCCTCTTCATTGGCTTTTGGACTGCTTTTTCCAATTGAGTTATCCCATTTTTAAAGGTGTTATTTTTCTCAGCATTTTTTTGGTTCTCCTTTAGCAAACTGGTGACTCGCTTTTCAAGCTCTTCTATTGCCTGAGCACATTTCATATTCATTTTGGAGGGAATGGAGGCAGAGTCTTGAATTCCTTTGACAGTACACAGTGTTCTTCCTCATCTGAAGGGATGGAAGGAGATACCTGTTCACCAAGAAAGTAACCTTCTACAGTATTGGCATTTTTCCCCTTTTTTGGGCATTTTGCCAGCAGTTACTTGACTTCTGAATCCTTTGTCAAGGGGAGGGTCCTAGTGTTCCTTCCCCCCCAGTTCTGTGCTCAGGGCTGAGATTCAGATCAGCTGCTTATTTTTCCCAGGGGCTTTGAGTAGGGGTAGGGCTTCCATTCAGGGCTGAGGTTCAGATCTCCTGCTCAATTCCCCCAGAAGCTTTAAACTGAGCCACTCAGACAATGGACCCAGGCTGCTTCCACAGCCACTATAGTCACCCACCACCAGTTGCTGCTAGTGCCACAGCCTCTGCCACTGCCTGGGGCCAGTGCTGGCAGGACCCTGCTCTCCTCTTGCCCAGTTGGGAAAGCCCTCCCACACTTACCTTTGAAGTTTTCTTTGATGCTTGTTGTTTGAGGGATCTAGGACCCTCCCTGCTTAGGATTCTGCCCTCAAAGCCTATTCTGGTCCACAAGGCCACTGGCAAGCTCTACTCTGCTTGGTGTCCCATGGGATAGATCTTTCCTTTTGACCTTCCAAGTTACCTTTGACTGGAAATCTCTTTCACTCTGTCAGTCTGTGATTTCTGCTGCTCTAGAATTTGTTGAGAGTCATTTTCACAGGTATTTTGTGGGCTGTGGAGGAAGTGCTAGATTATATGCACCTTTCTTCTCTGCCATCTCAGCTCCACCCCCTTCCATCATCTCTTTTAGTTCGAAGTGGTTTTGCAATATTAAAAGTGACTAGAAACATATTTAGCATTAGAATGTAGGATTTTGATAAAGTGTTAAAAATCATGATATAAACTGCCATTTCTTGTTTCTTGAATAAGATAAAGATAAGATAAAGTGTTAAAAATCATGATATAAACTGCCATTTCTTGTTTCTTGAATAAGATTTTATTCCATAATTTGATACTAATTCCAAATATCAAATGTAACAATAAAATGTTCTAAACTTGAAATAGTTTCATCCTTTGCTTTATGAAAACACAATAAACCTAGTCTTTTAACGGGAATCTGCCATTTCTCATTCAAGCAAAATCTTTGTCGAAGCATAGCACATGCAATTTTAATGCACAGTAAGGGGCCAGATTTCTTGATTTAGCCATACCTAAAAGCTATGTAGGATTTTGAAAGAAAATAACAACAACAACAAATAAAAGTGAAAAATGAATTGCTTCAAGAGGCAGGAAATATCATCAAGCTACATACTAAAACACAAACATAGAAATATATATATATATATATACATATATATATGTATATGATTGTATTATAGAAAAAATACATCAAAACCAAACTCTCTCAATTTGGATTTACTCAATTTATTCAACGGAAACACATTTTGACATCATTTGCTATGAAGTAAAATTCAGTCTAAGTTAGTTTGATCCACAGAAGTTTGATTACTGAAGCACTCCAAGTGTCTGGACTTAGGGCACTTGACTATCTCTTATGATCCATGGCATAGGATACCACCTGCCCAGACCCTAATGACAGGAAAACATGTCTTATTTTGAATAATTTCATGTATCCCAAACTCTTGTACAGTAGAAACAATAGAGAGAAAGAATAGAGTATGAGAAACAAAAATTCTATGTTTGAATTTTGTCTCTGATTCTTAAGAGCTTTCTGACCTGGGGAAAATCACTATGTCTCACTAAATTTAGGATTCCTCACCAGTAACAATTATATACATAAATAGCATAAAATCCTTCATGAAAGCTATTTAAAAAACCAAAAAAACCCCCAAAAAATTCCAGTAAGAATGACAAGGGGTTAAAGATTTACTTCCAGTGACTCTAAAGAGTAGGAATAATTGCTCAATAACCTCCCCAGTTGCTTGTCTTTTTGCTCTGTCCATGTAGTTGATAGTTATGCTTAAAGTAGTGAAGAATGGTTTTACTTCTAGAAGAGAAGGTAAAAAACTCTAAAATACTTTTCCAATTTTGAGATTAACATGTAGAATGAAGTGTTCATTCGAAGAAAAAAGTAATCTGTGGTGTACTCTTAAAGTTACCAAGGAGATCTGGATGCTGGAGATGGATAACTGCTATTAGGGTGAAAGTTACCGCAGTGTTCCCTTCCTCAGACTTGAGGGAGTTCCCCTGACCCTATGAATGATTGGGCCAGACTCACAAGCTAATCACAGACTTCCAATATTTACACCAGTAATAAGATACACCAGCACCAAGAGCAGGCACATGAGCACCATTGAAGTTAGGAATCAAGATATTCCATATATGAGAAGGTATGGAGGGAAGGTGGAAACTATGAGATCTTTGGCAGTAAACTACAGTAAGAGGGTCTGGGTCACTGACCTATACTGTGAAGACACACGTTGGGCTGATAAGACTGTTCAAATACCTGTTATCAGAGCTAGCATCCCCTCCTTTCTTGGGAGAGGTATGACTATTCAACAAATCTCTATTTCTTAAGAGTCTGTTTGCTTCATACTATGTTTTGCTTATTAGGTATGATAAAAGTGGTTAACAAATGTTAATGAGGCAAACAATAAACATTTGTTAAACACTGCTATCCGTGTAAGGTGCTAAGTATTATACTAAATATTAGAGATAGAAAAAGAGGCAAAAAATACTCCTTGTGCTCAAGGAGTATATAATCTAATGAGGGAGACAGCAAGCAAACTAGTATGTGCAAACAAGCTATAGACAAGATAAGTAGGTAGGATATGATAGAGAGAAAGCACTAGAATTCATAGATGTTGGCAAAAACTTCCTATTGAAGGGATTTAATTGAATTCCATAGAAACCAAAGAAAGCCAAGCAATTTAAAAGAAGCCAATAGAAAGCCAAGGGGGAGTTGAGAAGTGAAAGCATTATAGACATGATGGGCAGTCAGAGAAAATGCCTAGAACAAAGAGATGGATTGTCTTATTACTAGGAAATAAAGGAGGCATTCTTTGCAGATAATATGATGATATACTTAGAGAATCCTAGAGAATCAAGTAAAAAAAAACTACTTGAAATAATACACAACTTTAGCAAAGTTGCAGGATATAAAATAAACCCACATGCATCATCTAAAATTCTATATATTACTAAAAAGAGCTCAAAAGCAAGAGCTAGAAAGAGAAATTCCAATTAAAGTTACTGTATAAATTATAAAATATTTGGGAGTATACTTGCCAAAACAAACACAAGGACCATATGAACGCAATTACAAAATATTTTTCATACAAATAAAGTGAGAGCTAAAAAATTAGAAAAATATTAGTTGCTCTTGTGAAGGCCAAGCTAATATAATAAACATGGCAATTCTACTTATTAATTTACTTATTCAGTGTTATATCAACTATCAAAAAATATTTCATAGAGTTAGAAAAAATAATATCAAAATTCATCTGGAAGGACAGACTATCAAGGGAATTAATGAAAAGAAATGCTAGGGAAGGTGGCCTAGGCATACCAGATCTTAAATTGTTATTATAAAGTAGCTGTTCTCATCCTCGAAAGCACATGAGACTGGTTAAGAATAGAGGAGTAGATCAGTGAAATAGGTTAGGTACATAAGACACAGTAGTCAACGATTATAGCAATCTACTGTTTGATAAACTAAGGATACTCAGCTTGAGATAAGAACTTACTGTTTGACGAAAACTGCTGAGAAAACTGGAAAATAGTGTGGCAAAAATAGGGCATAGACCAGCGTCTGACAGTGTATACCAGAATAAATTCCAAATGGTTACACAATCTAGGTATAAAGGCTAATACTATAAACAAATTAGGGGAGCAAAGAATAATTTATCTGTCAGATTTACAGAGAATGAAGGAATTTGTGACAAAACAAGTGATAGAGAACATTATGAAATGCAAAATGGATGATTTTGATTACATTAAATTGAGACATTTGTATGAACAAAGTCAATGCAATTAAGATTAGGAGGGAAGAAGAAAACTGGGAAAGAATTTGTACAACTAGCATGTTTGATAAAGGCCCCATTTCTAAAACATAAATAAAGAACTGAGTCAAATTTACAAGAATACAAGTCATTCTCCAACTGATAATTGGTCAAAGGATATAAATAGGAAGTTTTCAGAGGAAGAAATTAAAGCTAACTATAGTCACATGAAAAAATGCTCTAAATCACTATTGATGAGAGAGATGCAAATCAAAACAACTCTAAGGTATCCCATCATCCCTATCAGATTGACTAACATGACAAAACAGGAAAATGATAAATGCTGGAGAAGATGTGGGAAAGTTGGAACACTAATTCATTGTTGGTGGACCTATGAGCTGATCCAACCATTCTGGAAAGCCATTTGGAACTATGCCCAAAGGGCTACAAAAATGTACATACTCTTTGACCCAGCAATGTTGCTTCTATGGCTATATCCCAAAGAGATCATAAAGATGGGAAAAGGATCTACATGTACAAAGATATTTATAGCAGCTCTTTTTGTTGTGACCAAGAACTGGAAATCAAGGGGATGCCACTCAACTGGGAATGGTTGAACAAGAAGGCAGAGTATTTGAAAAATGCTCCAAAGGTGAAATTGGCAGACCTTGGAGAAAGTTTGAACATTGAGAGAAAGATATAACTGAAGATTTGAGAATGGCATGTAGATTGTGGGCCTTAGGGACAGGGAGAATGATATACTTTACATTTATGGGGAAGGCAGGAAGTAAGGAATATTTAGAGGGAAACATAATGAGTTAAGTTTTGGAGACATTAAATTTGAGATGTTTATTGGACATTCATTTTAAGATGTCTGAAAGGAAATTGTTATTTTTCTTTTGTTCTTGAAGAGGACAATGGCATCAGGAGGGTGATGTCATGACTAGCAAATGATTTGAATTTAAGTAGAGGAGGGATGAGCAAAGTCACCAACCTCACTTTTTCCTCAAGAGTCATGTGAGTTCAGTGGTAAGATACAGATCAGGATGACTAGAAATGACCCTGGATGTGGTGAAAGACCTTGGCCTTGTTAAGATAAGATCTTTCCTTGGTCTCAGTTTGAAAGAGGCAATGCCCATTCAGTGATTAAGGCTAGTTAGTTCACCAAATGAAATAATACGGAGAGAAAAGAGAGGAGTGTCCAGGATGGAATTATGTGGGACATCTGTGGTTAGAAGCTATGAAAGAGGATGCATCAAAGGAGACGTAGAAGTAGTGGTCAGAAAGTTAGAATGAGAGCAAAGAGAAAGTGGTGTTTCAAAAACCTAGAGAGAAGAGAGTGTCAAGAAGACAGGGTGATCAATAGTGTTAAAGGCTCCAAAGAGGTCTAGGAGAATGGGGATAGAGAAAAGGTCTATTAATCAATTAGAAGACAGTTGCTAACTTTAGAAAGAGCCGTTTTGGTGGAATAATGAACTATGTGTGTTTGGGCGGGGGAGGAGATAAAAAGAGAGTAAGAGGTGAGAAAGTGGAGTCATCTACTGTAGAGAGCCTTTTCAAATAATTTAGACACAAAGGCAAAGGAGATATGGAACAGTAGTTATCAGGCATGACAGGATAAAGTGAAGTTTTTTGGAGGAGATGTGGGCACATTAGTAAGCAGCAGAGAAGGAAACAATAGATAAGGATAGATTGAAAATAAGTGATGGAGTGGGGATGAGAAGAGGACATAATATATTGAGTGAGATGAGAAGGAATAGGATCACTTGAGTAGATAGTAGATTAGCCTTGTAAGGAATAAGGTCACCTCTTCATGTAAGACAGGAGTGAAAGAGGAGATAGTGTCAGAATGCATATGAGTGATAAGAAATGAGGAAAAGGGGAGAAAAGAGAGCTCATGGTAAATGGCTTCAATTTTTTTTTCTGTAAAAAATGTGACGATTCTCAGCTAATGTGATGAATATATGAGGCAGAGATAATAGCAGAGGTTTGAGATGGAACAAGCATTTATTAAGTAGCTGCTTTGTGCCAGGAACTGTGCTAAGAAGTTTAGAAATATTATTTCATATGATGCTTTCCACAACCCTGGAAGAACATTGCAATTTTTATTCAGTTGAGGACACTGAGGTCGAAAGAGGTAAAGTGATTTGCCTGGGGTCGCAATCTAATAAATTCTGTTCACAACCTAGTAAAGACTGAAGCCAGATTTAGACACAGATTGTCCTGATTTCAAGTCTAACTCTGTATCCATTGGTCTACCTCACTGGTTCTTGGTGAGTGCTGAGGGAGAGAAACTGACTACAGTGTTGTATATATTTCAACAGAAAAATTATTTGCCTGGTTGATTGAACACTGAAAGAGAATTATTTATTCATGTTTAATCAATTTCCAAGGAAGAGAGAAAATTAGACCTGAGTCTTTTTAGGCAAATAAGTCAGTGGCTTTGGTTAACAAAATCTGTGATGACCTTGGTCTGTTATGGGAGGTGATATCTTGTCTATTTCCCCAAGTCTTGGGGGAGGGGGGAAGTAAAAGGGAGTGGCTGGAGAGATCAACCAATCAAGGGCCTGGGAAGGAGTAAAAAGGCCAGCATGAGGGATGGGGGTGAATGGGAATGACATCTTTGGCAAACTTTCTCATTAGCCAGCCCAGAATAGCAACAGTTCTGTATTACTAGAAATAGAAAAAATACCTAAACTTAAAATCAAAGAAGAAAAAGGATCTGAGGAAGCAAAGGATAATCTTCCCCTGTATAATGAAATGGGTGGGGAGTACATTGTGACAGAGGATAAAAGGAAGCATTTCCTTCTCTTTCATTGAATGTTGTTAATACTCATGTATTGTAAAATGAGAAATAATCCAGGAAGGGTCAGAAGAAAAGAGAAGTAGAAGTAGTTACAGACAACCTGATAAAAGGTTTGTTAGGAGTTTGCTGGCTTCCTGGAACCCTATCAATGACATAACAGAGAATTTGTTAAATTTGATAATTATTCACTTTTTTTTTTTAGTAATTCTTATGTATACAAAAAAATGGTAGAAAATGGCAAACATTGCATTATTGAGTATGAAGGATGAAAATGAAAAAATTTAGGCCTGTAGGTGGTGTTTCCATAATTGTGATGAACCTAAGGAAATGATTTAAAAGGTCTGTGAAGTGTAAGCCCAGTGCTGGGAAGCTGGAGCAAGTGAAGAGGGAGCAGGGAAACCTATCCTCACTCTTCCCTTGAAAGCTCCTTTCCATCCTGTGCCCCCCACTCACACCAACCCAGAACCCCTTCTACATGCTGAGAAGCCTGAGGAGGACCCTGAGATTCATTGAGTAGCCTTGGCCCCTTCCCAGCCCTAAGCCCCACCCATAAAGACCATGGAGAATAAGTTGAAAGTTGAGCTACATACGGTTCTTGGATTCCATCAGAAAGTTGTTGGCAAGTTCTTGCAAAGTAGTTGAAAATTCTGCATCTATTTTATGCATTACTTTATCTCAGCACTTTGTGTTAGAAAAAAATCACAACATACAGGCATGTTGCCTTCCAAGCTAACAAGTATTGCATAATGTCGTCCACATTGTTGTAGCCTTGGTAATAAAGCACACAGAAGAATAACTTGTCAGTAGGAATATTCATTCTTTGGGACAAGGGTCCAGTCCCAGTTGCCAGTGTTTGTGTGACACTAAGAATGGCTTTTAAATTTTTAAACACAATAAAACTTTATTTACAACTGTAAAACCATCCCTGCCACCCCAGCATTATGATAAATAACTACCACAAAAAAGAAAATCTTGCCTTAACTCTCCAACTCCTTTATCCCTGAGTATTCTAGCAGAAACATGTGGCCAAGATGACTACTGAAATGGAGGCAGTCCACTCAGCTCCCACATACCTGCTCCAGAAAGACTCAGAAGTTCAAACGATACTGGTTAGTAAACTTATTCTATTTCAGATTTATACAAAGCATCAGCTAGATGCCTGAGGGCTATAGGAAAGGGAACCCACAAGTAAAACCAATACCAGCAATAGAGAGGCAGAGACACTTCTATCCTTTAAGACTTTGGCTGCCAGAGTGGAGAGATAGCTTGAGAAAGAAAAGTGGGAATCTTGGAAGTACTGGAAAGCTATGGCCGAATACCAAGACAGCCTAAATTCAAAGGTTGGTCTAATGTTGGGAGACTTTTCTCTCTTCTCCATTTTGAACAATAAGCCAGCATGTCATCTTTTCTGATTCTACAGTACTTCCTTTATTCTCCTTCATCATCAGCAACAACATTTTCCAGTTCTTTCAGTAGCTGATGATGTGGTTTGTTAGGCCCAGGTCACTGGATTTGGCAAAGGCAACTACAAATTCCCTTATCATTTCCTTATAATGGGATTCAACTCCCTTCTAGCCATTTTTGTCTTGCTGTTTCTGGAGCAAAGATAATTTTCCTTTTGGAGAAAACAGATGAAAGACAAGAATTGAATGGCTTTGTATTCTTTCCTCATCATTTATAGTCATCCCTTCTACCTCAAGAGGTTGTTCTCACTCTTCTTTCATTTCCCTCCTTCCCCTCAAATAATAAACAAACAAAAGAAAAAAGCATACCAAAAACCTCCACAACTCCTTTTTTTGGTCTTTAGCTTCCTTTTCAGTACTTTGTTCATACTCATCTGTTGCACATGTAATACTCATACTCATTTCCTTTTACTATCACTTTATCCCATCTTCTGCATATATCTTTTAAAAATTTAAATTTTAGGTGGTGAATTTCTTTGACATCCACATCAGTTCTTCAGACAAGAAATGATGTAGAGACAAGTCCACATTTTTCCCCTCCATGAAATTGTTTCCCCTTTTCTCTTCAGAATTTTATAATTAAAAGTCTTCATCCCTCCTGGTTTAGACTTCCCCAGGAGAATTTTAAACTACAGAACCTCTAATTGTTACTAAGCCATGCTTATGCTAAGCTGGTACTTTAGATTACAGACTAGAATGAAATGAGACACTCATGGAAAATTAAGCAATTAACAAAAGGAAGCTCACATTGTTATAAGAGAGGGAAAATATTCATCAAAAATACATCAATGATCCAGCTAAGCACAATTCCCCTATGTGGGTCGATCTGTTGGGGTTTCCCTCAAAGGCTCAGAGACAAGCACCTGACTCCTTGTGTACTATTTTTTTCTGCTTAGATAACTCAAGAAATGATACCATTATCCTGAAGCTTATTCCCCTGAAATGCTTGAGTCTTAAGGATCATTCCAATGCTTCTTAAAGAGATATTAGTGAAAATTGCATTGGATGGGGGTCTAGGAAAACCTAGCCCCGTGGACTAAACCAGGGTCTCAATAAATGATAGTTGAAGGCCAAATATGGACCACTGTCTACTTTGGTTACAGCCAGTGAGTAAAAAACCAAAGCCTGGTTTTTACATTTTCAAATAATAGTATTTTTATACTACAATCAGATTTTGTAGGCTGATGGACTAAACTGTAGGGAAGCTAGGAGGTATTGGGAGCTGAAGGAAATTCAGAAGATGCAAAGAAAATGATACAATCTCAACAAGAAAGAAAAGGTAGGCAGGCAAAAGAAACTATCATGAATGTATAGAGAACTTAACAACTAACTTAGTTTGGGTTTTTTTTGGTTTTTTTTTTGTGAAAAAGAATGACAACCAAGGAAGCAAAGAGAAGAATATAAAAGCATGACATATCCTTTAGCTATCGTAATCAATGCTAAACCTAAGAATGAGCTTAGGCTGGTAAAGAGTGCTAAGATAAGAAAAGTAAAACAAGATTTAAAAATTATAGTGGGAACAAAGGTAACTCATATATGGAATAGTATGGCTGTTTTTGATGAATGGGATGATGATAAAGAATTCACAACAATTTAACTCATTTAGTTACTCATTTAACTCATTTAGCAAAATAAGTAGAGAGATGGTAAAAATATCTAAGTTACAAGTCCCAATCACTAGGCATTGATAGAGTACATTCCTATGGAAAAAGGAACTTATGTATGTCATTTTTCAACCAGTTGCATCAGGACTTCAAATATCTTTGAAGAGTGGAAGAAGCATTGAATCACTGGAGAAGGGCAAATACTTAAATTTTCATGAGATGAAAAGATGGAATCTGCAAACCATAGGTCAGATACAGGAATTTTAGTGTAACAATTCAAGTCTATAATTAGCAAGCTAAAAGGCTAATGTTGTCTTTGACTCCATTAAGAGATTTACTGTTCAGGATTACGATAGTGCTAGTTCCACTATTTTCTGCCAAAGTCAGACCATTTGTATTTACTTGTAGGCATCATATTTAAGGAAGGACACACAAATCAGATTGTGATCTCGGGTGACAACAACATGGTGAACAGCCTATAAATCAAGGCAGATAAGTATCAGGTGGAGGATAATAAACAAGAAAAACAGAAAGAAAAGAATGCTTAGAGAGAGATCACGAGAACTATTTTCATGTTGTAGAGACAATTCTTGCTCGTTGATTCATTGGATTAGCCTCTTCTAACCTTGAGCTTCTGTCATTCAGACGTATGATTTGGATGATAAAAGAGATAGAGGCTAAGTGGTTTAATACAGAGGTGCCAAACACAAAAAATATTACTGAGTATTTCAAACCAGATTAACATAGAATTGAGGAGTATTTAATGAAATAAATAAAAATATTATGAAACATGGAAAATACTGATCTTTAGTTTTCTAAGTGATGCTGTCCTCAGGGATCCTTATGTATGGTTTAGTGGCCTTAGTTTCTGTTTGAGTTGGACATGAAAGATGTAGTGCATGGCTGGATAGAGTTAGGATCAGTAACGATTTTTGGAGACAGGAAGATTAGAATTTGAATTCTGACTCAAATACTTAACATGACCTTGGGAAAATGGCTTTCTTGTTTCTTCAGCCATGCAATGATTATAATGATAGCTCAAACCACAAAGGGCTCTTAAGAGAATATATGTAATGTGCTTTGCCAACCATAATGCACTATAGAAATGTTGGCTGTTACATAATTCTGACCAGAGCAGGCACTTTAGCTTGGGAGAGGGAGTCTTATAGTATTTTACTTATCATGATGATGATGATGATGACAATGATGATGACAACGATGTACATCAGGGAATTCAGCTTAAACAGCATTTTGTGTAATCCTTATCTAAGGTCCAAAAGTCTGAAACCTCTAGCCTGTCCAGCTAATATCTGTGAATCTAGCGTTAATGCAGTTCTGCTTAGAATCTTAGAAACTTAAACTTGAGGAGATTTTTAGATATTATTGCACATTTCAATTATTCTTGATGCCCTCCATAGTACTGGATTTACCATTTGGACATTTGAAGAAATCTAACCTGAAAAAAATCTAGCATTAGTTCTATCAGGATATATTTATATACATTAGCATGTACAAATTTTCATTTTCTTTAGTCTAAAATTATATCTTGGTGAAAATTGTTATTTATTTTTTTGAAATGTTTTATAGTTTTACCATGTATTTAAAAATAATATAATAGATATTGATTTAAGAAGAGAATCTGACCAAAAAAAACAATGACCCAAATAAGGAAACCTAGATACATCTAGACTTGCTTGTCTAAGGTGTGAATAACCCCAGGTTCAATGTATTTTATGTGTTTGAGCTCTGAATGCTGTAACACATGAGCTCTAGAGCAAAGACTTTTAAAGAAATGGCGCAGTCAGTGGACTAGTTTGTAATAAGCACCTACCATGCTCCAGGCAATGTGCTAAGTGCTGGGGATACAAAGGAAAGGGGAAAAGAGAGAGTCTAGTTTTCAAGAAGTTTATAGTTTAATAGAGGAAATAACATGTAAACAAATGCACAAACAACATATAGATAGATAGATGGATGGATAGATAGATATGTACAGGATAATTTGTAGATATTCAGCAGAGGAAAGTGACTTCTTCACAAGGTATCCGGGAAGAATTCATGAAGAAGATGATTATTTAGCTAAGATTTGAAGGAAGCCAGAAATCAGACATGAGGAGGGATGGTGGGAAGGCAGCGAAACTTATCAGAGTCAATCGAAAAACTGTCTTGTTCAAAGACTGTCAAGGAAGAGGTACATGACTGAGATGGCAGAGAAAAGGCAGGGATGAATCTGAATTCTCCTCAAATCCCCCTCCAAAGAACTTTAAATAATACCTCAAAATGAATTCTAGAGCAGAACCCACAAAAAGACAGGGTGAAACACTTTTCCACCACAAGACAACTTATAAGGTCACCAGGAAACATCTGTTGGACTTGGGTGAGAGTGGAGCACAATCCAGAGCAAGTTGTACCAGTGCAGGCCATGATTAAGCAAAGTAGCAGCAGGCTGTGTCTGCATGTGTGTGTGTGTGTGTGTGTGTGTGTGTGTGTGTGTGTGTGTGTGTGAGTGTGTGGCTGAATCAGCAGCAGTGGCAGCTTCTGGAACTCTGAACCCACAGATGGTAAGGGGATGGAACAACTGGTCAGAAGGAGATTAGATGGATCCCTTTACTGGTACTGGATGCAGTACTCTGTTGAATTGCCTATATTCAGATGTAAGTGTATTATACACATAATGGGTCAGTGTATTTTTTCTTAAGGGAAGATCTTTCCCATACATTAATAGGTTCATGTGACCCATTTAAGTCATATGGAAGCCTGAGTCACATGAGTCTAAGTCACATGGACTAGGAAGAGGTAGAGCTAGAACAGAGCTCAGAGGAAGTTGGTTAGAGAACAATCAGAGCTGGGAAAGTCCTCTGGCTAGCATGAATGAGAGAGTTTGTTTGTGATTTGTTTAAGGGAGCTAGTTGTTTAAGGGATCCTAATAGAGGGAAGACTTGGGACTGGTGTTGCCCTCTGCATTGTTACTATATATAGATTTCTTTTGTCACTATGATGGATTTGGCTTTCTGGTGCTGGGATTTGGCTTTCTGGTGTCTGAATAAGTGTTTTGGTTCTGTCTTCCATGTGGAGAGTCTTGTGTATTTCATGGTTCAGAATTGTGCCAGTATATTCATGGCCACCATAGGTGCTGTTAATATTGCATGGGTGCTACAGCAGAACATTGTCCCAGGTTAAGAAGAAGTACTAGCACAGCAGAGCATGAGGTGAGAGGGCACTGGGGACACTGCTCACAGGTCCAAGGTGGAAAACAAAGCTTCTGGTCCCTCAGACTAGAACACAGTCTAGGAGAGTAGTAGACATATCTCTCCTTAGTTCATACCACCTTGGTAGAACTGAAAACTTCAACCCATTCCTACCCCCAACTGGCTCTGAAAATAGCTACACAAAAAACCTGAAGTTTGAGTCAGTGTCCCCTTCACTCTAGGAGCAGAGCCTAACTTGAACATGAGATTAAAAGTTAAGAAATAGTGTAGAAAAAGGAGTAAACAACAAAAACAAAAAAGAATTTGACCATAAAAAGTTACTAGGATGACAGGGAAGATCAAAATATAAAAATATACAAAATATAAACTCAGAAGAAAGCAAAGTCAAAACTGACATATTCAAAGCATCAAAGAAAAATGTTAATTGGTTTGAGTACAAAAAAAAAAAAGAATTCCTGGAAAATGTTCAACAAGGATTTCAAAAATATAATAAAAGAAGTAGAAGGAAAATTAGAAAGAAAATGAGAGTGATGCAAGAAAATCATGACAAGAGAGTCAACAGCTTGGTAAAAGAGGCAGAAAAAATGCTGAAGAAAACCACACCTTAAAAAACAGAATAGGTTCAGATTCTATCTAGCTTAGATTTAATTTAGCTCAGATTTTATCTGTCCCACTTGTCAATACAAGTGTCACAAATGATGAGACTTTTTAAGAATCAACCCAATATGGTAAATCTTTTATAAAGATGATTTTAGGGGGAGGAGCCAAGATGGCAAAGTAGAAAGACTCACTTATGCTAGCTCCGAACCCACATCCCATAAATTTCCTGTAAAGAGAACTCCCCACAAATTCTGAAGCAGTGCAAGCCATGCACCAACACAGTGGACGAGATTTCTGTTCCAGAGAGCCCTGAAAAATCGACCCCAAAGGTCCGTCGTGCACCAGACAGTGGAGCCCACCCCTGCACTGCCCTGGTCGCCTGGCCTCAGAGGAGCAGATCCAAGCAGGCTTCAGGGACAGAATCTCCAGTAGTCATGAAGGTCCTTCCACCCACAGGCGCTACAGGTCAGTGAGAGAGATTTCTGGGCTGGCCGAGAGGGGAGCGGGGTGTCTCCATAACTCAGGCCCCCTCAGGAAGCAGTGGCAGAGGCAACCCTGGCCCGGGACTCCGGGGGCAGACAGGAACTCAGGGCCATTACCAAAGATCTCCACATAAACCCCCTGAGGGAACTGAGCCTGGGAGGCTGCCCTGTCCCCACCTGAGCACCAGAACTTAAGCTCACATTGAACAGCAGCTGCACCTACCACTGAAAGCCCTGAAGCTGGGAAGCAGCATTTGAATCTCAGACCCCAAGCACTAGCTGGTCAGATCTAGGCGGGCATGGAGAGGAATCTCAGAAGTCAAGTAACTGGCTGGGAAAATGCCCAGAAAAGGGAAGAAAAATAAGACCATAGAGAGCTACTTTCTTGGGGAACAGATGTTTCTTCCTCCTTTCATTTCTGATGAGGAAGTACAATGCTTGTCATCAGGGAAAGATGTGGAGGTCAGAGCCTCTGTATTCCAGACATCCCAGGTGGATGTCCGGTGGGCTCAGGCCATGGAAGAGCTCAAAAAGGATTTTGAAAATCAAGTTAGACAGGTGGAGGAAAAACTGGGAAGAGAAATAAGATGCAAGAAAAGCATGAAAAACGGGTCAATACCTTGGTAAAGGAGACCCAAAAAAATACTGAAGAAAATAACACCTTGAAAAATAGGCTCACTTAATTGGCAAAAGAGGTCCAAAAAGCCAATGAGGAGAAGAATGCTTTCAAAAGCAAAATTAGCCAAATGGAAAAAGACGTTCAAAAGCTCACTGAAGAAAATTATAATGGAACAGATGGAGGCTAATGACTTTATGAGAAACCAAGAAATCACAAAACAAAACCAAAAGAATGAAAAAATGGAAGAGAATGTGAAATATCTCATTGGAAAAACAACTGACCTAGAAAATAGATCCAGGAGAGACAATTTAAAAATTATGGGTCTACCTGAAAGCCATGATCAAAAAAAGAGCCTAGATATCATCTTCCATGAAATTATCAAGGAAAACTGCCCTGAGATTCTAGAACTGGAGGGCAAAATAAGTATTGAAAGAATCCATTGATCACCGCCTGAAAGAGATGCAAAAAGAGAAACTTCTAGGAATATTGTGGCCAAATTCCAGAATTCCCAGTTCAAGGATAAAATCTTGCAAGAAGCTAGAAAGAAACAATTCCAGTATTGTGGAAATACAATCAGAATAACACAAGATCTAGAAGCTTCTACATTAAGAGATCGAAGGGTGTGGAATAGGATTTTCCAGAAGTCAAAGGAACTAGGACTCAAACCAAGAATCACCTACCCAGCAAAACTGAGTATAATACTTCAGGGGAGAATATGGTCTTTCAATGAAATAGAGGACTTTCAAACATTCTTGATGAAAAGACCAGAGCTGAAAAGAAAATTTGACTTTCAAACACAAGAATGAGAAGAAGCATGAAAAAGTAAACAGCAAAGAGAAGTCATAAGGGACTTACCAAAGGTGAATTGTTTATATTCCTACATGGAAAGACAATATTTATAACTCTTAAAACTTTTTAGTATCTGGGTAGTTGGTGGGACCACACACACACACACACACACACACACACACACGAATACACACACACACATACACGCGTGCGTGTGCACACACATACACACATGCATGTGCATACAGAGACAGAGAGCACAGAGTGAATTGAATAGGATGGGACCATATCTTAAAAGAAATTAAGGTAAATGGTGAGAGAGAAATGTAGTGGGAGGAAAGAGGGAGAAATGGAATGGGGCAAATTATCTCTCATAGAAGAGGCAGGCAGGAGAATTTTTAGTGGAGGGAAAAAGAGGAGAGCTGAGAAAAAAACATGAAGTTTACTCTCATCACATTCGACTAAAGGAAGGAATAAAATGCACACTCATTTTGGTATGAAAACCTACTTACAATACAGGAAAGTGGGGGAGAAGGAGATAAGCAGGGTGGGGGGGATGATGGAAGGGAGGGCAATGCGAGGAGGGAGCAATTTGAAGTCAACACTATTGGGGAGGGACAGGATCAAAAAACAGAATAGAAACAATGGGGGGCCGGATAGGATGGAGGGAAATACAGTTAGTCTTACACAACACAACTGTTATCGAAGTCATTTGCAAAACTACACAGATATGGCCTATATTGAATTGTCTGCCCTCCCAAAGGGAATGGGTGGGGAGGGAGGAATGGGGAGAAGTTGGAACTCAAAGTTTTAGGAACAACTGTTGAGTATTGTTCTTGCTACTAGGAAATAAGAAATACAGTTAATGGGGAATAGAAAGTCATCTGGCCCTACAGGACGAAAGAGAAGATGGGGTCAAGGGAAGGAAGAGATGATAGAAGAGAGGGCAGATTGTTGATAGGGGAAATTAGAATGCTTAGTGTATTGAGGTGGGGGAGGGGACAAATGAGGAGAAAATTTGGAACCCAAAATTTTGTGAAAATGAATGTAAGAAGTTTAATAAACAAATAAAAAAAATATTTGATCTGTGTTTTCTTTTGCAACATGACTGATAGAAATATGTTTTGCATGACTACACATGTATAATCTGTATCAAATTGCTTTCCTTCTCAATGGAGGATGGAAGGTAGGAAGGTAGACAATTTGGAACTTAAAAAATGTGAAAAATTGTTTTAACATGTACTGGGGGAAAATAAAATGTTAAATATATATATGAAACATGAAAGAATAGTTAGGAAGCTAATATCACTGGTCTACAGAGTAAAGGGGTGGCAAAGTTAAAGCATAAGAAAACTGCAAAAGTAGTAAGAGGTCAGGTTAGGGGGTTTTTAAATATCAATCAATGAATTTAATTTTTTATATTGGAGGTAATAGGGAGTCAATGGATTTTGCTGAACAATATGGGGTAATATGACCAGATTTATGCTTAAGGAAAATTAGTTTTATAGTTGAAGATGTTGTATTGGAGTAAGGAGCGATTCATGATGTAGATAAACTAACAGACTATTCCTGTACTCGAAGCATGAGATGATAAGAACTTGTACCAGGGTAGTGGCAATGTCAGAGGAGAATAGGGGAGTGAAGAGGTGAGAGATGTAACTAAGGTAGGAACAACAGGATACATAGTAATTGCAGTTAGAATAGTTGCAACAGAGCAATTCCCAGTACATTTAGGGCACACTCTCACCAAAATACAAGCATTATGGCAAGAGTTGACACCAATAGCATCCATGAATGAGGAGGCAAACACCGAGGCACCCGTATAGCTAAGATATAATATGAGGAAGGACAGCTTGTGTTTCTAATGCTGAGGGATGCTGATGCTTTTGAATTTTTTCAGATGATTTTGGTCTTTTAGTTTTTTTAGGAAGCTCCTTCATCACTTGATTGTAATCATCACTACTTTCAATTTCTGGCTCTCTCTCTTCTGACTAGGGTATTATTATGACTTTTCCCAGAAAGGGCCTGCACCCTTAATTTACAAACAGCAAGATCCATCCTAACCCCGTACCTTCAAAATTTCAGTACAGAGATATGGTCTGTCTCTCAGACAGTAGGGTCCTATTCCTAGGCTTCAGGTACTCTCACCTCTTACTGACAAAACAACATGAGTAGTCTACTTGTTGCTACTTTTCTAAAGGGAACTCTGAGTCACAGGAATAGCACATGCCTGCCTGCCTGCCTGGTGAAACCAATTTCTGTCAGTTAAGCATTGTGCCACTCATCAAGTAAACAATTACTGAGTCATCTGACAATGGCAAGAAAAAAAGAACTTAGATACCAGTAGGGCACACCTGAAGATTTACCCTCTATACTTTCACTTACAGTTTCTCTTCAACTTTCCTACTTATTGGCCTCATGTAGGAAGAGAAGAAGGTCTGATATTTATGGGAAGAGATCTGGACTTGCATCAGGAGATCTGAGCTGGAATTCTTGTTCTGACAGTTCTTAGTTGCGTGGTCTCAAACCCTTTGAAACTTAGTTTCCTCATCTGATAAATAAAGGTGACTAAAATAAAACAAACTTTCCCATCCAGTATGAAGAGGAGAATATTTGAAAAACTTTAAAAAAAAATCCCAAAACTAAGTATTTCTACAGTAAGAAACCATTGTCAATAGGAGGGAGAAGAAGATAGAAAATTCCTATTCCTCCTTTCTTCACTCTCCCAGAGGCTCAACCAATGAAGTTTTCAAGAGCTGGGTTTTCCTCCAAAGCTCAGTGTCTTCTCCATTTACTCAGAGTAGAACCAGAACACCTTAAAGGTCACCAGTGGCACAGTTGAGGCTCAGCCAGGTAGGCTGACCAGATGAGCATGTTGGTGCTTTCTAATATTAAAAAAGAAATAATTTATTCTCTGTTATTGGGTTAGTAAGGTAGCTCTTTATTTCTCATTATCTAGTCATTTAGGAAAACTCCTGACACCTCCATTTTATCCTTGCTCTCTCTTAATTTCTTCTAGTTCATCTAAGTATCTCCAAATACACTTCCTCTCAATCTAGATGGACTTTTTAAACTAAAAGACTGTCTTGTAAAGAAGAGTGACAGCTCTGCATTTAAAAACAATTCCTGTGAATCCAGAGGCATTTTAGGATAAAGTATCTACCCATGAGAATAAGCCCATATTAAAAAAATGGATTAGAAGCACTACTGTAATAGTTGTTTCCTCAACTTAGAAATATTTAATCCCTGCCAATCAACAAACGTTTATTAAGCATGTATTATATGCCAAGCACTACACCAGGTGTGAGGTATACAAAAACAAAAATGAAACCCTGGAAAATTAAATACAGGGATATCTTATTTTTGTTATATCTTCAAATCATGTAAGGCTTCCAATCAACTTAGAATGGAAATGGATAGGTAGGCATACCTAGGGAGGACCTCAAAACTGTACATTTATTTGAAACAAACATACATAAACATATATAATCTGAGTATCTCTAAGTCTACTTGTGATAAAGTATAATAGAGGATCATTAATAAAATCTATCTTATACTAGATTGCCCTTAGGCTAGTCCTCAAAAATCATTGATTTTTAACCCATCAAGGTAGGTTTTCTGTTTTTGTTTTTTGAAAACTATAAATGTTTAATATTTCTCAGTGCCCCACTCTTAACCTAAAAGCAAGTGAGGAGTTAGCTGATATTTCTAAAAGGTATTTAGGACTAAGGCAACTATGTCTCTGGTTATTCCAAACCTTGTATGACAGTCTCAGACTTACTATGAGAATCAAAACATAGTTAGAAGCACAGAGCCCTTCTATAAACTCCAGAAGAATAGAAAACTTGCAATGTATCTGGAACTAGATTCTATCTTTCTATGAAGGATCTTCTTGAACAAAGTCTTCTGAACCACCTTGTTTTGTACTTGCCTCCATGAGAAGAAGCAGGAGAGAAGCTTGGCATCATATGATCACAATTAATGATAGATTCAAAGTAGAATGAACATTTCCTTGTATTCTGGGAAGACCCATCAAAATTTGACACACTTGTTGAGGGTCAAGGAGTATTACCAAAGCTTACATTTTTTATGAAAATGGAATTCTTAAATTCCTGGCTATAACATTCTCCATCTAGTAATGGAAAAAAAACACACCAGACACATAGCATATAATATTAGTTATTTGGTAACCAGTCATGTCAACAATGACAAGGAAATTAAAAAAAATTCTTATCTAATCATATTTAGATGCCAGTAGGCATCTACTGTCATTTCTTATTTACTTAATAAATAATAAAAGTTCTATGGGGAGTGCCTGGGTTCATGTGACATTTTGTAAGACAATAAATGTATGAAGAATGGCTTGCCTTTGAGAAACTATAGATGTTTTTAAAGCTTCTTTTTAGGGACTCTTTTTAAAAACAATTCTCTAAGGCTTCAGTATCCAGGAAAAAAGGTCTTTTCTTCCCCCATATAACTCAGGATAATAGAAATTGAAAGACTTTTGATGGAAATAACTTCTGAGGAACCACATGTTCCAAAGGGTTACTAATGACCATGGTCCATTTAAGACAGGAGGTAAAGCAGGTGATCATCTCATAGTCTATGAAAGTACCATAGCTACACACAAGTATACAGTAGGAGAGAGTTCTATCTAGGTTTATTTTAGTGCTTTAATATCTTTGTGCAAATAAATATCTTCCTTCATTAACATCTATAATAATTACCATACTAACATATATTTTCCAGTGATTCACATTTCAATATATAGGAACAAAAGGAAACTAAAAGATTGCCTTTGGAAATCATATAGACTAGGTGCTGAATTCAACAAACACTAATGAAAGGCAACTCTATGCAGAACATTATAATAATGGTGTAGGAAACAAAGACGAAAATGAAAGAATCTTTGACTGAGAAATTTATGTTCTACTGCAAGAAATCAGGGGCCACTTTTTTCCCACTTCTAGTATTCCACTAAGCCCTAAATTTGTTAGAAATTTAAGTGCTTCTTCTTCTCTTTATAAAATTAACTATGATGTAATCTTTTCTGAGTCACCTACTTCAGAGGAATGTGAGAAAATATTTGTACATCAGCATTTTTAAAAATGAAACTGGAAGGGTGGAGTCAAGATGGCAGAGTAGAAAGACAGATTTGTAGAAGCTCCCCCACGTAGCCCATAAAATACCTGCAAAAAATGACTCTAAACAAATTCTAGAGCAGTGGAAGCCAAAAAATGACAGCGAGAAGGAGATCTCCTGCCCAGGACAACCTGGAAGGCCAACAGGAAGGGTCTATTGCACTGAGCACAGAGTGGAGCACAGCCCAGCATGGGTCTCATGGTGTGGCTGAGACTGGACCCAGAACAGGCTTCAGAGCACCACCAGCACCAGTATTTCCCATATTGCTCAACCCACAAATGGCACAGACAGCTTCAAAGCTCAGTGAGAAAGCTCCTTCACCCAGGAGATAGGAGCACGGTCTGGACTACCAGTGTCCATTTTTGGAGCCCTCCAGCTAGAGTCCCTGGGGAAATTGAGCTGCTGATCTCAATCTCAGCCTTAAGTGTGGCTTTGGGGTAAGGAGAAGCACTGGCTGGAGGGATGGAGCTGGAGGTCATTGTGGTGAAGGAATTCTACTCCCAGATTCTGGGTAGAAGAGCTTTTGGTTGTTCCCAGACCAGTGCACAGGCCAGGAGAGGAGTAAACTCTTCTCCCTTGATTGTACCACCTTGGAGGAACTGAGAACTTACAGGTCCCCAGACTATAATCCCCTCTTGACAAAGGATTGAAAAGTCAAGTAACTGGCTGGGAAAATGCCCCCAAAAGGGAGGAAAAATAAGACTATAGAAAGTTACTTTCTTGGTAACAGGTATTTTCTTCCATCCTTTCAAATGAGGAAGAACAATGCATACCATCATAAGAAGTCAAGGCTTTTGAATGCAAAACCTCAAAAATAAATATGCAATGATTTCAGACCATGGAAGAGCTCAAAAAGAATTTTGAAAATCAAGGAAGAGAGGTGAAGGAAAAATTGGGAAGAGAAATGAGAGAGATGAAAGAAAATCATGAAAAGTAAGTCAAGAACAGGCTAAAGGGACCCTAAAAAATGATGAAGAAATTAACACCTTTAAAAATAGACTAACCCAAATGGAAAAAGAGGTCCAAAACAGCAATGAGAAGAAGAATGCTTTAAAAAAGCAGAATTAGCCAAATGGAAAAGGAAATTCAAAAGTTCACTTAAAAAATAGTTCTATAAAAATTATAATGGAGCAAATGGAAGCTAATGACTTCATGAGAAACCAAGAAATTACAAAACAAAACCAAAAGAAAGAAAAAATAGAAGATAATGTGAAATATTTCATTGGACAAAACAACTGACCTGGAAAATAGATCCAGGAGAGATAATTTTAAAATTATAGGATTATGAGAAAAATGATCAAAAAAAGAGCCTAGACATCATCTTTCATGAAATTATTAAGGAAAACAGCCAGGATATTCTAGAACTAGAAGGTAAAATAAATATTGAAAGAATCCACAGATTACCTCCTGAAAGAAATCTGAGAAGAGAAACTCCTAGAAATATTGTAGCCAAATTCCAGAGTTCCCAGGTCAAAGAGAAAATATTGCAAACAGCTAGAAAGAAACAATTCCAGAATTGTGGAAAAACAATCAGGATAACACAAAATCTAGCAGTTTCTATCTTAAGGGATCAAAGGTCTTGGAATATGATATTCCAGAAGTCAAAGGAGCTAGGATTCAAACCAAGAACCACCTACCCAGCAAAATAGAGTATAATACCTCAGGTGAAAAAATGTTCATTCAAGGAAACAGAGGACTTCCAAGCATTCTTGATGAAAAGATCAGAACTGAATAGAAAATTTGACTTCCAAACACAAGAATCAAGAGAAGCATGAAAAGGTAAACAGGAAAGAGATATCATAAAGGACTTTCTAAAGTTGAATTGTTTTCTTTACTACATGAAAAGATAATATTCATAACTCTTGACACTTTTCTCAGTGAGGGATTACACACACACACACACACACACACACACACACACACACATAGACAGAGAGCACAGGGTGAGTTGAATAAGAGGATGATACCTAAAAAAAATTAATGGGTGAGAGAGGAATATATTAGGAAAAAAGGAGAAATGAAATGGGGCAAATTTTGTCTCATAAAAGAGGCAAAAAAATTTTTTTCAATGGGGGAGAAAAGGGAGGAAGTGAGAAGGAAAAAGTGAAGCTTACTCTCTTCACATTTGGTTTAAGGAGGGCATAACAAGACCATTCAATTTGGCATGAAAATCTAACTTACACTACAGGAAAGTAGGGGAAAAGGGGACAAATGGGGTGAATGGGATGATTGAAGGGAGGGCAAATGGGAGAAGGGGGTAATTGGAAGTAAAAACTTTTGGGGAGGGACAAGGTCAAAAGAGAGAATAGAATAAATGGGGGATGGGATAGGATAGAGGGAAATATAGTCTTATACAACATGACTATTAAGGAAGTCTTTTGAAAAACTACACATACATAGCCTATATTGAATTGCTTGCCTTCTCAGTGGGGATGGGTGGGGAGGGAGGAAAGGAGAGAAGTTGGAATTCAAAGTATTAGAAATGAATGCTGAGAATTGTTTCTGTATACAATTGGGAAATAAGAAATATAGGTAATGGGGTATAGAATCTATCTTGCCCTACAAAAAAAGAGAGAAGGTGGGGATAAGGCAAGGGAAGGGTGTGATGGAAGGGAGGGCATATTAAGGGAAAGGGTAATCAGAATGCAAGGTGTTGTGGAGTGGGGGAAGGGGAGCAATGGGGAGAAAATTTGGAACTCAAAATTTTATGTAAATGAATGTTGAAAACAAAATAAATAAACATTAAAACAAACTAAAAAAAATAAAGAAAAAATATCTTCAACCTAAAAAAATGAAACTGTAATGGGGCTTTAATTGAAGAAGTAATAACATGAGCCCACCATATAGTCTTCTGTTTATCCAAACCAGTCTTCTTGCTGCCCCATTCACCCACGTTCTATTTTCCTTCTCTGTGACTTTGCATAGTTTATTCCCATTCTGTGCCCGTTCCTCAGTTTGGGGTATGTTCCCATCTCACATTCTTCATCAAGAATTGATGGTGCCCTTCAAAGTTCATCTCAAAAATGACATCTTTTTAGATTAAAGGTGGCAGTGATGAGAAGAAAAACAGAACATTGTGAAGGGACAGGGTAAAAATAAAGAGATAATAGTTTGGAGGCTAAATATACAATAATCATAACTGTGAATGTGAATGGGAGGAACTCATCCATAAAATGGAAGTAGATAGCAAATGGATTAGAAATAAAAAACAATATGTTATTTACCAGAAACACACTTGAAAAAGAGATACACACAGAGTTAAAATAGAGGATTGGAGCAGAATCTGTTATGCTTCAGCTAAATTTTTTAAAAAAAGGCAAAAGGTGGTGATCACCATCTCAGGCAAAGCAAAAGCAAAAACTATTGTTCAGTTTTAGTCATGTCTGACTCTTCATGACCATATAATTCCTTGGCAATTATACTGCCTGTAGTGTTTTGTCATTTCCTTCTCCTGTCCATTTTATGGTGGTAGAAACTGAGGCAAACAAGTTTAAGTGACTTGTCCAGGTCATACAGCTAGTAGGTGTCTGAGGCCAAGTTAGAACTCATGAAGATGAATCTACCTGACTACAGAAAGGCTGCCTAGCAGTTCCAGATTTTAATCTATATTACAAAGCAATAATATTAAAACAATCTGGTACTGGTTAAGAAAGAGTGGTGGATCAGGGGAATAGATTGAGTACACACTACACAGTAATAAATGACCTTATGTTTGATAAATCCCAAAATTCAAGCTTTGAGGGTAAGAACTCAATATTTGACAAAAAATGCTGGGGAAACTAGAAAGCAGTTGGCAGGAATTAGGCACAAATCAATAACTCACCCAGTATAGCAAGATAAGTTCTAAATAGGTAAATGATTTAGATATAAAGTGCAATTAACATAGATAAATTATGAGAACATGGAAAAAATGCATACATATATATTTAAAATTTTTCTTGCTTTTTTCCAACATGACTAATATAGAAATTTTTACATTATTTCACATGTACAGTTGACATCATATTGCTAGCCTTCTAAATGGATGCAGAAGGGATTGGAGAGAAACACACACACACACACACAGAGAAAGAGAGAGAGAGAGGTGATAACACATAGGGAGAATCTGGAATTCATTTTTTAAAAAGAATGATAAAATTAATAAAGAAATAATAAAGAAAAAATTAAAAATGGAGCCTTTCCTGAAACCCTGTATCTTATTGCCACCCCTCATAAAAGTAACAATTACTTACTGTGTATATGTTTCTATGTATTTATGTTTGTCAACATTTTCTGCCCTTACAAAATGATAGAATATAAGCTCTTAAAAAAGAGGAATTATTTCAGTTTGTCTTGGCATCCTTAGTGAAACAACAACCTTGGAGCTTGAAAAATGTTAATTTATTTTAAAAATAATTCCATTGGTATCTATTGTTTTTACAATGTTTAAATTTCCTCCTATATGATGTACCTTTCCTGTGCTCTATCAGAGGGTCATCCTATGTAAAAATAAATTTAAAAAAACGTTAAGAGGAAAAAGGGAGAAAAAAATTAACAAAATGATTGAACTCATTACAAAAAAAAAGTAGTAATGAATGTCATGTTCCAAACTTGTATATTCCACCACCACCATCACCATCACCAGTCCACATCTGCAAAGGAATTGGTGAAGGAGTGGCTTCTCGTATTTATTCTTTGGTGTCACTCTTGTTCTTTGAAATTTTGTAACTTTCTCTCTCCTTGTCTCTCTCTTTCTTTCTTTCATTCATTCTTTCTTTCTTCTAGAAGTAGCTAGGCAATGTAGAGCACTGAGCCTAGAGTGAAGACCTGAGTTCAAATTCATTTTCACATACTTACTAGCTGAATGATCCTAAGTAACTTAATGTCTGTTTGCTTGTTTTTTTATTCTAAAAGTGGATGATAATATGAGTTAATATTTATAAAAAGTCCTTAGGATAGTGATTGGCCAATAGTGGGTACTATATAAATACTTATTCTCTTCCCTTGGTTATTTTTGGGTTATTATTCTTTTACTTACATTGTTTTTAGTCCTTGTGCATTATATTTTCTTGGTTTAGTTCACATTTTATCAGTTCAAGTAAGTCTTTCTATGCTCCTTTATATTTCATCATATAGGCTATTTTTATAGCACAGTAATATTCCATTATGTTTGTATACCACAGTTATTATCTAACTAATAGTCATTATCTAATTAATAGTCATCTACTTTGTTTCTAATTGTTTGCTACTAGAGGAAAGATCTGCTAGAAGTATTTTAGTATACATAAAGTCTAGCAGTTGTGGTTGGTAACAAGAAAACATGAGCCCTGGTCACAATTTCTTTTTTTTTAATGAGGGGGACTGTTCATTTTTTTAATTTTTAAAAAACTATTTTATTTGTTTTCAGTTCTCTACAATAATTTCCATATATCTTAGATTTTTTTCCCCTCCCTCCCCTAGATGGTATATAATCTTACATAGGTTGTGCACATACATTCCTATTAAATACATTTTCACCTTAGTGATATTGCATAGAAGAATTAAAATGATGGAAGAAATCATAAAACAAAACAAAATAAAACATAATACAAAAGGAAATGGTCTGCTTCATTCTGCGAACCAATTCCATAGTTCTCTGGAAATGTTTTGCCTCAAGAGTCCAATGGGGATTTTTTAGATCCTTGAACTGCTGTGAAAGACTAAGTCTATCAGAAAAATTCTTCGCACGTTGTGGTTGTTGCTGTATACAAAGTTCTCCTAGTTCTGTTCCTTTCACTCAGCATCAGTTCATATAAATCCTTCCAGGACTGTCTGAAGCCTTCTTGTTCATTTTTTCTTATAGCAAAATAGTATTCCTTTACTTTCATATACCACCAATTGTTCAGCCATTCCCCAATTGATGGGCATCTCCTTGATTTCCAGTTTTTGGTCACCACAAGGAGACATGGGGAACCTTTCCCATTTTTATGATCTCTTTGGTATATAGCCCTAGAAGCAATATTGCTGGGTCAAAGGGTATGCGCATTTTTGTAGCCCTTTGGGCATGGTTCCAAATTGCTCTCCAGAATGGTTGAATCAGCTCTCAGCTCCACTAATAATGAATTAGTGTTCCAACTCTCCCACACCTTCTCCAACATTTATCATCATCCTGTTTTGTCATGTTAGCCAATCTGATAGATGTGATGTGGTATCTCAGAGTTGTTTTGATATGTATCTCTCTAATCAATAGTGATTTAGAGGAATTTTTTCATAAGGCTATAGATAGCTTTAATTTCTTCCTCTGAAGACTGCCTATTCATATCCTTTGAACATTTATCAGTTGGGGAATGACTTGTATTCTTGTATATTTGATTCAATTCTCTAAAGATTTTAGAAATGAGACTCTTATCACAACACTAGTTGCAAAAATTCCTTCACAGCTTTCTGCTTCCCTCCCGATCTTGGTTGCATTGGGTTTTGTTGTACAAAACCTTTTCGGTTTAATGTAATCAAAATTATCCATTTTGTCTTGTTTAGTCAAAAATTCTTCCCTTCTCCATAAATCCAATAAATACACTATTCTCTACTCTACTAGTTTGTTTATAGTATCAATCTTTATACCTAGATCATGTATCTTTGGACTTTATTCTTCTGTACAGTGTTAGTCTATGCCTAGTTTCTGCCACACTGTTATCCAGTTTTCCCAGCATTTTTTGTTGAACACTGAGTTCTTATTCCAGAAGCTGGGGTCCTTGGGTTTATCAAACAGTAAATTGCTATAGTCATTGACTACTGTGTTTTGAGTCCTAGTCAAAATTCTAAGGCAGACAGGCAAGTTAGAGATTGTGGCTGCAGGAAAACAAGGAAAGTAGTCAAAGACAAAGGAAAATGCTAAAACTTGTGAATGCAGGGGAACAAGATTCCTTCCTTGGTAAAAATCAGACTGAAGACAAAGTGAGCAGTAAGCCCACCTCTCCCTGAATCACACAACCTTCGAAGCACCAAAAATTTCTAAGCTCCCAGCATTAATCCTGAGAATAGCAGCACCAAAAAAGCCTGAAGTTGGGACAGTTTTCCCCAACTCCAAGTGAATGGAGCCCAATTTTAACATAAAGTTATGAGTCAAGATAGGAGTGGGAAAATGAGCAACCCACCCTCCTCCCAAAAAACCCACGACAAACCTTGACTATTAAAAAGCAACAATGGTTGCAGGGAAGACATAAGACAACAGAAGAAGATAATGAAGTCAAAACAGTCACAAGGAAAGCCTCAAACAGAAATGCTAATTAGACCTAAGACAAACAGGAATTACTGAAAGAGATAAAGAAAGAAATAAAAGTGCCAGAGGAAAAAAATTGGTAAAGAAATGGCATTTATGAGTTGTTTATTTTTACCAGTGTCTTTCAGCAGGCACAAACCTAGTATGAATATTACTGGATGTTTTATGAATATGGGTATTTTATTTGCTTTATTTGCATAATTCCAAATTGATTTCTAACGGTTGTAATAATTCATAGCATAACCAACATTGCCTTAATGTGACCATCTTCCTACAACCTCCAAGATGTCAACTATTGCCATTCTTTGTTATCCTTGCCACACTGTTGGATGTAAAATGAACTCTTCATGTATTTTTTGTTTACACTTCTCTTAATATTAGTAATTTGTAGGAATCTTTCATATTGTTACTAATAGTTTGTAATTCTTAATTTGAGAACTATTTTTTCATACCCTTTGAACATTTGGGAATAATATTTGGATATACCAAAACATATATGTATATGAATATTTATGCATGTATATATTATATATGCATGTATATGTCCATGTATATGTGTTATGTGTGTGTTGTCTCTATACTTTGGATACTAAACTCTTATCAGAGAAATTTGATATAAATATTCTTTTTTTCTGTCCCTTTTTATCTCCTTCTTCTTACCTTATGCTCATTAATGTAGTTTGTACAAAAGCTTTTCAATATCCTATAATCTAAGTTCTCTATTATCTTTTGCAATTGCCTCTATCTCTTGCTATATTAAAAATTTATCATCTACCCTAGCTCTGAAAGATATAAGATCTATTCCTCAAAGAAGTTTAATAGTATGATTTTTAACATTTAGGTTGTTTACCCATTTTAAATTCATTGTGGACTATGGTAAAATATGTTGGTATAAGTATAATTTTTGCCAGATCACTTTCTATATTTTTTAGCAGTTCTCGTCAAGTAAATAGTTATTTTCTAAGTAATTTTTGTTTCTGGCTTATCAAACACTTAATTACTAAGTTTTTTTTTTCTCTCTAGTCTTATCTGTGCCATTGATCTGATCCTGAATTTCTTTAAATAATACCAAATCATTTAAATGACTACTACTTAATAAAAGTGTTTGAGGTCTGGAAATGCTATACTATTTTCATCCTTAACTTTTTCCATTATTTCTCTTGGTGTTCTAAATCTTTTGTCCCTCTGAATAAACTTTTTTATTATTCTTTGGAATTCTGTAAAGTATCCCTTTAATCGTTTGATTGGTATAAACTTAAAAATTTACTTTGATACTTGTCATTTTTATTGTATTGTTATGCATTAGGTATGATCGTTGAATATTCCTCCAATTGTTCTATTAATTTTTTCTTTTAGGGGCACTTGATAAACATATGGAAATACTGACAGGGTTTGATAGCTTGATTCTCAATAGTTTATTCATTTTGGTGCTTTTAAAATGAGACTTCTCTTTCCATTATTGCCTATTAGATTATGTTATATGGATATGAAATTGACTTTCTGTGGACTTACTGTGTAACCTGTATATTTGCTATAGCTATTAATTGTCTATTCTTTTCTCTGCTTATTACTTATGATTTTCTAAGTAAATCATGATGTCATTAGAAAATAGGGATAATTTATATCTCTGTGACTTTATGTTCTTTATCTTATTGTTAACATGTCTAAGCATTCTTGTTTTACTCTTATGTTTACTGGGGAAACTTCTAGCATAACCTTACACATAATGCTTAGATATGGTTTTAGATAATTTTTTAATGTTAATAAAGATCCCTTAATGATAGCCTACTGGTAGAGCCACTTCAAATGTTCTTGCAGACTCTGTACCTGACTTGTGGTAGAACTTTCTGAATTCCTGTTGGTCTGATTAACCACAAGTTGAACATACTGTACCTGGACTTCATTATATTGATGTCATTTTGGTCCTTGTCAAGAACAAAGGACAAAAAACAACCAAACAATTTTTTCAGGGTTCCTTTTTGTTTGTTTGTGGTTAGAATAAATTAGTGTTATACTTTGATTTTTTTTCCTACATCATGAGATAGTCATGAGAGTCAAGATAGTCATGAGACTTGGAAATTTTTAAGCATGATAAATTTTTGTGGTTAGAATAAATTAGTATTATACTTTGATTTTTTTCCCCTACATCATGAGATAGTCATGAGAGTCAAGATAGTCATGAGACTTGGAAATTTTTAAGCATGATAAATTTTGTTGTTTTCCTGTTGTCGAACCATCTTTACAACACTGGTATATACATACATACATACATATGCACACATGTATATGTGTATATGTATATATGCACAAATGTACATGTATACATATAAATACATATATATATATATGTTGTTTTGGCCATAATGCAACATTTTATGGATAAAATGTAGTATGGTTGACAGGATTCTATCATTAAAAATTCAATCATGGCTCTTAAATGATATTGGTCTATAGTTTTTCTTTACTTTTTCCTTCCAGTATTTACACTTTAGAAAAATATTTTTCTCATAAATGGAGTTTTTAAGTGCTTTTTTAATTTTTGAGAATAACATTATTTTTTAAAATTATTTTTCTTTTTTTCCTATTTGGCACTTGTTTAATTTTTTTCTTTTGGTTGGTAGGCTTAAGGAGTTACAATATGTTGGAAATAATCTGGATGTTGTAGTAAATAGGGTACCTAAGAGAGAGAATGAAATCATTATGGAACTCGAATTTAACATGGGATACAGAAAGCATTGTTGATGTTTCATTTCCTTCCCCACTTCCCAACGATGCCTTTGTCTAAGACTTACACAGGATTATAAAGGCTTCTAATGGGAAAATATTGTTGCTTAAGCTCTCAGAGAGTCATTTTTACCATAAATCTTCCACTTAAAAAGGGTCCAGGGCTCTAGCTATCACTTGACTTCTAGATGGCAAGGAAAACCATATCCATATAGCAAGAAAAAATGAAAAATTCATCTTTCTTATTTATGCATTCCTTTCTCCCTTCCCCAGGTCTTCATCAGGATATACATTCCAGCAAGATGGTGACCAACAGGCAGATATCAATTCATTAGTCAATAAATATTTATTATTTTCTACTCGGTGCCAGATACTGCACTATATACTAGGGATACAAAAAGAGGCAAAAGATAGTCCCTGCACTCAAAAAGTTCACAGTCTATTATGAAAAATTGTAATATATATGTACAAACAAATTATATGTATGATAAATTGGATATGGTTAAAATAGGGAGGGCATTGGAATTATGTCAGGTTGCAAAAGACTTCTTATAAAAGTTGTGATTTGGGCTGGGACTTACAGGAAGTCAGGTAAGCCAGGAGGCACAAATAAGGAGGATGAGCATTGTAGACATGAGTAGACAAAATGCCTAGAGCTGAGGGATGTCTTATTGGTGGAACAGCAATGAGAACAATCACTAGAATAGAGTATAGGGTAGGGGAGTAAGGCAGAAGAAGACTAGAAAAGTAGTGATGAAGGGAAGGGCTTTGAATACCAAACAAAATTTTGTATGTGATCTTTGAGACAATAGAGAACCCCTGGGGTTCACTGAGTAGAAGGATGACATGATTGGACCTGCACTTTAGAAAAAAAACAAAACACTTTGGTTGCTGAAATGAAGGATGGTTTGGAACAAGGTGAGGCTTGAGACAAAAGACCCATAAGCAAAGGACTGCAATAGTCCAGAAATGAGGTGAACAGAGACTACACAAGAGTGATGACTGTGGCAGAAGAGAGAACTGGGTAAATTAAAGAGATGTTGCAAAGGTAAAATCTATAGGGCTTGGGAACAGAATGGATAGGGATTGTGAAAGATAGTGAGGTGTTTAAGATGACTTTTTAGTTGTGAACCTGAGGGGATAGTGTAGTCCTCTATAGTAAAGGGGAAATTAGGAGAGGGAAAGGGTTTAGGGGAAGATAATTAATTCAAATATTGGAATTCTACCTAGTGATGAAACTGGTAGTTACTGACATAGCCTATTCTCACTAATTCACAGACATTTCCAGGAAAAAGAGTTAATGGTGACTTCTAATAAATGTGTTAGCATGGAAGTTACAGATAAAACTAGTTTCCAAAAAAAATCACCTCAAGAATGACTTTATAACAATCCTGTCATATGAAGCAAAATTATTACCGTATCAGGAAATTTGGGACTTGGAAAGTATCTCAGAAGGATTTAATCCAACCCATACACCAAATATAACATGCTGAAAAGTGATTATCTAGTTGCTTTTTGGAGAATTCCATCTTTGGGAGAACCCACTACTGACAAAACAATAAGTGGGGCTAAAGCAATCTATAATAAATTTAGGTTTAAGGAAAAATCACGATAAAACAACTACAAGTGTAGCAAAGAACCACACTATACCCCTGGATCATCACTGGCCCTACTCTAAAACAGTGTTGAGAAGAAAGTAGAAACTTCTCATTCTTTTACTTAGCTCTCTCTAATCAATAGCTTAGGAAGATGATAGGTGATCATAATCTCTTCATCACAACAATTCTTATTTTAAACTAAATGAGGGACATTGGATCCTGTCCATGCAGTCACCCTGTCATAACCATGTTCTCTGGTAACACCATTTACTTTACTCATTGCTCATCTTTTCCATAATTGCACAAATGATAGAGAATCCAGATGCTATCATCAACTAGACTTGCTAACCACCTTATTCCAGGTGAAAATTTGAGTGTCCTATATGACTTCTAACTTACCTTGTCTCTATCCTTGGTCCTATACTGAGGCAATTAAAATTGGCATGAGAGTAAGTCTGAGAATTACCAAAGAAGAAGAAGCTCAAGAGAAAGCACTGGAAAGGAAAAGCCTTACCCATCGTCCCAAATAGAGAAAAGGAAGACATGAGTAATCATAAACAAACCCCTAAAATAACAATGAAATACAGGGGCAATAGAGAACCAATAGGAAAAAATGGAAAAAGAAACTAAACTAGCAATAATTCTAAGAAATTGAAATAAAGCACAGAGTTAAGTGATCATAAGGACTTTTAAAAGAGAATGTGAGGGTTGATAACATAACATTATAGGAGCATGGAAAAATTTACTTGGCAGAACTATGGGTAATGGAAGAGTTTATGACCAAACAACAGCAAAAGAGGATGAGAGAAAGTAAGATGAATAAGTTTCATCACATGAAATTAAAAAAAAAACTTTTACAAAAATCTATTGCAGTCAAAATTAGAAGAATAAAACTGTGAAAACACACTGTTTCTTGCAACAGGTCTCATTTCTCAAATATATAGGAACTAAGTCAAATATATAAACATAAGAGCCATTCCCCAGCCGAGAAATGGTGAAGAGATATGAACAGGTAGTTTTCAGAATAATAAACCAAATTTATTACCTGAAACCACATGAAAAATGCTCTAAATCATTGCTGATTAGAGAAATGAAATTAAAACAACTCCATGATGCTACTATATACTAATCAGATTGGTTAACATAACAGAAAAGAAAACTGAGAAATGCTGAAGGGAATGTGGAAAAATTGGGACACTGATGCACTGTTAGTGGTGTTGAACTGGTCTAACTATGCTGCATAACAATTTGGAACTATGTGCAAAGGGCTACAAAACGGTATGTGCCCTTTGACCTAACAATACCACTTCTAGGCTGTTGTGGAGACCTTCCTGGGTTAGAGTGAATGTCAGTAGTACTGTTTCTCTTGAAAACAACAAATATGAGGCTCCTGTACCCTAGCATGATTTATTTCTTTTACTTTTTGTTTAAAGGGGACATCCCCCAACTACTTTTTAAAGTGGCCTATTTACTGAGTGAGCATTACCTCACTTTAAGTGAGTACCTGAAAAGGCCTTAGCCTAAAAGGCCAAGATCTCCCATTACATCCTGGGCTGTCTTCAGTTATCCTGATGAATATCTGGTCACTAGATCCAGATGACTTAGGAGCAGAAGCGAGGCTGGTGACCTGCACAGCCTTTCCTCATTCAAAACAAAGTCAAATGCAAGTCATGTCATCATTTTTCTGATGTCATGGTCCCCTTCAAAAGCAAAGAATGAACATAACCACTTCTAGGTCTATATACTAATGAGATCAAAGGAAGATGAAAAAACCTATTTGTACAAAAATATAAAACCTCTTTTTGTGGTAGCAAAGAAATGGAAATTGGGGAGATGGCCATCATTTAGAAAATGGCTGAACAAGCTGTGGTTTCTGACTGTGATGGAATACTATTGTGCTGTAAGAATTGGCAAAGCAGAATGGTTTCAGAAAAACCTGATGCAAAGATGTGAGCAGAATCAGGAGATCATTATACACAGTGCACATTTTAGTATGATCCACCTGTGAAAGATGTAACTAATCTGATCAAGATAATTTCAACGGATTCATGATGAAAAAATGCTATCCACCTCCAGAGGAAAACTGATGGACTCCATGTACAAATTGAAGCATTTTTTTACTTTTTCATTTTTTTTGTATTTCTTCAAGTCTTATTTTGCGTGACCAATATGGAAATATGTTTTTCATGACTTCACATGTACAATTGATATCATATTGCTTGCCTTCTTAAGGAGGAGGGTGAAGGGATGGAGAGAATTGGAAATTCAAAGCTTTAAAAAATAAATATTATTTTTAAATATAATTTTGAAATATTTAGCAGCATAAATAAAATTATTTGAAAAAGAAAAGATGAGGTCTCCTAAAAGAAATGAAGAGAGGGATTAAGGAAGAGTTCTTATAAGGAATCAAAGGAATCAAATTGTAAGGAATTCTAAAGAATTTAACAGGAACTTGGGAAAAGATTTGGAAGGAGGCTAAATAATTTGTAAGAAAAGCTGAAAAATCTTACTAGAGTGGTAAACACCCTCAAACAAAGAATGGAAGAGGTATAACTCCAAAATCCAGTTATTTGACAAGAAATATTGAAGTTAAAAGAAAAATTGAAAGAATATATGATATCTATTCTCCAAAACATTTATGCTTGAAAATAGAATTAGAAGAGAGAATTTAAGAGTAATTAGCCTACCAAGAAAGCATAAGAAAACAATAAAACAACAGCAGAAAAGATATTAGAGGTCAGGAAATCATTGAGTATGGGAAAGAACTTCCCCCCAAATTACAACCAGGAGTCAAATGAAAAATAAGATGCATCTGGAAGGCTGAGCAGAAACAGAGACTTGCTAGTGCTGTCACCTCAAGGCCAGTGAAATATCTGGAAAAAATTCTGGAGTTAAAGAACCCACCGCATGATAGAGTGAAGCACGTCTCCAGCCCAAGACAGCCTGGAAGGTCCATGAGAAGTAGCTATCACACTGCACTATGAGCAGAGCACAGTGCAGCATGGGCTGTGTGGGCACAGACAGAATCTGAACAGGCCTTGAGGAATGAATCTCTGTACCCATGGTGGCTTCCAGACTTCATAACCTTAAAATGGCAAGGACAAATTGGAAGATCAGTGCAAAAAAATTCTGGTCTGTGTGAGAGAGCAGAGTGGTCTGGCCCCAGCCCCAGGACAGCAGAGGGGGTGGAGGAACCCTTGACAGCCACAGCAGCAGCAGCCTCAGCAGCAACATTAGGGGCAGAGACAGAGGCTATTTCTGGAGCTCTATGCCCACATATTGTGAGGGAATGAGCAGATGACAGCACACCCCACAGACCCCACTAGAAGCAGAGAACTATCTTGACAAGAGTTCAAAAGTCAAATAAATGTCAGAAGAAATGAGCAAAAACCAGAAAAAAAGGATCAGTCTATAGAACCTTACTTTGGTGACAAGGAAAACCAAAGCATATAAACATAAGAAGTCAACACAGTCAAAGCTTCTACATCCAAAGCCTCTAAGAAAAATAGGATTTTGAAAATCAAGTAAGTGAAATTGAGGAAAATTTGGGAAGAGAAATGAGAGTGAAGCAAGAAAACATAGTCCACTGCTTTCAAAAGGGGAACCAAAATATGCTGAAGAAAATAACACCTTAAAAAACAGCCTAACCCAAATGGCAAAAGAGATCCAAAGAGCCAATGAAGAGAAGAATGCCTTAAAAGGCAGAATTGACCACATGGAAAAGCAGGTCCAAAAATTCACTAAAGAAAATAATTCCTTAAAGATTAGAATGAAGCAGATGGAAACTAATGACTTCATGAAAAAATCAAGACATTATAAAACAAAACCAAAGAAGTGAAAAAATAGCAGACAATGTGAAATATCTCATTGGAAAAGCAATTGACCTGGAAAAAAGATCCAAGAAAGACAATTTAAAGATTATTTTACTACCTGAAAACCATGATCAAGAAAAGAGCCTAGATATCATCTTTCAAGAAATTATCAAGGAAAACTTCCCTGAAATTCTAGAACCAGAGGATAAAATAGATATTGAAAGAATCCACCAATCACCCCTTGAAAGAGATCTCCAAAGGAAAACTCTAGGAATATTGTAGCCAAATTCCAGAGCTCCCTGGTCAAGGAGAAAATATTGCAAGCAGCCAGAAAGAAACAATTTGAGTACTGTGGAAACACAATCAGGACAATACAAGATCTAGCAGCTTCTACATTAAGAGACCGAAAGGCTTGGAATATGATATTCAGAGGTCAAAGGAGCTTAAATTAAAACCAAGAATCACCTACCCAGCAAAACTGAGTATAATCCTTCAGGGGAAAACATGGTTATTAAATGAAATAGAGGACTTTCAAGAATTTTTGTTGAAAAGACCGGAGCTGAATAGAAAATTTGACTTTCAACACAAGAATCAAGAGAAGCATCAAAAAGATAGAGAAATCATAAGGGACTTATTAAAGTTGAACTGTTTATATTTTTACATTTAAAGATGACATTTGTAATTCTTGAGACTTTTCCCAGTATTAGGGTAGTTGGAGGTATTGCATACAGAAAGACAATATAGGGTTAGTTGAATTTGAAGGAATGATATCAAAAAAATAAAATTAAGGGGTGAGAGAGGAATATATTGGAAGGAGAAAGGGAGGGAATAAACTGGAGTAAATTATCTCCTCACATTAAAGAGGCAAGAAAAAGCTTTTTCAATGAAGGGGAAGGGAGGGAGGTGAGAGGGAAAGAGTGATCCTTACTCTCATCTCATTTGGCTTAAGGAGGAAATAACATGCACACTCAATTTAGCATGAAAATCTATCTTATGCTACAGGGGAAGGGAATAAGGGAGCGGCTGGGGAGAAGGTAGAAGGGAGGTCAAATGAGAGGAGGGGGTAATTAGAAGAAAATACTTTTGAAAAGGGACAAGGTCAAAAGAGAGAATAAAATAAATGGAAGGGAGGGATAGGATGGAGAGAAATATAGTTAGTCTTTCACGTCATGACTATTATGGTAGTGTTTTGCATGACTACACATGTATAACCTATATCAAATTGCTTGCCTTGTGAGCAGGGATGGGAGGGGTGAGAGGGAGAGATTCTGGAACTCAAAGTTTTAAAAAACAAATGTTAAAAATTGTTTTTACATGCAACTGGGAAATAAGACATACAGGCAATTGGGTATAGCAATCTATCTTGCCCTACAAGAAAATAGAGGGGAAGGGGATGAGAGGAGGGAGAGGTGTTATAGAAGGGAGGGTAAATTAGGGGAAGGGGTAGTTGGAATGCATGATGTCTTGGGGTGGGTGGAGGGGAGAGATGGGGAGAAAATTTGGAACTCAAAATCTTAGTGGATGTGAATGTTGAAAACTAAAAATTACATAAATAAATTTTAAAAAATAAAATACAATAAAAAGAAAAAGAAAATGCATCAATGGGCTATTGACTAAAAGTGTACCCAAACTGAACATATGCAGAGACATGACTGATAAACTTCAGCATTTTCTGATTAAATAAAATTTCTGCCAGTAGCAAGAGGCAGATCAAAACTAGGAAAGCTTCATTACAATCATACAGTATTATAGAGTCAATAAGAGAAGGAAAACAATGACCAATTATTTTAAAAAGGGAAAAAGGAGAAACATTTAAATTCTTATATAGCATCCTATAAATCTGAACTTAGGTTTTTGGAAAATAGTAAATAAATCTGAGCTAATTGAAAATGTGTAAAATGTGATCAAATTCATAGGTGTATATAAACACATATATGTATATATATGGCATTTACATGGTACTCTAAGTTTTACAAAGGCACTTATATACATTATCTCATTTGATACTCACAATGACCTTCAGGAAAGTACTATAGAGATGATCACGTCTATTTTACATATTAAGAAACTAAGACTAAAATAGACGAAGAAGTGAATTTTCACTTTACACATCTAGTGTCTAACACAGGATTCAAAATTACGTCTTCCTGACTCTAAGTGGTGTTCTGACATTCATCTTGAAACTGGGGGAAAATACTATAGTGCTTTCAAAAATCCACTACCTGTAAGTGTCAATGAGTGAATAAAAACAGACAAAGTCAGGACCTGAGTCTTTTTCAGAAAAATGAGAGATCATGACCAGAATCGAAGACTGTATTCCAACCTGACGCATAGGTTCATGTTGACCAGTTGTCTGAAATCTAAACATTGATTTACAGTGACAGCATAGGCACCTGTCAGTGTCTTTAAAACTACATTACAAGGAAATAAAGACTAAATCTGGAAAATTTGCTGCTCCTGCCTTATTCATTACCAAGAAATGAATTTTTGCCTTTCCAATAATTCACATGAAATATGTTTCAAATACCAGCCTTTCTCTTTTTGTGATCCTAGAAGCTATTTAAAAAGTTATTTCATTATGTATGGGAACAAAAAACTAGAAGTATTGAGACTTTTTCCCACATGTAAAAAATACTATTACTTTCTTTTGTCTCAATTTACTTAGAACTATTAAGCCATTATTGTTATAGTTTATTAAAATGAACATTTATGCAAAGTCAAAGGAATTCAATTATCCCATGTCCTATTAAGACCTAAAAAGTGTAGTAGAGGGGAAAATGAAAGAAAGTAGCAGTTTATTACTTCTCTGATTGCTTTATTTTTCTTAGGTGCATAGTGCTTTAGAAAAAAAAAAAACAACATTATCGTTTTACTCAATTACTTATCACCCCTAATTTTACTCTTTTCCATCTTTTTCCCTTTCCTCCACTATCCAGTGGAATAAATAAGTAGGGAGGCATGATTTTAGAGTTGTGAGAGTAATCATCCAGGAGACTACCCCTGACTTTTCATCATATATGGACAATGTGTTCACATGCTGACAGAATTCAACTTTTTTTCTTTTTTTTTTTTTTGCATAGGGGGTTGCAAATATTTACTGAGGACATATTATGTACTCAGGACACAATGCTGTAGGAGTCATTCTAGTTTCCATTTCTCTTTACTTCAGTCACTGCAGAAGGATGTTCTGTATAATATCTTGGATGAACTGGTGGCACTTCAAATTCAACATGTCCCAAAGTGAACTCATCATTTCAGAGTTGTGAGCCAAGCACTTTGCAAAACTTAAAGCACTATTAAATTTATAAGCAATGTTCTCCCCTATCCTCTGCCCTGACACCTGTCTGCTTTTCTCAGACACCTACACTCAAAATTTTGGATGCATCTTTGACACTTCCCTCTCACTCACTGGCCAAATAAATTCATGTGCCAAGCCCTGCCTTGTTCTCCAATATCTCTTGCATCTACTTCCTCTTTTCTAGCCCCACTAGGACAATCACCTCAGTTCTGACCTCACTCAGCACTCATCTTGCCTATTTTAATACTTTCCTGTTTTTCTTAGTTCTTCTTCCTCCATCCTTTCTATCACAGCCTAAGCAATTTTTATAGTATGTCTCTCTAATCACATCATAGCTCCATGAAAAATTATTAAGTCACTCTTCATTGACTGCTTAGTAATGCATATATTCCTAATCTTAGCATTTGTGGGCTTTCACAGGCTCACTCTAACCTATTTTTCAAGCTTGTTCTCACATTACTTCCTTCACTATGCTTTAAATGTCATAGTGAGTGGGTACTGAAAAATAATTTCTAGACCCATTAAGCAGTAAGGCTGCTAATAAATACTAACACAGCAGATCATTTTGGTATCAACCACACTCTTTGCACATCACATCCTATGGTATCCATTGTGACTTTTTCCTTTGGGTCTGCCCTAATTGATAGAGACCTAAATTTGCTGTTGTTCAATTGTTTCAGTTACATCTGACTTTTCAAGACCACTTTGGGGTTTTCTTCGCAAAGATATTGGGGGAGTTTGCCATTTTCTTTTCTAGCTCATTTTACAGATGAGGAATTTGAGAGAAACAGGGCCACAAAGCTAGTAAGTATCTGGGGCCAGGATATTCTTGCATTGCTCTCATTTCCCAATTTTTCCTTTACCTTGCTTACTTGATTTTGAAAATCCTTTTTGAAATCTTCCACAGTCTGAGACCAATTCGTATTTTTCTTTGAGGCTTTGGATCTAGGAGTTTTGACTTTGCTATCTTCTTCTGAGTATATGTTTTGATCTTTTCTGTCACTATAGTAACTTTCTATAGCCAGAAATTTTTTTTTCTATTTGCCTATTTTTCCAGCTTATTTCTTGACATTTAACTCTATGCTAAAGTGAGGCTCTGTTTCCAGGGTGGAAGATTCACTGCCCCAAGGTCCAGGGGTTTTGTGCAGATATTTTAGAGGTATTTCTAGGGACCTGTAAGTTTTCAGTCCTTCCAAGTTTGTATGATCCAAGGAGAGGTTTGTGTACTACTCTCTTGCACTGTGAAACACTACAAGTATTCTTTTCTTCCCTAGAACTGTGAAGAGGATCCCTGCTCTTCTGTGACCACAAGCTCTGGTGTGCTTGTGCTCTTCCTGACTCTGGCACTGCCAGTCAGGACTGTGACTGGACCAAGTTTGGGTAAAGCAACAGAGTCTTGACCCCGGTGTCAAGAAAGAGACCTCTGTAATCTCCCTCCGACCAGTTGTTTGACTTGTTTATAGTCTGTGGGCTGAACTCTGGAACTAGCTGCAGTGACTCTGAAGACCTGCTCCTGGTTTGTTGGAAGCAGTTGGCTCTTGAGGCCTGCACTGGACTGTGCTCCATTCTCACCCAGGTGCAGTAGACCTTTCCTGTATAAGTTCTAAGTTTTCTTGGGTTGAAAAATTGTTGCACCTCATTCTTTTGTGGGTTTTATTGCTCTGGAATTTGTTTTAGGGCATTATTTAAAGATCTTTGGAGTGGTTTTGGGGAGACCTCAGGTGAGTCCCTGCCTTTGACCCACCATCTTGGCCCCTACCCCTAAATGCCCTCTCTTATCTCCTTATCTCTCTCTCTCTCTCTCTCTCTCTCTCTCTCTCTCTCTCTCTCTCTCTCTCTGCCGTGTTTCAGTAGGAACATGACCTCATCTCCCTTTTTGTGCCTTTGCACTGATGGAGTATCATGCCTAGAATACTCTTGCTTCCAATCTCCAAAGTCAAACATTGCCTCCTGCAGGTAGCCTTACCTGTCTCTCCCCTTCACTACTCCAACTAATACCTTCCCCCCAGGTGATCTTCCATCCACTCTCTGATGCATGCATGCAAGGGAGAGCACCCTCACACCCCCACACCTCACATACAGCTGGCAGCTCAGTTGATAGAATACTGGACCCGGAATCAAGAAGACCTGAGTTCAAATTTGGCCTCAAACACAGTGCTAGCTGTGGGTCTCTGGACAGCTCACTTAATCCTATTTGCCTTTTTCCTCATTTGTACATCCTCATGCACATGTGAGGGTCCAGGAGTGGGTGTGTGTGTAAAACTACACTAAACATACGTCTACTTATTAGTTCCTTCTCTGGAGACTGATAAATGAATGTTGTTAGATTAATTTTATCTAGTTCTTTATAATTATTAAAAATAATAAAAACAAATTCACCAGTTTACCCAGCAAAGGCACCTTCAGCCAATCTGCACAATACTCCTTGGAATAAGCCCATTTGCATTTTAGCAGACAAAATAAAATAATTAAAAGCACTGGGATTCATTCTCTCACTGCAGTCACACTCCTAGGAAATGCATCCACCCTGGAATTCTCATTCAATGAAAAAATTTTGGAGTTCTACGTGGTGGAAATGACTTAGGGCCATAACATTTTTAGGTAGCACAGACTCAGCTTTTTTCTATTTATCTGTAATGATATTGATTATCTTGTCTAGATGATCCAACTCAGCTATTCTGTAAATGATCCTCAAGCCTTATATTTGCATAAGACCCTCATCATTGGTATAGATTACTCCATGATATCTACCTTTATGAGATTTGAAATAATAGATTTTTGAAGAGCAGAGGTCTTACAGCTCTGACTTCCAGTTTAAGAAATATACATATAGTTTCATATTCTCTTCAGAGAGAACTCTGGAGGAAAAAAAAAACTCCCAGAAGAATCTGAAATATAGATGAATGGTGCCTCCTGCATGTCCTTGTTGGGAGCTCACCTAACAAAGGATTTGCCAGAATTTCCCCTTAGGTGAGATTGGAGATTTTCTCTTATGTTTGAGCTGAGATATCTTTCTCCCAGGGTAAGAGCTTATTCACTTCATATATTGTCTGGTATATTCTCAACTATATAACTTTTTCTGATTTCTGCTTGCTAGTGGCTTACATAAATATATGTGTTTATTCACAATTTGTTACCTACAGTGATTTTTGTATAATTAGCGTTGGTGCCAACGCCTTTCCAATATGTCTTGGGGGCATTCCCTTCCCATTAATGGGTAACAACCAGAAACATAGCTTAAACCTAAAAAAAAAAATTCCCCTGAACTAATGATATTAAGGATGGCTCATAGAAGTAATTCTAGTCTGGTATTCCCTCTCTGAGGAGAGCAGAAGAGCCAGGCTTGTGGCATCAATCTCCCGCTTCTTTCATTGCAGGAGTCAAAATCTCCCTTGGCAGTAGGGGGATTGTAGAGATATCTATTTATAACCTCCCTGCAAGCTGCAATGAAAAATATCCATGTGTATACACACATACCTACACGGGCAGCACATATTGCTCTCCCCATCCCTCTTTTATACTGACAAATGTAAGTGGTTTCCCCTACAGCGAATAAACAAGCTATCTCTTAGTGCTGTCCATGTTCTTAGAGAAACATGCACAAACTCTCATTTCTCCATGTTCCCTCTTTTAAGTTAATTATCCTTTGAGTTTTTCCATCAGCACTCTGCCTTTGAAGCTTTGCTGGCAGGGCACATGGACTTGTTCCCTGTTCAAAGGGATTATATATGTTTCACACAAAGTGGATTATTCATGGCGTCCTTTTTTCACTCTACCCTTCTCATTCCTAAATTTATATCATTTTGCCACTCTTAGAATGGCTTTTCCATATTGTCTTGTACTATTTTTGTACATAGCCTTTGTCAAGTATTCTAATTGTGCTATTTATATATTTTACCCCTGTTCTTTTATTCTAACTAACCTTCAAAAAAGGAAATTAAATTAGTCTTGCATGATCTGTTTTCAATGAAGCTATTCAGGTTTTAAAGATCATTGCTTCTTTTTCTAAGTACTCATCAACCATCCTTTTAATAATGTACTCTAGTATTTTGCGAGGTTTCTACTCTCAAGATTAATGTCAGAAGTTCACCAATCCCATATGTCAGCAGAAACATGACTATTAATGTAGAATAGAGTTATGATCAAGACATCAAAATTCAGAATGGGGAGGGCTTATTTACCAAAACTTCATTGCATTTTCATACTGATATTTATATTTCTGAGCCTTTCTTTTTAGCCCTGTAGAGAGACAAATTACAGTTCCTTTCAATGGAACTCTCTGGGGGATGGCCTTTCTCAGAACAACTGCACATGTGGTGATGCTTTCATCTGTACTACAACCAATAATTTTTATAGACCTTTTTTTGATCTTCCTTTTACACATCAATAAATCTAAAAGAAAACCCCCTTTTTAATCACACTTATTGTCAATTTCAACAGCCTTTAGCTAATACTAAAGTGTTATAGAATTGTGCTTTTCTTTTGTATTCCACTTGTTTTATTTTCCTTGATTATATTTCCTAAAAGTGTTGTTTAAAACTCTCTCTCTCTCTCTCTCTCTCTCTCTCTCTCTCTCTCTCTCTCTCTCTCTCTCTCTCTCTGTCAATAAATTCCCTATGTAGCCACAGTTTTTATTTGTTAGGCATCTTCCCCTTTATCCTTTTTTGTAGATACTATATCTGGTTTTGTTTTCAGAATTTAAATCTCCAGAATTTCTTAATCCTCTTGGACCAATCTCTACAAAATACTGATCCATTGGATATTCTCATATTTTGACTGAATTCCTGAAGATCTGTTTTCCCCAAATCTGCAGTATATATTAGATTATGCCTAGTTTTTCCCTGATAGAGTATTCATTTTTCCCCAAAGTTCTTACTGTTTGTGTGATAGTAGCCATTTTTTCCATGCTAGTCAGAATGAGGTATAGAAAGGCAGTTTACCAACTTGTTTTCTCTACCTCAAGACCATTTCAAGTTCAGTTAGCCTTTTTGATTTCCTATACCAATTTGCCTTGAATTGTCATAAAAAGGTAGAATAAAGGAAAGAATAATGAACTTGGATACTTTCTCTTGTACAGCAGCAAGGGTGGGGGTGGGGTGGGGTGGGGTTGGGGGGAATTTGTTTGCTTGGAGTTGTTTTCCAGGCTCAGGTTAGATTGTGAAAACCTGATGGTTCAGTCCCCTTTGAGCCCTGATGGTTCACAGCTGTGCTGAGCCCTGTGGCTTTCGTGCCTGCTGAGTCTGAGCAAATCAGAAGCCAGGTCTTAGTTATGTATAATGGGAGGTTAGTATTATAGTTTGGGGGTTAGCTTATGAGAAGAATCTTGTGATTACCTGGTTGAGACTCTGAGTGGCTGCATGTTCGGATCCCTGACTGCTCAGAGGTAAAGGTTCCTCTAGTTCAGGGATGTACGTAAATTGTATAACAATATTGCTCTGATTCAGGTACTAGAGCCCTGTCTGTTGAATTTAACAAAGATAAAAAGGTTGTTTGTTGAATAGACGAAAGGCTTATTAACTTTGGGAATGTAAAAGATAGAAAGGTGTATCTGGAAGCATTTGTTTGAATTGATTAAAATGATAACCGAGCCCTCAAAAGTTGCCTTTCCTTTTACAAATACAGATTTAAGAACCTGTAGGTCCCCTCTGTGTGTGTGGGGGTGCTTACTAGTATATCTTGAAGACCTAAAAATCCTACTTCCTTTATAGGCTATAGAATTTGGGGCAAGTTCTTTGATAGCCAAGGTTCACTTACCTCATATATAAAATGGGGATAGTTATAAATGTTCTTGTTAAATAAAATCAACAAGTATTTTTAAGCACTCACCATGTGTAAGATTTCAATGAAGTACCTAACTCATGGAATTTTTTTGTTATGATCAAATGAGACAGTGTATGTAAAAAATCTCATTACTGTAAAGACTTTGTGAATGTGAATTATTAATTTTATGATCACTGTATCTTATTTTGTATTTGCTATTCTTATTGAGGATAAGCATGTCACATTCATAATGCTTAGGATGTAGTAAAGTCAATCAATATCCACTGGTTTGCTAGGATGAATAAAGAAAAAACATTATTAAGAAAATAGAATGAAATACTTCATCATTACGTCACGTTTAAAAGAAAGAGATTTAGGGTACATCTTGTGTAAATTAATCTAGAGTTGCCAGTATGAGGATTCAAGATTTTAGTTGCCATTGCCAAAATACTGTGTTATCTGTGCAATGATAGGATTGTTGAGATGTTTTGGACAAATTTGCATCCATCTGCCTATATTTGACTAATCCCTGTGATATGACTGTGTTTGTCCTCTTCCTAATCTCTCCCGTAACCATTAAAAGGAAGATGAATGGGTCAGCCAAGTTACAATTCAGAAGACACTGGAGCCATGTATTATTAGGACCAAAACTAAAAGAAGAAAGCAGCTAATAATCAGCTGAGAAATCATTCAGTTTTAACCTATTCCTTCAGGGTTGGACAATTTACATAATGCAGTATGGTTTGAGCTAAATTACTCCAACTGAGAAACTTTGGATTATGAAATCCTGTAATAAATTTCCCACCAGATTCCTAAAAAGAAATTTCAGGATTGAATTCCCATCTACTTTCATCTTCTCGCTGAAAAAAAAAGTGAAAATGCCTAGTATCCTCATGTGTAGTAATACTATAATTCTCATTAAAATTCAACCTACATCCTGATGCAGGAATAAGGTAAATATTTTGACCTCTATTCAAATCTAAATTTTTCAAGAGACCTTTCCTAGTTCTACACCTTCTCTCTAAGATTACCTTCTGGTCCCTTTTTGTGTAACATCTGGGTATATAAAGAAAGCAAAATCTGCCCTGTCTTTAAGGTATTTAAATTCTAATGGTCAAGATAATGTGTACCTTAAATAAGTATAATAACCACAGCTAGCATGAAGTTTGCAAAGTATCATAAATATTATCTAATACTTTTATCCATAAAACAACCCTGGGAGGTAGGTGCTGTTTTTCTTTATTTTGCATGTGGGGAAACTGTGTAGGAGTGTGTTGTGTGTGAGTGAGCTGATTTAGGTCACATAGTTAGTACATGTCTAAGGCTACATTTGAACTCAGGTCTTGCTGATTTCAAATCTCAGTGGCTTATCTGCCATATTGACTGGCTGCTTCTGTATATGCTCAGGATACAGACATACACACACACACAGATAGATAAAGATACCTGTTAACTTTAGAGAAGACACATGAGCTGATATCATAAATTAGCAAATGTTACTGAGATAATGTAGCTATTCCTCCATTTAAAGACCATTAAAAATATTTATCAAGCACTATGTGAAAGTCCCTGTGGCAGGCACACAATGAAACCTTCCTTGACCTCAAAATATGGTGGGATATGACTTGCAAAAAATTAAGTAGAACACAAGAATGTTGGAGACAAATGAGAGATTTAGACAAATTACTCAAAGAATGCTTGAAAAGCAAAGCATTTTTTTGGCTGGGGGCATCAGGGAAGGCTACGAGGAAGAAGTAGCATCAAAGCTGAGACTTGAAGGAAAATAAGAAACCTAAAAAGGCAGTGATGGGGAAAGGAAATTCTGGGCAAGGGGAAAAGACTTCCTGGATGCACCAAATATGTATTTAGGCAACATAAGATCACAGATTTAAGGCAAGAATGGAGCCAAAGGCCACCTAGTTCAACAACCTCATTTTGTAGATGCAGAAACAGACCCACAGAGGCATACTTTAAACCTCTCTAATCAATTGCTTATTTTACTCACCACAGAGATGGTTCTACAAATTCTCAACTTTCTTCAAGTACTCTATAGCACCCACTCCCTCAAATCTCTTCTTGTCTTTTGTCTTACAAGATGGGATGACACTTCTTTCTTCCTAGGTAAACCCTTCTACGTGTAGCATTAATTCCGTTTCACTTCATCTTCTACAATGGAATGTCCCCATATCAACCCTCTTCTCTATTCTTCAATCTCTCAGTGTCTATTGATTACTTCTCTGTTGCCTAGAAACATTTCCTGTTCTTTAATGTTTAATAAGAATGTATGTGTAGAATGCAAATAAATCGCATGCTTTCTTGGGGAGGGAGGTGGGAGGAAGGGGGAGAAAATTTAAGACTTATAGAAGTAATTGTTGAAAATTGAAAACAAATAAATTAATTAATTAAAATAAAAAATCATAATGTTCTGGGGAAAAAAAAAAACTTTTTGGAAAAAAATCCATCCTGAGATTCCCTTCTTCCTCTCATTCAATTTTAAACCATCTGTAATATATCTCCTAACCTAGTCATGCAACTAAAACTGTTCTCTCCTAAGTTACCAGTGATTTCTTAATTGACAAATCTAACAGCCTTTAGTAAATCTTCATCCTTCTTGGTTTCTCTGAGACTTAATTTTATTGATAATTCTCTCCTATATATTGTGTCCTCTTTACATTTTTATGACCCTCTTCTGTTTTGTTTTCTACTTACCTGACTACTCTCCAATTTTTTTTTTTTTGCTTTCTCTTCACCTAGGTCATTATAGATATTCCCTAAAGGTTTCTCCTTGCCTTTTCTCTCTTTTCCTTCCAGTTTGTGTTATCTTGTTGTATGCATCTCATCAGTTTCCATGGTTCACTTATTTCTATACAAATAGTTCTCAGATCTATAAGTAATACATTTCAAACCCACAACATTCACATAAGACTCTCCTAGTTGGTGGATAAAATAACTCAGTGCTACATGCCTGCATGAGAAATGAATTTTAAGCAAGATCTTGATAGAGGAAACTTTTCCTTCATGTGGTTTGAAAAAAGGATGCAAACAGGTCCAGTGGAATGAGAATAAACTTCAGAGTGCAGACATATAGGGAAAATTTGGTTCCTCAAAATATTGCTTATTTGTAACTTTCCTCTCTAGAAACTTTGAAGAATTTCTCTTTGAATGGTTGTGTCCTCTCTTTTGGATGAGCTGAGATATCATTTTTTTTTTTTTTTTGTGGAGGCAAGGCAATTGGGGTTAAGTAACTTGCTCAAGGTCACACAGTTAGTAAGTGTCAAGTGTCTGAGTCTGGATTTGAACTCAGGTCCTCCTCCTGACTCCAGGGCAGGTGCTCTATTCACTGTGCCACCTAGCTGCCCCTGAGCTGAAATATCTTGTTCCTAATATGAGAGCTCATTTACTCTGATGCCTGTCTGATAGAGTATAACGTGTCTCACTTCTCTGATTTATGTTTGCTATGTGCTTGGATGCATGTATTTAATAACTATTCTTTAGTCAATGCTTTTTTGTGTGTGTAATTAGCATTTGGTGGAAAGGGATCAAAACCTACAGATAAAAGCTTGGGGCCATCCATTCCTATTTAAGTAATAGCAACCAGGGAAACAGCTTGAAACTAAGAAAAAAATCATTCCCTTAAACTACTGATATTTTGGAGGGCATATAGATGTCATCTTAGTCTGACACCTCTCTTTTCCAGAGGAGAACATTTTAACTGGCTTGACTTTTCCCATTTCCTATTTAGTCTTCTAATACTTTGGGCACCTAGGTGTTATAGTGGATAGAAAGGGGAACTTCAATTCAGGAAGATCTGAGTTGAATTTTGCCCTGAGAAATTTACTAGCTATATGACCCAGTGAAAGTCATTTAATCTCTCTATACTATAGTTTACTCTTCATTGTGGATAACATGTAGTCATAGAACTGACCATAAAGGGCTATTATAAGGTGAAAAGGAGACAACACATGTAAAGCATTTTGTGTACTTTAAAACACTATGCAAATCCTAGCTACCATCTTCCTTCTCAACCTAACCATTATTATTTCTTTACTTTCCTCTGTGTATATACTCTATAATATAGTTATAGTGGTTTTGTCATCCCTTTTGTAGAACTTTCCATCTTCCAACTATCCACTTTTGAAGTGTCCATCTCCTATGTCTGGAATGCCTCCTGCATCCTCACTCTCATCCTTAAGACTCAGCTGAAATCCTCCCTCCTCTAAATTTCTATTCCCAATTCTAGTGCCTCTCCTGAGATTCACTTTCATTGACCCAACCTATATTTTGCATGTTTTCTTCCCCCTAGGTTGGTTTCTCCCCTTTTAAAATGAGCTCCTTCATGTCAAGGAATAGTATTGCCTTTCTTGGTATTTCTCAAAGCTTAGCATGGTGCCTGGCACATAGTAAGAACTTAATAAAACTTCAATAAATTGAAGACTGAGTGACTCATCTAAAGTTGCACAGGTTAAACATGCCAGAGATAAAGTTCTTTGAACTCAGATCTTCAGATTGAAGGCAGTGCTATTTAGAAGTTAACATGCTACTTCCTATCTCCTCTTTGGTTAGATAGGATAGTATGTGAAACAAAGCTAGAAAGGTATTCTGGAAACCTGATTGTTGGTTACCTTAATAACTGGTTTAAGGGATTTTTAAAAATATTTTTACCCTGAGGAACCACAGAAGTCTTTTGAATAGAGAAGTGATATAGTAAGATCCACATACTTTTGGAAGATTATTTTGGCCACCATGTCAAGAAGAATAAATTCATGGTGATAATAGTCTTTGTGAATACCAAAATATTTAGAATTAACATTTCGTTTTATTCACTGCCATCATACCGCTTTGCTTATTTTTCAATCAAACAAACCAAATACAATACTTATGAAATTGTAGGGTCCAACATGGGGATTAAAGCAATGACAGATCATTATTTGCATTTATTTCCTCTCTAAGATGTGCACATATAAAGGATGATAGAAACAATTTAGTCTACTATGGCTCAGAATTGTGGGATCCTAGATTTAGAGCTGAAAGGAAACTTACAACACATCTTTTCCAATATTCTAATTTACCAGAGAGGAAACTGAGAGATTGAGAGGTTAATTGTCATATGGAATGATGAATTTGATTAATTTCTGATGCCAGTGAGGAAAATGCATGCTGCTGTCTATTGAGATATTTAGGAGGTTTTCCTTGAATGAAAAATATATTGTGTAATTTTATACAGTTTGGCATATGACATCATCCAGGGAGCTCTAATTTGATGGTCTGGATTATTATCATTTTCTGTTTATTTTAACAGATCTGTCTCTTAAAATAAAACAATTCATCTCTTGAAATAAACCAGAAAAAAGGAACTAGGTTGTATTTTAGATTAAAAATGATAATTTGCTTCACTTAATCAAAACTGAACGAACTGAACTTTATCTCTTTTTGGTCTTCGTGAAATTTAATCCACGGATGAGACCAGTTCTCTTCTCCCTTCAACAGATTAGAGCGGATTTATTTAGATAAAGATTATTATTTGTTTAATCCCCACAGTTTACATATTCTGTCCAGATATCTTTTAGATCAGCAATGACATTGATCGTATTACAGTATGACTTTCAATTACTTTGACAAACTTGATAGTTGCTGCTTGTATTAAAATCCTTATTTTTTGCTTTTGTTTTCTATGTTGTGCCTTGTCCAATTTATTTCTTTTCTTATGTCTTTAATGTAGAACTTTATTCTCCCTATCTCCTTATCCTTTTTTTATGTTAGGATAGATGACTGGATTTGATACTCCAAATGTGGCTCAACATGTTTGCTAATTTTTTAAATTAGTAGTAAATAGTAAGTAATCTGTGGGGTTTGGCCTTAACTTAGAGAGAGGCTAATAAGAAGTCCTGCTAAGAAGTAATCCTTTTAAAAAAGTCACTATGTGTATTTGGTCAATTTCCAATGTCAAAGTTGTAAACCCTAAATTAAGCTATTCTGTGATTTAACATTGAATATATTAGGACACATGCCCCAAATGAACCGATTTTGGTTCTAAAATCAGAGAACTGAAACTAGAGAGACATCTGAATCAAGACATAGATTATCAGGTATCCATGGAGAAAGAATAATGGATTTGGAGTGGGAGAAACTGAATTTAGATGAGACTTTGGACAAATTACGTCACTTGTGTACATTTTGGTTTCCTCAACGGAAAAATGAAGTGAGTTGGACTAGATGAATCTGAATTCCATTCAATGCAATGCAATGCAATAGGCAAGTTTGTATTAAGTACCCCTTGCATTTTGAAGATCTCCAACCCCCCACTCCCGCCATCTGCAATTTAGCATTAGCAGATTTAACTAACTTAATATTCCATGGACTTTCCAAGTTGGAGGGGAGTAAATCTGACTTATTGTGTTCTGTAGAAAAGATCAGCAGATATATAAAATAAAGTCCTTTCAGAATGAGTCTCTCAAATATTAACTGGAATTATTTCAAATAAATTGTTTTGTGATTATTTTTAACAAAAAGGCAAAATTTCTAACATAAGCCAGATTTTAAAAATTACACATGTATGCATATACACAGTAATACTAACAGTAAAGCACTTTCCCAAATCTCTATATTTCTTCTGCTTATTTAAAGGGGCAACTTAGAAATTCAGCTTTAGGTCAACCACACTCTATGGTAATGCTAGATGATATTTTCCAAAATATAAAAGTTACCAGTTTCTTGATTGCATGGGACCCTCTTTTGAGAAGGATAAAAATGTCAGTTGTAAATAATTTATTGTTCTGGATTAGTTTTCTCAGTCTCAAGAAAGGTAGGTTGGAAGTGTGGAAGAGATCTGCTGACATTGATATAAAATGTTTGTTCTCAATAAAAAATTATTCAAAGCAATAGCTTTATATCCTTTCACAATTTGTTTCTGCCCTACCCTTCTAAGACTTACTGAATTTTACTCTTCTTCATACACTCTTCATATCAGCCAGTCTCAACTTACTGGTTTTAGAAGTAATATTCTCATCCTATCTATGAACAAGTTGTCCTATATGCCTAGAATGCTCTTCCTTGTCAGTTCTGAATATTAGAATCCACAGGAATTTTCAAGGCTTACCTGCTACTTCCCGCTACAAAGAGCCTTTGCTGATCCATTTACTTGAATGATTACTGCTCTATCTACTCCACCCTTAAAAATTGTATTTATTTCCTAAGTATATATTTTTGTGCTGTTTCCCCCATTGAAGGCAAGGATCTTTTCATTTTGTACTTGTAATAATAATAATCCTAGCATTTACATTGCATTTTAATGTTTGCAAAGCACTTTACATATATCTCATTTAACCCTTATAACAACCCTGGTAGCAAGGTGCCATTAGTATTCCTATTTTTTGATGAGAAAACTCAGGGAGACAGATGTTAAGTGATTTACCTGTACTCACTCAGGTGAAGGGTCTGAGGTGAAATTTGAATGCAGGTCTTCCTGAGTGCAGGTCTCTATCCATTGTACTTCTTAGCTTTCTTTATATCACCACTCTTCTTGGTACATATTAAGAACTAAATGAATGCTTGTTGAACTGAATTGATTCCCTGTTGAAATGGAGGTAGAGGAAAAGACTTTTTTCTTGCCAAATAACCTAGAATCTTAAAATTTTTGCAACAATGACACGAAGCACAGAAGGCAAGCCAACATCTATAAACCAAACTTAGTACTTCAGATAATGTACTATTTGGTTTAATCTTCCTTCAGTGTAGGGAGATGGTGGATTAAGGGGCTTGTGAGGCATTTATTCTCTTTTCTCCTATGCCCTGAAATGAACACTGGTAAGTTAATCAATAGAGAAAGTAATTGGAGAAGACAGTCATCTGATAAACTGCAGAGAAGTGAAACCTCTCTTAATTTAATTCTCTTAGGTAACAAAAGAAATTTTATGAAAGTTCAGAAGAGAGGAAACAAGCCAAAACACAATTCTCAGCCAGACCATATTGTAAAAACATCCAAGGGGTCTGTAAAAACCCAACAGTTAATCATCTATTATTTTGGCTTTTTGACCATACTGTCCACTTGCTGATCTGTTTAGGTTTGGGTTGAACTGGTATGATTTTCATTCAGTGAGAGAGCATTTAAGGCTGAATATTGTTCTCTATAATCAGGGAATAAGTATTTATTAAACTTCTATGTGCAAGCCCATTTCTGATGTTATCTCATTTGATCTTCACAACAAACCTGTGAGGTAGGCATTGTTATTATTCCCATTTCAATGAGAAAACTGAGGTAGATTGAGGTTAGGTGACTTGATCAGGATCATATAGCTAGTAAGTGTCTGAGGTCAGGTTTAAAGATGTTTCCCTGACATGATGCTCAACACTGTATTCTCTATACCACCTTGTTGTTTGTAATGAGAGAGAACATTCTTTCATATAAGATGATGCTTTCTTTGCTTACTGTATATAGAGACTTGACTTTTGTGTTCTTGCATTTCCATGGAGATAGTTTCAAAGAAATCTTTGTCTTCTTTTTCAGTCAACCTAGTTAGAACTAAATTGTGAACATCAACAACAAAAACCAAAACGTGAGTAGTGGGGATTGGCATGTAGTAGATTTTTTTGAATAAATGCATGTATTCTATTATAAGTTTATATTTCTAATTTCATATTTTGTACTGTAATATCTCTTGAGCTTCACACTTTGCATCTGGGCTTATTACTGGCCCCTATCACTTAGGAGAAGGAAAAAGATTCATAAAAATTTTCCCCTAGAGATGTCACCAGATGAGGCCAAGCTCTATGGAAGCCCATGCTCTATGTACCCTTGGAATAATCAAGGAGATTCTACCATTTTCTCATTGATTAATGTCATTTTCCATATACACTCCTTGATTTCTGTTTTGTTCTGTTCTCAGAAATGGGGTCAGTACAAAATAAAAATTTGTTGCAGCTACTAAGAAAAATCAATTTCTCTTCTTCATCAGATTTTTCCTATATTATTTTTGATAAAATCAATGACAACTACAAAGTGATTTTTTGCTGTGGAAATATATATGATTAATAACTCCTTCATTGCTGAAGTTACTCTTGAAGTCCTCAACATGTGAGTTCCTTCCTCGCTGGGCAAAATTCCCAGAACTTATTTCTTTTTATCCAAAATTTGCTTTCCTAGTTTGTTTTTTTTAATAACTCTAATTTCTATAGAGTTCTCTTCCACTAACTGAAGGGATTGTTCCTTCCATCGATTTGCTCATCCCCTGGCTGATGTACAATTTTATATCTTAGTTTTTGCCATAGGAGCTTCCCATTATTAGCTAGCTATGAACTTTTTCTAATGTGGTTAATTCCAACATGGCTCTTTTAAGCATCTAATATTGATAGTGTGAAATCCTCTATAACTTACTGCCAGCACCACTCATTTTGTACTTTTCATACACTGATTTATATTATTGGTGTTAAAGTAAAATATATCAGAGGCCATGAGGTATAGTGGATAGAGCACTGAGATTTAGAGTCAGAAAGACCTGGGTTTCAGTCTAGTCTTTGATATTTACTGTTTGTGTGATGCTGAGCAAGTCACACAACTTATTTGTTTTTTTAGACAATTCTTGAGGAATCACCCTACTAAATCTTAGATTGTGATCTCAGTTTGTAGAGGTAGGATCTATGTTGAGTTCCTCTTAAAAACAAAGTTACAGGGCAGAGCCAACATGGTGGAGTAGAAGGATGCACCTCTATAATCTCTCCAGCCAGAGCTCATGAAATACCTGTAAAAAATGACTCTAAACAAATTCTAGAGCAGTATAAGGCACAAAACAACAGAGTGAAAGAGATTTCCAATCCAAGGCAGCCTAGAAGACCAACAAGAAAGATCTATCATGGAGTAGAGCCTGGCCTTGACTGTGCAGCAGGGACAGGACCAGGGTGGGCTTCAAGATGTCACCAGCAGCAGCTCCAATTCCCAAATTCCTCAACCCACAAATACCAAAAACAGCTTCAAAGGTCAGTGAAAAATCTTTTTCAGCTGCTTCAGAATGGAACATAGTGGTTGAGCCCTGGCTCCAGGCAGCACCAGCTTCCACTGTTGGAGGAAAGTCTAAAGACCCTGGAGGAATTGAGCTGTTGATCTGGATCTCAGCCCTGAGTCATGGACCTGGGTTGAGGAGGAGTGCTGGCTGGCCTGGTGGAGCTGGAGGAGGTTGTGGAGAGGGAATTCTACTGGCAGATTCTGAGCAGAAAAGAGTGCTTACAGTTGCTCCCAGATCAGAGTCCAGGTCAGGAGATAAGTAAACTCCTCTCCCTTTATTTGCCATCTTGGAGGAACTGAGAACTTACAGGTCCCCAGGGTATGCCCTCCTCTTGACAAAGAACTAAAAAGTCAGGTAACTGACTGGGAAAATGCCCCCAAAAGGGAAAAAAAGTAGACAATATGTTACTTCCTTATTGAGCAGGTATTTTCCTCCATCCTTTCAAATGAAAAGGAGCAATGCATACCATCAGAGGAAGACCTAAAAGTAAAGGCTTCTGCATCCAAAACATCCAAAATAAATATACAATGATCTCAGGCCATGGAAGAGCTCAAAAAGGATTTTGAAAATCAAATAAGAGAGGTAGAGGAAAAATTGGGAAGAGAAATGTGAGTAATGCAAGAAAATCATGAAAGCAAATCAACAGCTTACTAAAGGAGACCTAAAAAAATGCTGAAGAAATTAACACCTTTAAAAATAGATTAACCCAAATGGCAAAAGGGGTCCAAAAACCAATGAGGAGAAGAAAGCTTTAAAAAGAATAAGGCAAATGGACAAGGAGGTTCAAAAATTCACTGAGGAAAATAGCTCTTTAATAATTAGAATGGAGTAGATGGAAGCTAATGACTTTATGAGAAGCCATGAAATTACAAAACAAAACCAAAAGAATGAAGAAATAGAAGACAATGTGAAATATCTCATTGGAAAAACAACTGACCTGGAAAATAGATCCAAGAGAATTAATTTAAAAATTATGAGACCTGAAAGCCATGATCAAAAAAAGAACCTAGACATCATCTTTCATGAAACTGTCAAGGAAAACTGCCCAAATATTCTGGAACCAGAAGGTAAAATAAATATTGAAAGAATTCACTGCTCAACTCCTGAATGAGATCTGAGAAGAAAAAAAAAACTCCTAGGAATATCGTAGCCTAATTCTAGCATTTCCAGGTCAAGGAGAAAAGATTGCAACCAGCCAGAAAGAAATAATTTGAGTTTTGTGGAAATCCAATCAGGATACCACAGGATCTGGCAGCTTCTACATTAAGGAATTGAAGGGCTGAGAATATGATATTCCAGAAGTCAAAGGAACTAGGATTAAAACCAAAAATCATCTACCCAGCAAAACAGAATATATTTCCAGGGGAAAAATGATCATTCAATGAAATAGAGAACTTTTAAGCATTCTTGATGAAAAAACCAGAGATGAATAGAAAATATGACTATCAAACACAAGAATCAAGAGAAGCATTAAAATCTAAATAGGAAAGAGAAATCATAAGGGACTTACTAAATTTGAACTGTTTACATTCCTACATGGAAAGACAATATTTGTAACTCTTGAAACTTTTCTCAGTATTTGGGTAGTTGGAGGGGTTGCACACATGCACACAAGCACATATATAGACAAAGCCACAGAGTGAGTTGAATAGAAAGGGATGATATCTGAAAAAATAAAATTAAGGAGTGAGAGAACAATATAATGGGAAGAGAAAGGGAAAAATGGAACGGTGCAAATTTTCTCTCATATAAAATGCAAAGAACAAGCTTTTTCAATGGAGGGGAAAGGGGTAAGGTAAGAGGGAAAAAGTAAAGCTTACTCTCATCACATTTGGCTTAAGGAGAGAATAACATACACACTCAATTTGGTATAAAAATCTATCTTACACTACAGGAAAGTAGAGGAGAAAGGGATAAGTGAAGTGTGTGGGGGATGATAGAAGGGAAGGAAAGTGAGAGGAGGGGTATAATTAGAAGTAAACATTTTGGGGGAGGGATAAGGCCAAAAGAGAGAATAGAATAAATGGGGGGCAGGATAGGATGGAGGTAAATATAGCGAGTCTTTCACAACGTGACTATTATGGAAGTCTTTAGCAAAACTACACATATATAGCCTATATTGAATCATTTGCTTCCTCAGTGGGTTTGGAGGGAGGAAGGGAGAGAAGTTGAAACTTAAACTTTTAAGAATGAAAGTTGAGAATTGTTTTTGCATATAACTAGGAAGTAAGAAATACAGGTAATGGAGTATGGAAATCTACCTTTCCCTACAAGAAAAGAGAGAAGATGGGGATAAGGGAAGGGAGGGGTGTGATAGAAGGGAGGGTAGATTGGGGGAAAGGGTAAACAGAATGCATGGTGTTTGGGTTGGGGGAGGGGAGAGATGGGGAGAAAATTTGGAATTCAAAATCTTGTGGAAATGAATGTTGAAAACTAAAAATAAATAAATAAATTGAAAAAAATGAAAAAAAAGTTACAGATGCCTTGCCAATTTACCTATAATTAGTGTAATATAATCTTAAGTTTTTCAAGACAGCTTCAGTTTTTCTAGACCTCTGACACAGGGACAACTAATATTCATGTGAGAGAGTTCAGCAATGGGACTTTCAGTAGGTAGTAGATTGTCAGTTGGGCAGAAAATCATTACTTAGGCAAACAGCCACATGAAAGGGATAAATAGGAAGGAGGTAGCATAAACGGGGGGAGAAATATCACCCAATAGGAGGAAGAGAACTGGAAAGGAGGACTGGACTTGGAAGAAGGAAAGAGCAGTCTTTTGTACATTAAACAAGGGAAAGAGATTCCTTGTGTCCATAGAAATGAAACAGAGCCATATCACGAATCATGGGCAAAAATAGAAGAAAACTGAGCACTAAGAGAAGAAACAGGGAGGAATTGTGATGGCTATGGGGAATGCAGGAGATCATAAACTACAATGTGATAAGTCTACACTTTAGCACACTGAGAATGGAAGGAAAAAAATCTCAAAAGGGAAATGACTTCAGATCATAAGCTTCACTATGGGTGCTATATATTCACATATATTATTCCTTTCTCCTACTATGGAAGGCAAATAGAGATTAAGGAGGAAAATGATTAAGACTTCCTTGTGAGATAGATAACATACTTTTTTTTTTTACAGGTGCAAATAATGTTCCATACCTGACTCAGTTCCTTGTTATTTACTTTGTTAGTCTGTTAAATGAGAATCCTTTTGTTTTTTTGGAAAAAAATGCAGATATCTTTGGTATGGGCTGTTTTATGTACTGTTGGTCTGTGATACTGAATGGCTAATTTCACTAAAATTGTATACTGAATTGGAGAAATAACAAAAGGGGCTCCCAGTTGTGTTGGAGGATCTGTAGATGGTGTAGGGGTGTATTAGTAGTCTTCATATATCTAGCCCTCTCAACTATACTGCTGGACAGAGACTGCCTTAAATTTCCTATATCCCCTATAATCCCTAAAATAGTCACTTGAAAAATAATAAAAATTATTGTGGGGGGGAGGAGCCAAGATGGAGGAGTAGAAAGACTCACGTATGCTAGCTCCGAATCCACAGTCCATAAATTTCATGTAAAAAAAACTCCCCACAAATTCTGGAGCATTGTGAGCTGTGCAGAAACACAGTGGAAGAGATTTCCATTCCAGAGAGTCCTGGAAAGTCATCCCCGGGGGTCCATTGCACTCCAGAAAGTGGAGCCCACCCCTGCACTGCCCTGGCTGCCTGGCCCCAGAGGAGCAGATCCAAGCAGGCTTCAGGGATGGAACCTCTGGCGGCCAAGAAGGTCCCTCCACCCACAGGCCCTCCAGGTCAGTGACAGAGACTTCTGGGCTGGCCCAGAGGGGAGCGGGGTGTCTCCGTGACTCAGGCCTCTTCGGGAGGCAGTGGCAGAGGGAGCGGCAGAGGCAGAGGCAGCCCAGGACTCCCAGAGCAGCAGACAGGAGCTCAGGGCCATTGATGAAGGTCTCTTCATAAACCCCCTGAGGGAACTGAGCCTGGGAGGCAGCCCTGCCCCTACCTGAGCACCAGAACTTAAGCTCACATTGAATAGCAGCCGCTCCCGCCACAGAAAGCCCTGAGGCTGGGAAGCAGCATTTGAATCTCAGACCCCAAGCACTAGCTGGGCTGATCTAGGCAGGGGTGGAGAGGAATCTCAGAAGTCAAGTAACTGGCTGGGAAAATGCCCAGAAAAAGGAAGCAAAATAAGACCATAGAGAGCTACTTTCTTGGGGAAGAGATGTTCCTTCCTCCTTTCATTTCTGATGAGGAACTACAATGCTTGCCATCAGGGAAAGACGTGGAGGTCGGGGCCTCTCTATCCCAGACATCTGAGGTGGATGTCCGGTGGGCTCAGGCCATGGAAGAGCTCAAAAAAGATTTTGAAAATCAAGTTAGAGAGGTGGAGTAAAAACTGGGAAGAGAAATGAGAGAGATGCAAGAAAAGCATGAAAAACAGGTCAATACCTTGACAAAGGAGACCCCCAAAAATGCTGAAGAAAATAACACCTTGAAAAATAGGCTAACTCAAGGGGCAAAAGAGGTTCAAAAAGCCAACGAGGAGAAGAATGCTTTCAAAAGCAAAATTAGCCAAATGGAAAAAGAGGTTCAAAAGCTCATTGAAGAAAGTAGTTCTCTCAAGATTAGAATGGAACAGATGGAGTCTAATGACTTTCTGAGAAACCAAGAAATCATAAAACAAAACCAAAAGAATGAAAAAATGGAAGAGAATGTGAAATATCTCATTGGAAAAACAACTGACCTGGAAAATAGATCCAGGAGAGACAATTTAAAAATTATGGGACTACCTGAAAGCCATGATCAAAAAAAGAGCCTAGACATCATCTTCCATGACATTATCGAGGAAAACTGCCCTGAGATTCTAGAACCAGAGGGCAAAATAAATATTGAAGGAATCCATCGATCACCACCTGAAAGAGATCCAAAAAGAGAAACTCCTAGGAACATTGTGGCCAAATTCCAGAACTCCCAGCTCAAGGAAAAAATCTTGCAAGCAGCTAGAAACAGTTCAAGTATTGTGGAAATACAATCAGGGTAACACAAGATCTAGCACTTTCTACATTAAGGGATCGAAGGACGTGGAATAGGATATTCCAGAAGTCATAGGAACTAGGACTCAAACCAAGAATTACCTACCCAGAAAAACTGAGTATAATACTTCAGGGGAAAATACGGTCTTTCATTGAAACAGAGGACTTTCAAGCATTCTTGATGAAAAGACCAGAGCTGAAAAGAAAATTTCACTTTCAAACACAAGAATGAGAAGAAGCATGAAAAAGTAACCAGCAAAGAGAAGTCATAAGGGACTTATCAAAGGTGAACTGTTTACATTCCTACATGGAAAGACAATATTTGTAACTCTTAAAATGTTTCAGTATCTGGGTAGTTGGTGGGACCACACACAGACGTACACACACACACATGCACACACACATGTACATGTGTGCACGTACACACACACACACACATACACGCACACACAGAGACAGAGAGCATAGAGTGAATTGAATAGGATGGGACCATATCTTAAAAGAGAATAAGGTAAATGGTGAGAGAGAAATGTAGTGGGAAGAGAGAGGGTAAAATGGAATGGGGTAAATTGTATGTCATTCAAGAGGCAAGCAGGAGACTTTTTAGTGGAGGGAAAAAGAGGAGAGCTGAGAAAAAAAACATGAAATTTACCCTCATCACATTCGACTAAAGGAAGGAATAAAATGCACACAGATTTTGGTATGAAAACCTATCTTACAATACAGGAAAGTGGGGGAGAAGGAGATAAGCAGGGAGGGAGGAATGATCGAAGGCAGGACAATGGGAGAAGGGAGCAATTTGAAGTCAACACTTGGGGAGGGACAGGATCAAAAGACAATAGAAACAATGGGAGGCAGGATAGGATGGAGGAAAATACAGTTAGTCTTACACAACACAACTGTTATCAAAGTCATTTGCAAAACTACACAGATAGGGCCTATATTGAATTGCCTGCCTTCCCAAAGGGAATGGGTGGGGAGGGAGGGATGGGGAGAATTTAGAACTCAAAGTTTTAGGAACAACCATTGAGTATTGTTCTTGCTACTAGGAAATAAGAAATACAGTTAATGGGGACTAGAAAGTCATCTGGCCTTACAGGACAAAAGAGAAGATGGGGACAAGAGAAGGGAGGGATGATAGAAGAGAGGGCAGATTGGTGATAGGGAAAATTAAAATGCTCAATGTATTGGGGTGGGGGAAGGGGATAAATGGGGAGAAAATTTGGAACCCAAAATTTTGTGAAAATGAATGTAAAAAGTTAAATAAATTTATATTTTAAAAAGTTAAAAAAATAAAAATTACTCTTATAACAATAACATTTTTGTAATAAGCACACTGATATACACTCTTAAATTTTATTATCATGACAACCTGTGAGATAAGGAGACCAACTAATATTATGCTCATCTTAGAATTTAGGAAGTAGATTGATAGATACTAAATAGCTTATAAATTCACACAACTAATAAGTGTTAGAAAGCCTGAATCTAGATTTTCTGACTTCCAACTCTTCTAATCAATATGTTGATTATATAAGAGGGCTATTAGCATTCAAAATTCCAAAAGTTTGGAAAATACCATTTTGTTTTTATTTATAAGGTGCTACCACTTTCCTAAGGGAGCAATCTTGTGAAAAGGGGCAGAAAATGGAGTTTTGTTTAAAAAAATGATGGAATCAGCTTATCAAAGGTATGGGGTATCATGCCTTTCATGTATGAATAGTCTGTTGTATGGTTGCTTAAAAGTAGGAATAAAATAATTTATGTAGGATAAAAACTGATAAGCATGTCTGAAGAAACACAATTTTACTCACAAAAATTTAAGAGAAATGAAGATTGTTAGAAGGATAGAAAATTGTCCCTCACATGAATATAGTTCCCCAATTCTCACAGAACCTGTATGAGGACAGGTAAGTGACTGATATAGTAGAGTACTCTCATCTCTCAGATCATTTACATGTGGATACTTTGAATTTGGAAGATCATAAATCACAAAGTGATAAATCAAATAGTATGTTTGGGGACTATCGGATGATTAAATAACACTATTGGTTTCCTAAATGAGAGAAAGGTAGATTTTGGTAAGTTTTGCATCATGAGGGATAGATGAATCAGTAATTACTAGCAGGATTTGTTTTGAGTCATTAGAAGAAGTGAAGAAGCCAGGGGGGAGGGTATTGTAAAAGATAATGGGATCAGTCAAGAAGCCAAAAGGATTTGAGTGTGAAGCCATCAGCTGGAACACCTCGGTGACAGAAAAACTTTACCTTGGAACCTATTGATTGCTTTTCAGACTAGCTGAAGAAGTGTCTGAGAGTCTGCTCCTAAGAAGAGAAATAAATGCTGCTGTGGTTTGGACTGTTGTTCTCTACAATCCTGTTTGATTTTAGGTGGATAAACAGGGAAAGGCAGGTTTGGCAGCTGCTTTGCTATAAGAAGTCTTAAATTTTGTGTGGCTTAATACATACATACATACATACATACACATACATATATATTATATATAATTTTAAATTTCAAGTGCTTAGAAAGAAGAAAATTGTGGTGCAGTAGAAGCATCAGTGAACTACGAGTTAGAAGGCTTAGGTTCTAGTCTTGGTTCTACAATTAGCTAATTATAAAGAATAATTTCTTTAGTCTCAGTTTCCTCATTTGTTGAAGGAATGTATTAGACTATTTGATTTCAAAGACTTCTTCCAACTTGGATACTGAGAATTTATTTTAAATTATAATTTATTTGCTTTGTTAAGTCAATCATTACACATGAATGAAATATTTATATAGAATAAATATTTAAACAGATAATTTTATTTGAAAGAGAAGAGATTGAGTTATAGTAAGAGAATATTCTTAGTGTCATAGAGCTACAGAATTATATGGAATATAAGAAGTGGAAGAGACCTTAGAACTTTATCTAGTCTAAGTCATAGCTAAATAGGTGTCCTCTACATACCCTCATCCAAAATGTTCACCCAACCTCCACTTAAATGCCTTTGATGAAAGTTTAATTTGCTTTGGACGGCTCTCCTTTTCAGGAAGTTCTTCACTATATCACATCAAGATCAACCGTTCAGTCATGTCCAACTCTTCATTATGTGGTGGTCATAGAGTTTAAGTGGTTTTCTTGGCAAGCATGTTAGAGTGGTTGGCCATTTCCTTCTCCAATGAATTAAGACAGAGGTAAAGTGCCTTGCCCAGGATCACACAGCTAGTAAGTATCTGAGACATCATTTGTGCTATGGTCTTACTGACTCCACGTCCAGTGCCCTATTCACTGAATTACCTAGCTACTTTCTCACATCAAGATTAGTGACTACATGGTACACCATAATTCTTACCACTGAGGCAAGGCCACATACACATTATCTGTCTTTCATGTGGAAGTTCTTATAATAACTGAATGTAGCTACAATATTTTTTAAAGTCATTCTTTTCCAGAATACAGATCTTTTGTTTGTTCAAACAGTCTACATAAAACATAGTTTTGAGGTACCCAAAGATCAAGATAGCACTCCATGTGTTTTCTGATTAGGGCAAAGTACAACAGGATATAGTTTATGATATTGTGAATTCATTAATATCACTGCAGCTTTTTTGGCTTGCATGAAGGACTGTGGGTTCATGGTGACTAAATTCACTTCAAGTAAGAGTTCATCACTTAAACTGCATAACCATAACTCTTCCACCTTGTATATAAAGAATTCATTTTAATTAATTAGTACATTGTAGTTATTCCTCTTTAATTTCACATCATTAGATTAGAAGATCACATATTTAGAGACTGAAGAATCCTTAGAATATTTTGAGTTACCCCAGACTTGGGTTTCAATACAATCCAGAGGTCTTAATTTTCCTAATAATAGTACAGAAATTCTGAAATATCACAGCTCCCCATTTCCACAGCATATTAATCTCTTCCAACTTTGTGTGATCCCCAAAGGATTACTTATTCATATAGAGAGTAAATCACATTTTCTGAAATGGAAATGAAATTAATAAAATACAGACTTAAAATGCTGGAGTGGGATGGGAGACATTCCTGGGTACTCTGAAATCTCAAGTCCTCTCGCCATAACTTTGGTGCTAGTTTCTGTAACTACATTCAAAAAGGTGTTGATAAGTAATTGCCTCCCAAGCACTTCCTTCTCAAAGATAAAAGTTATGGATATACTTACTCTCAATGCACTACACCTTCCTTCTACTATCTGGCTTCTCCTGTATTTGTCACTCAGTGTCTTGACTTTCCAGGGTCCTTCTAGCTGTCTTCTCCTGGTATTGCTGCATGGACTATGATGGGGGGGGCAAGAGAAGCAGTCCTTAATTCATCTAAAAGAGTGACCATCCCTTGAGCATATGCTATAAGTTCAAAGCCCTCATAATCTGAGTATGAAATCTCTGAAAAAATGAGCATTCCCATGTGTAGAGAAAGAGATAGAAATCTCTTAATTTCTCTCAAAATTTTCCCTGTAGATCAAGTCTCTTTCCATCATCTGACTTAGTCCTTTATTTTAGCCAACCTCTTTCCTCCAATCCCCCCTTCCATTCTTCCATTTTACTTAATAGAAAACAAAAGGGAAAAATGATGAATACCTGTGACTTATGAAAGACTAATACACAGATGCTACAAAAATAGGTAAAGTAAGTAAAAATATGAATTAATAAAAGTAAGATTAACATCTGAGAACAAGAATCAAAAAGAATGAGAATGCGTGTAGTAAGGAAGTACTAATATGAAGTCCTGTCTGACATTTACTGGTTCAAGACTTCAAAGAGGTGACCTCAGGCAAATCAATCATTCAGTTCATCTGACAACACTCTAAGATTATAAATTGCAAAGAAGGTGCCAATCAGAATTTTTAGAAGAGTTTCCTCACCAAGATCTCCCCATAGCACAGAATTTCTTTCTTTCTTTCTTTCTTTCTTTCTTTCTTTCTTTCTTTCTTTCTTTCTTTCTTTCTTTCTTTCTTTCTTTCTTTCTTTCTTTCTTTCTTTCTTTCTTTCTTTTCTTTCTTTCTTCTTTCTTTCTTTCTTTCTTTCTTTCTTTCTTTCTCTTCTCTCTCTCTCTTCCCTTCCTTCCTTCCTTCCTTCCTTCCTTCCTTCCTTCCTTCCTTCCTTCCTTTCCTTCCTTCCTTCCTTCCTTTCCTTCCTTCCTTCCTTCCTTCCGTCTCTGTCTCTCTCCCCCTTCCTTCCTGCCTTTATTTCCTTATTCCTTTCTTTTTAAAAAATGCACATTAGGCAACATTTTTGAAAGTCCTTTGAAAACAATTCAGTTTATGAAAAAGTTGGATTTGGAATCAGAAAACCTGGGTTCAAACTCTGATCATAAGTTTTAAACTTGGTGACACTGGACAATATACTTACACATTCCAAGTCTCAATTTAAATGCCTGATAGTTTCCTATATTACTGCAGGGAGGCAGTACTGGTCAGAGCTGGCCTTCCTGTCTCTGACATATAGTAGCTGTTCAGTACTGTTGTAAGTAATAAAACCTCACTGTTGTACACAGCTGTCGTGACTACAAATTGTGAAAAAAGTGCCAATCTGCATAGGGAGGAGTTTCATCACTTTGAGTGCCCTATGCCAATGAAATCACAGGTTAGATCCCTATCTCCTATTGCTATGACACTGGAGATTATTGAAAAGATTATATATATATATGTATATACATACTACATGCCATATACATATATACACATGCATATGTATGTATGTCTATATCTATTTATCTGTTTGTATATAGTTGGTTGCTGTCCTTTGTTCTCAAAGAGGAATAAAGTGACATCACTATGTTGGGGTCATGTACACATGTCTGACTGTGGTGCTTGGAAGGTTTTACCACAGGTTGGGCACAAATAGTCCTGTTGAACATTTGGAGTGAAAAAATACACATACACACATATAATTATTTAACCAAGTTAAAAATGATGAGAGCTTCAGGAAGGTGGACTGAACTAAATAATGTTGGGAATTCTCCAGGTGTTGTGGCTCAGATTCAACATTATTCTGGAAATGCTGCTACATAAACCTCCCATCAGTTTCCTCTCATTTCTCATCCTTTTGTCAGTATATCCTGAAGACGCTTGCATGCTACGTGTTTCCACTTTTCACCACTTTCCCACTATTGGCAAATGGAAAAGAAATCCTCTATTTTTGTTGTCACAACTAATTTTCTTTTTCAAGAGCAGACATTGTCATGGTTGACAGATCTGAAACTTCAACTCCTGGCCTCAAATATAAAGTAAAGATCTGTTATCTTGTTACTACTGTGCAAAGAGGAAGAGGGTGGTGGTAAGGCATGAGAAGAATACTGGGAGAAAAGCATAATCTCAGCTCAGTAAAATAAAGTGTAAGATATGAATTAAACCCTAAATAATAAATATGAAATCCTATTTATCTATATGAAGCAATGCTCTTCCTCTAAATTGAAATATGTAATGTTTGTGCACTTAAATATTTTTGTATTTTTTTATTCCTTTGTATTCACATTGCAGAGCAGATGGTAAAATGGGAATGCAGGCATTTATGCAATATGTATGGTGAGACCAACAAACCACTACACAGATCATTAAGTCACTGGCATACCCAGATTCAGTTTTCAGAAGTAATTGAAAATGATGTATTGGTGACAATTTTGTCAACAAAAATTCCCCAAATTTGTCTTTTTACAAAGACTAACAGTACAGCTGGGATTGTAGAAAATGAGCATTTTCAATTTTTTTTGGCCTGAATTATACCTTATTGTAGTATTTGAAATTTAATTATTCAATAAGGATTTACTTAGTCCCTAACATATACTCAACACTGCTATATATGTTATGAGGAATTTAGAAGTACAAGATTATGCTTTGCTTTCAAGGATTTTATAAATTAGTGTGGCATTTAGACAGAGATTGTAGAAACAGGTTATAAATGTCTAATCTTCACTAGCAGGCAATGGGATTATCAGCGCTGATGCCTATTTCTCTCAGTCAGGATCCTGATGAGAGTTGGTTGTCACTTGCACCATAAGTAGGCCCACTGCAAGGACTACACTGGCAATGTGTTTGTATCCAACAATCAAATATGGTTTGAGCCCTCCTTAACTACTCTCTTCCCTTCAGGTCCCTTATATGTATTTCTTATTGTCACTTTACCAACGTCAATAATTTATAATAAGTTTTATCAGATGACCAAAAGGGGATGCATTCAGAGAATACCTTGAATGACATCCCTCTACACGGAGAGGCTAAGACTCTTGATTAATGTGTAGACATTCTGTAATTGATATGATAATCATGCATAAAAAGGAGCTTCTTTGATTGGCTGCAGAGCCACTTTAAAAAGACTCTCCACTTTAGTCACTTCTTGGTCTCCTTCAGTTATTCCTTCATTAATGATGTCTGCTGAGACTGTGTTGTGAGAAGAAACCATGAAGCCCTCTCCCTTCTGAAGCCATATGGCCCTATGAAAAGACCTTTGTCTTTGACATTTTTCCCTCAGGTGAAGAAGATTGAAACCTCTAACTCTGTCAGTCTGAAAGATCAGGAAGGTGATCTAGGATCCCCATGTTTCACAATCTAGGTTCTAGAGTCCCCAGTCTCCCAGCCCAGTGGTACCTCAGACCAGGAGTCATCCAGCAAGAATGATGACTTTGGATATGAAATTAGTGAGATTAATTCTATTTAGGAACTGAGCTAAATAGATCCTATTCCCCTCAGAGACTGAGGATATGTAGGGGAGAGCATTATCCTCAAACATTTAAGGAAATGTTGATACCTTAGTTCTTGCTATTCCTTAGAAGTCAATGTATATTAAATGGCTAAATGGAGTTGGACTGGAGCTTTGCTCACTGGTGCCTAACAATGGAGGAATTTGACCAGTGAGAGCTCCAGTCAATGGATCAAAGAAAGAACCTCAACCCCTCAGTATACTCTATAATACTATGGTATAGACATAGTAGATCTGGCTCTGGGACAGGGGAGGCTAGAACCAGTTACACAATGTTGATTTTCCCTTGCACATCATCACAACTCTCTTAGAAGCCCACCCTCAGCTTCTCCATGTTAAAAGATGCTACTCTAGGTACTTGTCATCAGGACCAGACCCGCCCCCCCCATATATATATATCTCAGACTATCTGCCACATACGTTACATATATATGTATACATTACATATATATACATTACATTACATACATACATACATATATATATATATAATAACTCTCAGACTATCTGCCACATACATTACCTGTAGACCTTGTTACCCCCACTCCATCCTCCCAGGCAGTAAGGAAGAAATGAACCTGTAAATTTAGTTCTCAGTGATTTCCAGTGGGGAGCTAAACAAAGAAAGTTTCACTAAGCAATAGATAGGGTAATTCAAACTGAATTGACGCATGCTGGAGTGAGTGTTTCTCTCATATGCTGTGTAAGAGAGCTCAGTCAGGGAGTTAGATGGTGTCTGTTCCTCCTTCAGGTCACCCTGTCACTTTCACTTCCCCACACTCCACATTTTGTTTCTTTGCATGCTATCATATTTATCATTATACCTCTATCATTTAATATTAGAATAAAATCTGTTGAATTCCCTTTTTTTCCCAAGGTATATACCCAGATAGTGACAAGTTGATTATTCTTACCCAAACACCATCAATCTTTCTCTGTTATCTTAATGTCCTCTTTAGAAATCACCCATCCTCACCCACAATTGTCATTTGAATTTATCTTCCCTGACCTTAGGCATGTGGCCCATTTAGTGACATGCCCATTACAAACATTATAAAACAGCAGGAGGCTGTATTTGAAATGATAATAGATGAACTCTAAGCTCATTCTAAAATTTTTCTTAAGTCCCCCCTACTAACAATCATTAGTGGGATTTCATTTGATGAAAAAAAATGTGCTTGCTGTTGCATATATAACAGTGTCTGGCAATGGAGTGTGTAGTTCTTCCCAGCTTGGGAAGAGAGAAAACTTAATTGAGATCAGCTTTTGAGTGCTGAAGTCAAACGTTTTCATTCACAGTAACAATAGAAGTTTGGGGACTTAGAAGGAGAAGGAAGAGGTGGTAGTCCTCCCATGGCCACCATGGCAGCAGTCAGTGTTTGTCATACCTATTACAATTCCCTTCTTTGGCCCATAATAGATGACTTCTAAATGGGCAAACTGGGAGGTATGTGACTGTAGTTTTGTCTTGGGTACTCACTCACATAGCAAAGAATACTAAAGAGAATTAAGCCAGTCAGAAGAAGGATCAATTAGTCAAGTACTACCAATCAAGTGGCTGTACTATGTGACAAACACCATGCTAAGGGCTTGGGATAGGGAGTTCTACCCTGCCCCTGCCTTATTCCTGCATTATTGTCTTTAAAACTTTGTTCTGTGATGGTACATAGTTGCCACATTTAATATTATTTCTCATAAACACCAATGTCCTTATGTTTCTGGGTGTTCACTTTTTGTGGCGTGTGGTTGAAATGGGGCACACATAGGAGAGAGAGATCTTTGCTAGCCCAGGGCTGGATTTTCAACCTCCAATCTTTTGTTTAAGAATTTTTCCCCTCTACCGTAGTGCTTTTTTCTCTGGTAACTATGTATGTATGTAATGGTCAGGCAGTTGGATCTGTCTGTTGATCTCTGATGTATGTATTATTTATGTTCAGACAGAAGTCCTGACTGTTGGTCTTTATTTCTCTGCTTGTATTATCTCTGTTGGTGAATGTAATTAAAGAAGATTGTTGACCCCTCAAAAGTTGCTTTCCTTTTAGTAAAGGAATTCTATGAACCTGTACAGTAGACCTTCCTGTGTATGCCAGAGTGCTTGCAGCCTCATGGACACAAGCCCAGATTACATCTATTCACACCCTAGGTGGTGCTTAAAAAGAAAAAAAAATCCTGAAAACATAAAAAAGTCTAAAAAAATTTCAATGCTTTTCATGATTTTCCTATTTTGAAGTCATAGGCCAGGTTTGGATCAGGTCTTTAAAGAGTGGCAACTGGAAGGCGGGTTAATAGTCAAAATGATGGGGGAATGGGATTTGGAGAAAAAAAAAAAGACTCATCAGGTTGAGGGGAACTAAGGTCAATTTCTCAGAGAGTTTCAAATGAAAGAAGTGGTTTAAAGCACTAGGTAAAGGAAGAGGAAGATAAATGCTTTCCCATCACCAGACAGAACATTGTAAGATATATTTGTTGAGAAATTTAGTTGTGTTTCTTATGGCAGGAAGTGATGGTAATACCTTTAGAATTTTAGAGGAATTAACACTTCTGTATAGGGTTAGATTGTGGACGATGTTGTGAAAGTTTTGGTCTATTCTTCCTCAGGCAACTTTTTTCTCCTTTAAGGGAAGTAGGATATTTCTATGGATGGGAGAAGCAGAGAATTTCTGAGAACACCCACTGTGCACCCACATATTGAAGGAGTTATGACCTTCCAGGACTCCTCCAATGTCCGGTGTTGGATACTAGAGTTAAGGACTTCCAGGATTCTATTCATGGTCAGTGTTTCATCTGATGTTAATTCCAATATTTAGACCACTTATCTCTGCTATTAATTTGTTTAAATACTTCAAGTTTTCAGGCTCACAGAATCATGTCAGCAGGAACTAAGATCAAAGAAAAGCAACTTTACATACACTGTGTGAAAGAAACCAGGTGAAAGATGCCAGAATGACAAACAAAAGTTTAAGAATTTGACCTTTACTTACTCGAAAATTAGTTTAAAAATAGATGCAGTGATAAGCAGTTCATTTTTTAAAGTATGATTACAACCTTTGGTAATACACTCCAAAATTTTAACTAATGTTGAGAGCATGGAATGCTAAACACCTGTTTAGTCTGGATATCCTGTCATTACCTTGAATGTTCCAGGAAAAGAGCTTTAAAAATATTAAGAAGCATTCTTTGTATAAAGATCTCAAAATTGATCTCAAACACAGTACCATATACACAAACATATGTCTGTATACATATATGATTCACTCCAATTATCTCAGAATCTTTATTAAGCTTTATAAACACATTGTTTATTCTATCAACTCCTCAGATCAAGGGTGAAGAACCTGTGCCCTTGAGGTCACGTGTGGCCCTCTGAGTCCTCAAGTGCAGCCCTTTGACTGAATCCAAACTCCACAGAAAAAGCTGTCATAGTAAAATGATTTGTTTTATAAAACTTTCACTTAGTCAAAAGGCTGCACCCAAGGACCTAGAAGGCCCCAAGTTTCCTAACTCTGCCTTAGATGGGAGACTGGGCAACTTATTGACCAAGGTCAAAGGTCACATGAAGTAGGACATGTCAAAATTAAATTTCCCTGCGATATAGTGGAAAGTTAATTAGATGCGGCAACAGAGCCCTCAGTTTGAATCTTGGCTGTGGTACTTTTACTGCCTGTGGAAATCGAAAGTCACTTTACTTTTTGGAGCCTCTGCTTCCTTATTTGTGAAATGAAAGGGATGGATTAGATTTCAATGGTTCTCTAGAGCTCTGACTGATAAGATTAAAGGAGGGCAAATGCTACTCTAAATCAGTTTGGAAATGATATACATGCACTTTTTCTACCCTCTTCCTCAAATGACCACTGATTGTTGACCAACTGTGGGAATAAACCTGGGATTTCATTTTGCTTAGAGGTAGGAAATACAACTACTTTTACTCATCTGGCTCATGGAATGCTTATTAGCTTAGCTATATTGCACTGAAGTCCATTCCACCTGTCACTGTGATATATAGTTATTCCTAGAAAAACGTATGCCACACATCTCACTTATAACAACACATTTCCCACACATATTTATGGGAGGACACACTGTGCTTTCAGAAGTACTCTTTGGTTTACTAATGGACTTACAGCTTTGACTTTATTGTGTTTCTATTTTTTAATGACTTCATTGACCCCTTCTGTTCATTCATCTGGTCTTTTCTCCAGTAGAAACCATATTCTGGCATCATATTCTGCTAGGCAAGTAATGAATATGCTCTCATTGGCTCAAATGCCTACTGCACCTGGATTCATTAAAATATACTGAAATCTTTTATAAATGACAAAAATCAGCAAGATATTCCTTTCGCCTATTTGATTCATGTGGAAGTCCGGGACAGAGTTTAAGGGACTTTTCCAAAGTGGCACACAATAATTTGGATGCACAGGTGATCTGGCTTCTTGCATGTAATGGGGTTTCTTTAGAATCAATGTTTCCACTCTTAAAGACAGTTTCTGAGGCACAATGGAGCAATCATTCTTTCCCTTAACAACTGCTTGTAGGAACCAAAGCAGTTCTTAACACTGCCATCTTTTTCTTGTCTGGAGAATTAAAAGAAGAGGAAATAAGCCAATAGATAAAGAACTCTTCTACTTCTCGCTGGTGGGACATCTGATGTAAACCTAATCAACAGCAGATAACAGGAAGCCCATTTATCCCAAGGTCAAAGATGAGGTTTATTCAAGATTCCCTTAGTCTCCATTTGGCAGTGGAATATAATCTGAAAATGACATCATATATTTTGTTCTCTTCCAAATTTTCCCTTAATGTTTATGTGGCTCTTAGGTAGAGACCAAGTCAAGTGAAACTGGCTGATAAGGAAAAGTTTAACTTACCACAAGATCTTATAGAAGAAGTAGGGAAATACTGGAGCCACCTGCTGATAAGGTAACTAACTAGAACAGATAACAGCTATTTAATTATTGGCATTGTATATAGGAGGTAAATAATCTGAGTGTCTAAGCTAGTTCTATTTGAGAGAGGCATTTTGTCCCAAGATCAGTATTCTATGGTTAGCATATATTATTTAATTTCCTTGGGTCATCTTAAGTAAATTCTGTAAGTCAAATAGAGGGTGAAGGAAAGGGTGCCAAAGAGAATTGAAAAGAAATAAAGATAAAGGACAAAATAAGGAGGAGGAGAGATTGTTTGGAAGGGAAACTGATCCATGTTGCTGACTCCTTCAGGCAAATAAAGCAGTTCACTGAAGTTGGCTACCCTTATATATATCAATATATTATTTTTTGAAGGTAGGGGAAAATAGTGAAAAAATTGACTTGTAAGAATTTTTTTAAACAAAATATATTTTGTATTACCAGGAAAATTACTCTAATGTGTCTTCTTGAATGCTAAAATTTGGAAGAAATATTTACCTCACTCATTAAGCGATTTTAGGGAGGGAAAATAGTTTAGTGAGGAATCTCTGATTTAAGGGGAAAACCATACTGACAGTTGTATTTGAATGGAAATCAAATCTTTTCAATAGTAATTTTCAAAGCAAGCACAATGTGTTAAATATTTTTTTCTGCTTTCTTCATTTAAGCTTCAATATTATATGATAGGTAAAGAATAAACAAAAGATAAATAATATTATTGGTACAATTCAAAACCAGCAATCACTAGTTAAGTTCTTACAATATACCAGGCAATGTGCAAGGACTATAAATGCAAGAACAAAGATACAGTCCCTGCCATCAAAGAGCCTACATCATAATGGGGGAAGGCAACACATAAAAAGAGGTTAAAAAAGAATGGGGAGTACACAGTAGAGGTGCATAGTAGAAAAATTTCCAAAGTACAACTTTCAGAGGCAAGAGATATGGATGGCCTAGGGACCTTCCTAAATGGAGTTTCTGGGAGGAGCCATTGAATCAGAAGGATTGTACACAGAGGTGGAGCATACTTTCCTGTATAAATTCCAGGATGACAATGAACTTCCAAGATTAAGAGGTTTCTGGGACACGGTAAGAAAAAATCAAGTACGATTAAAAATAAACTACATTCCATAGTACTTTGCCAAGATACTTTAATAATGCTTGTGTTATTTACACTTTACTAAATTATGAAGTACATGGTATGCATGTTAAATTTTAAAAAAGAACAGATAAGTTGGAAGAGAAGATGAATGGAAATAGAGAAGAAAAGAAAGAAGAAAGGATAGGGAGAGGAAAGCATTAAATCTTTAGTACAAGATATAATAAATTAATAGGAAGAAAGATTTAGACCTGGGAGAATCCTTAAAGGTCTATTAATCTAAATCTCCTCTCCATTTTATGGTTAATGAGAGGCCTCAGAAAGGTTGGTCCGTGCCAAAGGTCAAATACAAAGCGTTCCTACCACCACCTTTCGTTGTGTCTCAAGTCAATCAAATTCAATATACATTATATTTTTACCAGACACTATGCTGGATTCTCTAGATATAAAGACAGAAGCAAAATAATGTGGGTGCTCAAAGAGATTACATTCCTTTTCCTGTTCAGGATAAATTGGGACTGATACCCACCAGTGACCAAATCACCAGAATTTAATTCTTAGATTAGTCTCTCTTAGTGAAGCTTCCAGATGGCAAACATAGTTTTCCAAAAGGACCTGCTCTTTGCAAGGGTATTATAATTGTACATAGTTGGATTACATGATCTCTTAATTAGGTACTTTTGGAATATAATAATAGTTGAGCCTATGTAACTGAAATGCAACACCTATTTCAATATATCATCATCAACAACACCAAATAACCCATGTATTCACTAAACACTTGTGTACAGAACTCTATGTTAATTTTTGGGAAAATAGAAATTTTAGATGAGAATGTCCTTGTCCTTAAAAAGCTTGTAATCAGGATAGAGCCAATATGCTGGGGTAGAGAAAGCACTCAACAAAGTTTTCCCAACATTCCCCTCCAAATAACTTTAAAATAACACCTCACATTGAATTTTGGAATAGTAAAGGCAAAAAATGTTTAGCATGAGACATTCTTCCCACCCAAGCAATTTAGGAGATTGGAAAAGAGAGATCAGTGACACGAAAGTGGAGACTGGCCCAGAGTCATGTGGATGAGAGACTAGTGGTGGAACTAGTTAGAGGCTACAAAGAAACAGTTTCAGGAGCCCTCAATCAAGAAATGGTAAAGAAATGTGAAAACTGTTGATAAAGAGATTATAGGAGACCACTGTGCTAGATGAAGAACCAGAAGCTATTTAGCAAACTGAAAACACATATCCACTTACAGGTAATTATTCAAGGGTGAGAGGGATATGTGTAGTAGTTGAGAAAGAGTGACATTCCTGAGGAGTAGCATTTCTTTTAGTTTCAAGGAATCAGGGACCTTGGGAAACAGTGTCATTTCTGGTCATAAAGGAGCAGGAGCTCTGAGTGGCAGTCTCAAATGCAATCTCAAGGGATCAGAGACCTTGGTAAGGACCAAGGTACAAAAAAGAAGAGCAGTGAGCAAAACCCTTCTCCAGATCACACCAACTTGAAAGGACCAAAAACTTCCCAAATCACAAAACTAGCTCTGAATATATTAGTACAAAAAAGCCTGAAGCTTGAGATGATACCCCCAAGCTCCTAATGTTTGTAACAGAGCCCAAGAAATGATAAAACAGTCCAAAGAATGAAAAAATGAAAATGTGAAATATCAGAAAAACAACAGACCTGAAAAATGGGTTGATGAGAGAATTTTTAAAAATATTCACTACCTAAAATCCATGGTCATAGAAAAAAGCTTAGACATCATCTTTCAAGAAATTATCAAGGAGAACTATCTCTTTGTCTTAGAACCAGTAGGTAAAATAAAGGTTAAAGTCATCAACCCACAACCACCTGAAAGAGATCACAGAATAAGAACTTCCAAGAATACAACAAGTTTCCAGGACAAAGAGAAAAATACTGCAATGACCGGGAAGAAATCATTCAAATATTATGGCATCATAGCCAAGATCACTTAGGATTTAGCAGCTACCACCTTCAACTAGTAGAGGTCTTGTAAAATACTTCCAGAAAGCAAAAGGCCTGGGATTACAATGAAGAATTACATACCCAGAAAAATTGAGTATAATCTTTCAAGGGAAAAAAATGGATACTTAATGAAATAGAGAACTTTCAAGTATTCCTGATGAAAAGACCAATGTTAAATAGAAAATTTGACTTTAAAGTTCAAGACTCAAAATAAGCATAAAAAGTTAAACATAAAATAAAAATCATAGAGAACTCAATAAGTTTAAACTATTTACCTTTCAATGTGAGGTGAAACATGCGACTTGTAAGAACTTTTAAAATTATTATGGCAGAAGATTCTACATAAAAAGAAGGTGTGGAAGTGAATCAATTATGTTGGGACATTGAAATGAAAGGCTAGAGAAGAAAGAAGGATGCCATGAAAGAGGGAAGAGAGAGGGAGAATGGGCAAAATTGTGTCACATAAGACATGCAAGGAAGAGCTTTTACAGTGAATTGGAAATGGGGGGTAAATGCTTGAACCTCACTTGCATCCAAATTGGTTCAAAAAGGGAAAATTATTTGTACATGCTAAATTGTTAATAAAAATATATCAACCCCAAGATGGAAGTAGGAAGGGAAAGAGATAAGAAAAGGAGTCATAAAAGGGGGAACAGATAAAAGAAAGCTGTGTTCAGAAACAAAACAGACTTTAGAAAAGGGATGTGTGTGAGAGAGAGACAGACAGAGAGACAGAGAGACAGAGACAGAGTAGGATAAACAGCAGAAAATAATACTGAGGGAAATGCAGAATTTGTAATCATAATGGGGAATGTGAATGGTAAGAACTCACTCATAAAAGAGAAGCAAATAGCAGAATGGGTTATAAACCAGAATCCACCAGTATGTTGTTTACACAAAATACATTTGAAACAGAGTGACCATTAAAATCAAAGGCTGGGACAGAATTTAATATACTTTAGCTAGTGTAAAAAAAAAAAAAGAAAGAAAGAAAAATCAGGGGTAACAAACATGATCTCAGACCAAAAGAAAGTCCTAAATTAAAGAGATAATCAGAGAAACTACCTCATCCTAAAAAGTTCATGGAAAATGAAGTAATATCAATAGTAGAAATATATGTAACAAATAGCATAGCATTCAAATTCTTAAAGGGAATGACAAATGAATTACAGGAGGGAATAGAAAATAAAACTATACTAGTGGTTGTGTCCCTCAACTTTCTCCTTTAAGAGCTAGATTAACCTAACCATAGAATAAAGAAGAATGTAGTCAAAGAGATGAATAGAGTCTAAGGAAAGCTAGATACGACAGATCTCTGGAGAAAATTGAATAGGAAAGAGTATATGCTTTTCTCAGTTGTACATGGCACCTTCATAAAACTTGAACATGTATTAGGGCATAAAAACCTCACAACAAAATGCAGAAAAACAGAATTATTACATACATCCTTTTTAGATGATAATGGAATAAAAGTCACATTTAATAAAGTGCCATGGAAGCACAGGTTAAAAATTAATTCAAAAGTGATGGAATCCTAATAAAGCTGCCCCAATATTCTAACATCCTTGTAGGTCCCACTGAACAGCAGACATGCCCCAAGTTGACCACCCAATATGGCTTTAATCATCACAAGCCCCCAGACTCAATATGGCCACTGCCTTTATCTAGACACTACCTCTACCTAGCCACTGCCCCCGTATCCAGTTCACAAATTTGAACAGGTGTGTTTTTGTACTCACCGGCAATTGCATCATGTATTTAGCTCAAGTCAGGACAACGATATCTAATTATATCTTGACCAGATAGGATCGCAATAGCTAGCCAATCAGAAAGCAGCATGACCAGTATTTTAACCACTGAACCATAGCAGGGACCTCTCCCCTATTACCTAATCCCTTGATAAGTACCTCCTGCCTTATTTATAAGTTACGTAATGATTTATATTATGTAATCAGCATCAATAAGATATAAAAATCCATCTTGCTTTCTTTGAAGTTTCTGGTTCCTCTTGGAACCTAGTCTACTTCTAAGGGGCATCATCCCTCAATAAATGCTGGTACTTGGATTTAGAGGTGGTCTGACTGAATTATTTGAGATGGTGCTGCCACAACACACCACGAAACTCCAATAGAAAGGAATCTAATTCAACTCAAATGAATAAAAAAGAACAGATTAAATTGCTAATTAAGTACCAAAATGAAAATCCTAAAAATCAAAGTGGAGATTAATAATTTTAATAATAAAAAAGTAATAAAACTAGAAATTGGTTTTATGAAAAAAAGAATGAATCATTGGATAATTTTATATAAAAAGAAAAAATCAAATTAATATCAAAAATGAAAAGAATGAATAAATCACGAATGTAGGTGACATTAAAGCCATTATTATGAGGTATTTTGCACAAATATATGCCAGTAAAATTAACAATCTAAGTTAAATGGATGAACATTTACAAAAATATGTACTACCAAGATAACAGAAGAGTAAATAGAATGTTTAAACAAACCCATATTAGATAAATAAACTGAACAGGCCATCAATGAACCTAAGAAAAACAATTCCAAGGACCAGATGGATTTACTAGTGATTTCTACCAAATATTCAAAGAACAATTAATTCCAATAGTATATAAATTATTTGAAAAAAAAAATAGGTAGTGTCCTCCCAAATTCTTTTTATGACATAAATATGGCTTTGATACTTAAGTCAGGAAGAACAAAAGTAAGAAAAGAAAACTATAGGCCAATTTCTCTAATGAATGTTCATGTAAAAATTTTAAAAAGTACTAGCAAGGAGATTTAAGATCATACACTATGAAATGATAGGATTTATATAAAAATTGTAAGGTTGGTTCAATGTTGGGAAAACTATCAGCACAATGAACCATATAAATAACAAAACCCACAAAAATCATGTGATTATATCAATAGATGAAGAATAAAAAAGCTTTTGAAAATATGCAACATTCATTCTTAATAATAATCCTAGAAAGCATAAGTGATATATTTCTTAAAACAATAAATTGCAGCTATCTAAAATCAAGAGCAAGTATTAATCATAAAGGAGATAAATGAACTTTCCAGTCAGAACAGGGGTGAAGCAGAGATCCTCAATATCACCACAATTTTTCCATATTTTACTAGGGATGCTAGCTGTAGCAATAATACAAGAAAAAGAAATTGAAGGAATAAAAATAAGCAATGAGGAAACAAAAGTATCGCTTTGCAAATGATATAGTGGTGTATTTTGAGAACCCTAGAGAATCAACTTCAAAAAACTATTTGAAACAACAGCTATTGCAAAGTTGCAGGATATAAAATAAACTGACATAAATCATCAACCTTTCTATATGCTACCAACAAAACCCATCAGTAAGAGAAAAAGAATTCCATTTAAAACAATGGCAGACAATATAAAGTGCTTGCTAACCAACCTGCCAAGAAAAGTCTCAGGAACTCAATGAACACTATTATGAAACACTTTTCACACAAATATAGTCAAACCTTAATAGTTGGAGAAGTATTAATTGCTCATGGGTAGGCCAAACCAATATAATAAAAATAACAATTTTCCCTAAGTTAATTTACTTATTAAGTACAATACCAACTAAACAAACAAAAAATATTTTTATAAAGCTAGAAGAAAAACTCTTCGGAAAAATATCAAAATAATATCAAGGGGATCAATGAAAACAAATGTGAAAAAAGGTGACTCAGCAGTACCAGATTTCAATCTCCATTACAAAGCAGTAATCATCTAAATAGTCTGGTACTGGCTAAGGAATAGAGTGGCGGATCGTGGAAGATTAGGTGCACATTAAATAGCAGTAAATGACCATCATAATTAGTGTTTGCTATACCCAAAGATCCAAGCCTTAGGTGCAAGGAGTTATCATTAGACAAAAATTACTGGAAAAATTGGAAAGCATTATAGAAGAAGCCAGGCATAGACCAGCATTCCATATTGCATCCTGAGATAAGATTGAAATGTATAAATCACATAGACTTAAAGGCTGATATTATAAGTAAGTTAAAACTGAATGAAAAAATATATATCAGACCAATGGACAACGGTAGAATTTATAACCTAGCAAGATATAGTAATGTTCAAGGGAAGTAAAGCGTAAATTTTGATTACATGAAATTAAAAAGCTTCAACACATATAAATCTAATGCAACCATCATCAGAAGAAAAATATGGAACTGGGAAAATATTTTTACAACAAGTTTTTCTTATAAAGACCTCATCAAATAAGTTAAAATTGAGTCAAATTTATAAAAATAAAAGGAGTCATTCCCCACTTGATAATACCCCACCGAATCTGTGGAGAGGCACTAAGCCTTGGTACATGTCAACAAGGAGATGCCAACACAGGTCAGTAGTGAGGTCCCATACCCCTGTCACAATGGCAACAAAGATGCTTTATGTCCTCCAGGGCAAGCAGGTGAGCTGTGAGGCCTATTGTGTCTGGTACAGGACGCTTAGAATTGTGCCTCCTCAATCTCTGGAGCAGGATCCGATTCTAAAAGTCATGAAATAGACTGGAAAATGAAGAAAACAGCAACAAAACAAATGGAGAAAAAGATGTACAAAATTCACTGAATAAAATAATTATTTAAAAATAGAATTGCTTAGATGGAAAAGGAGGTAGAAAGATCCACTGAAGAAAATAATTTCTTAAAAACTATAATGGAAAGGGAGAGAGCTAGGAGGCACCATAGATATAGCACTGGCCTTGGAGTCAAGAGAACCTGAGTTAGAATGTGGCCTCAGACACTTGACATCTATTAGTTGTGTGGCCCTTAACCCTGTCATTTAACCCTGACTGCCTGAAAAACAAAGCAAAAAAATAAAAATAAAAATTAGAACTGGGCAAGTGGAAGCTAATGACTCTATGAGAGGAAAAGAATCAATAAAAGAAAATGAAAAAAAGTAAGAGGAAAGTATGAAGTATTTCACTGGAAAAACAACTGGCCTGGAAAGCAGATCCAGGGGAGATGATGTAAAAATTACTGGACTACCTGAAAGCCACAAACAAAAAAGAGGCTAGACATATTTCAAGAAATTATCGATGAAAACTTCCTTGGTGTCCAGGAACCAGATGGTAAAATAGAGATAAAGAGAATCCACTGATCAACTATGAAAAAAAATCCCCAAATAAAAATTCTCAGGAATATTGTAGCCAAATTCCAGAACTCACAGATCAAGGAAAAAATACTGCAAACAGCTAGAAAGAAACAACTCAGATATCACTGAGCCACAATGAAGATTATACAAGGTTTAGCAACTCCCACATTAAAGGACTGGCAGACTTGGAATATGACAGTCCAAAACACAAAGCAGGTAGGATTACAACCAAGGATGTCCTACCCAGTGTAACCAAGTATAATAGATAATGGGGGAAAATGGATATTCAATGAAATAGAGGGCTTTTAAGCATTCCTGATGAAAAGACCAGAGCTTAAGAGAAAATTTGATTTTCAAAGACAAGGGGCAAGACAAGTCAAAACAAACGGTAAATAGGAAAGAGAAAACAAAGGATTTATTAAGCTTAAATTGTTTATATCACTAAATGGAAGATAATTCTTGTTACTTTTAAGAACTTTATCATTATTAGGTAGTCAGAAGGAATATACATAGAGCATGTAGTTATAAGAAGACTAATGGGACGATTTAAAAAATAAAGGGTGAAAAAAAGGGCTGCAGTGAGAGAAAGTGGAAGGGAGAGATAAAATGGGGTAAAATATCTCACATAAAATAGGCACAAAAGTAAGAGTGCCTTTTTTACAGTGGAGACTGTGATGTGGGTTGGTGGACATTGCTTGAAGTTTATTCTCATAAGGATTGATTCAAAGAGGGAATAACATGTACACTCAAGAGGTTACAGAAACCCTTCTTACCCTACAGGGAAGTAGGAGCAGAGGAGGATAACAAAAGGGGGGAGGCTGATAGAAGGGAGGGAGGATTAGGGAAGGCAATGGACAGAAGCAATCACTTTTGAGAAGAGACAGGGTGAAAGGAGATAAGAGAAAAAAAGGTGAAAAACTGGATGGAGGAAAATAGACTCAAAATTGACAATTGTGATTACATTAAATTGAAAAGGTTTTGCACAAGCAAAGCCAATGTAACCAAAATTAGAAAGGAAGCAGAAAGATGGGAAACAATTTTTATAGCCAGTGTCTCTGATAAAAGTCTTATTTCTAAAATATAAAGAAAACTGAGTCAAATTTATAAGAATACAAGTCATTCCCCAATTGATAAATGGTCAAAGGATAAGTACAGGCAGTTTTCAGATGAAGAAATTAAAGCTATCTCTATTCATATGAAAAAAGTCTCTAAATTACTATTGATTAGAGAAATGAAAATCAAACAACTCTGAGATCCCACCCCATACTTATCAGATTGACTAACATGACAAAACAGGAAAATGATAAGTGTTGGAGAGGATGTCAAAAAATTGGAACACCAATTCATTGTAGTTATAGTTATGACCTGATTCAGCCATTCTGGAGAGCAATTTGGAACTATGCCCAAAGGGCTATAAAACTATGCATGCTCTTTGATCCAGCAATACCACTGCTAGGTCTGTATCTCAAAGGGATCCTCAAAAAGGGGAAAGGACCTCATGTACCAAAAATATTTATAACAGCTCTTTTTGTGGTAACAAAGAATTGCAAAATTGAGTGGATGCCCATCAGTTGAGCAATGGCTAAACAAACTGTGGTATGCGAATGTAATGGAATGGATACCATTTTCCTGTAAGAAGTGATGAGCAGGTGGATTTCAGAGAAACCTGGAAATTTTTACATGAACTGATACTGAGTGATGTGCATAGAATCAGGAGAGTATTGTGCACAGTAATAGTAACATTTTGACTGGCCAGCTTTGATAGACTTAGCTCTTCTCAGCAATGCAAGAATCTAATTCTCATGATGGAAAATGCTATACACATCTACAGAAAGAACTATGGGGTCTCATGCAGATCAAAGTGTATTATTTTCTCTTTTTCTTTCTTTCTCATTTTTTTTCCTGACTTTTCTTTCACAACATGAATAATGCGGAAATATGTTTATTATGTTTATACATGTATAACCCATACCATATTGCCTGCTGTTTTGGAGAAAGAAGAAGGAAGGGAGGGGAAAATTTTAGAACTCAAAATCTTATAAAAATGGAAGTTGAAAACTAAAAATTAATAAGCAAATTTAATTAAAAAATAAAATACATAGCAATTATAACTGAATATGAATAGGATAAACTCACTTATCAAATAGAAGCAGATAGACAGCATAGTGGATTAAAAAAACAGAATTGGACAATATCTTCTTTATAAGAAGGACAACTAAAGCAAAGAGTTACACACAGAATAAAGGGAAGAGACTGGAGTAGAATCTATTTTGCTCCAGTTGATGTAAAAAAAAACCCTCAAGGGTGGCAATCATCATGTCAGAGAAAACAAAAGTAAAAATGTATCTCATTAAAAGAGAAACAGTGAAGGTCATTTTGTTAGCAGGTATCAGAAACAATGAAAGAATATCAATACTAAAAACATATGTACCAAATAAACACTATAACATCCAAATTCTTAAAGAAAAGTTAAACGAATTAACAGAGGAAGTGAGGAGTAGAACTATAGTAGTGGGGACCACAAATTTCCCCTCTCAGAACTAGATAAATCTAATCCAAAAATAAACAAAAAAGTAGTGAAGGAGATGAATAGATTCTTTTAGAAAAGTTAAATATGACAGACCACTTAAAAAAAACTGAATGGATATACAAAGCATTATACCCTTTTTTCTCAACACATTATGCATATGGTACATGGCACCTACACACACACACATATACACACACAAGCAATTCAATATGTATTAGGTCTGTGAAATGACATGTAAATACATATCCCTCTTTATGCGGATCATGTATCTAGCTTTCTCAATGGTAGGCCATTAAATCTGTCTGTTTTTCCATCTCTGGAGAATCCCCTATCTTTGATTCCTGTACACAAACTTGATCTCTTTCTTTGCTTTAGTCTTAGTCTAGTGATTCAGTTTCCAGCTTGGAATGAAAGAAGAAATTAGTAACACATATAACATTTAATGAAAAGATTACAATTACACAGAGAGGAATAAAGGAATAAAAATAGATTGTTTGATAAATTGGGCACTATTCCTCTTTCCTCTGTGCTGACCAGTGTTGCATTTGACCAGAAAAGTGTGTTAACTCTAATCATTGAAGTGTTTAACAAGCCTTAGGGATTCCAAATCTTTGTGCTAGGCTTTCATGCCTTAAGATGCTGAGGAAGTTAGAATCTTAGTTCCTGGAACCAAGTCTTGAGTATGATTTCATTATATTTTTAGATAAAAAATAAAACATTACTCTATAGCAGGTTATCTTCCTGTTATTATATCTGTTGCTGCAGACACAGCAGATGATGGCAACCTATGGCGTGTGGCACATTTTGGCAATGCTAATTTTCAGGATGAAGCGTATTCCATTTTCTTCATATTCCCTAATTTTTCTAGTAACTTGCCTCTGTGCCATATTTCTCCTACCTCCTCTCCTACCCAATGGAAGGAAAGAGTTCAGAACCTCATCATGATACCTTTTTTCTAAAGGTTGTGAGCCTTTGTTATAGCATTTCTTTTCCTAGTATTTGTTCTACCATATATGGTTCACCCTGTAACTGTTCACATATCCTGCTCTCAACCATCCTCTAAGTGGAGAAACCAAGGTTGCTTGAATGGAACTTTGGGATTCTATGATCCTACCTTGCCATTTAATGTTAAATATGGCTTATCTGGGCAATTTGAAAGGTTAAATTTGCCATCTGTGGCAGGTCTCAGATGTACAAATCAGTTTTAAATTGACTGTTGCAAAACTGTCACATGTGATATTTTCAGCGGTGAAAGTTTTGGGGAAAGATATATTTCCTTAACAGTTCTCGAAAACCCATTAAATTTCTCAGTGGACTTAAGCAGAGGACCAGGATTTTTGCAAGATACTGCATATACCACTGGGCACAATGTAGAGTGGGAAATTGCTCTGGAGAGTGGTTAATAAGGGTGTGCAGCAGCTGCATTTCAAAGTTAAATAATATCTTTTGCAAGGGGAATTATTCAAAAAATATGAAAAGGCTGTTGCTTGTAGAAATCTGTTTCTAAAAAAAGATAAAGCAGGAAAACATCCTTCCTTTTGCTGCTCTTGAAAAAAAGACAACTTAAAATAAATAAAATGTCATCCAACTTCCTCCCCAATACACATACCAGTAAAAGAGAAAAATCTAAGAACAAAGATGCATCTGGGCTGAGTCAAATTTGAACCCAATGAGAATGGAATGCCCTAGTACCCTACCTACTCTATGGGAGTTGCATAATGGAAATGCTGACAGAACTTTAGCTGTGACAAAAATTCCTGGAGTCCCAATAGTTTCAAAATAAAGAGTGGGTTAATGATAAGAAAACCTTAAAAGGAAATTAAAAGATATTATAAGAAGTACAAATCAAAACCACTGGGTCAGCACCATCTAATAATGTCTGATAGCTGTGTGCCAGTGGTGCCTGATCCATAAAGAAGTTCATATGGCCCTTTTGGCTGCCTCTATGGAATCAGTCAGCCTGAAGGCTTTGAATCACAGGGACAAAACAGAGGGAGGGTGGGGGAATGATCAAGTCAGACATCTGAACAAACACATGCTGTTTGTATAGACCAGTGTAGTTTCTAGAACTAATCCCTTACCTGATTTGGCATATCAATTGATTGTACACTTCAACCTTCTATTACGTAAACTCACAGTAGTGCCAGGACTTACTAATTTATTTTGATAAAAGTTTCTGTCAGCTGCTTTAGGAGAATATTCTATGACTTTGCTGAGTGAACTTGCATGCTTTTGCAATAAGACATGATCATACATTAATATAAGGTAATAGAGAGAAGAATATAGAATTTACACATGGATGCAAACACTGAAAAACAACACTTTAGAGAAAGCAAGATATTCAGGAAAAAATTCTCATTTTCTTAAAGTATTCAATGGTTATTTTTAGATCAGTTTGCTTTGTACTCAAATAAGTAATATCTCCAATAACTTGAGATAGGAATAAATCTAGTACATGAAATTGAGAGAAAATCACAAAGTAACATTTATTTAATAGTTATCAATTTTACTACTACCAAAGCAAGGTGTAGTTGAAAGTACAAATAGGCTTTGTAGTTATAAAATCTGGATTTGGGTGGCGATACAAATGAAGAAGACAATCCCTACCCTCAAGGAGTTTACAATATAATAAGGGAAAGCAATATACAAAAGGAAGCTGAAGGTGATTTCGGGGAATCAAGGGTTATGAGGTTCCATGAAATCAAAATCAAGTATAATAGCAGTTAGAAAATGGAGCAATGCTTGGAAAGTTCAGATCCCAGCCTTAATAAAGGAAGAGATTAGGAGGAATTTAGTGCTACCCTGCAACCCCAATAAGAGAGTAGAGATGACTGAGGGAGTGGAGGAGGTGTTCTGTGTCAAAAACTGTGGAAAGATAAGGTGCAGGAATATAATCAGGATGACTAGAAACTTACTACCTGCATACCCTCGGTAAGTCATTTAACATCTATTTTGCCTCAGTTTCCTCATTTGTAAAAGGAGGATATTGCCATCTAATTTCCAAGGTTGTTTTGAAGTTCAAATTATATATTTGAAAAGCATTTATGTATTGCTTTTCACTGCCCCTTTGTTTTAAAGATGAAAAAATAGAAGCCCACCAAGGTGAATTAGATCGCATCTCTTTAAGCTGCTGAACAAGGATTACTTCTCTGTTCTCTTTTCCAGGCAAGTACTTTTCACAGTATAATAGTTTATTTTTAAAAATGAAGTAACATTCTCAGAGGCTCAGAGAGGAGACATTTTGGAGGAAATCTGCCTCCAAATTGGATCAGGATTAAACCTGGTAATCAAGAATCTATTTGAACTGAAATGAATATTGTGTAGTATAGAAATATAATTTACAGATAAAAGGTAAAGAACTGTTCTAACTATACAGTAAGAACATTGGCTTTTCTTTATACAGCCTTTCTTTCAGAGAAATCCTATTTGCCTAATTCTCAAACTGTTGGGTGGTACATTCCTCTAGGAATTGCTCCTCTAGGAGTTGCTCTAGGAATTGCTCCTCTAGCAATTCGAAGATGACCTAGAAGTTAGTCATATATTTGACTGACTAGTGCAGTATTCACAGTTTTTTTCCACTTGTTTATAGTCTTAAAAAACTGAAATGGGTACAGACCACTGAAGTTAAGTTCTGCTACTTCTGTAACTGCTTGCTACAAAATTGGTTGAGGCCATATTGCCCCACTAATCTGTTCAGACACTTTTCCTTGGCAAGAATAATGTGCGGTACACAGGCATGAAGAGGGTAAGTTGAGTTACCAATGATATTCACATCTGCTCTTTCTGCCTTGTTCCTCAATCTGGTTAAGTACCAACTTCTGTACTGGTGAATGGTGGTATTTAGTTGTGGGAAAGTATCATAGCCAATTTGACAATTTATTAATCACAAAATAAAAATAAATCTCTAACTTTTACACTTCAAAAAAATGAAGTAACATTCTTGGGGACCATAAAACAGAATATATTGCATAGTGATAGGAAATAACTTTTAGATAATTAATCATATTAATTAATTAATCATATTGATAATTTTACTATTATAAATGGCCTTGGATCACAACATGCATTAATTTAATTGAGCATCCATTTATCTGACACTAAGATTTTAAATGCTGGGTCATCTCCAGTTGTCCTGATCTACATCTGGCCACTAGAAACAGATAGCTGTGGAGATGAAAATAAGACTGGTTTCTTTGTACAGCTCTCCCTCATTCAAATCCAATTCACTTGCATGTCATGGCATCACCTCCATGATACCATGGTCCTCTTTGAGAAGGAAGGACAAACAACAACAGAGAGAGCAGCTGAATTCAAATTTTCGAGACCCTGAGACGAGTTCTCTATTCACTGTGTTTCACCTAGCGCATATGTTTCTTCCTTCCTTCCTTCCTTCCTTCCTTCCTTCCTTCCTTCCTTCCTTCCTTCCTTCCTTGCAGCAGACAGAATGCCAGGAAATTCATGTTCCTGAGTTCAAATCCAGTCTCAGACACTAACTTACTAGCAGTGTTGCTATAAGCATTTAAGCTATTTGCCTCCATTTCCTCATCTGTAAAATGAGCTGCAGAAGGTAATAGTAAATCATTCTACCTCAAATAGCATCATGAGGAGTTGGATACAACTGAAATGACTGAACAGCAACATATGGAGAACTTTTTGAATAAGAAATTTAGACTGTTACTTGAGATACTGAAAGGTTAAATTAAATGAATAAGTATACTCAACCAGGGTGTTTCAGATATAAGACTTGAACACAGATCTTCTTGTCTTAGAGGTTTAACTTTCATCCATTATTCAAGTTATCTCTATCTTCTCTCTCTCTCTCTCTCTCTCTCTCTCTATATATATATATATATATATGTATATATGTGTGTATTTAATATACATGTACATATATCTATATTATATGTATACATACATAAACATATATAAAATGTGCACCCATACCAAACTCTTCCATACAAATTTCTTTCCTCATAACAGGAGTCAGGTTGTTTGAATAGAATTGAATGACTTCAGTCTTGGAAATACATATTTGTTGATATAGCAAAGCACAGAACTCTATTTATACTAGAAAGGTCACCTTTTTTCTTTCCCTTGTAATTGGTAAGAGAGGTTCATTGAGGAGAGCATTGTATTTTAAGTGTACTCAAATAAAAAAATACGGCACATATTCTGTTTCCTAGTTTTTGATTTGCTGCATGGCATTTACTGGTAGAATATTTCTTAATTATGTTATTACATAAAGGACTTTACTGTTTTCTAAGAAGCAAAATAAATAGCCTTTGGGGAGTAAATTGTGTAAGTACTATTAGTCCTACCCTTTTCTTAAAAGCAAAGACTGTCACCTGACTCACTGGAGTACTCACATAGTATCTTCGTTTGAAACTTTATATTACATGATGATTTCTAGTTTGCTTAATTTTTCAAAATAACAACACATTAAATTTTTAAAAATGGGTTGGATTTTTTCTCCTGCTTCACTACCTGAAGTGAAAATTTCTAGAAAGAGCATCATAGAACATACAATCTTTTATTTGGCAGGGACCTTAGTCTATCCATCGAATATAGAAATAAATACTTCAATTTTTTTTGGCAGTCATTAAAAAGCAAACAAGGAAGCCTTCCTTCCTTCCTTCCTTCCCTCCCTCCCTCCCTCCCTCCTTCCCCCCTCCTTCCTTCTTTCCTTCCTTCCTTCCTTCCTTCCTTCCTTCCTTCCTTCCTTCCTTCCCTCCCTCCCCTCCCTCCCTCCCTCCTTGCTTCCTTCCCTCCCTCCCTCCCTCCCTCCTTCCTTCCTTCCCTCCCTCCTTCCTTCCTTCCTTCCTTCCTTCCTTCCTTCCTTCCTTCCTTCCTTCCTTCCTTCCTTCCTTCCTTCCTTCCTTCCTTCCTTTCTATATTGGCTAAATCACTTTGGTTTCTCAGTAGCTTCATCTGTAAAGTGAGAGAGACAAATTGAACTTTCAGGTTTTTTTCCTGTGCTAAATTCTACAATTCTTTAAAATTTTGCTTTAAATCACTGCTTTTATTTACATAGAGCTTATATTCTCAGTAATCAAATTTTAGTATGTTAATATGCATTTATTGAAATATTTCTTTTTAATGGTTCTAAGTAATTTCATATACTTGTGCTTTGACCCCCTAATTATGCTTGAGCAGCTTTAAGGTTATAGTATGTCTACTCGAAGCCTTTCATCTTTTTCAATAGCAAAGTGACTGTTGGTGACTTTAAATAATAATCACTTCTAGGCAAGGGCGCTAGGTTTCTGGCAACCTAGATTCAAAGTAGACGGCAACAAATTATTGTACTGTCTTACTGTAAGGAAAAGCATTTTCAGATATAAAGGTGAAAAAATAACACCTACTGCCAACGGATTACATTTTGAAACAATATTTACATTTAATTAGCTAGAAAGTGAAAGCTGATCAAAGGTACCATTGTGAAGTAATAAGGAACGCTGTGACTCGAGTTTATATGAGCAAACAGTATTTGTTAAATAGGAAGAGTAGAGATGATATTTTCAAGAGCTACATAAACTATAGTGATATTTCTATTTTAAAGTTTTATTATCACTTCTTGTTTTTTCTGTTACTGTTATTTATGGATATACCCTATCTCAATGAGCTGTGGTTCCTTCTAATGGAAGAAAAATGAAAGAAAGCCAACAGTGACCACATCTGATTGACTATATATGTAACACTCTAAGCCTGAAGTTCCCCACCTCTTTAGTAGATCAATTCAATTCAGTAAGCATTTGTTAAGCAAAATCCATATGCCAGACTATGTGCCAGTCAGGGATACAAAGACAAAATTATAATAGTCCCTGACGTCAAAGTCTTTCTATTCTATTGGGGAGATAATATGTACATGTAAGTATATGCAAAATCTATAAAATATTATGCCATTTTAGTGGGAGCCCGAACAACAAGGGAACTCAGCAAAGGACATTTATAGCAAGGAGGGAAAAAAAATCAATAAATAAAAAAAACTTGTAAAAATATGTACTTTTATTTTTTTTATTTTAAAAATTCTTTTAGGTAACATACAATCAATATCATAGGAACTGTCACCTATCACTTGTTCAATCTTACCTGTGGACACCAAAATTTGTTATGAAATATTGATTTCTGGTCAGAAATATTTTAAATATTCAGTAATTCCTAAACATTCAGTAATTCCAAGTTATTTCAGTTGGGGTTAAATTCTGGTTAGGGTTAACTTTCTTCCTTAATAGATAGTATTAACTTTTTTTTTTAGCTTCAGTTTCCTCATCTTTAAAATGGAGATAATAAGAATCCTATGGAATTGTTGTGTGGATTAAAAAAGATAATATATGTAAAGTGCTTTGAAATACTTTATCTAAGTATGTTAAATGTTTAAAAACTGGCTTTACCCAAACACAACATTTCTGGCCATTTTTAATAATGCCATGACTTTGGAGCAAAGCAATTACGTATATAAATCTTCATCATTTCCTACTAGATGGGCAAATTGAAAAAAACTTGCTTTTGAAAGTAGAATAAAGATACATTCCTCAATTTTTCTTTATGCATTATGTTGCCAAAAGGAGATGCCATGGAAATGCTATAATTCTATTTGGCAAGTTAATATACCCCTTTTTATATGATCATAAGTTCTGTCACTGTGGTTAGTTCAATCAAGGACTCTGTCTGCCTTGCAATCCCAAAATTATCCCTTTTGGTTTATATTAACTGAATTAATGTAAAAATGGTAGCATGTCTTGTTTCACTCTCTATAGTCTCCATTATGAAACTGTGTCTAGCATATTCCAAGAAGTTTTTGCTCCTTTAGGAACTGCAGTTACTTTAATTATTTTGAAGAAAGAGAAAGACTCATTTACCTTTTTTTCCCTTAATTTGGAGTTTTGTACCAACTTCCCTAAGAAAATATTCCCCTAGTCCTTTCATAAATTTTGTTGACTAATATAATTGATAGAGATTTGGTATTAGGAACAACTGAATTAAAATCCTGTCTCTGATATATACTAATTGTGTAATCAAATGCAAATCTTTTAACTTTTTTTTTTAGCTTCAGTTTCCTCATCTTTAAAATGGAGATAATAAGAATCCTATGGAATTGTTGTGTGGATTAAAAAAGATAATATATGTAAAGTGCTTTGAAAACCTTAAAATGCTATATAATGTTTGCTGTTATTACTGTTATTTACCCTACCTCAGTTGGATGATTTTTCACCTCTATTGACTATCATTCCTGCTCTAGGACTCAGAAAATATATATGGCTATTTTGTATGTGTTTGTGTTTTAAAGGAGCCTCACTGACTTCTTTTTTAAATATAACTTTTCATCAGTAGTCAAGACCCTGCTGGCTCATCATTCCAGCAAATTCTTGTGTTTCAGTAATTCCAAGTTATTTCAGTTGGGGTTAAATTCTGGTTAGGGTTAACTTTCTTCCTTAATAGAATGACCAGAGACTAGCACAGACTAGCAAACTGACTTTTCCACTGACTTTGGAAAATATATATATTAGTTGGTGCTACCAGTGGTGGAAGCCATCAGTGAACATTTCTCCTTTAGAATGCTGGTACTAAGCTTAACTCCCTCCATTTTAGTTTTAGAGATCTCCCAACGAATGGTCAATGAATTCTTTGTCTTCTTGGCTTTTTAGAGGCTACAACAGGATTTAGCCATACTATATTTTAAGCACTTTATCTAAGTATGTTAAATGTTTAAAAACTGCCTTTACCCAAACACAACATGCTTTCACTTTTAAGCTGCATTATTAACATTTTCTCCACTATTTTCCTGAATCTAGACAATTGCCAAAATAATAAATGATTCCCTGATTCGTACCAGGGGAAATGATCACGCTGAAAATTTAACAATTGGCTCCTGAGCTGATCTGAGTTGGCCTCAGCACACCTTTGTCTATATGCCTTATTCTCTTGTATGCTCTTAAATTCCATATGCATGGAACAGGCCTGCGGAAGGGTTAATTTGGTCCAATTGCCAACTTAGGTGCTGACTATGATGAGCACTTGATCACTGCCCGTACTATTTGCACATTTCCATCTGCTCCCACCTTCTGCGTTGAGAATTGTGCCGTGGTTCAAACTGTCTTTACACCAACCTGTTTGACTTCCTCCCTGCTTGCACCACATCCTGGATTACTTCTCAGGTTAATAAAAACACACACACACACAATAAGGAAACAGATTTCAGTTTTTGCAGATCATTTTGACAACTGAGCAACTGATACAGTATTTCTTATTTTCCTTATTGTATCTGTTTTGATTCTGGACTTGATTCTGAGGACACTGATATGCTGAATTGAATTCTTACTGGGAAGAGGAGAAAAGTATTTGATAACTTGTATTCCAAATGAGCTAAAGACCAAACATTTGAGTCAATGAAGTAGAAGTTACAAGTGGTTGTACTTGAATGAAATCACATTACAAAGACCTATTTCAGAAAGAATAAGGAAGTCAACAATGAAGATATTATTTTATGAAATCCAAGCATGCAAATCAAACTTCCTCATGACTAGTACAGTCAGAGAAAAATAAAAATGATTGTAAACATTAGGAAAAAATGGTGGTTAGAATTTTGAAGTATCCCATATAACTCGGTGTTGTCTTCAAACTCAGAGTAAGCTGAATTTACTTGATGCTAATGACCTGTGAGGTGTATTATAAAAATCATTCTTATCGCAGCTTCATAATTTTAGTTTTTTGCTGTTGTTCAGTCATGACCAATCTTCATGACCCCATGTGGGGTTTTCTTGGCAGAGATACTAGAGTGGTTTGCCATTTCCTTCAACACATTTTACGGATGAGGAAACTAAGGCAAATAGGGTTAAGTGACTTGCCCAAGGTCATATAGCTAGTAAAGGTCTGAAACTAGATTTTGAACTCAGGTCCTTTTGATTCCAGGTGTGGCAATTTATCCACTGCACCACATAATGAAGCTACTGATACTATGGATTGTTTGATTTAGGTACAGGAATCAATTGTTTGAATTTAGAATTATTTTTCACTTCTCCACTACCACATATAGGAACATTCATTAGACTTCTTGAAAGAGGAACAATTGTTTCAAAACAAGAATAAAGAAAATTTCTATTCTGTTATATGTAACAATAGCTTCAGAGACAGGTTTAATTTTGAAGCATTTTATGCTAGTCATTTGTAGAGTGCCCTTAAACTCTAGGATTTTGTTTTAGGTATTTCAGCATTTATATGTAATAATGAAAAATAAATAGATGGATATTGACCAATTGGTGTCTTCTAGAACCTTTTATATTCTTTTAGTTTAATATAAAGTGAATGAGAAAATGATTCTCCAAAGAATATAATTAAATAGAACATTAAAAAAACATGTAGGTTTAAATGGCAGAGGTCAGAAAGATCAAGTAGCCCAAATACTGTTAATGCACATGGACGAAGGTGATAAAATTCTCACCATGCCAACCTTAGATTTGCAATTTAGCTAGAACCACTACTTTGACCTTTTGTGATGATGAATTCAGCAACATTAAACAAAAAAAATGAGCATCAAAATGACATGTCATAATTGTCAGCTACAATTTATGCCTGTCATATGTCATAGCTATTTTCTTTCTTCCTTATCAAATCATCCATCTAAGTATTACCATAAAGAATGCCATCAAGGAAATGAGTTTTTATGTGTATTTAGGGGAAGAGAGTTCATTTTCATTCCTGCTAGAACTGGAGGCTGCACAAAGATATATCAGATAATAGTTATCATAACAGAAATAGTCATAGTCTCTATTATAACTGGAGGATAATAAAGCTGCTAAAGAATGAATATTAAAATTAGTGAAAAATTGTATTCCCTCTTTTAGATCTGAATTTATTGTCTCTTGCTAAGCCTTCTTTCTTCTATCTCTGCCTCCCAGTTGAGAAATTACTATATATTTTCCATTGATTCATTTTTCTCCAAGTTAGATGGGGATGGAAGTATAGCTTAGCTTTGCTAGAAGTATCACAAACTGCATTACCAATTGTTCAATTTTCAGTCTGAGCATTTCTACCTCAGAATCCAGAAAATCTACAAATCAGGGCTTGATTAATTTTTTAATTGATTGTCTTGACTTAAGGAAATGGTGGAGAAAATGTTGGTAATGCAAATTAAATTTAAAGGAGTGGGAGGAGTGTGTGTGTGTGTGTGTGTGTGTTCAGAGAGAGCTGGTTGTTAAACATTTACCTACATACTCCTGGGTTGGGAGTACAATAAAATATTTCTCCTCTTAAAACATATCCAAATGAATAGTTACTTGAAATTAGGGGCAATGATGAACCAGGAAACTGAACTGAGAAAGCAACTTCCTTTTCCCAACAGTGTGTCACTATTTCAACTCAAAATTGAGTCAACTCCTTGAAATCAGGAATTTTTTTCTCTTTTCCTTCTCTTCCCTTCCTCTTCCTTCCTTCCTTCCTTCCTTCCTTCCTTCCTTCCTTCCTTCCTTCCTTCCTTCCTTCCTTCCTTCCTTCCTTCCTTCCTTCCTTCCTTCTTTTCCTTATTTCTTTTTTTTTTTCTTTCTCTGTATCCTTGCTGCCTATCATAGTGCTTGGCACAGCTACAGTGTGCACCAAAAAAAAAAAAAAATTAACTTAGATTCAATCATTTTTCAATCCTGTCTATTTCTTTGTGAACCCATTGGGGGTTTTCTCAGCAAAGAAATCAGAGCGGTTTGCCCTTTCCTTCTTCAGCTACAGATGAGGAAATTGAAGTAAACTGGATTAAGTAACTTGCCCAGGTCACAGAGCTAATAAGTAAGGCCAGATCTGAACTCAGTAACTCTTCTTCCAGATTTGGGGCCCAATGCTCCATCCACTGCTCCACCTAATCCCGCCCCCACCCCCAATGAATGCTGTTTGATTAAAAAAGGGACAGCACATCCAGGGATACTCAAATCTTCCATGGAGTTGGTAAATGGACCAGTTCTTGTTTTGTCTCCAAATCATAGGAGGTGGTGAGAAACAGGCAATACAAATTCTAGTAAGAGGATGACTGGCTCAGGATTTCCTTTCTTTTTTTCTAGTGGCCATGCAGCTATTTTCTGTCTTCCCTACCCCCCAGCTCCCAGGGGCCATACACTCTACCTGAGGCAACTACTTTTCTAGGGGCCAGAGTCTCAACCAAGATATATTTCTTCTCCTTTAGATTTCTACTCTGGACTCTCTCCTCTCTGATGGGCAGATCCCCAGGACAAGGACAGCTCTCTTCAGCATTCTCCTTTATTTAGGATGGTTTGGCAGCCTAGACATACCTTTATCCTTCTTGTCCCAATTTGTCTATTTGTGAGAAGCAGAGCAGCAGTGGTGCTAGTATTTTCCTTTAGTTCTTGATATCTTTCCTTATATCTGGCACAGTCACTTCAGATTTGCCCAAGGCTCTTTGTGATTTGCTTTTTGAAGGAAATTTACTCAACCTAGTGCCCTACTGGCTTCTTTCTAATAGATTCCAAGGGTTATTGACTGGGAATCCAGTGAAAATATGCATTTATTGGTCCCAGGCACTATGATAAAAGCACTAGGATTCACACCTTTCTTTCTCATTTATATCATCATCTCTCCATTCACAGAGCTGCCTCTCTCGTGCAGGTCATTATGACTTCATGCCCAGCCTGTAGTAAATAACCGATGGGTTGGTCTCTCTGCCTTAAATCTCTCCCCACTTCTCTCAGTCCCCTACTCAGATGTCAGAAAATGATGTTCTTAAAGTTCAGGTGGGACCATGACCTACACACCCCTGCCATTTAATAGACTTCAGGGACTTTCTTTTACCCCCAGAATCTAATAGAAAAGTCTACCTTTGGCACTGAAAGACTAACCTTTCCAATATTCTTCCACTTTGCTGCCCTACAAATTAACGACCTCTAGGGCAGGGCTTCTTAAACTTTTTCCAATTGGAACCCTTTTTTGCATTTTGGCAGGGGTTCATTGGCGCTACGTGGGTGTGGGTGGGAGGGCACGCACAGTGCAACGTGTGCATGTCCTGTATTCAAAACCAAGGCTACAGTATGGTATGGTGAAGTTGTGGGATGTAACAAGGGCAAGTGCTGCCAAAAACATTTCCGATTCGTTACATACTTTATTTTAGATTTTTGGTCGTTGTATTTTCATATACTTTTTACTGCTGCCAAAATTTTTCACGACCCAGTCCAGTTTAAGAAGTGCTGCATCTTAGTGAAATTGGTTTTCTTGATGTTCCTGATATGTGATGCTCCATCTCCTAATTCCCTTTGGTTTTCATTCTGATGCCTACAACGCAGTTCCTCCTCACTCCTGCTGCTTGACTTCATTCAAGACTCCTTTCAAGTCATACCTTCAAGGAGTTGCCTCACCCTCAATGCCTTCCTTTGAGGTAATAATTCATTTACATTGTGTATTTCTTATACATAACTAATTATATGTATAGTAGATCTCCCATTATAATATTAGCTCCTTTAGAGTAGTGATCATTGTGTTTTTGACTTTCCTTTTTATATTCTGTAGTTGGCACAGTGCCTAGCATATAATAAGCACCTAATAAATGCTTGTTGATTGATTGAGAGACTAACTGGGGGTACAAAATAAAAAATGAAGCATTCCTTGCCCTCAAGGAGATCATATTCTAGTGGAGAAGAAAACATGTGCATAATCACATAGGTAGATATGTAAACACAAACTATAGATACAGACATATAAACATCTTGTATATTACATATATGTACGTCCATGTTCATATGCATATGTACAAATATATACACATATGCACACATATATAATCAGACTTGAAAGAGACTAAGAACCTCTTCCATAAAGTACTTGATTGTCTTTTGCATAGAATTTTTGTAATTCATTAACATAAAAAGCAGAAACGTCTCCTCCTAGGGATTCTATGTTCATCAGAATTTGTCTCTCTGAGTTGATTAGAGGGTTACCCTAATACTTTTTCTTGGCATGTTTTTTGATGCTTGATTGCCCCAGATGTCAGAATTTCTAATTTTAATTCTGGCAATTGGTAGCCTTGGCATCAAAATTCCGATGATAAGTTCAAATTAAGGGAAATATTGGAAGGAAAACTCACAATCTAATAGTGCTATGTAATAGTTAGTATTAATGTTATTATTATCATTGATATAATTCAGATGCTTATTCTAGATGATGATATATTTAATTTTATTTCTTAGTAATTTTTTAAAGAATTTGCTTAAATGACTGATGGTGGTATATGGAGGTGACTATCTATGGGTTACTTCTGTCAAGACCTACTAATCTGGAAAGGCTTGGAGTACTGCTCAACAACAGACTGTATTTTTGTCACACAAGGGTCAGCCCAGTGAAATTTAGAGAAACTCATCCAAAAAGACTCATTATTGTTGCTGCCTGGTTGTTCCGTCATGTCCAACTCTTGGTGGACCTATAGATCATAGCGCACCAGGCCCTTTTATTCTCCTCTCTCTATTGAAGTCTGTCTAAGCTCATGCGCATTCCTTCCATGACATTGTCTATTTCATCCTCTCTTGTTCCCTTCTCCTCTTGCCTTCAATCTTTCCCAGTACCAGGGTCTTCTTCAATGAATCCTGTCTTCTCATTATATGGTCAAAGTGTTTAAGCTGCAGTTTCTAATATTTGTCCTTCCAATGAATAGTCTAAATCAGTTTCTTTAAGTATTGACTGATTTGATCTCCTTGTTGTCTAAAGGACTCTCAAAATCTTTTCCAGCAGAATAATTCAAAAGCATCACTTGTGGGGTGCTCAGCTTTCCTCAGAGTCTAACTCTCACCATCATACACCTTCCCAGATTGATATTTTTGCGATGGAAAATTAGGCCATCTTTTGTCTCAGTTCTTACCTAGCTCTTAGTTATTGAATAAGTACAGACTCAGACAAACTGAGGCAGCCCTGGGAAAGACCATAATTTAGGAAGACCAAGGTTATCGACAGCATTCACTGCACTGCAGGTCAATTTGACTTTTGTCTTGCCACTCAACCTTGATGACTCTGGAGTAAAGAGTATGACTGAGGACTTTAAGTGGCTCTGCCTAACTTAAATCCATTTCACATGCAAGTCAAGAATACACCCATGATGTTCTTGGTTCTCCTTGGGAAAGAAGGATTAACAACAGCATATTCGTTTTGTATAGTATACAATTACAAATATATCCATGCATTTGTTTATAGACAGAATATCTATTTTGTATATGCTATACAAATGAAGATCAGGTAGTTTTGGGAGGGAGTAATGAGGAGTCAATTCATCTCGAAGTTCTATACTTGTTGAGTTTTCATCAAAGTTAGCATATAACACTAGGGCAACACTGGTAATATCTGATTGCCTTTTGCTCTCCCAAATTTTATACACAATAGCCACACCAGCTAGTTAGATGGGGGAAGGGGATGGGTGGTGCAGAGTTATAGAAGTTCAAAAATTGTATGAGTGAACCTAAATGTTTTCTTCTCTTTTTTACCTTGAGACAAGTTGTGAGGTTGGCTACAGTTAGCTTACTACTACTTTAAAACCACTGTCTTTAGTGAGGGAGGGAAGGATTTTTTTTTTAACCTTTCCTTCCTATTCCATGTTAGGTATAACTACTTTATAAGGTTGTCCCTTGAAATGAGTTAATGATTTCATGTTTGTATGTGGATACATATATAGGTTTGTTTTTTTTTTTAAATTTTAAGGGCTTTATAAATGTGCACCTATTTTTAGTATTGTCAGTATCAACATTAAATGAGTCAATAAACATTCATTAAGCTCTTGTAAGAAGAGATAATTCTACTCTTGTTATGAGTTTATATAAGAAATTAAATATGTTTACATTTCCCCAAGTAGACATTTATAAAACATAATCCAAAAAACAACAGTGTTCTTCCTTAATGACATGGTTTTGAAGGTTCAAGGGAGAAAGATTAATTAATTGGACAAATATTCCTGAGTAACTATAATTTTCCTTGTGTCCTTCTGAGATATCTAACAATGTTGTGTCCTTTTAGTCTATGCATAAAACAAGTCAGCAAAAATTTCTTGAAAAGTTTAAGTAAAACTGAACCAACATGGTGTTGCTTCATTTCAGAATCTGGATTGATATGATGAGCTATATTTTTACTTAGGAATGTATTTTTTAAGAGAAACAAATTCATCACTTATTTCATCACTGAACTTAGATTTAAGGTTAAATGGAAAGGACTTAGGAAAGACATTTCACACTCATAGGATCATAAGTTTATCAGTTCAGGGCTGGATGGTCACTTCATGTGACACCTTCATTTTACAGATGAGGAAGGTAGATTGTAAGAGTTTACTTTTTCAAGGTCACATAGTTCGTTAGTGGCAGAAGCAGAATCTGATTGGCTGTCAAGAGGCAGCCAATTAGAGTGAGTGACTGAAGGTGTAGAAGGCACTCCAATGTCAGATGTAGGAGTTGAGGTGAGTGAAGCTCAACATTTCTGTGGTAGAGGAGAGAAAGTAGGGAGAGTCAGGAGTACAGCCTGGGAAGGAGTATCCTTTTTATTGTACTAGACTGCCTTTTAATCACCTTACATTGGAATGCTATTCTAAATGAAAGAAACTTTGCCCATTTAACACCACGGTAATAACTTCTTTTTGCTTGTCTCATGAGTAAATGACTTAACTAAATAAATGGTGTGCAAGAAGAAAACACACCTATATTCCTATCCTCCCATATTTCTCAGATCTATTAATATGCCTCAGGAAAAGAGAAATTGAAAGTACAAATCAACAGTAAATTAAAAAATATTATTTACAGTAAGAAGGTAGGGCACAGGGAATATTAAAATAAAGCTGTGATTAATAGTCTAGCTTTTAGACTTTAAAAGGTATTTAAAACAGAACTCCAAGATGAACAGTTACTGTTCCTCCTCCATTCTTGAAAAGGATCAATGACATCAGGAGGGTGGATGTCTTGACTTGCAAATGTCTTGGATTTAAGTGAGGCAGAGCTATGCAAAGTCATCAGCCTCACTCTTTCCTCCAGAGTCATTGGAGTTAAGTAACAAGACATAGGTCAGGATGACTGGCGATGGCCTATGACTAACAGTATTCTGTCTACGATATCAATTCTTTACACATTTCAACTAAGACTAAACCATATGAGTAATATTTATGTTGTTCAATGTGATTAGGCACTCAATCTTTGTTTATTGCTCTTATGAACTTTCTAAAAATCTTTCTTTTTGGATTAAAATATGTTCTTAGTGTTCAAGCATGTGACCATACTGGCAAAGCTATAGCTAGAAGGGGATGATTGGACCAGGCTATGACTATTCTTGTGTGTTGTTGTAGGGGAGCTGTCATATGTTTAACAAAGCTGTGTCCCCATATGTGGCATGGAGTGTCTTAATTTGGTTCATATACATACATACATACATACAGAGATATAGATATCTACGTAGATATCTATATAGATCTACATCAATCTATATCTATGTATAGATATAGATATCTATGTAGATATCTGTACTGATCTATATCTATTTATCTATCTATGTATCTATCTATCTATATCTGAGCATTGCCTCCCCATCCTTTTCCTGAGTGAGACTTTAGTTCCTGTTAGGAGAGGAATTAGGAGGTTGAGACTGTCCAGAGACAGACCTTCTGCTCTCCTCAGAGAAGAGACACAATTTTATTTCTCTGTGGCCTTGCATATTATTAGATGTAATTTTCATATTTGAGCTAAACTTCTGATTACTATTGATTATATAGGAAAAGAAGGCCCCAAATTTTATATCCAAGGCTTTGCTCCCTTCCCACCAAATACAAGAACATAATATATAGAAATAACACAGAACAAATAGAAAAGAAACCGATTTACCCAAGCTGATAACAACAGAGAAATTGGAGAAATAGAGACATAAGAGAATACATAACACAGTACATAATAAAGAAGTTTTCCTATTGGGAGCCAGGAAACAGCCCAACTAAAAGAGAAAGTTCCAGATCTCACTCAAGGAGAAAATTCCATGAAGTCTCTAGTGTGACAAGCTAGTGAAAGTGATATGATAAAAAATGCCAGTACTTCTCATGTCAGCTTCTTCCTTCAGTCTTTTCTTCCCTTTAGCTATCTGAAGAGGTGTGAGCATCATCTACCTTCTCTTAACACTGGAAGGCAGAAACATCCAAAGACACTGTAGAGGTCGGAGAGACTGAACAGATCCAATCTTTCTATTCTTCTGCTCTCACCAACTCCACCCCACCCCCCATCCCCATGCAAGTGTTGGCACTGAACTCCACCAGTGAGGAGAATATCAGTGGGCTTTAGGATGCAGGTTACTTTGTCAAAATAGTCATGAAAAGCTGAAGCAAAAAGTCAACTTACTGACACTCCCTATGTATTTTTCTCATTTAGCCTTGATTTCTCTCTTTTTTTAACTCTTTATTTATATATTTGACTACCTGTCCCATCTTAGTCCTCCATTTATTTTATAATTTTGAGAAATCCAAATTCTCTAAACCTTGGTTTGGTCTTGGGTTATTCTTTTAGCCTTCTTTTAACTAGTCAATCATCAGTGAAAATTTATCAAGCATCTACTATGTGTCAGGTAGTGTGCTTTCTTTCACACTAAGAGGGGATTTTATCTTACCTACTTTTGATAAATGCCCTCATCATTGTCACTTTTCAATTTCTTGTAGGGGTACAAAAGTATTACTGAATCCATCAACTTATTGCAGTGGAAAATGTTAGAACTTCTGAATTTATTTTTAGCTCCTTAGTCTAGAAGGTCTAGAAATGGCAAAGCTACTATGATAGTTGTAACAGATGTTTAAGGAGCTGGTGAAAACTCAAGGTGAAATTACTGCTTGTAGGGAGCAAATGCTCAGATAGTGATAAACATTAGTTAACTCACCTATGGATTGCAGAGTTCTCTAAACTTATTCATTGATGGAGAGAATATTCCAAGGTTCCTAGTCTATTGATAGATATTTTTAGATTTCCAACGTTAGGACTATTCCAAAGTTTTGGTTTTTCCTACCTAGACGTGGGCCTCATTGCATAATGAAAGGGACTTCCTTCAAGAACCTAACAAGTAACAAATCATCACTTTGGCTGTGATTGCTAACTAGACCATGTGCTGACTCCCTCTGGAGGCAAGGAATCATAGTAGAATATTCCAACTCCTTCTGGGTCTTAAGTCAGAGCTAGATATGGATGTTTCTGCCTTATTGTATCGGGAAATAGGGTGGGAGAATATAAAGAGCATGGCATAGGAATGGCTTAGAAATTCAGAGGCAAGAAAGCAAATGGCCTATAAAAGCACAGCTTGGTTCAGGGGCAGATTGCAAGGTTCTACTTTAGAAGACAGAGAAATAATTGTGGGAATGGAGATCACCTAGAAGTATGGTGGAGGCCTGTATCCAGACAAGATAAGGCAAATCTGCAGTCATTTTCCAATATCTCATTAGCAAGAGGAGAAAACTAACTTACATCATCTCTTCTATGCTACCAAGACTTTTCGTTGCCAATAATCAGAATTTGGTTACATTTTTTAAAGTTTTTATTCACATTATTGTAGACTAAAAGTGTTTTGGTTTGATTTACTTTGTTTTCCACTCATTCATATAAATGAAAAAAATTATACATTTGGAGTTGAAAGAGATATTTGCAGACATTTAGTGCAAACTTTTCATTTTATAGTTGAGAAAACTGAGGCCCAGAGAGTCTTGTGACTTTTACATGCTCACACAGGTAGTGTCTGGACAAGGGTCTGAAACCAGGAAATTGAGGAGACATTTATCTTAAAACATACAACTAGAAGGCCTTTGAATCTAATACCTTATATAGGCAGATTATAGGTTAAGTAACTTGTTTTGGGTCACAAACATAGCAAGTAGTTGTGGGTGAAATTTGAACTGACACCAAGTCCAGCTTCCCATCTATTATACCAGGCTATCTCTTATTTACATGAAAAAACCACTCTGCCTCTCTGTTCCACTCCTCTCCTCCTTTTGTGAATATGAAATGTTCTATTGATCCTATTAATGGCTAAAAAGCCCGATGGATGTACTCTAAGAGAAGGAGTTATAATTTAAAAGGAAAACTAATAATATCAGTTGCCATAAAATTCTAATTAATTTTTTTGCATTTTCTTTATCATCTTCACAGAAGCCATACTTTAACTTCACATGCTCTTCCAAGTGAGTCTGTTTTTCATCAGTAGTCAATATATCAATCAACAAACCTTTATTAAGTGCCTAGTATATGCCAGGAATAGTGTCAGGCAATAGAAATATGAAGACAAAAATAAAATAGTCCCTGCTCTTGAGGAATTTACCTTTTGTTTTAGGAGACAGCAGGTACAAAGAAAACTATATGCAACATACAAGAAGAGGGAATGGATCAATGATTTCCTTAGGGTAGGGAAATTCTGGAAATTTCTCATTTCATTTCATTTATTTAAGTTGGCATGTTATCTGCAACTGATAAAATTAGAAAGGAGCTTTGAAAAGTTAGGTGACTTGACTAGGGCAAACTAAACAGTATATTTCAGAGGCAGGACATGAACCCAGTTTTTCTGAATTTCAGTGGCAGGCTGTCTCTGCTACTCCCATGGTGTCAAATTCAGAAAGAATTGTGTGTGTGTATTGTGTGTATGTGTATATGCTCGCACGCGCGCGCGCGTGTGTGTGTGTGTGTGTGTGTGTGTGTGTGTGTGTGTGTGTGTGTGTGTGTGTGTAGGGGATGGTGTCATCAAGCCATACATAAACATTGCTGCATATTACATATTGACTTATCATCTATATTATCCACATTCTATTATATTTTTATTATTTTGTTAAATATTTTTCTCAGTTGCATTTTAATCTGGTTGTACACTCATGAATATTGTGAATATTTAATGTCTCTGCACTGCACCATACTCCATCTCTTATACAAAACATATACCAGATTAATATCACAGAATCAAGGGCCAGCATTCAAGACAAAAGGACTTTAAAAAAAATTATTGATTTTTCTACTTAATTACTAGTATTAATACTAGTTATAAGAATCTGGGATAATAGATTGATCATCATTCAAATGCTATTGACCATCAGGTATCAAGAGAATTTCACCACATTGCTCTGAATTTCTTGTATTTCTTAAGGCATAATAAAACTAAATGGTATTAGGTGCTATAATTTCTTCAGCCATCACAAGCCACTTGACACTGTCTTTGCTTCGAGCTTTCTTCTACTACTGAAAGTGCTGTTAGAAATATTTTGGTATGGACCTTTCTTTCTGATTTATGACAAGTACTTGGCATTCCGACCTAATATTGCCACAATGAAAATGGAAGTAGAGGAGAGTACTGTCTATTTAAATTAATGGATTTTATCATGTTTAAGTATTAAATATAAGTAAACTTATTTTTTTTGATGTCATGGTCCATTGATATGTCATTGCTCTCCTGTCTGAAGCCTGAAATTACCAAACATATGGGAAATTATATAATCTTTGAACAACTTAAATCTACTCTTCTAATATCTAGGGTGCATTTTAAACTATGCTTGACTTTCCTTTTCTTCTTTATCACAAACTATGAGAGAGATTGGTTACTTTTTCTTAAGTATCCTATCATTCTCACCTCATAAATGAATTATTTCTTATCTTGGTTCACATAATTTTTTGAAGAAGAAAATAATAATTGATCTTAAAGCAGTTATTAATAGCTATGCTTTCGACAAAATAGTTTCACAAGATTATGAGACTTAAAAGCAAATATAACTACCATATGTCTATGCTGACTATACCTGTTTTTCAAACCCATAATCTTTTATCTTTTCCTATTCAAGTGCAACTCATTCATACTGCAAAAAGAATATCGCTTCACTTTTTTGTTCCATTGATGATTACTAGGTGCTATCTATCTCCTCTGATTCCTAGAGTTTCTCATATGATCATATTTTCATAAGATATGCTATACCCTACCCTACACATTTTTTTTTACTATTTTTTAAAATAATATATAAACTTCTGGAGCCGTATTTTAGTTATGAGTCTCAGCTTATCAAATTTCAGTGACATCAGCACTAGTTACGAGGTTTAAAGTTGCCTTCTTGTGTTAGGATTTCCATTTCTGTTACCTTATACTTTCTGCATTTCGGTAAAACACAAGTAAGACTAGTATTAATGTTAGCTCCTCTCTTAGAATTTGTTTTTTATTACTCAGCTTCCAGCATTCTTCTTCCTACATTGTACTTCTATCTAGGACATCTAATTTGATGGATGTACCAAGACACTCTACTCCTTATTTGGCTTATTTTTTTAAAATTAAATCTGTGTAAGACGTATAGCACTATATAATATTCCACGCCAACAATCATAAAATGCCTTTCAACTGAATTGAGCTGATAGTGGTAGAGTGAATAAAGCATTGCTTTGGAAACTACCAAAGCTGTACAAAAATCTACATTTTATCATTTACTAGTTGTGTCAGTCAGGATTAGAAAAGACTTGGCAGTTGCCACCCTAAAGAACAGAAGAGATCAGAATTTAATACTCCAGTAGGCAAAAGAGAAAAAAAAAGACTTGCAAACAAGAATGGGCAATTTTCCTAAACTGAATACAATCCTGGAGAAGGAGAGGGAATGGATACAGGGAAGGGACAAATGAAATGACACAGAGGATTAATAGGTAATCTTGTTCTAAGATTAGAATTGAGAAGAAACATTGAAATGGAAATTTAGGAGTCAAGAGAAACATAGGAAAGTATATACATTTGACCAGTTAAAAAGAACCATGTGACCATGAAGTATTTATATGCTAATAGTATAAAAGGATTCTATTTCCAGAATGTTAATGCCTTTGAGAGTCACAGAAGTTAAATAAGATAGACAAAGAGTGGATAGAGGATTATTGTTCTGCTTTTATGGGTTTAGGTGAAAAGTGAAATGTGAGAAAAAGAGGACTGAACTAAGGAAGATAGGTGTAAGAAAGGGAGGGTACTCATTTCTCATGAGAGGAAGAACATGCAAAAATGAAAGGAGAAGCCATGAGAAAAGATATCCCATAAATTCACTTACAGCTGGGTTAAACAAAGGCAAGTTAAATACAAACATATTTTCTAGTTACCTAAGAAGAAAAGAGAGTGTACATATTTGCTCTTGATAAGTTCAAGTCCCTGCCCCCTCCCCCAACTCCAAGAACTATATACAGGGATAGCCCTCCCTTGCTCAAAACAAAGTCAAGTGTAAGTCATGTTATTATTTCTCTGCTGGAATGGTCTTCTGCAACGAAGGATGAACACAGAGGGATAGTTAAAGAATTAATGAATATGATTACTGAGTCATTGTTTGTGTTCTTTGAGTTTTGATGAAGAAAAAGAATGCTACCATCCTATATTAGAAGGGAAAGGGTTATCTTCATTTTGTGTATCAACAAGAAAATGGAGTTTACACACAATAAAGCATTGAGTTTCACTTTTATACTGAGTTAAGTTTGAAAACATCTTGCTAAAAAAATGCTAGTTCTTATTTGGAGCACTCTTTTGTGAGTGTATGTATTTTTGCCATTTTAGGAGATATTTTCTCTTCTTTTCAGATTTCTTAAAGCTCAATCTCTTCATTTACATGTTTGTAGGTTTCAGCATTTGGTCAGTTCTAGCTGCTCTTGTTTCATCTTTCTTGGCTTTCTGTTCCCTCATATCACACATCAGGTACTGAAATACCATAACCCAAATGTCTTAAAATGAATAGATACAGAAGAACTAGGCAGATACCTCTAAGATCACTTTGAGATGTTTGGTTCTCTATTTCCATAATTTCGCCTTTCTATTCCATTTCATATCTCTCATCTTTCCAGTTTCATTTATAGAAATTTTTGAGATGAGATGACCTAACCTGTTCAGTTAATTCTCATGTCAATTTTATTACAAGTTTGTTATTACCACCCTGGGTTTTCAATATTTTGTGATTGTTCACAATCTTCCTTCCATAATAACCTTTGTAATGAATTTGCATTTTATACTGATATTGTTTTTGATTGTCGTCTCTTAGGTTGGAAAGGAGTTTGAGTTTCTTGGTTTCAAGTGTTTCTTAGTTAATGTTTTATTTGGCTTCTTCAGCCTACATATGATACCAATTGGTTTATATTGGTTCATATTTTGAAAAAAGAGATATTTTAATTTCTTTCATCAAAATATTTCCAAATTACATGGAAAATTTCTTAATTATTTTTAAAGTGAATTCTGAAATCTCTCCTATGCTTTTAATCATTCCCCCTCCCTTGAGAAAGAAAGCAATTTAATATTGATTATGCATGGGAAGTCATACAAATGATATTTCCATAATAAATTATAGACAAAAACCCAAGAAAGTAAAGTAAAACAAAGTATACCTCAGCCTGCATTCAGAGTTCATTAGTTCTCTCTTTGGAGGCAGATAACATTTTTCAATATGAATCTGTTGTAATTGTCATGAATTATGGTCTTAGCTAAGTCTTTCACAGGTGCTTGCACTTACCATATTGCTATTACTGTGTACAATGTTCTTCTGGTTCTGCTCACTTCACTTTGGATGAGTTCATATGAATTTTCTCCCAGGTTTTGTTGAAAGCATTTTGCTTATCATTCTTGTAATATAATAATATTCCATCACAAGCATATATCACAATTTGTTCAGCTATTCCTCAAATGATGAGAATTCTCCCAAATTCCAATTCTTTGCCACCACAAAATGAACTGTTATAAGAAATGTACAATTTTAAATCACTTTGGGATACAGATCCTACAGTGGTATTGCTCGCTCAAAGAATATGCACAGTTTTATAGCTTGTTTTCCAGAGTAGTTGGACCAGTTCACAACTCTACCAACAGTGTCTCGGTGCTCTCCAGTACATCACTTTGGTTGTTTGTCATGTTAGCCAAGCTGATAGAGGTAAGGTGGTACCTCAGAATTGTTTTAATTTGCATATATTGAATCATAAATGATATACAGCATTTTTTTCAATTGATTAGTGATATCTTTGATTTCTTCTTCTGAAAACTGCCTGTTCATATCATTTGGCATTTTATTAACTGAGGAATGACTTTTGTTTTTATAAATTTGGTTAAGGTTAATATATTTGAGAAATGAAACCTCTATCAGAGTAACTTGTTTAAACTTTTTTTTTCAGTTTTCTGCTTTTCTTCTAATTTTGTCAGCATTAACTTAGCTTGTATAAAAGCCTTTTAATTTTATTTAATCAAAATGTTCTATTTCATATCTTTTGACCCTCTCTGTGTCTTGTTTGGTCATAAACTCTTCCCTTATCCATAAAGCTGACAAGTTCATTTTTTTCATACTCCCTTAATTTACTTATGATATCACCCTGCATGTTGTAAATCATTTATCCATTTTGACTGTATCTTGTTATACTCTGTGAAATGTTGTTTTTTGCCAAACTGCTTTCTACTTTTTCCAGGAATGTTTGTCAGTATTGCCCCACCACCCAGGGTCTTTGGAATTAACAAACATTAGATTACAATGGTTGCGTACTATGTGGCATTATACATTTAGTCTATTTCACTGACCTACCACTTTATTTCTTAGACAGTACCAGATTATTTTGAAGATTGCTGCTTTGTAATATAGTTTGAAATGTGGAAACTCTGGGCTGCCTTCCTTTGAATGTTTTTCATGGAATCCTTGATATTCCTGACCTTTTTGAGAAGAATTATGGATTTTTTTCTTACCTCTACAAAAAATTCATCCGTATGCCAACGAATAAGCAAATTAACTTGGGGGTAGAATTGTTATTTTTATTATTTTAGTTTGGTCATGAGGAACGAATATTTCTACAATTGTTCATATCTATCTTTACTTGCCTGAACAATGTTTTAAAATTGTGTTCATGTAGCTTCTGGGTTTGTCTTGGCAGGTAGCCTCGCAAGTATTTTATGTTGTCTGTCATTGTGTTAAATGGAATTTCTCTTTTTTTTAATTTCTTGCTGCTGAGTATTGTTAGTTTTTGGTGCTCCCAAAATTGAGTGATCTGGGGAGATCTATGATCACTGTTTTCCTTGTTTGCACTCTGGTCCTTATGTGGGAAAGTGTTTTTTTTTTTTTTTGGATTGTGATTGATACTGTTCCTTACGGCTCCTGCTCCCTTGGGACCAGAAATTTATATTGTTCTTCATGGTCTCTGATGCCTTGTGACCCAAGGCAGTGCTGTCTCTCAGGGCTTCCGCTCCCTCTTGACTTAAATGTCTCTCTTCCTCCTTTTCACCTTTGTCCGCCTTGTTATCATTGTCCTCCTCCTCCTTCTCACAGATGAACACCAAAAATCATCAAGGATGAATGCAGAGTTTGGAGTGAGGAAGATTACAAGTGAGGTACTGAAATTTGATAGGTGGATATACAGCCAGAGGAACTGAATCTCAAAGTGGGGCAACTAACTAGGTGATAGCAGGAGAGAATGTGGGCAAGGTTTCTGAAGGGACAGTGTGAACAAATATTAAGCTTAGCCCTCTTAACCTGATGGATGTCCATGGTGGGAGGAAGAAAGAGAAGATATGAGAGGAGCAATCAGCACTGGAAAGAATAACCAGGAAAATGGGAGTAGTAGTTCTAGGATAAAGGTGAGTTTAGCAATGGAAGGCACTGGAAGGGGAAAATAGGATAGAAAAAGGATAGGACTGAGTATAGGAAAGATAGCAGGGAAAGGAGCTAATGGAGATTCTACCTTAAACCATCCTCCCTCTTCCCTAGGGTTAAAGCAATAAGTATTAACCACTTATTAAATTCCAGTAAGCACCAAAGGGGAAAATAAGTCCCTGCTCTTACAAGCACTTGTGAACACAACAGTGCCTCATGAGCAGGTGATGGGAAGTCAGCCAGAATAAATAGGAAAGAGGGATGCCAGCAAAGCCAATGCCAATTCAGGCAGCCTCCTAGACTGACAAGAAATAGGCAAGAGATATTTGTAACGTGCAATAGTTTAGAACTAGGAACCAGAAAATACTGCTTTTCCAAGAAAGCCTCAAGGTGGGGAACTGAAAACCCTGGAAACTGTGATGAGGTAAGGCATAACTGGTGCAGTAATAGAGTGCGATAGCCAGGGGCTTTAAAGTCCTTAACACACTGGCAGGGGATGCAAGAGAAGGACTTGAGAGTTCTGCATGTTCTGAGAGTTCTGAATGTCATTGATCCACAGAGATCTAACTGCAAGAAGGGCAAGCCAGCACAGGAACATCTGTGAGCTGGAGGGAGACTAAGCAGGGTCTACCACAACACTCCCAGGCACAAAGGGAAAAAAATCTGTCCTAGGCACAAAGCCACATTCAGGAACTGAGGCCGGAATAATGATAAATCAAAGAAAATGCTAACCAGTATTTTAAATATGGACAGGTTTAGAGATCCTCTCCCAAAGAAGGAGTGAACAACTGCAAAAATTGGAAGTAGAGACTCAAAGGAAAACAAACAAACCATAAACAAACATTTCCTATGAGAATTACAAGAATACTGAAAAGAAGTGGAGCAAAATAATTTTTAAACAAAATGAAATCTCCGAAGGAACAAATTAGAAGAATAAATAACTTAGAAGAGAAAGTGGCAAACCTAACCCAGGTAGCACATCTTGAAAACCAAAATAGACTGTTCCCCTCTCCACCCCCTCCAATGACTCCATCAGACATCAAGAGATATGAGAACAAAATCAAAGACTGAAAAAAATAGAAGACAATCTAGGGTGTCTGATATCAAAAAAAAATCTGACCTAGAAAACAGGTAAGGGGAGATAATTTAAGAATCACTGGACTCTGAAAACTCTGATAAAAAAAAGCCTGGGGAAAACAGGCCTCTGGCTGGGAATTGTAAACTTGCCTCTGTCTCTGCAGGGTTAGCGGCAAGGCTGGCACCAGAGAGTGAGTGCTGGAGGAGGGGTTCTTCCATTAGAGGAATACCAGTGGGGGTTGAGATTTGCAGTTTCAGGTTTCCGAAAGATTCAAAACCATCTCCAGACACTTGAGCTGGATACCTAATATGGACAGGGTTTCATTCTACTTTGAGAATAGGTAGGTGCCTGTAAGAAAATGATGATGAGCATAAAGAACTCAATGGTTGGGACATTATTTTCCCTTTGGAGAGCACTGAATTCTAGCAGCAGCCATAGGCCTCTCAGTATGACATTAAGGAAATATAGAGGATATGCAATGAGGAGGCCACAGTGAAATGTTGAGCGTTCCCCAGAATACACACTGACCAAAGGAGTAAGAAACTGTGAGAACATGGTGGATCCCGTTAAATGAAGTGAGTGACATGACTCCAATGAATCTCTTAGCCTGTGAGGGCCTTGCAGGTGTGAAGCCAGCAAGAAATTGGTGCTGAAGTGCTTGGCCAAGGTTACTGAAAAAATGGAGAAAAGTCACAAAATGGAAAAAGATAACAGTGTAGCAGTTGAAGCTTCTTCACTAAAAAGCTTTAAAAAATGGAAGTTATAGAGCTGAATAACTCCAAGAAAAGGGCTAAAGACCCCAACACTTTATTTGTGAACAAAAGGGATTATCACCTCAAGAGGAACTTCCTCATTCACACAGGGAAGAAGACATTTGAATGTGATATGTGTGTATGTGATTCACACAAGTACTAAATGGAGTGCCACAAGCATGTACATAATGAGGAGAATCCCTCCCAGTGTGAATGATGTCAGCAAAGATTTCCCGGATAGATCATTCACTCAGACACAAATGGATGGAACTTGATGGAAATTTCCCCTCTAGGCATGGGGCCTAGGAATGTGGGATCAGTAGAGTTTGTGGAAGATCCTGCTCCCTCTGGTTTTTATGATGCCACTACTTCCCATACCTCCATATACCTTTTCTTTCTTCTTATCATGGAGAAGGGGACCAGGAGAGTCAGAGACTTAACCTGCATCAGAGGAGAAGGCAGCAGTTATAGTTCTGTAAATAATCTGAGATTTGGGGGACTGGGGGGTTTCTCTAGTAATTCCTGGGAAGCTTAGCCAATATTTGAACCCTTGATTTAGCCATGGAAAGGGATTAAAAAACAGTGTATCATACAGCCACGAACTGCACATGGAGAGAAAAGTGGGAAGAGGCGAGTGGGAATGCGTGTATGAATGTGCATATATATATATACATACACATGTATGAATATAGTGTGCGCATATACATACATACATATGCATGTATGTGTGTGCATATATATATATATGTATATATTTGTGTGTGTTTAATCCAAAAATGATTTTACCAGATCAACTATGGACATAGATAACTTGAATGTATGGTACCCCAGGACAAACCAGGGACTGTGTCAACCCCTACAGATTGCATTGTATTTGCATTTCACATGTTTTAGTGTTTACATGCCCTGTACCTCACCTTCTTCTTTGAGGCAGGTGGGGAGCTGAAATGGCCAACAGCTGATTTTACTATGGGCTATAGAAAGAAGTCTCTGGGAGACAGGGCTATAATTGGACATACGCAAGAGTAGATAGGTATCTACTTTCCCCTGGTGGAGTAGCAAGAGTTGGGCCCATGCATGTTAAAGGAGTGTGTGCGTGTGCGTGTGTGTGTGTGTGTGTGTGTGACAAATACTTGATGGAGCTGGCTCAAATTCCCTTTGGAGGAATCAGTGGAAGGAGGCCTGATGATTATCACCCCCCCTCTTCCTGGGGATTCTCAAACTTAAGGGTAGCTCCTATGTAGACTAAGTTTCTGATTGCCTTCCCCCAGCAACATGAACCATCCTGGTCAACTTTCTGGGTGTCAGGGAGATGAACTGAGGTTGCCAGAATTCCCTTAAATGTCAACAATGAGGAGTCTTAGGAGAAGCAAGGATGGATTTAAAAAGATAAACATCAAATACCTCTTAAAAACTGGAAGGTTTCTACCCATCCAGAAATCATGTGAATGCGTTATATTCTAATATATTCAAAGTCAGGTTGCTTCTTCAGATTTTGCCCAAGCAGCCTATGGAATGGGGAGGAAGCTAATTAGCTCCCTTCTTAATAAGGGTTTAGGACAGGACAGCTTACAGCCAGCACTGGTTCATAGGGAAAAGCCTGTGGCTAATGCCGCATCAGTGGGTACTAAGATTTTATAGGAAGTGGTGGGTGGATGGAAGGAGGGATGATGTAACCTGCCCACTCAAGCCTAGGATCTTCACTTATTGGAAGAAAGCAGAGAAGCTTGCAAGGACTCTTGGATTGAATCCTCACTGCCCTCCTCTGTGCTGCAGATATCACAGCTGAGAGAAAGGGGAGATGAGTCAGTTTACAGAGGAGTTGCTACATTAGTGTAGCATTTAACCAAATTCCTACATCTCCTCCATTTCCTAGCCTTCCTGTTTTTGTCCACTTCAGTGTCTAAGGGTTATGTTTACCCTATTACCAGCCCATAGCAGCTGTTTAACTACTGATAATGACCTTTAACCTGGGGACCAAAGAGGGAGTAGAGTCTCTTTGACTTCCTATTCCCAAGCCCCCCTTCCACTGTGCTACAAAGGCGTTGGAGCTTGTATTTTCTTCCTCCTTCCTACCCTTTCACACCTTCTTTAAAAGAAAATACCTCATTTTTCTGGAGGGGGAGGGTAGGAGGGTAGTAACAAATAGACAAGAAAATTTAAATAGCAACTTTTAGAAGATGTTATAAACTTGTATCTTTTTACTATTCAAAGTGCAATGTATGTTCTTTTGTGACATATTTAAAATATTTAAATAAAAGTGTTCTTGGAAAAAAAAAGTCTGGACACAATATTCCAAGATATCATAAATGAAGACTGCCCAGACATATTGGAAATAGAAAATGCAACAGAAAAATAAAGACTGCACCGATAATATCCTGAAAGGAACCCATATGGGAGAAGTTCCAGGAAAGTCATAATTAAAAATCGAAGTTCTCACATCAATGAAAGAAGTACTGAGAAAATGCAGAAAGAAACCATTTAACTACCAAGAAAAGGTAATCAGGATCACATAAGATGTGGTAACTTTTCCTAAAAATGAGAGAAAATCTTGAAATACAATGTTCCAGGTTAAAAAAATGTAGCTTACAAGAAATAACTTATCCTGAAAAGCTGAGTATCACCCTCTAACGTTTTTTAAAATATGGATATTTATTGCAATAGAGGATTTTTAATCATTTCTATTCAAAACCCAAAATTGAATAAAAATTTTGAAATACAAAGAAAAGAGTCAAGAGAAACCTAGAAAGGTAAATTTATTTGAGCAATTGGAAGGAACTATATGATAATATAGTGCTAACATTCTAGTAGAGGAAAAGAAACAAGTGTCCCTTCAGAATTTTAATAACTTCAAAAGAAATTGAGGCAAATTAAGGAAAAGTAAGAATTCATAAGCCCCTTACTAAGTGCAAGGCAGCACTAGGCTAAGTGATAGGAATACAAATACAGACAAAAAGACAGTCCCAAGTGTCCAAGGGTTTACATCGTAAGGAGGGAAGATTAGGAAAAGGGGGAACTGAAAGGTGTGTATGGGTTGAAGATATCTGTGTGGGAGCTTGTAAGTGAGAAGCAGACAAGAGGGAAAGGAACATTGTCCATTCTGGAACTTTTCTAAAAGGTGAGACTACCTCCTCCCCAGATCTCCAATGGAAGAAGGCCAGCACAGTGGAGAGATTGGGAAGGCTTTTTTGAAAGATAACTATTCTAAGGTGATATTCTAGGACCCAACATTTGAAAGAAATCCAGGTTGAAAGGCATTTGAAACATGAGAGAAAATTCCAGAAAGTCAGAAGCAGTATTAGGAGGGGTTTGTAGTTTGACTGGTCCGGGCCGCTCCCCAGATGGGAAGCCACTAAGTTAAACTAACCAAAGGGGCAAAGAATATAAAATAAGAAAAGTTGAGTTCCTATGAGAGATTTGATTTTGGATTTTTAAAATTTTTTAAGGGAAAGCAGATAAAAGGAATAAACTGGTATAGAAAAGAGGAAAGGGAGGTAAAACTTATTAATTCTCACTATGGGATACAAAATAAGAATATACAAACATGGAGGAAAGAATAGGAGAAGTGAGGAACAGCTTAACTTCAGTATTATCTATAATGTAAAGGAAGGTTGCACAAACAGAAAAACAATTTGCTGGAGAAATACATCAAACTCCAGAAGGCAACAAGCAGGGAAAGGGAGAGGAGGTAAAAAGGGGGAAGATGATATTAAGGAAGAAACATCTGTAAGCAAAACAAACTTCCAGGTCCTGAAGGCAGTGATTAAAAAGAAGGAAAAAAAAATAAAATGTAATAAGGTATCTTAGATTGCCCCAGCAACTCTCATCATCACACCATGGGTTTTGCAAATACAAGATTATTTCCTAATGAATATCTTATTTTACAGTAGATGTGCTACTGAAAATCTGAATATATGTAATTTGAGTGAATATTTACTAGTCATTTCCATTGTATTTTTGGAGATATGTTCTTATACAAGAAAAAAAAAAACTAATCTCTAAGCTCTAATAAAAATCCCAGTTAAGAGCACTATAAGGCCTTTTCCCAATGTTAAAAAAATTGGATAAATTTAAAAGTAATCTTTAAATATCACAAAACATAAACTGTTTTATATATATGTACATGTAATATATAATGTACATATGGATGTACATATGTGTGTATGCGTATGTAAAATACACAAACATATGTATATATGACTTTTGAGTTACATATTTCAAACAAGTATTCTTTTGAAACCAGAAGCTGGAAGTCAAAAGTTATTAGCTGTGCTAATGTTTAGCTTTTTGTTTCCTATTGTAAACAGAGCTAATTGTCTATCTGTTTACCTAAGGGCCATTTGGACTCAGACCACATTAAAGGGTGTTTGCCGCTATTGATTTGGCTTCAGCTACAGTTTTGTATTTAATTAAGGGGGTGCCTGGATTTATGTAGGGGTGTTATAAACACAGTTTCCTATTTCCTGGAATGCAAATTTCTGCTTAGTGGTTTTTCTTTAAATAGGACGTATCTACATAGTTCCATAGACTTTTCATCTCACCTTATACATTTCTAGTTGACATATTTGCCAGCCTGTTCTCAAAAAAAGGAGTGACTTTTTGCTGCAGGTTGAGAGAGTTAATGGTCAGGGTAGATATAGGGATAAACTTCTCTGCAGATAGTAAAGCATATAGAGAAAAAAATGTTATTAACAGGCAAAAGAGAAAAAAATGTTCGGATTAAAGCTGAAATTGGATAAGACCATTATTTAGATATAATTCTGCAATATCTGAGAGAAACTATGAATATGAAATAATCTTCATATAAGAGAATTAAAATGTGACTCCAATAGGATTTGGTGTTTGATGTCAGATTGAATGATCTATAGATAGTTTTAGTCAGTCAATAAGCATATTAAACACCTACTATGTGCTTGGCACTGTGCTAAACATTGGAGATATAAAGAAAGGGGGAAAAAGGTTTTTTGCTTTCAAGGAGCTTACAATCTAATGTGAGAAACAATATGCAAAGAACTATGTACAAACTATATTGAGAATAAATTCGAGATAATCAACAGAGGGAAGGCAGTGGCATTAAGGGATTTAATTTGCATTTTCCAGTATTAAATTACATCATTAATTTGCAGAGAAAGTCTTCCAATAATGCTCATGTGTGTAATTCTGAATTTCTTATGTGGAAAAAGGAATGAATATTATTGAAAAAGTGGGTTCTAGGTCCATATTAGGGCTAGAATAATGGAAGATATGAATGTTAAAGAGAACATTCCACAAACTCTAAGGACCTCCAGTCTAATTCCTTTAACATTTTATTGCATACATAGACAGGAGAACTGCTAGTTCGAAAAACTAGCTATTCCATTTTTCCATTGTCTATAATCCCAGACATGAGTTGCATTTAATCTGTTGCTTAGCTTATCTACGATGCAAGTAAATGTATATTATATAGTTGGAATCAGCAAAATTTAGTTGTACATCTAATTCTAATCTCCAAATGATACTACTTATTTTTTGGGGGTGGGGGTTGGGGTGGTATCTGGATTCCTCAGTGGAGAAACTCCTGACATGCACATGAGCAGTAAGGTTTTAGTGGCTTGTAGTTTTCCAGTTGCTTGGAGTCATGGAGTGGCTAAGTAACTTACCGATGGTTCCACAGTTAATATAACTGTATAAGCCATTGCATTTGAACCCAGGTCTTAGTAGCTCCAAGACCGACTCTCTATTCACTGTTTCAAGGTGTCTCTTTTCTATTTCGTATACACCAAACATATTTACAAATATTTACAAATCTTGCATGGGTGAGTATAGATCATTAGTATTTGCATATAGAGTGCATTCATATATTTTCTCAGGAAAGCATATTTGTTGTAAAATTAATAACTTTCTGGGGATTTTGGATCTTGCAAACCAGAATCCCTTTTACAAAACATCTGACCAGTGCTCTTTTCCCCTTTAAGTGAAGACTTGCGGTGCGAAAGAAAACACTACCTCCAGAGGAAACTCATTCCACTTGTAGATAGCTGTGATCACTTAGTTTCTCCTTAGCTGAAGTAGAAATTTGCTTTGTTGCAAATGTCACACTTCATTTCCTCATGGAAGAAACCCCAGAAATCTCAGATATTGTTCCAGTGGAGGATAAACTTCTATCAAGGTCCTGCCAAATCAGAAAGACTTTAAGTACAGTTTTGTCAGTGGCTCTTGGATCAGTTTGACTAATCTCAGAGATATTTGACGTGGGGGAGGAAGGGCTTCCAAGGGATGAACTTTACTTGTAGCTACTCAACAAGAGAGTCATAATGATTCATGGGGGAGAGGATGGCGACTATATCAGTGGAAGAAGTGATCCTACAAAGAAACTTTACATGTCACTGAAGTACTGAAGAAAACTGCTAATTGTAAATAGATGGATGGCCTTTTTTTTTTTTCCACATGGAGCAAGAGAGTCTTAGCAAAAAATCATCAGGAGTTGGTCCCCTCTTCCTTATTTTTCAAAGTCAGGGTCTTAACCTATTATGTACTTACTACCACTCCACAAAACTGATGAAAAGATCCAGAAAAACCTTAAAAGCTAGTGTTTCACCTCCCATATGGCCTTGGTACTGTGTCAAGCATGCAGTAAGTAGATGCTTAATAAATTCATGTTGACTTGAGATCCAAATTTTAAAACAAAGTCATATAAATTTCCCTTATCTGAATTTTTCTTATGGAAATGTCATGTGCAATCATAAAACTCTCAGTGCCAGCTGCTTCCTGCTATTCTTTATAGCACTTGATGATTGCTAATGACCCCCAGTTGTATTGGCTTCCTACTTCCTGTAACTCCAAGTTGGTCTCATCTAACTTCCCTGCATCACTTTTTGAGGAAATGAGGCTATAAAATTAGACTGCTTTGCATGTTATAATGTACCTTGATGCACTAATGGTGGGGAAATCCTGGGGAAATTTTGAGACTGGCAGTGTGTCTTTCGTTCTTTCTCACTCCTTTCCTTACTACTCTACCACTGTTGTTGGCAACTTTCCAACTGCTTCCACTGTGTGGCTTTGATCTCAGAGGCAGCATAGTGTGGGGTAAAAAGGCAAGAAATTGGCAATCAAGAGACTTGAAATCTAGTTCCAGATATGTCCTGCTTCTACAGCCTTTAAAGAAATAACTGTTGGTTCTTAGACAAGTCATTTAAACTCTCTGTGCTTCAGTTTTCTTGTCTGCAAAATCTAAACAAATATACAGCAGAATAAAAAATACTAAAGGATTATACTAGGGCAGGTGGGTGACCCAGTGAAGAGAGTTCTAAACCTGAAATCAGGAAGACTTGTCTTTCTGAGTTCAAATCCAGACTTAGACACTTACTAGTTGTGTGATATGGGGCAAACCAGTTGTATATAAGGTGAATTTTAGCATAAGTAATGTGGATTTTAGTGTGTATAAGTGAATTTTTGTTATCATTTCTCAGAGTTCAGTTTCCCAGGATCCACAGCCATAACACTCTCCAGTTCCTAGGTAATATATATATGAGTTCCCACAGTTATGTTTCAAAATATCTCCACCACGCTTGTGCAGAGTTATGTAATGGTAAATAATATAAACATCCACTGTGACTACACAGAGAGATACAGGGATGAGGTGATGTAAACTTGTGAGGCTGTTGCTGGCAATATGCCTTCTTTGTCTGTTGGCCTATAAAACAAGTGATCACTAGACAGTGAATGGAAAACCGTTAGGGTTAAATGTACAAATACTGTGTGTGTCTCAACTGGCCCCATTGAGGCTTGGGGGAAGCCTTAGAGTGCACAAGCTGGAATGCTGTTCCCGCCTTGATTGGCCCCCGTCTAGATTTGGGGTGAATCTACGTTTGCCTCAATTGGCCCCCATTGAGGCTTGAGGGGATTTAGGGTAAGCACAAACTATGCCTGTCTTGATTGACCCCATCGAGACATAGGGTTAGTTGCCACCCCCCCAACCCTTCTCACAGGTCCTTATGAGAAAGATGATAAGGGAATGCTGTAGGAGTGTGTGCTCCTGTCATCAGCAATCGTCTTCTGAAGAAAACTAGGCTAGAATAAAGTAAGATTATTAACACCACCCTAGTGTCTTTCCTGTCTGGCCAACTTAAGAGTGAACCTGTGCTAGCAGCCCTCAAGTGTGCTGTGTTTATCTGTCTTACACCAGTTAACACTGTTTGCCTCTCAGTAAAATGAGTGGAAGAATGACATGGCAAGCTATTTTAATCTGTTTGCCATGAAAACCAGAAATGGATCATGAAAGATTGAGACAGGATGGAAAACGACTAACCAACAACAAAAGAATTATGGTCTAATCCTCCCTAATGATATCTGTCATTTTAGAAGAGGACATGGGACAACAGAAATCCTTCAAGATTCTTCCCAACTTCTCCTAAGTCCAATGTCTTCTCTCCGTTATTTCCCATTTATGCTGCGTATACATTGCTTTGTGTAAATATGCTTTCTTATTGTCTCCCCCATTAGAGTATTAGCTCCTTGAGGGCAGTTACTGTCTTTTGTCTCTTTTTTATCCCAGTACTTAGCACAGTGTCTTGCATGTAGTAAGCATTTAATAAATATTTATTAGTTATTATTCTATCATAAAAATGGGGAGATGTTTGAGGGCAAGATGTCTTCCTAATACACTTGGCATCATTCCAAATAGATGAGTTCTTATTCAGAAAGTTGATCCTCTGCTAATAAAGGGGACAGGCAATTTGAATTGTCAACAAAATAGCCCCTTCTTAAAGAAATGATCTGAATTAAAACTACTTAAATGAGACCATAATAAAATATCTACAGAATCACAGTATCATAGGGGCATGTTAGTGTGAGTTTCTTTCCCAGTGTTTGGTTTATGCTAAATATTAAATTCCATTCCCCCATCTTCTTAGGTCCATCCTTTTTCTTCTGTTACATGATCTTCTTAATTAAATGTTTGTCTATATATGTATATGTACATTTACATGTATATGGATATGTACATACAGCTATCACTTCTACATCATGGCAGTTAAGGGTGCAGTGCCCTGGTGAAGTGAAAGATCTGCATAAAGGTTTTTGTCACCACCTCTGTAGTGGAGAAGATTGAATCATTAAGGTATTAAAAGATTAAATATGTTGATATTATACAATACTATACATTTATTTTATGCATTTTCTGAGTTTCTACTTTTTTCTATATTGTTTGCTGTCCTTTGCAGGTTGTCTACAGTTTCTACAAAACTTACAAAAATATTCTACTTAATTTCCTATGCTGACTTGTCATATATTGAAACTGCAGTGGGGAAAGTCATGATATGGAAGGGATAACTGAATACATATGTACATACGTGGTCAGCATTGTAGAAATGAATAAGCCTTGATAGCTCAATTGAGCAATTTTATTATTCAACAAGAGTCTAATATATGTCAGGATAGGTGCTAATGTCTAGAAATACAAAAATAAAAAAAATGCTATCTACCTATTTATTTCATTGTCTCCTTCTATGGAATGTAATTGAGGTCAGGGAGTGGCTTTGGGTTTGCTTTTTGTTTGTTTGTTTATATTTTCAGTGCCTAGCATATAGCAAACACTAAAATACTTATTGGATGATTAATAAATTTCTTGAAACCGTTTGTCTTTTAGGAGCTTACATTTTTTTGAAAGGTGGGGTGGATGTGAGATACAGAATAGAAGGAAGGCAAACATTATTTCTGCTCTGTAAATATCTTCTTTATATTGGAACATATGCATCTTGAGGGTACAAATTATTTTGTAGTTTTTCCGTTTCTTCATATCCCCAGGTCTTGTCACATTGCCTGGCACATAGTAAGTGCTCAATCAACACTTGTTCTTGGTTAACAACATCTGAATCTTCACGGAACAATCAGGAAAGGAAAGAGTCTCAGGAAGAAAGGTGTTTCTTGAGCTATCTCAAAGGGACCTAGGGATTGCAAAATGTGGGAAGGAAGAGGGAGAATGTTCCAAGACTCCTTTTATAGAAAGGTTTGGCTCTGGGGGCAGAGTCAAGATGGCAGAGTAGAAAGACACATATACTCTAGAACTTCCCCCACAGCCCATAAAATGCCTGTAAAAAATGACTCTCAATAAATTCTAGAGCAGCAGAAGCCACAGAACAACAGAGTGAAAGATATTTCCAGCCAAAGATAACCTGGAAGGCTGATAGGAAAGGTCTATCTCATGGGATGCTGAGCAGACTAGAACCCAGGTTTGGCTGCATTGCACTGGGAGGACCAGGACCTGAACAGACATCTGGGGCAGAATTGCCACCAGGGAGGGTCCCAGATACCTCAACCCACAAGCAACAAAGAAAGCTCCAAATGTTGGTGTAGGAGGGCTTTCACAGCTAGGAGAGAGGGAATGGGAGTTGGCAGCAGCAGCAGCGGGCTGTAGGCATCTACAGTGGCCAGAAAGCAACCTGGGTCCATTGTCCAGGAAGCTCAGCTTAAAGCCTCTGGCAATAGGGAGCAGCTGATCTAAACCTCAGCCCTCAGTAACAGCCCCTCCCCCACCCAAAGCTCTGTGAAATCGAGCAGCTGAGTTGAATCTCAGCCTTGAACTAGATACTGGGGAGAGGAAGGTCAATAGGACCCTCCACTTGAAAAACGGTTCAGAAGTCAAGTAACTGACTGGGAAAATGCCCAAAAAAGGGGAAAAAATAAGACCATAGAAGGTTACTTTCTTGGTGAACAGGAGTCTCCTCCCATCCTTTCAGATGAGGAAGAACAAGACATACTTTCAGAGGAAGTCAAGGCCTCTGCCTCCAGTGCCTTGAAAGTGAATGTAAAATGGGCTCAGGCAATAGAAGAGCTTGAAAAGTGAGTTGGCAGCTTGCTAAAGGAGAACCAAAAAATGCTGAGGAAAATTACACCTTTAAAAAGAGGCTAACTCAATTGGAAAAAAGAGTTCCAAAAAGCCAATGAGGAGATGGAGGCTTTGAAAAGCAGAATTAGCCAAATTGAGGAGAAGGTTCAAAAACTCACTGAACAAAATAGTTCTTTAAAATAGAGAATTGAATTCAGGGAAGCTAATGACTATGAGACAAGCTAAGCAGTTAAAAAGCAAAGCCAAAAGTTTGAAAAAAAAATAGAAGATAATGTGAAATATCTCATTGGAAAAACAACTGACCTGGAAAATAGATCCAGGAGAGACAGTTTACAAAATGAAAGCCATGATTACAAAAAGAGCCTAGACATTATCTTCCATGAAATTATCAAGGAAAACTGAGGGCAAAATAAATATTGAAACAATCCACTGTTCACCTCCTGAAAGAGACCCGAAGAGAGAAACTTCTAGGAATATTGTGGCCAAATTTCAGAGTTTCCAGATCAAGGAGAAAATACTGCAAGTAGCTAGAAAGAAACAATTTGAGCATTGTGGAAATACAATCAGGATAACATAGGATCTGGCAGCTTCAACATTAAGGGATCAAAGGGCTTGAAATAGGATATTACAGAAGTCAAAGGAACTGAGATTAAAACCAAGAATCACCTACCCAGAAAAACTGAGTATAATACTTCAAGGGAATAAATGGTCATTCAATGATACAAAGGACTTTCAAGCATTCATGATGAAAAGATCAGAACTGAAGAGAAAATTTGACTTTCAAACAAGAATCAAGAGAAGCCTGAAAAGGTAAACAGGAAACAGAAGTCATGAAAGGTTTTCTAAAGCTGAACTGTTCACATTTTCCTACATGGAAAGATAATATTTGTAACTCTTGAGACTATTCTCAGTATTTGAGTAGGTGGAGGGATAGCACACACACACACACACACACAAACATGCACACACATATAGACAGAGAGTACAGGTTGAGTTGAATCAGAAGAGTTGTTATTCATAAAAAAAATTAAGGAGTGAGGGAGGAAAATACTGGGAGGAGAAAGGGAATGGGGCAGGATATAACTCATAAAAGAGATAAGAAAAATCTTGTTCAATGGAGGAGGAAAGGGAGAAGGGAAAAGGGGAAAAGTGAAGCTTACTCTCTTCATATATGGCTTAAGGAGGGAATAACGTTCACTGAATTTAGTATGAAAATCTGTCAATAGGAAAGTAGGGGAGGAGGTGACAAGTGGCGTGACAAAAATGATAAAAGGGATGGCAAATGGGAGAAGAGAGTAACTACAAATAAACACTTTTGGGAAGGGACATGGTCAAATGAGGGAATAAAAAATAAGGGGGGGACAGGCTAGAGGATAATATAGTTAGTATTACACAATATGATTATTATGGAAGTCTTTTGCAAAATGACACATATTTAGTCTGTATTGAATTGCTTGCCTTCTCAGTGGGATGGGTAGGAAGGGAGGGAGGGAGGGAGAGAAGTTGGAATTCAAAGTATTAGAAACAAATGTTGAGAATTATTATTGCATATAACCTGAAAATAAGAAACGCAGGTAATAGGGTATAGAAATTTATCTTGTCCTACAAGAAAAGAGAGAAGATGGGGATAAGGAAAGGGTAGGGTGTGATAGAAGGGAGGGTACATTGAGGGAAGGGATAGTAAGAATACAAGGTATTAGGGAGTGTGGGGAGGGGAGAGATGGGGAGAAAAATTGGCCATGTTACAAAGTGATGTCAAAACAATTGGTATTAAAACAATTGACAGAATTAATTACTGAGACTAAATCAGAGACATCTTTAGTTTGGGGAAAAGAATTTTAGTCTAAGTTTCCTAGAGGCAGGTAACCTCGGGTAAAATTTGGCATTGATGGAAAAGTTAAGTTTAATTTACCATTAAAAATGGTAAATTTGATTTTATGATTGTTATTTAATCAGTAACCAGAACATGTATAGAAATGCATGTAAGCTGCTTAAGACTTGCCTCAAAAGATGTTCCTTTGCCAGTGTGAAATTATAGTCATATGTGAAACCTGGTCATTGGAACTTGATATTTTAAGATCCTATGGAACTATTAACTGACTGCTATTCTGAGTCTAACTCCAGGTATGGACAGCAAGAAAGGTGCCTCCAATCCATGATGCCAGTAAGCCTGTGAGATGCTGGTATGAACCACAAAAGGTGATCTCATGGGAAGGGTGGGAGAGCAGCTGTTCAGCCTGGGCTGAGGTAGGAGTCTCCTGACTCAATTTCCCCACTGAAATCTGGCAGATTTTAAGGCTGACTGGATGAAGTTGGCAATTTACTCCTCCTTGGAATAGACATGAAGTTGGGAGATATTGTTTCCCTGCAAAGTCCCTACACTTAGTGGCAATTTCCTGTAGTCAAAAGGTTTGTAAGCTTAATACCAGATCTGTTAAATTATAGATTGTTGGTAGGGGAACATCTGAGGTCAAGTCTAAAATTAAGCTATTAGGCTTAGGACTTTAGACCAGCAACAATAAGTTAGGGTCCTTTAATTCTTAGTAATAGTGTGGAGATAATTAGGTCAAGGGCTTGTGAAGTTAGCATACATAGTTATTGTGTCTCAGTTGGTTAATATTGAAAAAAAATTCATTTGTGATCTACATTGTAAATGCTTTAAAAGAAGTATCACCTGACCAAAAGTTGGAACTGTTTTATGTGATATGAACTGTGTTAAAAATAAAAAAAGTAAATAAATAAAAATGAAATAAAATAAAAGAAAGATTTGGCTCCTACTAGCTTATTGTGCTCTTCAAAACATCCAGAATGACTGAGCCATTGCTCCTTTATTGGATACTACCCCTTATAGTAATGGGTGATGTGCCCTTTTTTTCCCATGAATTATATATTTCTTGTTCTAGGCTAAAGGTAGCAGTTACTGTCCTGGACAGAATTGTCATGTCTTCTGTTGTGCTGTTCAGGTTGCAGGTTCTTAGAGACTGGGCTTGTCTTAATAGAGTTCAGTAGTAGATGAGTGTGGTGAGGAATGATGATGATTTAAAGACTCTTACCTAGCACAATGATCTGCAATTCAACCTTTATACAAAAATACTGACAGAAACCATGTATCCATTATAAAATCAACCAGGAGAGATTCTAGAAATTCTCTTGTTCAGAAATATTTTCTGTGAATTCCTATTACTAATTAGTCTTTGATTTGAGCTGAAAGAATCTGAGCTGTAAGGTTAATGAGCAAATACTTCATTGCACGCAGTTCTGTAAGAGGGATGAGATCCAACTGTGATCAGATTGCAATATCATTTTCTAACTTCATCAGTCTAATAGGTCCAGCATCTTTGACTGAAATCAGGTACTTTGACTTGCGGTAAATAGAAATGGTAAAGTGGTTCTGACAGTGTCCTGTTTAATGAATTTAGAAGCTATACCTAGATCTTAATAATGATCAGTCTCGATGAGTCAGAAATGTCTAACAGTACGCTAAGTTGTGATGATCATTACACTCATTGGTTGAATACTAGACTCCTGACATGTAATGCCTGGAGAGCAGTAGATAAGGGTGTTGGATTTTGAGCCAGAGGAACAGAGTTTACAGTCTGTCTTTGTTGCTTACTCTCTGTGAGACTTGCACAAATCATTTAATCTCTCTTGGCCACAGTTTCCTCATCTAGAGAATGAGGAAGTTTGAATAGATGTTGATCTCTAAGTTTCCTTTTCAGCTCTAAATCAATCGATAAGCATTTATTAAATTCCTACTATATGCCAGACACTATGTTAAGCTCTGGAAAAATAAGGAAAAGCAAAAGACATTGTCCTTGAGGAACTCACAATGAATCCGTGAAATTATGACATTTGTGGTCTCTTTTCTATGTCTAGAACTGGTTTTATTCTCAGCACAACAGCATATTTTTCCATGGAGTAAGCATTGGTGGGAAGAGGCAGCTAGGTGGTGTATTGTCCAGGCAATTTCGAGAGTGGCTATGAATGTCCTAGTGTAATTCTGAATCACAAAGTGTAACAGACTTTCCGTATAGAAGGCAGAAGAAAAACATTTATTCAGGCTCCAGAAAGGCAAAACCCAACACCAGAAAATGAAATCTGTCATAGTAACCAAGGTGTCAATACACATTAGCACTACAGGGGACAGAGGCATTTCCAAGCCTTCCTCTGCCCCTCACTCTCCTGGGCCTTCTCACAAACAAACACTCATGAACCTAGCTGTGCCTGCTTTCCTGTGTCCTTCCCAGCTCTGACTAGCCTGACTCTAAGCTCTGCTCCATTACATTTGGCACAAAGATCTTTTGTATTCATTATGTAGGTTGGTGGGGCAACTGGTACCAACAGAATTGTAACAGGGATAACAGAACCTAAGCATATGAAACAATATCTTAAGCAACTGGTGTCAACAGAACTTTACAACAATATATCAGGAATCACGCAAAATAAGCACATAAAATCTTAAGGTGGGGCTTGGGGAAATCCACCCTATCATTATATCCTCGAATGAATGGGCCCCAAAATCTTGGTGTAAAGGGCAAAGGTCTCTTTTTCTATAGGTACTTCCTGCTGAGATCGGAGGTAGAGTTGTCTCTGCCCCAAGAGGTCTGATTCAAGAAGTCAGTTCTTTAGCTGGCAGTGAGAGTTTGGTTGATGCCAAGTCCAGGTGTGATATATCACAGTCATGGACAGGGAGTGACATCCGGCTTAAACAATCCGGCATCTACAGATGGAGGGTACTAAGTCTGCAGAAAACAAATCTGACAAACAAGGTGAACAGATAAAAAGTCAAAAGGAAGCAAAGAGATAATAACCAGAACCAGGGTAGATAGGGCCAGCCATGCTTCTGGAGTCCATGAACCTATTGTCATAGTCTCATTCAATGTTGTTTACTGTTTCCTAGTTTGCAGTTTTGGGAGTCATCATTGTGGCTAGAGGTATACTTTCTTTAATCTGAGCTGGGGCTCAGCCAATTTGCTATTCTCCCTGAAGGTGTGACAAACTTGGATATAAGAGTTCAGGAGGATCTGTAGGGGCAGTTCTTAGTTGTCTATTCCATCCAGTATCAAGCTCCTTTTCTTGGCACATTTTGTATAGTTCATTACTTAGAATACCATCTATGATTTCAAAATCTACTCTAGCTCTCAATAGAGCAGTAAACAATTTTTTTCTTGCCAATCTATTCTGACTTTGAATCTGCTAGATATTTAGTCTTCCCTCTTGAGGAAATTTATCTTTTCCTGAGTCCCCTATGGCACTTAACTGTAAAATCTTATCCAGCACCTCTGAAAGAGGGTGCCCTATTTATCTAATTATTAGAGCTAAACTAGGTGCTTATAAGCAGGGGGAGCCATCTTTACTATCATATTCCTATAGCAAACTTCTAAGGGAGTATCCTAGTATGTGTCTTCATTTCTGATCATTATATCAGTCTTCATTATTTCCTCCTTGAACTTTCTTATACATTCCCTAAGTGAATACCAGAGTCTGTCAGCACATGTAAAATCAGTCGGATACTGCTTACTTCATCCTTCTGCATCCAGAGCTAACAAATTAGTTGTATTGTCGTATCCTTGCATATTGTAATCTCTAAAGGCTTGCTGTACAAAAGGATTCTGACTGATACATGTAAATTTCAAACAATCCACATCATCTGTAGATAATCCTTTAGCCCCTTCATCACTGATTCTTACCATCCAAGATATTAATGATTCTCCCATCCTTTGGGTGAACTGTCTCAAAATATTTGTGACCTTCTGCTGAGTAAAATTTTCAATTATCTCTCTAAACACTTTGTTCCCTGCTTGGTTCTCCTGTTTTCTTCCTATTATTGAGTGAGCTTCAGCCTGAGAAATCTCTTCCTGTAACATTGTTTCATTTTCCAACTATGACTTAGTTACATTTTCCACCTATGCACTCTCCTGACATGGTAACTAAGCTAGGTCTGTACAAAGGTTGTATGCACACTTCTTTCACCAGCCTTCCACCTTTTCTTAGCTGAATGAATAGCCTTTTCTTCCACCTGAGATCCTTCAGCTTGATTTTTTAAAGGACATCCAGAATGCTGAGATTTCCCTAGCAAACTAGCTAACTCTTTTTCCATCTGAATTTTTTCCTTCAACAGCTCATCTCTGCTTTTACACATATGGTAAATTGTTAATAAAATCTATACTCTCCTACACACTCCTGCCAATTTTTACCCTGGTCTTATTGGTATTCCTTGCAAACAACTTTCCAAATCTCTCAGTTCACTGTCCTGTAACCTTGGTTCCCAGTTCTCAGATGGTCCAGCACTTTTAGCCCATTCCTTTGCCAGGTAGGAGTACATTAAATCCTCCCATCTTGGAATATCTGTTTCTTCCTCTAAATTCTTTCTGCCTCCAAATAGAGATTTTTATACCCTGTGATCCTGTTTGTGACACCAAATGTATTGCCTAGGCAATATTCGCAGCACTGAGAGTGCCTATGAATTTGCCAGTGAATTCTGAATCACAAAGTATAACAGACTCTCCATATAGAACACAGAAAAAAAATTTATTCAGACACCAGAAAGCTGAATCCCAACACCAGAAAGCCAAATTCATTATAGTAATCCATAAGTCAATGCACATGACCACTGCAGGGGACAAAGATATTTCTAAGTCACGCCTTACCCCTCACCCCCGGGGTCTTCCCACAAAAAAACAAACACTCATAAACCTAGTTGTGCCTGCTTGCCTGTATCATTCCCAGCTCTGTCTAGCCTGACTAACTTCCTCTCAGCTCTACTTACCCTTCCTGTTCTACCCATTCTGGAAGCTGCTTCCACCACATGTGACTTAGGTTTTTATGTGATTTAAGCAGGTCACATGAGTCTATTAATGAATGGGAAAGATCTTCCCATTTAAATTACCACTGCAAGTGGATGGAATATCAGTTCTATGTGGCTCAGACATTTACTACCTTCTTCTCCCTAGACAAGTCACTTAACCCTGTTTACTTCAGTTTCCTCATCTATATCTGCTCATAGGTGTTCTGAGAACATGGTAAATCATTCCAATTTATTTGCTGAGAAAACTTGAAATGGGATCATGAAAAGTTGGACACAACTGAAAAGACTGAAAAACAAAGCATTATGGGAGACAATGAGCAGAACACTGAACGTGCAGTTAAGGATCTCATTTTAATCACAGCTCTGCAATTTATTGCCTCTATAACCTTGGGCAACTCACTTAATTTCTCTGGTTTTCAGTATCCTGATGTATAAAATGAAGAGATTGAATTAAATGACTTCTAAGATTTCTCAAGTCATGTCAACAATGTGTCAGACCCTGTACTAAGCACTAAAAATACAAAGAAGTGCAAAAAAAAAAAGTCCCTACTTTCTAAGACCTTATATTTTAATGAAAGAGACAAGTAAACAAATATACCCTGAAAACAATTAAGTAGATGCACAAGATATGCAAAATCTATGTGGATGGCATCTTGACCAAACACCTGAGGGGTCTGAGATGGATTCTGGAATAAATGGCATTTGAGTTCTTCCTGGCTTTAGCACTATAATTCTGTGGTTATATAATTTGTTGTCTAAATGAAAATTGAATTGAATTCTTCTTTATAGTTCATATTGTTTTATGTACTCAGAGATGTACTAGAGCCAGCTTGAATCAACAATATCTTTGCTAAATGTTCAGTGTGAGCATTTATATACCTTGAATATCCTTTACAAATCAGAGTATGATGTATTATTTTGTTGATCATCTAGATTTATGAAAGTGTTAGTAATGTATATTAATTTAAAAAGTGTGTTATGTATACTTTTTTTGTGAGAAATAACTGTTAAACATTTAGCTGCACATCTCTTTATGTAGTAAAGCTATGTATAGCTTGGTGAAAAGAAAATCTCAGTGGAACTGTTCCAGTAAGTTGGGGATCAGCAAGAGGAGGCATAGATGAATATAGATTTTAGTCACTGATATTGGAGGCATTAAGTTCCTATTAACCAATGTAGAGCTTAATCTTTCCAATTTTTCTTCTTATTGAACGAAGCTTAGGCCATGCTGAGAAAAGTAGCTGACTATTTCCTTTTGCATATCAATGAATTCATATAACACACATTATAATTTGGTCTAATAAATTGTGGATATATCCAATGTGGATCAATACTTCTAGCTACAGACATATAGGTGGTATGGATGACCTCTCTCTTTTTTTGGGGGGGGAATTAATACAGTACAAACATCTGGATTTACTGAACAGGGCTTCATGGTCCCTAAAGAGTGGAGAATAAAGTAGATGGGTAAGTATAGAGAGTTTTCATACATATCCTGCTCAGATGCCCACTGTCTTTGACCTTCTGGATTGTCAGGGTTGACAAGACTCGAAGACCCATGATTACTAATACTATGGAACCAATATTCCTTACCTAGCAAAAATCACAGGATGGTGGTTGCCAGTCTCTGTGTTTGGGGGAAATGCAGGCATCAGGGTAAGGCTTAACTAGGCATTTAGTATTTACTTTTAAATTATTCACTTCAATTGTCCTTTGTTGCTTCATCCAATTTTGAGGATTGGCTATGCAAAGATACAAAGTCAGGAGCTGCTGTTCAAAATTCAGAAAATAGTTAGTAGTTCAGTTTATCTGCAAAAAGATTTGGTGAGGGCATTGAAGGATAGGGAAATGTCTATACCTGGGAGTCAGTAGCTTGAAATGAGCTCATAAAGGTAAATTAGGCTGACATAGTAGACAAAGAACTTTATGTATTACCTTAAATATAATGGGGCATGATTATTGAACACATTTATATGATCAGACCCATACTTAAGCAAAAAAAAAAAACTTTGAAAACTTTGTGGAAGATAGCTTAGAAGAGTAGAGACAAGGTACAGGGAACACCGGAAATTATTACTGAAGTCTAACTGACAAATGGTGAAAAATTGACATACAGTAGTGGCAGTGTATATGGAGGGAGGGAGGAAGCATGTGGATGTTGTATTAAAGGTGGAATTGATGTGGATTGGACATTGAAATGAGGGAGAGGAATGAGTCAATGATGACTTTGAAGTTGAGAATCTGGATTTCTGGAAGGAAAGTGGTACCCTTGATAAAACAGGGAAGTTTGAAGGTGAGGGCAGATTTAGGGGAGCATAATGAATTTGGAATGCCAATGTGTGTATACATATATTTATTAAAATATAACTAATTGAGAAAATGTTTAAGTCTTCAATTCATTTAAATTAAGTGGGCCTGTGAAAGGCTGTTTGACTTCTCAATCCTATAAACCTTGATTAACCCGCTAGAATACAAAATGAGAGTCAAAGAATTTAGATTTGGAAGGGACTTGAGATCTAAAATAGAAAAACATTCTACACACACACACACACACACACACACACACACACACACACACACACATATATATATATATATATATTCATTTATTCTTTCATTAAAAACCCTGAGTGATGGGGGGATGCAACCCATTCTACTTTTAGATAGCTCTAAGAGTTCAGATTTCCTCAAAGAAAACCCAAACTTGCCTCTGCTGCTTGCTTAGCCCCACATGGACAAACGGAAGAAATATAATCATAACTAGTATATGCCTTTGAGAAGAAGGAATACCTCTAGTCCTTTTTACTGTCTATATGCTGTATAGTTTCAAATTGTCTGACCTTCTTGATCAGTTTCATCTAGGACTGAACTCAGTGATTTGATGGACCAAGGTAGAGTGTGACCTCTGTTGGTTGGAATAATAAGGCTCTTTATAGTAATATTAACTTCTTTCTGTCTAACATGTCATAATGTTATTTTAACCTTGTAGTCCATTGTACCAAAGATCTTTTTCAGATAACTCGGTGTTCAGTTAATTCTCCTCTATTCTATAATTTAGTGTTGTTGATTTTTGATCACAAATATAAAACTTTACATTTATTCTTTTTTGCATTTTACATTTCATCTCCTTAGATTTAGGCCATTGTTCTAGATGGCTGAGTTATTTTGGATACAACATAATGTCACTCCCTCCCAGATTTATGCCATATGAAAAACTGAAAACATGCCATATCTGTCTTCATCTAAATAATATATAAAAAATGTTAAATAACGTAGTGAATAACAAATCTCTAGGACATTCCAACAGAGACCTACTTCCAAGTTAACATTGAATATTCATGATTATGCTTTGTGTCCAGCCAATTATCCAGTTCTAAATCTAGTTAACTGAATTCCTTTATCCCACATCTTTCATCTTTTCCACAAAAATGACGTAAAAGATTTCCTGAAATGGTTGAAGAGAATCTAGGTAAAATTTTATATATATATATATATATATATATATATATATATATGACTTACAATCTTATTAAACTCAATTGAAAACAAAGGCTATAAGGTTAGCCAGGTATAACTTGTTGTTATAAAATAATGAATGATTAAAGAATATACCTTTTCAGAGGTGTGAGAAGCAGAGTGAGTCCCGAACCAGATTAAATGTAATTGGGAAATGTTTAACAAAATAAATAAAAATATAATGCAACACAAATAATGTTAATTTGTGGTTTTCTAAATTAATATACTGCCCATAGGGATCATTGCTAATTAGAGTTGATTCCACTGCTCTTGCTTTTTTTCCACTTAATCAGTTTCAAAACCATTCAGCTATATAATCATTTAGCTCGCTTCCTTCTATCTTCTTTACCAAGATGACAAATCTTGAGATGGTTATATTGATTCATCCACCAATAAAAATAACTGGAAGAATAGGTATTAGTTTTATTATTATTATGTCTGTTAGTATGGGAGAATCAGTCATCTGAAATGGAAATTCTACTTTTCTTTTAGTTTATTTTTTAAAGTCATATTTTGTGTTATTGAAAAAATACTTTTATGTCAAGAAAGCATCAAACCAGAGGACTCTAATTTGAATTAGGACTTGACTGATTGATGCCTGTTCTTTATTGACCTTCTTGCCATTTTGGAGCAAGTTTATACACTCTTTTGATGTGTCTGTTTTCAGCTCTATGGAACAAAATGCTCTCTAGGGTTGTTTCCCTTCATCCCATTTTCCTGCCTCCTTTTTTTGTGCTGCCTCCCCTCTGCCCTTCATTATATTGTAAGCTCCTTGACTTCAAAGACTATCTATATTTTTATTAATTGTATCCCACTTAGCACAGTGCCTGACACCTAGTTGGTGTTTAATAAATGTTTATTGGGTTGGATATGTTGATGGATCATATGAAAATGATCATTAGAATGATGAGCAAGACCACCCAGAGATAGATGCTGGAGTCTAGCAGAAGATCAGGCTTCTCCAACAGGAAGGGTTATTCTGGGAAAGGATGATCCTAGTGGATTCTACCATTTTGTAGATCTTTGAGCCTATGATGTAACTTGGCAAATGGGCAGGAAGTTGGACTGGCTAATGATTAGTAATGGAAGCATTTTGAAGTCTCCTTCTTCCAAAGGACTGAATAGCCATAGCCTCAGCTAGGGTCTTGACTCTGACTCTAGGTATTTTATTTATCTTCACTACTCTATCAAGATCCCTTCAGTTTTCTTCCTCTAATACCTGCCACTATTATTCACCTGTTCTGTGTAATTTTTTCAAAGTTAAAACGAATTAATGAGTTCCTTATGGATTCACATAAGTTTTTTTTTTTAGGAAATTCACCCCTTTTCCTCCTCAGGGCAAATGATTCTCTTTTGACTTTAGGATTTAGTTCTTGAGAGTACTACATATATCTTAGGTCACCTTCTTCTATAGAAGTAATAGGGTCAGAGATTTGGAACTATAAGGAACTTAGAGGTCATCAGGCCCAATAGTCTTATTTTACAGATGAGAAAACTAGGACATAGAGAGTTGATTATTTGGGTCTCTGGATCCTGGTTCAGTTCTTCTGTGGTGGGATCATAAATTGCTTTCCCAAATACAAGATAAATGTTTTGAGATAGGACGGATATTTTTCTTTGAATACTTTGTAAGATAATCATTCCCATTAAAAAGTTCCATAATTTCTACTTTATAGTCTTTGCAATTGTATAGAATTAGTACACCTATGTCTATTTCTCTCATTGCTTCTCAAAGCTATAAGCAATATGCCTTTGTGTAAATGTCAATTTTCTTTTAGATAAGGGTTTTACTTCCCTTATTTCAGCAGTAAATGGTTGGAGTGTTCAGTATCAAAATATGTGTATATATCTTTCTTTGTGGTTGTATCATTGCATCTGCTTATTTATTTTTTGAAATATTGTTTATTGTGAGCTTAACAAATATCAACAAACCAAAAAAGCATAAACATTTTAATAGACAAAGAACAAATAATAGTAACAACAAAAGAGAATTATTTATAATGCCAAGTGTAATGGGAACACTATGTACTAGGATTCCTCTCTCCTTACATCATATGGGCTAGTCTATTTTTTTCTTTCAAAGTCAACAAAGCTGTCCTCAGTACCTAGTCTTTTCATCAGAAATGTTTGAAAGTCCTCCGTGTCATTGAATGATCCTTTTTTCCCCTGAAGTATTATACTCAGTTTTTCTGGGTAGGTGATTCTTGGTTTTAATCCTAGTTCCTTTGACTTCTGGAATATCACATTCCAAATCCTGTGATCCCTTAATGTAGAAGCTGCTAGGTCTTGTATTATCCTAATTTGTTTCTTTCTGGCTGCTTGCAGTATTTTCTCCTTGACCTGGGAGCTCTGGAATTTGGCTACAATATTCCTAGGAGTTTTCCTCTTGAGACCTCTTTTAGGAGGTGATTGGCAGATTCTTTTAGTATCAATGGTTCTAGAATATCAGGGCAGTTTTTCTTGATAATTTCTTGAAAGATGATGTCTAGGCTCCTTTTTGATCATGGCTTTCAGGTAGTTCAATAATTTTTAAATTGTCTCTCCTGGAACCGTTTTCCAGGTTAGTTGTTTTTCCAATGAGATATTTCACAGTCTGCTATTTTTTCATGCCTTTGTCTTTGTTTCTTCATTTCTTGATTTTTCATAAAGTCATTAGCTTCCATCTGCTCTATTCTAAACTTTAAGGAGTTATTTCCTTCAGTGAGCTTTTGGATCTCGTTTTTGATCTGACCAATTCTGTTTTTTCGGAGCATTCTTCTCCTCATTGACTTTTTGGATCTCTTTTGCCATTTGTGTTAGTCTATTTTTTAAAGTGTTATTTTCTTCACCATGTTTTGCATCCCTTTTAGCAAGTAGTTGACTTGTTTATCGTGATTTTTTTGCATCACTCTCATTTGTCTTCCCAGTTTTTGCTCTAATTCTCTTACTTGATTTTCAAACTCCTTTTTGAGCTCTTCCATGGCCTGAGACCAATTCATATTTCTTGGAGGCTTTGGATGTAGGAGCTTGGACTTCGTTGTCTCCATCTGGTTGCATGTTTTGATCTTCCTTGTCACCAAAGTAAGATTGTATAGCCTGATTCTTTTTCATGCTTTTGCTCATTTTCCTTGCCTTTTAAGCAGCTTCCAATGGGGGTGGAGGATGTACATCAGCCTTTTGATTCCCCCCACAATCTGTGGGCCTAGAGCTTCAGAAACAGTCACTGCTGCTCCTGCCCCTGATGCTGCTGCCACAGGCTCCTCCTCCTTGTGTTCCTCCACCCTCCTTCATTCCCTGGGGCCCTAGCCAGAACTCCTCTACTCTCTCACACAGATTCTACAGGCTTTTTCCATTGATCTTCCAATTTGTCCTCTGTGTTTTGGGGTTGTGAGGTCTGGAAACTGCCGCAGGTGCCTGAGATTCAGTGCCTCTTAGGCATGCTCAGGTCCTTCCTATGCCTGTGTGGCCCACACTGGGCTGTGCTCTGCTCCAAACACGGCACGATACGCTTCCCAGCAACTGTCCAGGCTGTTGAGATGGAGATTTGCTTCCCTATGTCATTCTGTGGGTTCTGCAGTCCCAGAATTTGTTTAGAGTCATTTTTTACGTGTATATGGCTGAGTTTGGAGGAGAGCACTAGCAAGTCCATGCTGTTACTCTGCCATCCTGAGTCTGCTCCCTGCTCATCCTATAGTATTTCATTCCAATAATATACCACAACTTGCTTAGCCATTATCCCATTGATGAGAGAAATTTTTGCCATCACAAAAAGACCTGCTATAAATATTTTGGTACAAATTGGTTATTTTCACTTTTATTTGATCTCCTTGAGATGAAGACCAAGTAGTGGTATTTCTGGACTAAAAGAAACACAGTTTTATAGGTTTATGAGTATAGATCCAAATTGTACTCCAGAATGGTTGGAATAGTTGACAACTCCACCATTAGTATCCTAATTTTTCCACATCTCCTTTTATGATTTATAATTTTCCTTTTATGTCATATTAGTGAATCTGATAGGTATGGGATGGTATGTCAGAGTTGCATTTCTTTAATCAATGGCGATTTACAACATTATTTTCATATGATTATAAGTAGCTTTGATTTCTTCTGAAAATTCCCTGCTCATATGCTTTGAACATTGATCAAATGGGAAATGACTTGTATACTTAGAAATTTGCCTCATTTGAGAAATGAAGCCTTTTTCAGGGAAGCTTACTATATCTATGCATCTCTATGTGTGTAAGTATAGACATACACACATATATGTCTGTATATAAACAATATATAAAAAATTTTCATTCTTTCCTTTTAATCTTGGCTGTACGGGTTTTGTTGGGCAAATTTTTTTTCCTAATTTAATGAAATCAAAGTTATCCATTTCATATCCCATAAAGCTCTCTACCTCTTATTTGGTCATAAATTCTTAGTTTATATATAGATCTAAGAGGTAAAACATTCCTTGCTCCTTTAATTTGCTTATGGTATCACTCTTTATGTCTAAAGTGTACATACATTCTTACCATATTTTGGTATACAGTATGAGATTTTGGCATATGTGCATGTATTATATATATATATATATATATATATATTTTTTTTTTTTCTTTTTTTTTCCTAATGCAGTTTGAGATCTGGTACTACTAGTTTACTTTTATTTTTTTTCATTGATTCCCTTGATATACCTGACCTTTTGTTCTTCCAGATGAATTTTGGTATTACTTTTTTCTAGTTATAGAAAATGATTTTGGGTAGTTTGGTTGGTATGACATTGAATAAGTTAATTTACATACAATTGTCATTTTTATTATATTGTCTTGATGAATGCGTGAGCAATTAGTATTTCTCCAGTTGTTTAGGTCTGACTTTATTTGTGTTAAAAGGATTTTGTAATTGTCTTCATATACTTCCTAGGTTTGTCTTGACATATAAATTCCAAAGTATTTTATATTATCTGAAGTTATTTTAATGTATTTTTTCTCCTATCTCATCCTGCAGGACTTTGTTGATAATATATAGAAATGCTGATGATTTATATGTTTTTTTTTACATCCTGCAACTTGCTGAAATTGTCATTTGTTTCTCCTAGTTTTTTTTTAGGTGACTCTAAATATTCTACCATATCTGCTAAGAGTGATCATTTCATTTCTTTGTGGCTTAGTCTATTACCTTTGATTTATTTTTTTTCCTCTTATTGCTATCACTAACATTTCTAGGACAATATTGAATAATAATGGTGCTACTGGGCCTCCTTGCTTCAACCCTGATCTTGATGGGAATTCTTCTAGCTTATCCCCATTACAGATAATGCTCACTGGTGGTCTAAGATAAATACTTTTTATTACTTTAAGGAAAGCTCCATTTATTCCTGTCCTCTCTAGTGTTTTTAATGGTAATGATGTGTTTTGTCCAAAGCTTTTTTTCTGCACTTATTGAGATAATCATAGGATTTCTGTTAGGTTTGTTATTGATGTTGTCAATTATGCTGATAGTTTTCTTAATATTGAACGGGTCTTGGATTCCTTTTATAAATCCCAAAATGTCATATTTTATGATACTTGTTATGTATTGCTGTAATCACTTTGCCAGTACTTTATTTGAAATTTTTGCATCAATATCCACTGCAGAAATTGGTCTACAGTTTTTTACCCCTGGTTTTTGTTCTTCCTGGTTTTGATATCAGCACCATATTTGTGTAGTAGAAGGAATTTGGTAGGGTCTCTTCTTTGCCTGTTTTTCCAAATAGTATTTATGATATTAGAATTAATTGTTTAAATTTTTGGTCAAATTCACTTGTGAACTCATTTGGCTTGGAGAAGGATAGTTTGTTCAATTTCTTTTTCTAAAATAGGGTTATTTAAATATTCTAATTACTCTTCTATTAGTCTGTGCAAGTTGTGTTTTTTGTAAATGTTCATATATTTCATTTAGGTTGTGAAATTTATTGGCATATAATTAGGCAAAATAGCTTCTAATAATTACTTTAGTTTCATCTTCATTTGTGATATATACACCTTCTTCATCTTTGATACTTATAAATTATTTTTCTTCTTCTTTCCTTTGGATTAAGCTTATCAGTGGTTTATGTTTTATTTTTTTCCACATAAAAGCAACTCCTAGTTTTATTTACTAGTTAAATTGTTTTCTTGCTTTCAGTTTCATTAATTTCTTTATTTTATTTTTTATTTCCAGTATTAGCAATTTGGTATTTAATAGAGAATTTTTATTTTTTCCTTGTTTCTTTTTGTTAATGCCCAATTTATTGATTTGTTCTTAACTATTTAATTAATGTGTTAAGAGATACAAAATTTCGCCTAAATACTGCTTTTGCTGAATCTCATAAAATTGGTATGTTGTGTCATTGTTGTCCTCTTTGATGAAATTATTTTTCTTTGGTTCTTTGACCCACTCATTCTTTACGATTATATAGTTTTTATTTTCCAAGTAACTGTAATCTTTATTTCTTTGACTCTTCATTGAAAGTAATTTTATTGCCTTGTGTTCTGAAAAGCATACATGTAATATCTTGGTTTTTCTACATTCAGTTTTGAGGTTTTTATGCTATAGAACATGGTAATTTTTTTTCTGTAGTGCCATGCACAACAGAGAAAATTTATACTTCTTTCTGTTCCTATTCAGTTTTCTTCAGAGGTCTAACTATTCTAACTTTTTAATGATTCTATACATTTTCTTACATTTTTATGTTTGTATTTATCTATCTCTGAGAGTGAAAGGTTGAGGTCCCCCATGAGTATAGTTTTACTGTATATTTCCTCCTATAAGTCATTTAGTTTTTCTTAATGAATTTGGATGCTATACCACTTGAAGGTGTGTGTGTACATATATACATATACACACATGTACATACATACATACATATGGATGTATATGTTTAATATTGATATTACTTCACTGATGTTTTCTTTTAGGAACATAAAGTTTCCCTCTTTATTTTCATTAGGTCTGGTTTTGCTTTTGCTTTGTCTGACATCTTGTATCATCTAAAATAGAAAGGGTAACAGTTTAACCCTACTAAATCCCTTATGAGTCCTCTTTCTTCTTTCCTTTTTTAGTGTTTTTCCTAAGTCTTGTATTTGAAATTAAGTTTTCTATCTGACTCTGGTCATCAGGGATACTTAAAAGTCCTGTATTTCATTAAATATCCATTTTCTCACTTAAATGTTTATACTCAGTTTTACTGGATATTCGCTGTTGTAATCCCAGATCTTTTACCTTCTAGAATATCCTATTCTTAGTCCTCTATTTCTGGTAGCTGATAAATGTTCTGTGATTCATACTGTGGTGCCATGGTATTTGAATAATTTCTTACTTCCTGAAGTATTTTCCCTTTGACTTGGGAGCTATGAAATTTAGTTATAATATTCCTGTGAATTTTCATTTTGGGAACCCTTTCAGATGGTAATCATTGTATTCTTTTACTTTCTCTTTTACCCTTTGGTTTAAGGATATCAAAGCAGTTTTCTTTATAATTTAATTGAATATGATGTCTAGGATTGTTTTTTGATCACAGTTTTCAAGTAATCCAATGAGTATTAAAATATTTCTTTTCGATCTTTTTTTCAGGTTTTTGTTTTTCTGGTGAGATATTTTACATTTATTTTATTTTCAGTCTTTTGATATTTTTATTGTTTCTTTATATCTCACGAAGTCATGAACTTCCACTTGGCCAGTTGTAATTTTTTTAATTAATTAATTTATTTAAATTTTCAACATTCATTTCCACCAAATTTTGGGTTCCAAATTTTCTCCCCATTTCTCTCCTCCCCCCACCTCAAAAAGCCAAGCATTCTAATTACCTCTAGCACCAATCTGCCCTCCCTTCTAACATCCCTCCCTTCCCTTATTCCCATCTTTTCTTTTGTCCTATAGGGCAAGATACATTTCTATACATCATTACCTATATTTTTTATTTCCCAGTTGTATGCAAGAACAATACTCAACAGCTATTCCTAAAACTTTGAGTTTCAACTTCTCTTCCTCCCTTCCTCCCCACCCATCCCCATTGGGAAGGCAAACAATTCAATATAGGCCATATCTGTGTAGTTTTGCAAATGACTTCCATGATAATTGTGTTGTGTAAGAATAACTATATTTCCCTCCATCCTATCCTGCCCCCCATTTCCTCTATTCTCTCTTTGGACCTTGTCCCTCCCCAAGAGTATTGAGTTCTAATTTCTCTCTCCTCCCATTGCCCTCCCTTCCATTGTCCCCCCGTCAACTTGCTTATCCCCTTCTCCCCTACTTTCCTGTATTGCAAGATAGGTTTTCATACCAAAATGAGTATGCATTTTATTCCTTCCTTCAGTCGAATGTGATGAGAATAAGCTTCATGTTTTCTCTCTCACCAACCCCCTTTTGCCCTCCCCTGAAAAGCCTTTTACTTGCCTCTTTTATGAGAGATAATTTGTCCCATTCCATTTTTCCTCCCATTATATTCCTCTCTCACCCCTTAATTTCATTTTTTTAGATATGATCCCATCCTATTCAATTCACCCTGTGCTCTTTGCCTCTGTGTGTGTGTGTGTGTGTGTGTAATCCCACCAACTACCCAGATACTGAAAAAAAAAAGGTGTGAGACTTACAAATATTGTCTTTCCATGTAGGAATGTAAACAGTTCGACTTTAGTAAGTCCCTTATGATTTCTCTTTCCTGTTTACATTTTCATGCTTCTCTTGATTCTTGTGTTTGAAAGTCAGATTTTCTTTTCAGCTCTGGTCTTTTCATCAAGAATGCCTGAAAGTCTTCAATTTCATTGAATGAACATTTTTTCTCCTGAAATATTATATTCAGTTTTGCTGGGTAGGTGATTCTTGGTTTTAGTCTGAGTTACTTTGACTTCTGGAATATCATATTCCAAGCCTTTCGATCCCTTAATGTAGAAGCTGCTAGATCTTGTGTTATCCTGATTGTATTTCCACAATACTGGAATTGTTTCTTTCTAGCTGCTTGCAGTATTTTCTCCTTGACCTGGGAATGTTCCTAGGAGTTTCTCTTTTTGGATATCTTTCAGGAGGTGATCAGTGGATTCTTTCAATATTTATTTTGCCCTATGGTTCCAGAATAGAACAGTTTTTTTTTTCAAGGCAGTTTTCCTTGATAATTTCATAAAAGATAATGTCTAGGTGCTTTTTATGATCATGGCTTTCAAGCAGTCCCATAATTTTTTAATTGTCTCTCCTGCATCTATTTTCCATGTCAATTGTTTTTTCCAATGAGATATTTCACATTCTCTTCCATTTTTTCATTCTTTTGGTTTTGTTTTGTGATTTCTTGGTTTCTCATAAAGTCATTAGCCTCCAACTGTTCCACTCTAATTTTTAAAGAAGTATTTTCTTCAGTGAGCTTTTGAACCTCCACTTTCATTTGACTAATTCAGGTTTTTAAAGCATTCTTCTCCTCATTGGCTTTTTGAACCTCTTTTGCCCATTGAGTTAGCTTATTTTTAAAGGTGTTATTTTCTTCAGTATTTTTTTGGTCTTCTTTAGGAAGTTGTTGACCCACTTTTCATGCTTTTCTTGCATCTCTCTCATTTCTCTTCCCAATTTTCTCCTCCACCTCTCTTACTTGATTTTAAAAATCCTTTTTGAGCTCTTCCATGGCCTGAGACCATCAAATATTTATTTTGGATATTTGGGATACAGAAACCTTGACTTTTATGCCTTTTCCTGATAGTAAGCATTGTTCTTCCTCATCTGAAAGAATGGGAGAGGATATCTGTTCACCAAGAAAGTAGACTTCTATAGTTTCATTTCTGCCCCCCCCCCCCTTTTTTTTGGCATTTTCCTAACCAGTTACTTGACTTTTGGATCCTTTATTAAAAGTAGGGTATACTCTGGGGGTCTGTAAGATCTCAGTTCTTCCAAGGTTGTACAATCAAGTGTGTACACTGGTCTGGGAGCAAGAAAATATTTTTGTGCCCAGAATCTGAGTAATAGATTTTCCTCTTCACAACCACCTTGCCTCCAGTTACACCAAGACAGCACTGGGGGCTGAGATTCAGATAAGCTGCAGGGGCAAGGTTGCCATTCAATGTGAGATAAAGATCAGCTGCTCAAATCCCTCAGGAATATTAGATAGGGGCCGGGCCTCAACACAGAGCCTAGGTAAGAATCAGCTGCTCAGTTCTCCTAGGGGTTTTATGATCCAACAGTGGATGCAGGGTTGCTGTAGGGGCTGCTGTGGAAGCTGCAGCTGCCTGCCCAATATGGCCCTGCCGCTGCCTGAGGCCAGAGGTATGAGAAGGCCTTCTTGGCCAACTGAAAAAAAACCCTGTCACTGACCTTTGGCACCTGTGGGTTGACAGATCTCCTACTGTGACTGGGGATTCTGCCCCTGTGGCCTGCTTGAGTCCTCCTCCCACAGACACACCTAAATTTTTCTTAACAAAGACAGCTTGAGGGTAAATCTTTGTCACTTACCCTGGGGCCAGTTTGTGCTATTGCCCTAGGTTCAAAAATAATTACTGTCCCACTGATACTGTCTGAATAGTTATATAAAATTCGGGAGAACTTGTATAGTGTTGCCCATAAGATAAACAAGCACCCAGTAAATGCTTTAATTTTCTCTCTTTGCAAAATTCATGTAAAAGTCTTTAAAAGTCATGGTAAATTAGAGTTAGTGAATTTTTTGGCCAATTCTTTTCTGTGGCAGCCATGTAAAACAGCCTTTGTGAACCAAGGAAAATTATTTTGGAAACAAATCTGTCAGACAGAGATTAAAAGTAGCATTATACAAGAAGAGATAAAAATAATAGTTGACATTTTTAACATATTCATATACTTACATGCATGTCTATTTAGATACATGTGAACATGTATATGTACATATAAATATGTGTATATGTGTGTATATACATATATGAATATATATAAATGCATGTATAGGCATAAAATGCCTATACAAACACATGTTATATATACATTCACACATATATGTATATGTATGTGTATATATATATGTATATGTGTCTATGTACATTTTGAAACTTCTGGTACTCTAAAACACTATCTAAGAATTGCATGATTTCAGAGGTGAAAGGGAACATAGAGTACATCCAGTCCAACTCATATTTTCTTAAGAATTCCCTCTACAATATTCCCTTTTTGTATATTTCTAATTTTTAAAACTCTACATGAAACCTTTTAGGATCTCCTCACTGCAGGTGCTGTGACCGTCCCCCCACCTTCAACTTCCTTATTTCATCTTGTACATACTATTATTTCTCCACCCAAGTAAAAAGTTTTTTTAAGTGGAAAAACTGTTTCATTATTCCTATTGTTTTTGATGTCTCCAGCACCTAATACATAGCATGGCATATAGAAGGGATTTAATAATTGTTGTTGAATAGGAAGTTTTTTTCCTCTCCTTACAGTATGCCTACATTGTTCTCTTTTCAACTTCTGCCCATTGCTCCCCATTTTGTTTTCCTGGAAGAAGTAGAACAAGTCTAAACATTCTGTCATATGATGTCCTTCAAATACTTCACAACAGCTATCATGTTTCCACTAATTTATATCTTCGATATACTAAACACCTGCAATTTAGTCATGTCTCAAATCCAGATTTCTTTTTGGTGTGATAGACCAGGTCAAACAACAAAATGAGATAGAAGCAAAGACCAAGTTATCTGAGAGGAGCTAAAAGAGATTGTAGTCACTTCAAAGTAGAAAGGATGTGTGGTTGCAGAAAACTTTGAAAATCAAAAGCAAGAAACAATGAACAGGAAGAAGCAAAGAATAGCATGGGCTATATAAAATCTTTTCTGTTTCTTTTCTAAAGCAGTGGAAACATCTTGAGAAAAGGATCATGTTTCATTTGGCATTTGTCTATGTCCATTCAACTTTCCTTCTTTTCTTATCACAATCCTCCATCCTTTTTACATACATTTCCTCTCGTCTAGACTTTTATTTGCTGTAGTCATACCTTGCTTTGCTTGCTATCCTGAGACTTGATTTATATTTTGGAGATCTAAAGTAAAAGTACTTGGCAAACTCCAAAAGAAAATATCACCAGCACCTACGAGAAAAAAAATGCTGCCCTTTGAGTATCTTTTGGCAGCTGTTTGATCCCCCCATCCCTACACTAATTTTAAAATTCCCAACTAGAGTGTGTGGAACGCACTAATAAGGGATTGTAAACTGCTAATAACAAAAGAAAAAGTATGTGTAACCTTGGATATCAATGTAGCACTTGCGTACTTCAAAAATGAAAAGAACTGCAATTTCATTAATGTGGATATTTCCTGAGATAATGCAGATCACCACTTATCCATGCCTCCTTATCTTCTTTGATTCTTGTCTTCCCATAAATCCTTCCAAGGGACTCCATCCAATATTCTGAAAGGTCTTCCCCAGGATATAAGGGTACTATGCTGCAATAAGCCTATCTGTCATTTGCTTACCTGAGCAGCCACCCTTCTTTACCAGTTCTACAAATCTTTGATAATACCTTTTATCTTGGTTCTTAATGCAGTTGATTCTTAGCAATTCATTGCTAGCAATACACTACAGCCTACTTACACATAGCATATATTTATTTGTTACTACTTTTTGGGTGACCTACAATCTTTATTTTTCATCAGTTGTGATCTTTCATGATACACAGTAATATAGCATTAACAAAAAGAATTTCTGCTAAAGAGATGCACTTGTATTTATTTATCTTTATTTTTTATGAGATATGGTATATTGAAGTCATTTTTGCTTTCATGTTATAAGAGTTGACAGTTTTCTTTGAAATGCAACAACTTAATCTCACATGTTCATGTTTAATTTCAATACTTTCTTCTTTTTATAACCTTTGTAAGAAGCTTAACTGAGCTTGTACTTGCCTCTCCACCTTTTTTTCCTCTAATGAATTTATTTTTAATTTTCATCATTTATTTCCACAAGATTTTGAGTTCCAAATTTCTTCTATATTTCTCCTCTCCCCAACCCATGACAGTATGCATTTTGATTACCCCTTCCCCTCAATCTGCCCTCCCTTCTATCTCACTGCCCCCCATCTCTTATCTCCTTCCCCTTTATTTTCTTGTAGGGCAAGATAGATTTCTATATCCCATTGCCTGTATGTCTTATTTTCCAGTTGCATATAAAAACAACTTTTAACATTAGTTTTTAAAACTTTGAGTTCCAACTTCTTTTCCTTCCTCCATCCCCACCCACCCCCATTGAGAAGACAAGCAATTTGATATAGGGTATACATGTGCAGTCATGCAAAACACTTCCATAACAGTCGTGTTGTGAAAGACTGTAATTCCCTCCATGCTATTGTGCCCCCCCCATTTATTGTATTCTCTCTTTTGACCGTGTCCTGCCTGAAAAGTTCTTACTTCTAATTACCCCTCCTCCCATTTGCCCTCCTTCTATTATCCTATGCTTTAACCCTATCATCCTATCCTATTCCCCTTTCCCCCTTTCCCCTCTTATCTTCCTCCCTCCTACTTTCCTGGAGGGTAAGATAGACTTTCATTACCAGTTGAATTTGCATGTTACTCCCTCCTTAAACTAAATCCAATGAGAGTAAGGTTAACTCTTTCCCTCTCACCTCCCCATCTCTTCCTCTCCACTGTAAAAACTTTTTCTTTCCTATTTTATGTGAGAGATAATTTATTACATTCTATTTTTCCCTTTCTCTTCACAATATATTCCTCTCTCACCCCATAATTTTATTTTTTAGATATCATTCCTTCATATTCAACTCACCCTGTGCCCTCTGCCTATATATATAAATTTCTTGCCACTTTTATGTGAGATAATTTGCCCCATTCTATTTCTCCCTTTCTCCCAGTATATTCCTCTGTCACCTCTTAATTTTATTTTTTTTTGGATATCATCCCTTCATATTCAACTTACCCAGTATTCTCTGCCTATATGTATATAATCCCTCCAACTACCCTAATACTGAGAAAAGTCTCAAGAGTTACAAATATGATCTTTCCATGTAGGAATGTAAAGAGTTCAACCTCATTAAGTCCCTTATTATTTCTCTTTCCTGTTTACCTTTTCATGTTTCTCTTGATTCTTGTGTTTGAAAGTCAAATTTTCTATTAAGCTCTGGTCTTTTCATCAAGAAGGCTTGAAAGTCCTCTATTTCATTAAAATGACCATTTTTTTCCCCTGAAGTATTATACTCAGTTTTGCTGGGTAGGTGATTTTTGGTTTTAAGTCTAGCTTCTTTGACATCTGGAATATAATATTGTAAGTCCTTTGATCTGTTAATGTAGAAACTGCTTAATTTTATGTTATCCTAATTGTGTTTCTTCAATACTTGAATTGTTTCTTTCTGGCTACTTGCAATATTTTCTCCTTGACCTGGGAGATCTGAAATTTTGTTACAATATTCCTAGGAGTTTTACTCTTGGATTCTCTTCCAGGAGGTGATCAGTGGATTTTTTCAATATCTATTTTACCCTCTGTTGCAAAACATTAGGGCAGTTTTCCTTGATAATGTCTTGAAAGATAATAACTAGGCTCTTTTTTTGATAATGGCTTTCAGGTAGTCCAATAATTTTTAAATTGTCTTTCCAGAATGTATTTTCCAGGTTGGTTGTTTTTCCAGTGAGTTATTTCACATAGTCTGCTATTTTTTCATTCTTTTAGTTTATTTTTATAATTTCTTGATTTTTCATAAAGTCATTAGGTTCCATCTGCTCCATTCTAATTTTTAAGGAATTATTTTCTTCAGTGAGCTTTTGGACTTCCTTTTTCATTTGACCAATTCTGCTTTTAAGGCATTCTTCTCCCCACTGAGTTTTTGGACCTCTTTTGTGATTTGGCAAAAAAAAAATGGCCATTTTTAAGGTGTTATTTTCTTTGGCATTTTTGACTTGTTTTTTCTGATTTTCTTGCCTTACTCTCATTTCTCTTCCCATTTTCCCCTCTACTTGTTTTACTTGATTTGTAAAATCCTTTTTGAACTCTTCCCTGTCCTGAGACCAATTCATATTTTTTGGAGGTTTTGGATATAGGAGCTTTGACTTTGTTGTCTTCTTTTAGTTGTATGTTTTGTTCTTCCTTGTCACCAAAGTGTGATTCTGTAGTCCAGTATTTCTTTTTTCTGCTTTTTCCTCATTTCCCCAAGCAATTACTCAACTTTTGAGCTCTTTGTCAAGGTGGTTCTCTCTTCTAGTGGTGTTTGAGGAGTTTCTGTCAGTTTCTTGATCCCTTCACCATCTGTGGATCTAGAGCTCCAGAAACAGCTGTTGCTGCTGCCATTGCTACTGTGGCTACTTTGGCTGCTAACGGCTCCTTCACATTCTTCACTGCCGTGGTGCTGGGGCTGTACCATATTACTCTCTCACACAGGTCTGACAGAGTTTTCACACTGAACTCCTATACTGTTCTCAGTTTTTGGGGTCAAGATGTCTGGAAATTGCCACAGCTGCCAGTCATTCACTCTCCCAGAGGCCTGCTCAGGCCCTATCTATGTCACCACAACTCATGCTGGACTGCACTGTGCTCCCAGCCTGGTATGATAAACACTTCCCACTAACCTCTCAGGCTATCTTGGGCTGGAGATTTGCTTCACACTGTCCTTCTGTGGGTTTTAATGATCCAAAATTTGTTTAGAGTCTTTTTTATAGGTATTTGGGGGACATTTGGGGACAGTTCAAGCATTGCTGCTGTTAGTCTGCCATCTTGGCTTTTCTCTGATGTATTTGTATTTCAATGAGAAATCTGGCATCATTGAGAATACTATACAATCACACAAAGTCAGTGCAGTCCATTCTCTTTATCTTTAATTCATGGTCTAATTGTCCCTCTGAAGTATATCTATAATAAATGCGCTCAAAGACCAACTCAGTGGGCTGTCCATCCAACCACAAACAGTAGTCTGGATAAGAAATATTCTTAGTTGGTTTGGTTTTTCCTGTATGTATTGTTACACTTTTGAGTGATCCTGAGTCTCATAGGAGGATGATAACAATCACTCTTTTTTTGTTTGTTGTTGTTTTCATTAATATAAGTTGTATTGAATTTATCAGGGTACATTTGGAAAAGCATTGGTATAGTTATGCCACAGAAATCTGACATTTGATGACAAACTAGAATATACTGTGGTGATTAGAAATGATGCTCCAGGTACTTTGGACTAACTGAATTTCCCCGAAGCCTCTAAGTTTCCTTAGGATCAACAGAAATTAACAGTGATCTGACTCCTTTTGTTTTCTAACTTCCTAAAAATTAGATCTATGTAAAGAGGGAAAATTCCTTAGGAAGTAGTGGGTTCATTCTTTTTGGAAATCTGGAAACTATATGGCCACCTTTTACTTATGGGATAGAAGAACTTCCACCTCGAATAGCAAGAGCATTTTGTGAAATGATACAATGTTTGCTTAAAGCTATTAGACACTGAGGTAATTAGAAGATAGGAAAATTTAAGGTCTAGTACAAAAGTGTTACACCAAAGAGACAACATGGTAGAATGTGCAATTAGAACCCCGGGTTTCAGATACAAGCTCTACCAATTACTATAAATGTGTCCTTGGGCAAATCATTTTACCTCCTTAGTCCTCAATTTCTGTGTTTGTAAATTAGGTAAAGAAACTTGATAACCTTGATGGTTTTTTCCAGCTTTAGTTCTATAATCTTATAATTTACCTGAAGGGAAGGGAATAATAAGACCAAAAGGAAGGGAGAATACCATGGGGAACAGAGTATAATTGGGACACAAGCCAGGAGTTCCAAAGGTCAGAACAATGATAAAAACAGTGTAAAGACTTTTTAATCTTTATATAATAGGAAAGATCAAAGAACAGATAGGACAGCTGCTCAGGGGTGGATGGCAGGATTGCTCCGTGTATTTTTCTCTGTTTTTTCTTCCAAAAAAAAAAAAATGGTCTCAGACTGGGAAGCATAGAAGCATAAAGATTAAGAGGGAATTGAAATCCAAGATGAAGAGATATGATAATAAGAGCACAACTGTCTTCTCTAAGTTCAAATCACCAAGTCCAGATGTGCTTTAGCCAAGAGTAAAGAGCTAAAAAAAATTATTTTAAGCTACTCTAATTAAAAAAAAAGAGTGAATATGCAAGAGTTGCTTCAGTATTGGATAGGAGTAAGTATTCCAATTTTTAAAAATAAACAAACGAACAAGGGGAGAGGCTGAAGTTTCAAAGCCATAAGCTAATGAATTTCACATCAGTTGTTTTTTCTTTACAAAATTACAGCATTTATTATTTTAAAATCGTGGGTCCTGCGGAATTAGAAAAGAAAGTGGAAATTCTAAGATTGCCATGGCTTCATAACAAATAGGTTATGGTTGGCTAACCACATTTTATTATTTTTTTGACAGGATTACTACATAGGTATAGCAAATGAACTCTGCATGCTTAGATTTCACCATACTTTACAAAATATTTCATGCTATTCTCAAGGACACTATTTAAAAGATTTACATTTGAGGAGTTCTTTTGGGTAGATTCACACATAGTTTAATGACTAGATTAAAAATTTACTATTTAATAGAATAATATCATGGTGGAAGGAAATCTCTAATGGAGAAAAGTCAATTGTATCAGGCTGGTCTGCATTTTTTTCAGTGACTTGGAAGAATATATTGAAGTCAGTGCATATAAATATCAGATATTGTTATTAATCTATGTTTTCACTTTTCATTTAAAAGATTTTTATCCTCACTCATCATTCCTTTTGACCTGCTTGTTGCTTTTGATTCTGTATACAATTGTGTTCTATTCAGATTTTGTTATTTTCCTACTTCTTTGTCCTTTTTCAATCAGCTGTGATGAATCATTCTCTTTCTTTGTTCCATTAAATATGGCAGTACCCCAAAACTCTTTCCTGGTTCCTAATTTCTTCTTTCTTTGTACTCTATCAGTGATCTCACCAGCTCCTGTATGTTTAGTTATCATCTCTGAGCAGTTAGCTCCCATAGCAATGTGGGTAGACAATAAGTTGTTTTTCTTTTTTTTTGAACAAAAGCAAAAGAGTTTTGTTGTTGACAGAAAAACATAACAAAGATAGAAATTCAAACTAAGAGGATGAAAAATAATGATCTTGTTTCATTAGTCTATATTTTCTTTCTACTATTTTGGATGAAATTAACTTGCAAGATAAGCCAGAGAAGCTCTTGAGAATGTCCCTAAATAAGATAGATGTCTGCAACTCATGCCCATTTTTTCTCCACCCAGACTTAAGAGTTTATTAGGTAGATATGGTGGCTATGACTAAGGAATTGTCAAACTGTCCTTATCAGGGACTAGTTATAGCAAACTAGCTAGTCAACAAACATTTTATTAATTTTACTGTGCTCTAGACATTCCGCTAAGCATTGTCAATCATAACCTAGTTTATTGGATGGGAGATGGCCAACACCTGGCCACAAAGAGACAAAGCCCAGAAATTCTAGTAGGGAGCAATGTCTAATACACTATAATAACAATCAGTCATCATGAAAGCACCACATCTAGTAGAGTAATGCTCTGTGTACATGGTTAAAATCACAAGAATCCCTAGCACACCAGCCGGGACCAGCACAGGAATGTGCCCTGTGGAGATTCTAGATGTAGTAGAGAACAGTTATAATGGTTATAATAGTTCCATAACCATTATATGTGTTATTTCTTTTTGCTTGCCTCTTGATCAAAACTAACTCTTCTTAAAATTTTCCTATATCTATTGAGAGCATCACCATCCTTTAAGATGTCCAACTTCACAACTCAAAATCATTTTTAAGTCTTCTTTTTTCCTCATCTACATATATCTAATCACTTGCCGAGTCTTACTGATTCTATCACCATAACATGGCTTTATTGATCTCTACATTTATGTGCGCTTTATCTTAATATAGATTTTCATTACTACTCCCCACAGTCTCCTAATTCATCTCCCCAACTTAAGCTTTTGTTTCTCCAATTCATCCTTCATGTATTTTGGCAAAAATGATGTTGCTAAGCACAGAAATCTGATTATGTTGCATTCTTACCTAAAATTTTGATAGCTCGCCCTTTTGCATAGAATATAAAATGTGAACTCTAATTTTGGCAGTAAGGCTTCCATAATTTGGTGCCATTTTAAATTTCCTTATTTCATATTGTGCTCCCCTTCATATCATCTACATTCTAGCCAAAGTGGACTATGTTCCTTTCTAACTTCAATCTACCATCTCCCTTTATTCCTGTGTACTCATGCACACTACCCAACTTGCTCTCTCTGTATTCCTACACACCATCCTACCCCATACATGAAAAATTTTATCTTCCCCACTGTACCTATCACTATTCTTTCCTCTGTTCATGGCAGCTCAGGCATAAATTTCTTCTGTGAGAACTTACTTATCTTACCTCCCTCTGATAATAGTGATCTCTCTTTACACAATTTTTTTTCTTGCAATAGTTTGCCTGGATGCATCCTTTTCACTTAATATGTTCTGTTTTATTAAAATAGTCTGGACTTATGATTTCATTCGTTTTGAGAGTTTTCTTTACAGATTCATATGCCAATTTAGATCATCCTCTGGCACTGAGAGGCTAATTTGATTTGCCCTGGTTACATAGACAGAGACGTAGACAGAGCAGGCATTAGAATCCATGACTTCTTGATTCTAAGACTGCCTCTCTATCCGTTACTTTATGTTGCCTCTTTTACCATATACTATAATTATTTATGCCCTTTTCTGATTCCTCCCATTAGGTTATAAGCTCTTTGAAATCAGGGAAAACATGCGTTTGCGTTTTCATCTTCATGTTCCAACCATGTAGTATCATGCTTTATGACTGTTTGACATTTAATAAATGATTTTAATGTAAGGCATCATGGGTTTTGCCAATATATATTGATGAATCTAATGGATACCTTATCTCTAGAATCTTCAAGGCAGATCACTATTTCTGCTTTAAGGGGAACAGGCAAAAGACTGTGACTGGGCTCCTTCTTGAACATATTTCTAGGAAAGATATTGGGCTATATCCATCCCCTCACCTTGAATATCTATCTGGTTGAGAGATATGAAGTCCAAGACAAAAAAGGCACTATTTCTCTCAAGAGGGAGGTTAGCCTTAGTTTATACTCACCAGCTTAGCTCCTTCTTATAACACTGCTTACATAAAAGGCCCTCACCTATAGAGAATACAAGAAACCTATTTACCCAGACAAATAGCAGACAGAAATCAAGGTTATACAGATTAAAATATATCAAAGAATACATCAAAGGGAGTAAGTTCGTCAGCTGTTAGTGAAATGAGATCTCAGCTCAAACAGGGAAAGAAAGAATATTCTTAACCAAAAAAAGGTCTTTTTTAGAAGTCTCTAGAATTGAAGTTCGGAAACTTCATAGGGCTAGTTTCCCATGAATGTTTCTTTCTTTTTTCCCTAGAGCATCCTCTGTATACATAAATCTCCATTGAACATCTGGAACAAACTCAATAGGACTCATACAGGTATATAGTCATTCTTAGCATTATTTCTACCTGTCAGAAATCATGCCTCCTTCTACACATAGAGCAGCATATACAATACCTCAGGCTTATATAGCTGCCAGGTTACATTAAATTGAATTTATTAAGTTGAATTCTTGTAACCCTGAGTGGAAGTTGTAAAAGGGCATATTTCAGCTCAATATAAGAAAAAAGTTACTAAAAATGAGAGTCAGGCAAAGGCAGAATTGTCTATTTAAGGAAATATTATATTTCTCAGCATTAGAATTCATCAAGAAGACAGATGGTTACTTGTTGGGATATTATAGAGGGGTTTATTGTTCAAGAATAATTTAGATTTGGAGATCTCATGTCCCTTCCAACTCTGGGATTTTGTGAGTCAAGGAACCAGAGATGGAGGAATTCAGTGAATGAACTGTCTATATAACTACCAAAGTCAATGGGAATTAGCATGGCCAGAATGAGAATTAGAAATAAAGCATCACTAGTAACAGAGATAGGGATCCAGGTCTCAAGAAACAGGACGTGAGACCTGTCACTGTCAAGACAACTGTAGGGTAGTGGTCCTGGAACTTTGGAGATACCTTTCATGATGCTTGTTTTGCTAAAGTTACTATGTGTTCTTTCTTCATGTCTAATGAATTGCTAGACTTATAGATAAGGTGTTTCTTATCTTTCAAACGCTGAATAAATATAGGTAACCATTAATAGTTTGGAGGCGACAACCATACCTTAATAATAATGATGATAAGTAATTGACATTTTATGACATTCTAATTTTTCATAGCACTTTGCATACGTTATTTTCTTTAGTACTCTCAACAATGCTGTGAAATAAGTTATAAGTTATAGTTATCACTCTCATTATACAGATGAGGAAACCGAGACCTCAAGAGGTGCAGGGCCTTGACCAAAATCACACAGTTAGTAAATGTGACTGAGCTTGGCATTTCAATATTATTCTGTATGCATCTTGTTTTTACATAGCTATTTGCAGATTGTCTATTCCATTAACTCTAAGCTCCTTGAAACAGGGGCTGTTTTTCCCCCTTTTCTTTGTATTCCAGGCATTCAATATGAGGCTGAGGAATAGGATTAGCATTTATTAAGCACCAAACATATGCTAGATATTGTGCTAAGTGCATTACAAATATTATCTCATTTGATACTAACGACAACCATTAACTGACTATAAACTGTGTCATACTGCCTTAGCAAAAATTCTTGCACCATCAGAACCAATAACAACTCTTAGTTAGATTAAGTAAGAGATTTGATAGAGAGATCAGCTAGCATTAGCAAAAGTAGCAGACACTGTTTCTTAATAGAGATCAAGTGTCCAGTGTGTTGTTGGTTATGAGAAGCAAAATTTACTTTATCTTTTTGGGCAGTTGCAATTCATGAAGGATTTGGAAGGGGCAAAGAGGCCACGCAGAGTAATGATAAGGTAAATGCCCACAGACTCAGATACCTTCTGCCAGTTTCATATTTCCTAAGTAGACTTAAATCTGTCCCTTGAGGGTGTGGAAACTTCAGAGGCCTTAGCCTCTGACAACAAATAGATTTACATCATTCAGTCAGAACAATATTTTGGCTCATAATAGCATATCTGAATACATATAGTTCAAAAAAAAATTCCTTAACAAATTTTAACCAACTACTTGTGCTCCAATAAGAAGCAACTTGAACTTTGTGTTACTGTAATTATTGCAAATAAAGTGACAGTAGATTTGGAAAAGAAATATACAAAACAATTCTCCCACCCCACTGCCATGAAGACTAATGACAATAATTAAGAAGCATAGATTAAATGATGAGGACTTTGATGGAGTAAGAGTCAAGCCATCCCATCTGGAAACAAGAGAATTTATGTCTAAATTTAGCACTTAAAATGTTGGGAAAAAATTAGAGAAGCAAGCTTTTAGATTGGAATGATAGAATTTTGTGTTATCTTTTTTCTCTTTTCTCATTTTCTGTTTGGAATTTTATATGTTTTGGACTAAGAAAAAAGAAGGAAGTTTTATTTAATTAAAAAAAATGTCAATGAGACATTTCCAATTTTGATTCAATATGATTCAAGGCTTTTAGTGATTAAATAATATTTTGATGATTCCTTGATATGATGTAAGTTTGTCTAGTGAAATAGACATGACTTCTCCATATATTCTTACTTGTCAATATATTCTTATATTTCCTTCTTACTCATGTCTTTCCACAAGACCTCTGTATCAAGCCAGTACTCTGTTCTTTTGTGATTTTAGGGTTGCCTTTAAATCTCATATATCAATTATTTCTCATTCTTCCCATATGACTGACCAATTAAGAATTCTTGGTTACCTTCAAGAGTCAACTAAAGGATTACTGTCTTCATGAAACCTTTCCTGGTTCCCATACCTTATGAGACAGCCTTACCTCCAAAATACTTTATGTTAATTACATATAAATTCTGAATATAACCATATATGTAAGTAGTGTCCCTCCTCCTCCCTCAATAGAATACAAACTCCTGTGGGAAGGAATTATTTCATTTACTTAATGTCCCCAGCACAGTACCTCACATGTATTAATAAACTGAAAAATATTTTTTTTCTTGCTTGACTGATATTAACTATTGTTGATGTCTCTTATACTTTATCTTCTGCAAAAGTTGTGAAATGATTCAAAAGTCTGAAAGACATAGTTCTGTGTAATTTAACCATTTTATTAATAAAGCCAGCATATGTATTAATAAAAGGATGGTCATCTGGCCCTCTCTCTTAGGTCAATGACCCCTCATGGTGGTGGGTTCAGTTTATATGACCTTCATAGAGTACGTGTTCTTAAAGGGTGGCAATCAACTTTGATTGATTAATAATTATTGAGAAATCTAATATTACAATGAGAGGGTGAGCTATATTACATTGAGGGACTTGGGGAACATGATGTGAATCACCCAAATCTTGGTCAAAAGGATTATCAGTTTCCATATCACTTATCTAATACAAGGGAGAATCAACAATTCCCTAGACCTGTCTGAGCAAACACAAATACCCACTAGGCCAAACTTATAATTTCTTTTACTGCCTGGTTAGATGTTGGCATGGATAAATTTCTGCCTGAGATTTCCCACTCTGGCTGATTTCTGGATGGGAAAAAAAGAAAGGGGAAAACTTAGTTCTGATATAACAATTATTAAATACAAAAGAGAAATATTCATTTCTCATACTGGTGAAAGTCTGAAGTCTACTTACATGCTTCCTTTTAGTTTTTGCTGTTCCTTAGGTTACTCATAATTTTGAATCTTCCTTAATTAGAGTACTCTATGATTCATAGCTGTACAGCATCACAGCCATAATTCATAGCTATATAACCACACAAATATAATGTATTAACTATATGGGCTTCTGTGGCAATGACAAAAAAACCCAAAATTAGTAATTAGATGAGACCTATGAACATGAGACTTCAAAGGACTATTAAATACACAGGAAAATTAACTTATAGGTTATGCAGTATAAACAACTGCTGTAGTCAACACATGTTTATTAAATGCCTACAGGAAGATGACAGATAAAAAAGTAATAATAACCATAGAAAGTTCCATTGATCTATGGAATATACAAACTACCGAGTGAATTTGACTACCACAGACTTAATTCTATTGAGAGCAAAATGGAAAGGATGAGCCCAGTATTTAAGGAAGATAACATATGACAAAAAAATACTTAACTCCTATTTAGTTTTGATCTTCCACATCTAGGAAAATGGATTTTGAATGATGAAAGGTAGAATTATGTAACTATAGTAATAATTTAAATTTATATATTGCTTAAAATTTAAACAGTGCTTTCACTGTAGCAACTCTGATTTAGAGAGGCTACTTATTATAATTCCTATGTCATAACAGAGAAAATTGAAATATAGCAAGTTTTGACCTGATCAAATTTATGATTTCAAGTCTTGGCACTAATTCTATTTTTCTTCCCCATATGACTTTACTAAAGTATAGTGCAAAAGTGTTGACAGCATAATACCTGATTAGCTTTAAATGTGACAAAAAAGTCTTTGGACTCAATTTCATATAACTGTGAAAGGAAATTATAGACATGATCTTAACCTTTTATTAAAATTAGTTGGGAAATTTATCCATCAATTTTTAAAATTTGCAATTAGTAAAATAAAGTAGAATTATATGAACTCTTTAGAAAATAATAATGTTTTACTATACCCAATATGATTCTCAAGCTCTTTATTGATAAAAAGCAGCTAATTATTATTTAATATCACTTCTCTATTTAAAAACTATTCCAAGTAGACTAATTCTGGAACAAACAGAATTACATTTTTTCTACTCTTATCCAAGTCAAATTATTAAGCCACCTTAAATTAGTTGCTCTCTACCTGGATTTTCAACTTCTAGAAAGGGTAAGCAGATCGTTAGGACAGTTTGCCATGTTTAGCACAGTGCCTAACACATAGTAAGTATTTAATAAATGTTTATTTATTGATTTATTTGCCAGGGTGGATTGGTAAATTTCTTACCTGCATAATCTATATGTTTAAGCTTGAAATAAAAAAATGCAAAACTTGAGAAGTTTCCTCTATTTTTTTAACCTCTACAGGCAGGTAAAGCCCAGACATGGTCCCTCTTATTTGGTGACATGTTTCTGAGGTTAAAGAAAGATGAATTAAATTTTCCATTCTCACTTTAAAGTACGTACGTAAGGATATTCCAGATAGTGGAAGAAAGCAGGATCAGTGTTAAATACTAAGTCTTATCTTTAAAGACCACTCCTAAAAATAAAAATAAAATTGCAGCTTTCTCCGAAGACCTGCCACAATAATAAAACATTGCTACTAACACTGTGTTAGTGATAGGGTCTTGCAGGGAAGGGAAGGTCTTTTGACTAACCACTTAATGGGCACAGAAACTGCCAAAAAGTTGGGCATTTCATATGATGAAGGATTGGTTCTGGATGTCTAGTGAAAGCTGGAAATATTCTTCTGGTGGTTTGCTCAGGAGGCCTCCTCTCATCCTTGGCTTTCATGATGCATGTGGGAAAAGATACTACAGAAGCCAAAATTTGAAGCTAAAATGTCTTGTGTGTCCTGGCTGTGGGAAGCACAGATGTGTGTGTAAATAGGAGTTATGGCACATGTATTGCATGCCTTTCTTTACTTGGTTACTCCCAGAGGGTTTCCCTTCATGATCAAGGGTTTCATCAACAGAGTGATGAACAGTTCACCAGTCCAAGGTCTTCTACCATGCATTTGCCACTGTGTTGTATAGACCATATCCAACTGGAGGAAAGACAGTGAAGAGGCTCAGTTCCTCAGTAACCATCTTCACCAGTGGTGCTCACTGAGAACTTCTTCTGCCAAATATTGGTATAATGTGGACTGTTTGGCTTCAACTTATTGCTTCATACGGAAAGCCTATTCTCAAGGTCCCATCTGTAGCTATATTCCCATTCACCTGTGACTAACTGCTTTCCAGCCCAGGTGTAGTATGACACCACATCATTCCAGGAGATGTGTATATCTAGTCTGTGCAGAATAGTAGAATCAGGGCCTTCTGGATGTCACAGTGAGCTACTTTAATAAGCCACTACCGTGGAGCAGCTGCAGGTGCCTGAAGGATATCACTTTTTAATTGATCACCCAACACTCCTGTTTCAGGAGAGTTTTTTCTATTTGTTTAGATTTTTGCCTTTTCTTTTTCTTATATTATTGATATTGTTAGCATTACCAGTTATGTCAAATAACAGGAGCAACATGATATAGGAAATGGGTGCATTTTCTGTTTGACACAGCACACACACACACACACACACACACACACACACAGACACTTACTTGAGTATAGAAATCTATCTTACCTGATGAGGAAATAGAAGTGGAAGGAAGGTGTGATGAAATGGAGGCCAGATTAAGGGAGGCATCAGAAACAAATTTTTTAGCATTTCCACACCTTCATTTTTAATAATGATTTTTATTGTATATGTGTTAATTGTTATTCAAGTTGTTTTTTACATAATTCTTCTACAAATCCTCTAACCAGGGGAATTTTTGTCTCTGGAAATGTTTTATGTGTAATCCAAACTTATTTCCTAAGATTGAGTTAACACCTCTATCTAATAATTTATGAAGTTAAGAATTTATATATTTTCAGGTAATCTTCCACTTAAAATATTCTCTGGTTAAACATTTTTGCATATAGTAAGTTATATTAATAAAGGTAATATAGAACTACTAGAGTTTGTCATTATCATCCTTTTCAGCATAATGAATGTTTCTATTTTTCAGGTTCTCATTATTAAATAATTTGATGTCTCTTGCACCTCAGTTTCCTGGTCTTGTAGGTGAAAAATATTGATTAGATGATTTCTGAGTTCCCATTCAGTTCCAAATCCTTGATCATATAATTGTTAGCTTTTTTCTTTCCAGTCATGTCATACCATTGACTCATGATCACTTTGTGACCAAAAACTCCAGATGTTTGTCACATGAAATGTTGCTGAACCCCATATCTCTTTATTCACTTTGTTTTTAAGTGGATTTAAGAATACCCATACAGGATGAATTTCAAATGAATTTGTCTCTACTGACTTGAAACTACTTTCAGTTTTGATTCTCCCTTCAAGAGCATTAGCTATTTCTTTAGATTCACATTTTCATTGTGGTAACATTCTACTTTGTTTCAGTTGACTTGGCATATAAGAACATTTTGAAATGAATCAGGGAATCCAATAATGCTAAAAAAAGAAATTAGTATTTTACTGTAAAATATTTTAACTCATATCAATAGGTCATACCTAAGCCATTCAAGTTCATAGGAGAAGAGGCACAAAAGAAGAGGGGAGTCATAGTAAAGGATGCCACTGAATCTTGGTCACAAGAGAGGGATGATACAATTAGTTCTTAGTCACTCTTCCAGGGAGTTGCAATGCCAAAACTGAAATTATCCACAGGTCAAAATTGGAGGAACAAAGATATTCATCATTGGGTTCTGAGAGGTTTCCCTATGATTTGAATTTATGCTGGGTTTGTCACTCCTAATTTATGGATAGCATTACAATTTTCACTTTGGAACAATTTGTTCTTCCATTGTGGTCATAGATTTTTATAAAAATGTAAAAACCTCTTCACTTCAATAATCGCAAATAGGTGAATTAGTATAGGTTCTAGTTGGGAACCATTTCCAGTGAGAGAGTACACACTCTCTCAAATGAGGGTTTTGCATGAAGATACAGTAGGTTGGACATTTATACAACTTGCACTTCTTTATACAAGAAGTGGGTGATGAGTGTCACTGCCTTGCAAACAGATGAATTATAAATAGTTTAATAAAAGATGTTCTCAAAAACTATAGAAGAACATAGAAAGAATGATGCTTAAAAAGAGAATATGGAGGGTAACCATTGGAAGGTAACATTAAATCACTAAATATTTCTGGATTGCCACAGTTTGCCCCTACTACTCATTATTAGATCTGAATTTGAAAGTGGTAAAAGAAGAGCCTGAAAAGTTTCCAGTGGTTGGTGGGATGGTACAACAGTAAGAATGCTGTATTTGTAGTCAGAGATCACACATCTGAATTCTATTTCTGCCCCTTATGACTTGTAAGATTTTGGGACATGACACTTTACATCTTAGGATCTCAATTCCCTTGTCAATTAAATGCTGAGCTTGGACTAAATGACCTCTAAGTTTTTCAACCATAAGTCCATGGTCCTATAGTCCTTCACTTTTGATCCTGTGATTTACACTTTGTAGGATTGTTGGTTAGATGACCTTTAAAAGTTCCTTATGACTCTAATTTCGATGATCTTCTGAAAAAAAAAAGAGACAATTATAGCCATAGGCTCAAAATAAAACAGAGTTTTATGTACCTGTTGTGGAGAGTGTTGCTGGTTATATATAGATCTTTTCAACTGCAGCTTCAAAGTATTTTTTACATGTGAAGGGCAACTGTATTTATTTCAAAGGTTCTGTAGCCAAAAACCTGTTTATGTGTGGTATCTATGGCAAACACATTTACTTCGCAGTTAAAGAGAATAGTTTAAGGTTCAAGTGGTTGAAAAACAAAGATATGTGGTGGGTGGATGGCCTCTAAAAAAAAGAGAGAACCAGATGAATTGCTTTTTTAAAAAAAACTTTAAAGATTACAGCCAGTAAGACTTACAGAGAGCTGAGATATTGAAAGCACCATATAGAGAGAAATAAAGGTGCTGTAACTAAGGATCAAAGGTGATGCAAATAACTTTCAGGGGCAGCAGCAAGTAGTAGCAGCAGCATTAAAAAGGTTTCATTGATCCATAGCCTCACAAATGTACAGAAATGTACCCACCAAGCAGTAGGAGGAAGTGGAAGAAAATCAGATAATCACTGGAAAGAAGAATTACTTTGCCCAGCTTGCGGATGCTAGTTATATATAATGTTAAGAGCAGATAATTATCTGGATAGAATATAATCTTTAAAGAATTGGTTAATTTTTTTTCTTTTTTTGGCCCCTTATTGATTGTGGTTTACATGTTTGAATAGCAAAGAATGATATTTCGATAGGAAAATATCACATTTTAGTTTATTTTCTTGGGTATTTTGAAGTAATAAGAATTTTGGAAGAATCTGAGCAAGTTTAAAATCTGAGTAGCAAACATAATTGGCAAATTTGAAACTAGTTAACATGATGTAATGGGTCAAGTGTTTTCATTTCAACATTTTTTTGAGCTACGCCTGACTCAGGCCAATCTAGTAGCAGAAAGCCAATTTCTACTGTCGTGATCAAGAAAGGCTTTGTTAGGAGGTAGTACCCTATCTGTGGGTTTCTAAGAGGCAGAGATGAGTAGAGGATCTACTAGATAGATAGGGAGGAATAGATATTCTAGATAGGGAGGAAATATAAAGTTACAAAGGTAGGAGATGGAATCCTATATGCAGGGAACAACTAGCAGGCCCAATTAAAAGGAAACATAGAGTATATGATTATGCAGTAGTAATAAGATTGTAATAGCAGGTAGGAGTCACAGTATGGAAGGTTTTTAATGATTGTCTGAAGATTCTTTTTACCCTAGAGGTAAAAGAGAACCAGTGAACATTTTTGAGAAGTTATGATGACTTGATCAAATCAGATTTTTAGCAATATAAATTTGGTAGCAGCATGGAAGAGGGATTGTGAGGAATATACATTTTAGCCTAGAAAAACTGTCACTCTTTGGACTATCATTATTGTCTTGAAGTGTTCGGTGATACTTGATGTGCTATTTGATAGAATTGCATCCTATTTGAAATAAAAGAAATGGAGGCACAAAGTGCTCTATTAGCGAGTAGAGGATCTGAAAGTAGAATTAATTCTCCTGCTTACCAGGCTTTATGCCATTGACCATTCTTTTGCATCAGTGTCTGAGAGGCCATCTCACATGCAACAGAAAGGCATAGTCTGCATTTTCTCAGGGGAGAAAAACTGAAAACTTTTAGAGCCATGGTAGGTCAGTCAAATGATGACTTGATGTAATTAGCACTCCCACTATCTCTTCTGTTTTTCAACTGTAATCAAGTAGCACTTCAAAATACAAGAATTATTTCTTAAATTTTGCAAACAGTCATAACTAAATAAACCATTTGTAATCAATTCCTTTATAGAAATTGTTATTTTATGTTACTTTTAGGCAGTGAAACTGGTAGTCTTTGGCATATACCCCTCACCACACACACACACATATGTGTGTACACACATATGTGCGTGCACACAGGTTGGTTCATATTAATGTCATCCTGTTGCTTGCCCAAAACTATTGATATTAAGAGGACTTGGTGAAGTCTTCTACTAAAGGTAAGATTTTAGTTGGGACTTAGAGGAAATCAGAGGGGTAAGTAGTTGGACTGGAAGAATGAGTAGCATTCTATCTATGGGGGACAGACAGAGAGAATGTCTAGAATCAAGAGATGGAGTGTCTTGTTTGTGGACTAATGAGGTGACCAGAAATACTGTATCAAAGAGTATGTATTGAGGAATAATGTATAAAAAGACTGGAGAAGTGGCAGGGCGTGGTGGTGGGGGACACTCAGTTATGAAGAGCATTGAATATCAGAACATTTTGTATTTGATCCTAGAGGCAACAGGAAGCTACTGGAGTTTATTGAGTGCTTGGAGTGACATGATCAGCTCTGTGCTTTAGGAATATCATTTTAGTGTTTGAATGGAGGTTGGATGGGGGAGGGAAGAGACTTGAGGGAGGTAGAATCACCAGCAGGCTATTGTAATAATCAAGGCATGAAGAGATGAGGGTCTGTGCTAGAGTGGTGGCTGTGTCAGAGAAGAGAAGAGAGTGTATTCAAGAAATGGTGCAAAAGTGAAATTTACAGACCTTGACATAGACCAAGATCTTCCATCATATACCAAGATAAGGTCAAAATGAGTATATGATTTAAACATAAAGGGTGGCACCATAAGCAAATTATGAGAACAAGAAATAGTTTATCTGTCAGATTTATGGAGAAGAGAAGAATTTATGATCCAAAAAGAGATAGAGAACATTATGAAATACAAAATGGATGATATCAGTGTCTGACAGTATCAAATCTCACATTTATTCAGTAATCATCAAAACAATTTGGTATTGGATAAGAAATTGTGTGGTTTATCAGTGGAATGGAATAGGTACACAATATACATAAGTAAACCAGTGGTGTAACCTAGTGGATCATGGGAAGCAAAGTGAATAATTTTGATTATGTTAAATTAAAAATGTTTTGCACAAACAAAATCAATACAGACAGAATTAAAAGGAAAGCAGGAGGATTTGCAGCAAGTTTCTCTGATAGTGTTCCCTCTCATTTTTCAGATATATAGTCATATTTATAAAAATAAGAGCCATTCCCCCACTTGATAAATGGTCAAAAGATAAGAACAGGCAATTTTTAGAAGCAGTCAAAACTATCAATAATCACATGAGAAAAGTTACCAAAAAACTAAAACTTAGAGAAGTTTAAATTAAAAGAATTCCAAGGAACCACCTCATATCAGATTGACTGATACGATGGAAAGGAACATAATAAATGCTGGAGGGGATGAAGAAGTTTACATATACTAGAGAGATGTTGGTGGAATTGTGAACTGATCCCACCATTCTGGAGGACAATTTGGAACTATGCCCAAAGAGCTATAAAACTGTGCATACCCTTTGACCTAGAAATACCATAACTATGTCTGTATCCCAAAGAAATCTGACAAAGGGAAAAGACCCATATATACAAAAACATTTGTGGCAATTTTTTTGTGGTAACAATGAATTGGAAATTGAAGAGATGTCCATCAGTTGGGGAATGGCTTAACAAGTTGTGATATGTGATTTGATGAAATATTATTGTTCTATAAGATGTCAAAGAAGATGGTTTCAGAAAAACCTGGGAAGACTTATATGAACTGATGCAAAATGAAACGAGAACTAGGACAACATTTTCAAAATAATAGCAATATTTTGATCAAAACTAACTGAGAAAAACTTAGCTATTCTGATCAGTACAATGATACAAGACAATTCTGAAGGACTCATGATAAAAAAAAAATAATGCCGTCTACCTCCAGAGAGAACTGATGAACTCTGAATACAAAATAATTAATTTCACTCTATTTTTCATATTTGTCTTTCCATCATGGCTAATATAGAAATATGACATGTCTTCATATGCACAGTAGATGTTATATTTCTTGCCTTCTCAGTGGTTGGGGGAGGGGATGGGAGAAGGAAAAGAATTTATAACTGAAAATGAAAATTAAAAAAAAAATTCCAATTACTATGCAGGATGACATTCTGCTTAGATCATTATTGGAATAGTTGTAAATGCAGCTAAGTTATACTGCTTCCCCCTGTTTTGCCTCTTCATTTTGTCCTCCATAATAATCTATTTCCTCTCTCATTTCTCCCTAAACACCTTTACTTTTTAAAATTATTTAATTTGTTTTAAGTTTTCTACAATCACTTTCATAAGTCTTAGATTTTCTTCCACTTCTTTTTCCCTTCCCTCCCTAAGATGGCATGCAATCTTATATGAGTTCTACACATATATTCTTATTAACCATAATTTCACATTAGTCATGTTGCATAGAAGAATTAAAATGAATGGGAGAAACCTTGAGGAAAAAAACAAACCAAAACAAAGTATAACACAAGAGAAAATATTCTGCTTCATTCTATGTTCTGATTCCATAGTTCTTTCTCTGGATGTGGATGGTATTTTGCCTCAGAAGCCCTTTGGCAATGTTTTAGGTCCTTGCATTACTGTGAAGGGCAAGGTCTACCCGAAATAGTCCTCGTATACTGTGGCTATTACTGTGTCCAGTGTTCTCCTGGTTCTGCTCACTTCACTCAACATCAGTTCATATAAGTTCTTCCAAGCCTCTTTGAAGTCCTCCTGTTCATCATTTCTTATAGCACAATAGTATTCCATTACATTCATATACCACAACTTGTTCAGCCATTCCCCAGTTGATGGGGATCCCCTTGATTTCCAGTTTTTGACCACCACAAAGAGTGCTGCTATAAATATTTTTGTACATGTGGGACCCCTCCCCATTTTTATGATCTCTTTGGGATACAGTCCTAGAAGTGTTATTGCTGGGAGCTAACCCTCTTTATAAATGAGAAGGAATTACAAAATGAAAAGGAATGTTTAGAAATAAATGCCTTGACCTATTATTCTTCCTTGTTTCTTTGTATCTCTTTTGACATTGCTCTCTAATTCTTAAACTTTCTCTTTTATTAATTCCTGTTTTATGATCAATCCTCTGATATTGAAGGATTTTTTGTATCATGATTCCAGTCTTCTGTTTACTCTCCTTTCCTTGTCCTCACTTTTCCCCCCTATTCATCTTAATATATTCATGTAAAATGGTGTGTGTGTGTGTGTCTGTGTCTGTGTGTCTGTTCAAAATGTATTTGTCTGGTTCAAACTAAAAATAAAGTCAATTACATACCCCAAATCCCACCATATTTCCATCCACCATTTTTATGTTATAAAGCAAGAGTCTCTCCTTTCTTCCTCAGTTCTTCCCTACTATATATTTCATTTTCCATTTTCTTTTTTTGTTAAACAAACAAACAAACCAAAGAACAGGGAAAAAATAACTCCCAGCTACTGTCTATCTCACTTAAGTTTTCTCTGCTAACGCTGAAGGCAGCCAGCCTCTGAAAGCCTATGTATTTTTCAACCCCATATGAATGCCAGTGTTTTATTATTGTTTAGATGCTACAACTCTGCTCAGATATATTTAATTTTCCAGTTTTCATATTACTTATGCATTCACATTTCATAGTGTCCACTAAGTTCTCATTCTTTCATCAGCTGCTTGGAAGTCTTGTATTATGTTAAAGGTCTATGTATCACATTTAGTTTTGCAGAGGAACTTAGTTTGGGTCATAAACTTTTATCTGTTGCCTTTTGTAATATTTTTTTCCAAGATTTTCTTTGCTTTATTACTATATTGCAGCATATTCACCTACAATTCTGACATTGGTTCTTTGGCACTTAAACTCTTTCTTTCTTGCTTTCAACATTTTTTTTCCTTTGGGAAGCTCTGAATTTTGGCTATAGCACTCATGGATAGTTTTAGTTTGGGATTTCTTTAAGGACATGACTTTCTATTTTCATGTTACCTTCTGTTCTAGTAGATCTGGGAAGTTTTCTCATTGCCTCAGCTAGAAAAATGTAGGATATTATCATGAAAAAGACACTGGACTTAGAGCTAGTAGAATATGGGTTCAAAATACACTAAGACAAAATTATTAGTGTTGTGACCCGGGGCAAGTCATTTACACTCTTTGCCTTAGTTTCTTCATCAGGAAAATGGAGTTGAGGTTAGATATAATGCCCTCTTTGGCTCTAATAGGGGGAGACTTGAAATTCATATCCTATTAGTTCAGGTTCATTTTTGGGAAAAAGCAGGCACTCAGAAGTCATTTAACAGTTTAATAAAAGAAGATTTACTAAACCCTAATATAGCAAGGATATTCCACATAGCTGCAATAGACTCTGTCCCCCTTATAACATTAAGGAATGTATCTTTTAAGCATGGCAGGATGTGGTAACCTGTCTTCAGAGACCCACCACATGAGAGGGGTCTCAAATCCATGTAGGTGGACGTCTTCATATTTTTACATGACCATAAAAGTGCCTCAAGGGAAGTGGGGAGTCATTCGGGTTCCAGGGACAGTTTTGTCTCATTTTAGAGAAAAATCTTCCTTACTATGAAAGGGAGGGGGGAACCTTAGTAGATACTGATCATATAACAGGTTCTTTTTAGCCAATGATCTATAAATCTAGTGTTTTTGTTACATAATTAAGTCCTGATTGCTACCCTCCATTGCATTCAATGTCCATGACTTGGATCTCAACTTTTTATGATATTTTCAATTTTTTCCTCCTAGGTTCTAATTTCATTTTTACCTCTTGCTACATTTTATTCCAATCATTCTCATCATCTTCGGGCTATTCCTTAAAAAGAATTCTCAGGGACTCTGCATATTAGCTATTTAGTCTCTTATTCTGGGCTTGTCTAATTTAGTTATATGTTGTGAATATGTTGTGTCTTCTTCTGTAAAAGTAACATTTCCAACCCCAGTTGTTATGTAAGGACTTTGCTGTAGCCAGTTTTCTTTTGTATTCTTAGAAGAATTGTGCAGGTCTCATTTGAGCCCCTTCCTTGGTCCTTTGTACACCATTGCAGGTCTGGATATGTAATACTGGGCCCACTCTCTGCCTTAATTAAAAGGCTTCTTCATAGTTTCCTAGTCTTATGCTGGGGATTCTGACCAATACCAGTCTCTGTCTCCTTTTTATTATACTTCCCCAGATGAGAATTGATCCCAGACCCTTGTGTGGCCTTGACACTGATATTGACTATTATATTGGGGTTAGGTGTTCCGACCTCTTCCAGAATTACTGCTACAGTGCTGAATGGGCTCTTCCTTATTCTGTCCCAAGGAATGCACTTATTGGGCCCTGTCTTACTGGATGGTGATCTTTGGGGGTTGTAATTGCTTGTTTTAGTAGGCTGAACCAGAACCTAGGTTCAGAGCCCCAGTTATCATAGCTTATACAGGTTTGTGACCCCCTTGTTCAGAATGACTAAAATAATGTTTTGGGAAGTTTGTAATGGCTTTTCTAGTGGGGGGCCCTTTTCAGACCTTTGTTGTCCAACTTCTTGACCTGAGTTTAATGTGCTCCCTGATGGAATATTTCTATTATCATCTGAGGACTCTCATTTTGTACATTTTTTAACTGACTGGAGGATCTGCTTTCTGTTTCTTGTCGGTGTTCTTTATCTATCTGGAATCCTATGTAAATGTAGTCATAATTTATGTGGGATAGTAAGGCTCTTTCATCACCTTACACATAGCCCCCTCAACTGGAATGCTGGTTTTAGAGTTGAACTAGCCTCAGAGAGGAACTAGACACTTCCTCATTTTTGGAGATTTAGAGTAAGGACAGAGGGAAAACTAAACTTTTAAGGAAAAAAATTCTTATCATCCTAGAAATTGATGCAAAGTCAATTAAATTGAACTAATCACTCACTCACTCAGCGAAGTTAACAAATATTTATTAAGCATTTACAAACAGGTGGCACAGTGGATATAGCACAGAGGCACCTGAGTGCAAATCTGGCCGCAGACACTAGCTGTGTCACCCTAGGCAAATCACTTAATACTGTTTGCCTCAGTTCCTCATCTGTAAAATGAGCTATAAAATGAGGAAATTACAAACCACTCCAGTGTCTTTGCCAAGAAAACCCCAAAAGGGTTCACGGAGAATTGGACATGACTGAAATGACTCAACCACAAAAGTGTTCCAGGAACTGTGCTAAGCAATGGTGATACAAATAAAAGCAGAAACATAGTCACTGTCCTCAAGAACCTCAGATTCGAAGGAGGTGGGCAATATGCAAAAACTGAAACTATATAGAGTAAATGGAAGTTAATCTAAGAGAAAAGGCAATCACAGTGGGTGGGATTGAGAAAGGCCGTCAGGAGAGCAGCATATACAGTGACTACAACAATGTAAATAAAGATCACAAGAATTAAAAAAGAATAAAAAACACAACCCTAATTATAACTACCAAATTTTACTCAAAATAGATACCAACAATAACAACTTGCACTTGTAGCAATCTTTAAGGCTTGCTAAGTGTTTGACAAATATTATATCATCTAAATCCCACAATGGTACAGGTACCATGAAAATAGCTATAGCTAGTCTGTCCCCTTTGCTGATGGTCTGGTACTATGTGAGGCTAATATATGACTTAACACTATGTAAATATCTCCTGGAGGCCTATAGGGCTAGCCCTACATTAGAAGAATAAACAATGATGGATCCAACTGTTTCCTAAAGACCAATTTGTTCTCTCTGACAATTGCATTGGAATCCATATAAATAGCCATGGTGGGACTTTTAATCAATTTTGATCAAATGTCAGGTTAAAATCAATGTCTCAAGCTCATGGCATCAAAAGGACTTAGGGCACAAAATAGCCAAATTTTAAAAAATAAGGTAATGAGTGATGAAGATGAAATCTTCAACATATCTCATTGTCTTAGCCAAGTAACCTATTTCTGCTTTGATTTCTTCTCATATTTGTTATTCTATTGATATAGCATTAGTTTAAAGTCAGGGGATTTGTTTTCTCTATTCCACACATTTTCCCCCAAAGCCAGTGAACCCAAGGTCTTGTTAACCTTTCCAGTGATGTGATAACTTGTATTGATTTACTTCATTATATTTTTAAACTTCCTAATCAGAACATAAAATATAAATGAAGTGAAAACGATCCTTTTTCAAATACTACAGTGTTTTCTTGTTTAGCTGTGTCCAACTCTTTGTGACTCCATTTAGGGTTTTCTTGGCAAAGTTACTGGAGTGATTTACCATTGTCTTCTCCAGCTCATTTTACAGATGAAGAACAAAGGCAAACAGGGTTAAATGATTTGCCCACAGTTACATGACTAGTAAGTGTCTGAGGTCAGATTTGAATTCCAGAAGATGAGTCTTCTAGACTCCAATCCTGGCTCTCTGTCCATCTAGCTGCCCCCATCTACTGTGTTCCGTTTTTCATTTGGATCTCACAGGGGTTTTTTGTTTGTTTCTTTTTCTTTCTTTTTCATGTCAGCCCAGCGATGGTAAAGATTATTTTGTTCTTATTTGAGTTTTATCAATCCAAGACTTCTGCCACAGAGAAACAAAACATGACTAAAGTTCAAATAAGTTAAAATTCAATTTCATGTAGTTTAAATTTGTGTATGAATGAGGAAGGGATGGAGATTGTTAGACAAATATTATATTTATATGAAAGAAAGAACCATGGTGCATAATATCTATTGAATAAATGCAAAAGCAAAACTTAATGACAATAATAAAATAATAAGAACAATATACTTGCATTCTATATTATGTATAGTTAAGGGAGGGGATGTGAGAAGGAGACTATCTAGCGTGTTAGAAAAAAATATGATCCTTTTCTTCAGTAATGAGATGTCCAATGAAGTACATTTAATGACATCTCATGTCACAGTTACTTTTCACTATAAATTTCAATTGACCTCTTCTATTTGTTCTCTAGTCACTTGTGATTGTGATATTTTTGCACAGGCAAACAATATTAAGACCTCCCCGCTTCCATAGCTTCATTTGAAATTCCTATCACCTTTTGTTTCATAATCTTATTTTTGTCTCCTACGATTGTATTTGCTAATATACCTGATCACCTCCACCACATTGCGAGCCAAGGACAGACTTCATAACCCTGTCTTCGCTGGGTGGGGTTCTCATTATCTTTGAAGGCTGCTTCCTGCTGTGAAGAGATAGAAACAAGGAACAAGAGAAAGATCCATCTGGCTGTTTGAAACAGCATACACCAAAATAAGATGAAAATACTACCTAAGAGAAAGTCTTTGATGGTGACCAGCTGTCCAGCAATGTGATGAGGGTGTTACCCTCCATAATAATTACATTAGGTTTTATAATTGGCCAAAAGAAGGAGCAGAAGTTAAACAAACATACACACACACACACACACGCACGCACACACACACGCATGCACACACACGCACACACAATCCTTCAATCATTCCTTTCAATTCATTGAGCACTGATCACTATTATTTTTTATGGTACCTTTTGCAAATGGCACCTTCTAAAGAAAAAAAAAATACCTGAATGGGGATGGAGAAGGAATGATTTAATGATTAAAAATGTATTCAATCATCACTCAATTCTATGAGTGTGCCAGGAGGTTGGTGAAGTATTTTTAAGGACAGGAAATAAAGGGAACAGGCATAAAGTAATTAAATTAGCCCTTATGAGATTTGGCCAAGACCCTGTAACAGATGCCATTACTTTTGTATTCGAAGCCAGGATCTTGGACAACTTGAAATGGTGAGGGCTTCATTTTTAAGCTTCATCAAGGAATAATACATTGAACACTTCTTTAGATTTAGATGTTTATTGAAGGAACCTGCTCAGGCATGACTCACTGGGAAGGTAAATTGCCAGGTACTGAATCATAAGTACTCTGATTAAGGCAAGCTGGGTTTACCTTGCCAGGGTCCTTCCTGATTACTGATTGTCTGACCCTCTTTAAAAATTGAAAAAGCAAATCGGACAGGAGTTTGGAGAGACAGGATGTCTAGAGTTCACAAACCTCCTGTGATTTCTTCACTGGGATTTGAGCTACTGAGATCACTCCTTCTCTTCTAAAAAATAGATTAAATCACATTTCTGCTTGTTAGCTCATATATCTTTTATAACTATAAAGTATTACAATAACATGAAATACTTTTCCAAAGAAAATAACAAAAACAAAATTGATAGGTAATGGGAGAAATTTTTCTAACAATTTTCCCAAAGAATGAAAATGATTGCTAGCTAATTCTTCATGAATTTCAGTAGAGATAGGGACTAAACCTAGGATTTTACCAATACAGGGACTATGAGGTTAAGAAACTACCTCTATCCATGCAGGTTGGCACCAAAGAGCTGGGCCCATACAATGTGAAAATAAGTGACTTAGCCAGTGACACAAAGCTAGTTTGTGCAGAAGTAGTACTTAAACCTAGATCTCCCAATGATGGGGTGCTTGAGTCCTTTTACTTGGATCCCAGTTCTAAGATCACATTTCTTTCTAGCCTCAAAACACTATCCCTGACAGTTTTCTCCCTAGCCCACAGACACTAGGCCTAGCAACAACTCATGACTGGGTCCCGGTAAGACAAACTACCTTTCCCCTCAATTATTCATGAGCAGGCTCCAGTAAAACAAACTATCCTTCCACATCACAAGAACAAGCTGACCTCTGAAGAAATTCTTTTTTTTTAAAATAATTTTATTTATTTAACTTTTTACATTCATTTTCACAAAATTTTGGGTTCCAAATTTTCTCACCATTTGTCCCCTCCCTCCACCCCAATACACCAAGCTTTCTGATTTCCTCTATCACCAATCTGCCCTCTCTTCTATCATCCATCCCTTCCCTTGTCCCCATCTTCCCTTTTGCCCTGTAGGGCCAGATAACTTTCTATTCCTCATTACCTGAATTTCTTATTTCCTAGTAGCAAAAACAATACTCAACAGTTGTTGCTAAAACTTTGAGTTCCAACTTCTCCCCATCCCCCCCTCCCCTCCCATTTCCTTTGGGAAGGCAGGCAATTCAATATAGGCCCTATTTGTGTAGTTTTGCAAATGACTTCCATAATAGTCGTGTTGTATAAGACTAACTATATTTCCCTCCATCCTATCCTGCCCCCCATTGCTTCTATTCTGTCTTTTGATCCTGTCCCTCCCCAAGAGTGTTGATTTCAAATTGTTCCCTCCTCCCACTGCCTTCCCTTCCATCATCCCTCCCACCCTGCTTATCCTCTTCTCCTCCTCTTTCCTGTATTGTAAGATAGGATTTCATACCAAAAAGAGTGCACATTTTATTCCTTTCATTAGTCGATTGTGGTGACAGTAAACTTCTTGTTTTTCTCTCAGCTCCCCTCTTTTTCCCTCCACTAAAAATTTTCCTGTCTGCCTCTTCTATGAGGGATAATTTGCCCCATTCCATTTCTCCCTTTCTCCTCCCAATACATTTCTCTCTCACTGCTTAACTTCATTTTTTAAAGATATGATCCCATCCTCTTCAATTCACTCTGTGCTCTCTGTCTCTGTGTGTGTTTGCATGTGTGTGTGTGTGTGTGTGTGTGTGTGCATGCATGTGTAAAATCCCACCAACTACCTACATACTGAAAATTTTCAAGAGTTACAAATATTGTCTTTCCATGTGGGAATGTAAACAGTTCAACTTTAGTAAGTCCCTTATGACTTCTCTTTACTGTTTACCTCTTCATGCTTCTTTCCATTCTTGTGTTTGAAAGTCAAATTTTCTTTTCAGCTCTGGTCTTTTCATCAAGAATGCTTGAAAGTCCTCTATTTCATTGAAAGACCATATTTTCCCCTGAAGTACTATACTCAGTTTTGCTGGGTAGGTGATTCTTGGTTTTAGTCCTAGTTCCTTTGACTTCTGGAATATTCCATGCCCTTCGATCCCTTAATGTAGAAGCTGCTAGATCTTGTGTTATTCTCATTGTATTTCCACAATACTGGAATTGTTTCTTTCTAGCTGCTTGCAATATTTTCTCCTTGACCTGGGAATTCTGGAATTTGGCCACAATATTCCTAGGAGTTTCTCTTTTTGGATCTTTTTCAGGTAGTGATTGGTGGATTCTTGTAATAGTTCTTTTGCCCCCTGGTTCTAGAATCTCAGGGCAGTTTTCCTTGATAATTTCATGAAATATGATGTCTAGGCTCTTTTTTGATCATGGCTTTCTTGTAGTCCCATAATTTTTAAATTGTCTCTCCTGGATCTATTTTCCAGGTCAGTTGTTTTTCCAATGAGATATTTCACATTATGTTCCATTTTTTCATTCTTTGGGTTTTGTTTTGTGATTTCTTGGTTTCTCATAAAGTTATTAGCCTCCATCTGTTCCATTCTAATTTTGAAAGAACTATTTTCTTCAGTGAGCTTTTGAACCTCCTTTTCCATTTAGCTAATTCTGCTTTTGAAAGCATTCTTCTCCTCATTGGCTTTTAAAATCTCTTTTGCTAATTGAGTTAGCCTATTTTTCAAGGTGTTATTTTCTTTATCATTTTTTTGGGTCTCCTTTAGCAAGGTATTGATCGCTTTTCATGCTTTTCTTGCATCTCTCTCATTTCTCTTCCCAATTTTTCCTTCACCTGTCTAACTTGATTTTAAAAATCCTTTTTGAGCTCTTCCATGGCCTGAGCCCACTGAATATTTGTTTTGGATGTTTGGGATACAGAAGCCTTGACTTTTATGTCTTTTCCTGATGGTAAGCATTATTCTTCCTCATCTGAAAGGATGGGAGAAGATATCTGTTCACCAAGAAAGTAACCTTCTATAGTCTAATTTTTTTTCCCTTTTTTGAGCATTTTTCCCAACCAGTTACTTGACTCTTGGGTCCTTGGTCAAAAGTATGTTATACTCTTGGAATCTGTAAGATCTCAGTTCCTCCAAGGTGGCACAATCAAGCTTGTACTGGTCTGGGAGCAGAGAGAAATTTTTGTGCCCAGAATCTTAGCAGGGTTTCCTCTCCAGTCACCTATCCTCCAGTTCAGCCAAGTCAGTTCTAGGGGCTAATTTTCAGAGAAGCTGGATGGGCAGGGCCGCCATTCAGTGTGAGACAAAAACCAGCTGCCTCAGGGCCTCTACTCAGGGCTGAGGTAAGACATAGCTCTTCAGTGCCCCTAGGGGTTTTTACACTCCAACAATGGAGCTTCTGTAGGGGCTGCTGTGTGGCCTCTATGGCTACTGCCTGCTGCTGGAGCTATGGGAAGGCCCTTCTCCCTTTCTGGCCAGCTGAAAAAACTCTGTCACTGACCTTTGGCACCTATGAGTTGAAGGATCTGGGAACCACTGCTACTGGGACTGGGATTCCATGATTGGAGATTCTGCCCCTGAGGGCTGCTCGAGAGCCACACGGCCTGGATAAGGCTGGGCTGGGCTCTGCCCTGCCCATGCAACAGATATTTCCCGTGGGCCTCTCAGGTCAACCTGGGCTGGAAATCTCCTCCACTCTGTTGTTCTCCACTTCTGTTGCTCTCAATTTGTTGAGAGTCCCTCTCTACAGGTTTTTTATGGACTGTGTGGAGAGACCCTGTGTAAATGTGTCTTTCTAGTCTGCCATCTTGGCTCCTCCCCCTCTCTGTAAATTAATCTTGATGGTAATGGCAAATGTCTGATTTCATCAGTTTCTACCAGTATTAAAGATGATTTCATTTCCTCTTCTATTTTTCTTTTTAAGTATTATAGTGATTACTTGGGTGATTTCAAAGTCTAAACTATTTCTCCATAGTTAGTTAGTCAACAAGCATTTATTAGGTGCTTTTTGTGTGCCAGGCATTGTGCTAAACACTTTGAATACAAAGAAAGGCCAAAAAAGACCAGCTCTTGCCTTCAAGAAACTCTTATTCCAATGTAGGCAGAAACATGTAAAAAACGTATATACCAAAAAACAAAAACCTAGTTCAAATAAAAGGAAGTCTCATGGAGGAGGTATGGCAATGGAAGTAGAGAAAGGCAGCCTGCAAAAGGTCATATTTGTGATAAGTCCTGAATGAAGTCACAGAAACCAGGAAGTATTGATGAGGAGGGAAACCATTACAATCATGAGGGATAGCCAGTGAAAAGGCACAGAGTTGAGGAGAATGTTGAGTGGGACAGTAGCATGAACACTAGTGCCATAACAAACTATGTAGAAGGGAGTTAAGTATAAGAAGACTGTGAAAAGAGAGGATGAGGCTAGGTTTTGAGGGCTATTAAATACCAAATAAAGGATTTTGTATTTGATCCTACAAATAATAGGGACCTGCCAGAGTTTATTGATTAGGGGGATGACATGGTCAGACCTGCACTTTGGACAAATCACTTTAGCAAGTGATTTTCCTCTTTGAGTAGAAAATGGATTGAGGAGAGACTTGAGTCAGGGAGAAGAAATAGAAAATCATTGCAGTAGTCCAGGTATGGGGTGATGTGGGCCTTCAACAGAGTACCAGTTATGTGAATGTAGAGAATGTAGTTATGTGGATGCAAATATTCAAGATATTGTAGAATTACTGAAGTAGAATCATCAAGGCTGTGATAACAGATTGAATATGTGGAGTGAGCACTAGTGAAAAGTAAAGGATGACAATAAACTGGCAAGCCTGAATGACTGAAATGATGCTGCCTTCATCAGAGATAGAGGAGGCTTTCAGAAGAAAAATTCTATTTCAGACATGTTGAGGTTGAGATATCAATGTGAAATAGAATTGGAAATGATCTATCTATCTATCTATCTATCTATCTATCTATCTATCTATCTATCTATCTATCTGTCTGTCTGTCTGTCTGTCTGTCTGTCTGTCTGTCTGTCTATCTATTCCTTAACAGCTGATGAGATCACTAAGTAAGAAAATATAGAGGGAAAAGAAGAAAAGGTCCAAATAACAATTTTAAGTCTTAAGTCATTATAATTGTAGAGTGTTCTCTTATTAAATTCATTAACTACCTCTGTATAATTTGGTGTAAGCTCTTTTTAATCTTTCTTTTATTTCAGTGTCAGGTGGGCTTTGTTATTGCAATTTTTTTTTTTTTTTTTTGGAATTGGCATCTCCATTAGGAAGTCAAGAGCTAAGATGACCTCTTATACCTCAGATCTGTTCTATCCATGATGTCATCCTGAAATTTCAATTTCCAGATCACCTAAACAAACATTTGTAATTTGTGAATTTCCTCTTTTTGGAGGTCTTCAAGAAAAAGTTTGATAGTCATTTATCAGTTATATTTAGGGGACATTTTTAGTCAGTTATGACTTTGGACTAGATAGTGTCTCAGCTTCCTTCCAAATTTGAGATTCTATGAATTCTTTTCCTTTTCATACCCTAGAATAAAATTTGTTAATACTTTTGGATACATTCTATGATTAGAATTTTTAAATCTTTAATTACTTTCATATCTCCAACTACTTCAGATGTAAAATGTGAGTCAGAACCTCAAACTCCAGGTTGACACAGACCAGATTCAATCTTTGGGAAGACTTCTCCAAACCACATCTCTGTTGCTTGCTCTACCACTCCCAAGGCTTTTCTAGGAATATCAGGATTTTGCTCATGTTTAGGTGTTCACTAATGTTGATAAAAGGGTTGTTGGTTCTTATACAAGGGTTCGAGATAACACAGTACATTATATACTGGGAAGAAATTCATTCTCTTTGATACTCTATCAGAATATACGGAAGGAGGGAGTTTGATGGCTTGAAGGAATTCTAGGAGCAATTATTAAAATATATAATTTTTCAATTTCTTTTTTTTGAATGAAATATGTTTTTAAGTATTTCTGTGAATGAATGTTTAAATGCAAATTTGTTGTAATGGTAGCATATGAGATTATTGTGATCCAAAGGGTGTTTGAATCTCTGGATTTAGGTTGCTATCTAATCAGGATAGTATTTGGAAGAGAGAGTAAGAGAGAAGGAACTAGTACTGAAGGGATGTTGGTTATGTTAGTCTCCTATAGGAGAAAAGAGAGGAAAATGACCACAGAAAACCTTGAGGACACAATTTGGGGCCAATTGTGAGACTTATAGACTGAAGATCCTTTGTTGGCCTTAAACTAGTGCAGTGATTCTCTTCTTAGATAAACATAGTGAACAGAACCAGAACTCTCAAAAGACAGTTATATTACTCAGAGTCCATGGGAGCAAGAATTTTTCCATGGTGCTACATGTGTGATTGTTGACATAATGGAGCCTTTACCCATATTAACCAATTTGAACTAGAAGAATTTATTATTTTACTATTATATTAATAACTAGTTACTAATTTTGGATCCAGGCTTTTTCTCCTTTATTTCCTCATTTTAAAGTCTAGCCCACATAAAAAGTCAGTCTCTAAAGAACATGACTGATGGATGAGATGGTCCTAGTGCTCAAGGGGGATGCTTTTCAACTTTCGATGGAATCCCACACAAGTAGGAGACTTTACTTCTTTTTTAGAATAAAGAGAATCCAACCTAGATTAGTTCTTACCCAAGGAGATAAGCCCCTGTTCTGGTACTCTTCCATTAGAATGCAGGGTGAGCTAGCTCATGTAAGAGAAAACCAACCAGAGCTATCTGGATGAAGATAGAGATGGATTCCTCGGTCTAGACTGCTGGAGGTGGCTGAGTCTCATGATCAAAGGACATTCTCAGTAGGAGGAGCTGAAGGCTTCTAGCAGATTTCCTCATTAAATGACAACTAATCAGGGTTGATTTTCAGTTTTCAAGGGAATTACCTTTCAATGATTATTTAATGCCTTCAGTCTCCCCATGTCTTTTTGTATTTGGTTGCAAAGAAAAAACACTGATCATCAATCTATTGATTATTAACTAAGCTAGTTAATACACTGATTATTAATTACGAAGAAACTGCTATTTTTTTCATTCTTTCCTGGAGAATACAACTTAGGGAGGACTTTATTTCAAGTGCTGTCATGTGAAAGAGGGATTAGGTTTGTTCTATTTGTCCAAAGAGGCCTGACTCAGAGCAATGGATGAAGTTGAAAGTGGAAAATATGTGCTTGTTACTAGGAAAAATATTAACAATTAGATCTATTTGAAAGGGCAATGGGCTGCCATGAGAGGTGGTGGGTTTGTATTCATAGGATATCTTTAAGTAGAACCTGGATGACCATATGTTGGGTATTTTGGAGTGGGGATTCTTTTTGTGTATGGGTTGTGCCAACTAGGTATCCACTGATCCTATGGGGATGCGAGCCAATCTATTTTGTCAATCATTGCATTCAGCCCTGTATCAATTGGCATACAATATAGAGGATCTGTCCCATAAAAGAGGCAAGAAAAAGATTTTTCAATGGAGGGAAAGAGGAGGGAAGTGAGAGGGAAAGATTTAACCTTACTCTAATCACATTTGCCTCAAGGAGGGAGTAACATGTACAATCAATTTGGTATGAAAATCTGTCTTACACTACAGGAAAGTAGGGGAGAAGGGAATAAATAAGGGGTGATAGAAGGAAGGGCAAATGGTATGAGGGGGTAATTAGAGGCAAACACTTGAGGATGGATAGGGTCAAAAGAGAGAATGGAATAAATGGGGGGCAGGATGGGATGGAGGGAAATATAGTTAGTCTTTCATAATATGACTCTTATGGAAGTATTTTGAATAACTACACATATGTAACCTATATCTAATTGCTTGCCTTCTCAGTGGGGTGCGGAGGGGATGGAGGAAAGGAGAGAAATTGGAAGTAAAAGTTTTAAAAATCGTTTTTAAATGCAACTTGGAAATAAGACATACAGGCAATGGGGTATAGAAATCTATCTTGCCCTACATGAAAACAGAGGGGATGGAGATAAGAGAGGGAGGGGTGTGATAGAAAAGATCTCAGATTGGGGAAGGGGTAATCAGAATGCATGCTGTCTTGGGCTGAGTGGAGGGGAGAGATGGGGAGAAAATTTGGAACTCACAATCTTGTGGAAATAAATGTTGTAAACTGAGAAATGAATAAATAAAAAGAGAAAATAAGAAAGAACAAGGTGCTGTTCTTGCAATGAGAATTGCTTAAAACCTAGTTTAAGGATAGATCAAATACCTTAAAAAGGTAAAGAGAAATACAAATATCACATACCAAAAAAGTATTTGGGTGAAAATTACAGTGCCTGTAATCGTTACTCATAGACTATGATTTTTAGAATGTTATTCTTTTCTACTGGAATCCTGGTTGGTTGTTGTCCTTCATCTTCGAAGAGGACCAAAATGACATCACCATTGTAAAGTGAAATTTCAGCGTGTCCAACTGTGGCTGAGCAAACCAATATGAGCTTGGAATTCTCTACCACAGGTTGGGCACAGATAGTCCATATGAATATTTGGGGTGGATATCCCAAAATTGCACGTCCTACATTTACTTTGTGCTGTCTCAATTCTGGTTTGCTCAAAGAGTACAGCACCTTTTCTTATGTGGGCACACCATGCTGAGTGGTCCTGTGCCAGTGTCTCCCATGTTGCACAGTCCAATCCAAAGTTCTTGAGAGAGACCTTGAGAGTGTCCTTGTATTGTTTCTTCTGGCCACCATGTGATCACCTGTCCCATGCAAGTTCTCCATAAAATAGTCTTTTTGGCAAACATACATTTTGCATTTGAATGTGGCCAGTCCATCAGAGTTATGCTCTTTGAAGCATAGTTTGAATACTTGGAAGTCCAGCTCAAGCAAGGATTTCAGTGTCTGATACCTTAGCATGCCAGGTGATCCTCAGAATCTTCCTAAGACAGTTCAAGTGGAAGCAATTCAGTTTCCTCTCATGGTGCTGGTAGACTGTCCATGTTTCACAAACATATAACAATCAGGTTAGCACAATGGCTCTGTAGATCTTCAATTTGGTAATCAGTCTAATACCTCTTCTCTCCCAAACCTTTTTTGGGAGCCTACCAAACACTGAGCTAGCTCTGGCAATGTGTGCATGCATCAACCTCATTGTCAATGTGTATATCCCTGGAAAGTACACTACCAAGGTAAATGAACTGATCCACAGCATTCAAAACTTCTCCATTTGTTGTAACAGATTGTTCCACATATGAATGGTGTGGTGGTGGCTGATGGAGCACCTGTGTTTTTTTGGTGCTAATTATTAGGCCAAAATTAGCACATGCAGCAGAGAATTGATCCATACTTTGTTGCATCTCAGCTTCAGAGGCTGCATTGAGAACATAATCATCTGCAAACAGAAAATCATGCACCAACACTCCCTCCACTTTGATCTTGGTTTGTAATGTTTTCAAGTTGAAAAACTTACCATCAGTATGGTAGTTGACCTTGATGCCATGTTCATTCTCATTGAAAGCATTTGTCAACATGGCTGAAAACATCATTATTTCATGGCCCTTGTTATTTTAGTTCTTTCCTCCTCTACAAAACAAACAAACAAAGAACAACACCAAAAAAAAAAGGAAAAAAAATTAGCTTGAGAAAAAGTGGGAGTTGGCTATCCTTAACATGGACTGATCATTTTTAGGTATAATGCAAAAGAGGTGGTATGGTACAAAGGAAAGAATGCTAACTGGTATCAGAGCACCAGGATTCAAATCCTATCTCCAACACCTACATCTACTACATGACTATCTAGATAGATAAAACATTTATTATCTACTGTGCCAGATATTATGCTCCAAACAGGAGATACAAACAGAAGGAAGATAGTTCTTGCCATTAAGGTGTTGGGGTGTAAACTCGGTTTTCACGTGAACAGTCTCGGGTTAGGTAAAGGTGAGGGCTTCTAAACCGCAGAGCTCTCATGAGCCCCCCCCACACCCCCCAGGGAACAGCTGGGAATTGAGGAGTGAATCATGAGCTAGCTTGTTTTTCCACCTCTTCTCAGTGGAAACTTGCTGGGGAGAGCATCCCACCCTTGAGATTGGTCCGTGGTCTGAGCACACCTGTTGCTGATTGGCTAAGGGTCTGAGATCACGTTGTCCACGAGTGAACCATGCAGCTAGGAGAGCTTAAATGGGGATAGGAAAGCCTGAAGGTTGGGTTCCTTTCTCCTACAGAAGGAGAAGGGGGGCTCCATGGGGAGAACTCGTCCTGCATGCTGACATGTAACTGGTATCTGGAATAAAGCCTACACTTCTGTTTGACTCTGGAGGTCTCTTCTCTCTTTACGTTTATCCAGCTGATCACTGAAGATCTGAGTTCAGTAAGACGACCCGGTAGCCCACAGCAGTTAGGCCAGACATAAGGAATTTATATTCAAGTGAGAGAAGATAATACATAAAAGGGAGTTGGAAAAGGTGGAAGCAGATAGCATCTTCATATTTTCCTTATAGTTAAATTTTGGATTCTCATAATAGTCAACATAACTTATACATTCAAAGTAGTTCATAAAACAATATTACTATTATTGTATACTTGCATTTAATGGTAGCCATCTGGGGGGTGCAGGAAGTGTAGAAAAAAATTTACATGACAATGTTTTTGAATATTTGCGAGGGATAGCAAGTTGTGCATAGCAGATTTGTAGTTTTATAGGTAATCATCTGTTTTTATTGTACTATGTTATACAGATGCTTGTTTTATTCCATAAATTAAAAATAAAATTTTAAAAAATAAAGAAAAATGTGGGGAGGGATTCTTACACAGCAGCATGATGTGATTATGGCCAAGAAGTATTGTGGAGTCCCAAATATAGACAAGATCCAAACCTAGCCTATCCAAACTCAAGGTGGTTTCAGAGGAAGACATCTTTAGAGCTTGGTCTACTCATTTTTAAAGTGAGCAGGTTGAATTAAACAAATTCTAAGGTCCCTTTCAGCTCTAAATCTGTGATTTTAGGACTTTTCCTTGGCTTTTTTATGCCTGTGGCTCAAGTTCAATTCAACAAACATTTGTTAAGTTGCACTTCACTGAGCAATGGACTGCTAAGGTACAAAGCTTATATATGGCATGGTCCCTGTTTGTATGAAGCATGATTTAGAGATGAATGGATATGATCTTTGTATAATAGATTTAGAATTAAAAGGGAACCTAGAAGTCATTGAGTCCAGTGTCCTCATCTTAAAAATAAGCAAACTGAATTCCATAGAGTTTAAGAGTAATTTGGTCAGTCACATAACTACAAAGTATCTGTGCTAGGATTTGAATTCAAGTCTTTCTGAGTTCAAGTACATACTCTACCCACTATGCCACTTAGCTAAGATATACAGTAATAATAATAATGTAAATGAGATCTTCCTTGATTCTCTTTTCCCACTACTGTCTGCTCATATACTTACCTTGAATTCATTTTGTATATGTGTGTATGTGTGTGTACGTGTGTGTATTCTTATGTGTTTGCATGTTGTCTCTTCTAATAGAATGTGAATTTCTTTAGCCTCAGGGACCGTTTCATTGTCTTTGCATTCCTCATCCCTATCTAATTTATTGATTGTTTGCTGTTAAGTTGTTGGGATGCTCCAAAGGCCTGGTCCTTGTCCTAATGGGAAGTCAAGAGCATGAAAAGAACCATATAAATGTAAGTTTCATGCAGTGTACATAAGCGACAATTTTAGAGGTACTTCACTAGCAATGACGGAAGTAAAGAGAAAGACTCTTGTCTTAGACATAGAAGGACTAGTTAGAGAGGTACAAAAAGAATCAGGAGAATGTGGTGTCTTTGAAATCAAGAAGTAGGTGTCCATAAGAAGGCAGTGGTCAACAAATCTATGTTTCCATTTCTGGGTAGCAAATGATAAAAAATCCACCATTTTGTTGGTGACTAATATTTTGTTTGTAATGTTTCCTAAGTCATTTTTTCCCCTACACTTAATTCTTCCAATTTCTTTTCTGTGTTCTTTTTCTGTGGCATTTATTTTTTAGCCCTTTCATTTGTTTTATTTGATTCAATTCAACAAATACTTCTTGAGTGCCCACTCATGGCTCCTCTAAAGGATGAATCACTGGTATCAATAAGTACTGTATCAACGAAATCTTAATTATTCTTAATTCTCTTTATTTTCTCCCACTTGTCACAGTTTCCCTCCCCTTTTCTCTCACTCTTTCAAATTACCTAATGATACTCTCAACTTCGGCTGGTGGGTGGTCTATAGTTAAACACAGAAGTTCTTTTGCATATCAAAGTACCATAGAGCTAACCATGTGAGTCAGCTTGACAGGAGAATGCTGAGAGGCAACTAAGGAAATGGTTTCAATGTTTTATACAATTTTCCCACATAGGTACCCACTTTCACTTACTCTCTGTCAAAACCCAGGTATAATGAAGCACATGATGATTTAATAAATGAATTAATCAGATATTCAGGGAATACCATCAGTGATTAGAAATCTCAGGTGATTATTTTAGAAACAAATGTGTTTGAACCTTTTTTTCATTGCATTTAATCAAATGCAGAAAAAAATTTCTACTACTTGTAGAAAGGCAAATAATTCAGCACTGTGACAATGAAGTCATATGTGTAACTATCCTCTATTTGGTGAGTAATGGACTAAGTGAAAATATGATGTTTTGTGTCATATATGCTATAATTTTCACATATCTAGTTAGAACAGGTATTTTTAATATTTTAAAAAATTTTACAGTGTACAAGGCTTATAGTAAAACCTTTCTTAGAGATTAAACAGTTTATAGAATTTATCATTAGTGGGTAAATAGAAATCAGATCAGAGTTAACAAAACTGAAACAATGGAGATCATCTTATCCAATCTACCACCAAATCCAACAATTTTTATTATAATCTTCCACACAGGTTGTTAACCAGTCTTACTTAGCTTGAACACTTATAGTAAGGGGAAACAAGATTTCGAGAAGCAGTACTTTCCATCTTTTAGATGATCTAATTACTAGAATATTTAGAGGATGATATAGTGGCTGAAGATTTTACTTAGAGTCACAAAGACCTTAGTTTAAGTTTTGTACCTAACACATACTAATGGTAAGAAAGGACAAGTTCCTTATACTTAGTGCAGAGGATAGAACTCAGGCTTTGGATTCAGGAAGACCAGAGTTCAATTTTGCATCAACATTAGCTATGTGACCCTGAGGAAGTCACTTAACCTTTTTGTACCTTGGTTTCCTCATATAAAAAATAGGGATAATAACAATTATACATAGGGTTATTAGGAGGATCAAATTAATTAACTTGTGTAAAGGACTTTCAAACTTTAAAGCACTATATTAATATTACCCATTGTTAACCTCTGAGGGCCCAAAGAAATTTCTAAAACGTTAAGTCAAAGAGATGTTGCTGACCTACATCAGTGAGGTATTTCCATTCTGGAGTTCCCTAAACTGATGAATTTACAAACCTGGATAAAATATATAATTGAATATTAAAACTTTCATTAATATATTTATACTTTAATATATTCATGTATATGGATGTGTGTATGTATATATATGTATATGTCTATACATGAAAATGCATGTACACATGTATTAAAAAGGTAGACATATACATATGTGTGTATACATATATACCTACATTTAACTATTAGTTATGCACACACAAATATAAGTGTGCATGCATATATGTCTGTATAAATTTACATGTATTTATATATATATACACACCTATATTTAAACCATATGTATAAATGTGTGCATATTCTTTCTAAAATAAAGTTTTCCTACCTTTGTCATTTAAACATACAGTTCTAGTTTTTCACTATGGAATCTTCCTATTCTATATATAAGTTCAAACATCTGAAGACAGCCACCATATCTTTCTTCTTCTCTTCTTTATATTGAATATTCCCCATTCCTCCATTCCTTCATTGGTCTGTCATCCAGTTTATTTCCCAAACTCTTAATCTTTCTAGTCCTCCTCTTCTGGACGTTCTCCAAATTTTCCAGCTTGTTAAATTATCTTACCACAATGCAGCATAAAAACAGGGTGTTCTAATACTTCAAGGCATTTCATTATGTAAAAATAAATCAACTTAATATGCCAATGTTCTATTATTAAATTTGTGTCATTAAGGGGTAAATACAGAGGTAAGATTTGAATGAAAATAAATTCTGCGAATATCAAAGTTAGCTTTGATAAGTATGTGACGTTGAACACTTGGTTGTTGATTCTTTTTAGTGATTTTTCTTGTATCACCCTCTTTTATCTTTCCAATTTATTCTCTACCTCTCTCACTTGATTTTTAAAATCCTTTCTGAGCTTCCCAAGAAATGGAAAAAAATACCTAGGGGTGAAGGATATGAAATCTTATAAAAATGAATATTCATTCCCTCTGAAGGGTATAACATACTAGTAGAAATGTTCTCAATTAACTTTTAAAATTAATCCAATTCTCCTCAAAATAGAGAAATTTTTATGTTTTTTTCCCCCCTTTTGTTGGGAAGGACATAGTCAAGGAAATTTGGTGATTTGTGATACATAAAACCTTCAGGTTGGATATCAAGGTGAGGAACCTGTGGCGTCAAGGCCACCTACAGGTCTCTAGGTCCTCAAGTATGGCCCTTTGACTGAATCCAAACTTCCAAGAATAAATATGAAGTGTGTTTCATGAGTCTGCAACATTGAATTCTTAATTGACCAGTGTATATAGTACATATTTTTAAAGAAGTTTCTGGATATAGCAAATTACAGTTTCAACTGTCAAGGGCAGTTTTAGACACAGACTGGCAGCTGCCTATGATGGTGTGATGTCAATTCCAAATTTTTTAAAATATAACCTTGATGTGGTCACTTCATAGCAATACCAAATTGTATGCTCTGGAGTGGAAAATTCAATTTTGCCTACACTACTATCATTTCTTCAGCTAGTCCTACCAGTTTATGAAAGAGCACGTTGATATCTCTAAATCTGGAGAAACACAACTTTACACTTTAAGTTTAGTTATGCATTTATAAGGATGATCATTAAGTGAAGCTGAAATATTTGTAGGTTTAGATGCTTATATGAAAGTGAACAGAGGAGGAAGTCCAAATGTCATCATAAGGGCAGTCTCGGTCATTTCAGCATTTGTAATTTTACAAGCCTAAAACCATTTTTTAAAGGAAACTTTCTTTTTTTGCTGCTAAGATGCCATGAATAGTAATACTCCATAGGGAACTTCATATTCACTTAGTAATGAGTTTCTAAAATCTTTACTTATTCACGGAGCTAGTTGCAGAAGCAGAACTATGTAGTCTGGGCCCTTAAGAAAAAAAAATCACTGACTTTTTTTTTAATTATAAAACAAACACCAGCTATCCATCAGCTATTCATAAATGCGGTGTAGGTTGTGTGTTTTACTCTTCTGTTGGTTCACTTCTCACCATCTATACCACATCTTGTTATCTTTACCTGCTCACTTGCAGTTTGTGATTTAGAGACCTGCGTTGCAGGTGTTGGGCAGTGATTTAAGGACGCTATAGCAGTTGTGGGAAGGAATTTGGGTGAATACTCAATGTTAAAAGCATCGTAAGGCAGTTAACACTAGCTCACAGGAGGGCTGTTAGCACAGGTTCGCTCTTGATCTGGTCAGAAAGGGAGGACACTAAGACAACTTTGGAGGAGTTAATAATCTTACCTTATTCTAGTTTATTCTTCTCACAAGAGTGTTGCTGATAATGGGAGCACCAACTCCTACAGCATTCCTTAATCACCCATCTCATAGGAGCCAGCTAAAAGTGGGGAGGAGCAACTATCCCTACATCTTGTTGGGGTCAGTTGAGACAGGCACAGCTTGTGCCCTCCCCCAAATCCCCTCAAACCTCAGTGGGGGCCGGTTGAGGCAAACACAGATTCCCTCAAGCCTTATGAAGGCCAATCAAGGCATACATAGCACTCTAGTTTGTACATTCATCTCTAAAGGTTCCCTACTCATTGACTGGTGCCCACTTTCTTTATAGGGCAACAGACAAAGAAGGCATATTGCCAGCAATAGCCTCAAAAGTTTACGTTATTTCTCACTGTACAGTTACAGTGCATATTTATAATTTATGTACAGATGTTTGTATTATTTTTCATTATATATTGCTGTGCAAGTGTGGCGGAGATGTTTACAAGGCATGAGCCAGGGAAATAGAGACTGCTATTGCCACAGATCTTGGGAAGCTAAACTCTAAAAAAGAATAATAAAAATCCACCTTATACACTAAAATCCACCTTACTTACAAGCATTATCTATACTTATAGGCACACCTAACAATCCTTCAGGCAAACTCTTCTGTATGTACTATGAATTTGTTTTATCTCAACTGGGCCTTCATTGCCGAAAGGAAATTTTTAATGCCTCCATAATGAACTCATCATCACACTCATCACTTTGGTTCTTGGACTTTTTTATCCCCCCTCAAACCTTTTCTAGATTCCCAACCCTACCACTCACTCAGATGAGATTCTTAGTGTCACATGTCACAGAAAAAGAAACAAGGCTATTCACTGAGAACTCCCTCCTCTTTCATCCTCCTTATCACATATTCCTGTCAAAATCAACCCATCTAAAAGCATAAATGATCCCATTTTTATCTCATCCTCCCCAGGAGATTGCCTCCCCTATCATCCCCACTCTCCTGCATTCCCATATGTCTCACATCCTCAAAAAATATTCAATAAATCCATCCACACACATTCTAACTATTGTTCCACATTTCTTCTTTCTTTTCCAGCTAATTTTTTAAAAAAGGTTTTATATAAAATATGCCTCACTTCATTTCTTTTTACTTTCTTTTTAACTTTCTACAGTTTTCCTCCAACTGCATTATTCAATGCAAAGTGGTCTCTCTAAAGTTACTAATAATCCTCTGTCCTCCATAAATTGCCCCATCTCTTCACCTTTAAAGTCTTATATCTTACACACATATCCATCTACTCTTTGATCCACTGACACTGGCCTTCGTAGTATTCATTGTACAAGACGCTCCATCTCTTTACCTCTTTTTGCACTTTTTTCACATTTTTCACTGCCTGTCCCCCTACTTGGAATGTTCTTGATCCTTGTTTCTGCCTTTTGATTTCCTTTAAGTCCCAGTAAAAATCTTGCCTTCATTAAGAAGTGTCTCTCAATTTCACTTAATTCTGGTGTACTCCACCTGTGGATTACATCTAATTGACCTTGATTGTATGAAGTTGTCTGAATGTCATCTCCTTTATTAGCCTGTGAACTCCTTGAAGGTGGGCACTCTTTTATCTTTCTTTGTACCTCATCACTTATAATGCCTAATATGCAGTAAGCACTAAATAATTTTATACTGACTTGTAAAACTCAAAAGGCACTGAGACTAGTGGTGAAAACAGAAAAAATAATAGGTGCCCTCCACCCCCAGCTATCTCTGGAGAAAGAGCAAAACCAAAAACATGATGGCTACTCAGGATAAATGAAATATAAACAGAACTGCTCCTCTCCTATTTTCTTTTATTTTCTTCTGCCATGGAAAATGATTTTAAGCCTGGAAAATAGAGGATGAAAAGTTGAAACCCAAGATAATCAAGAAGACACAAGAAATGTCTCTTCTTACTAAGCACAAGGGACTATTTCCTCATGTACCAAAAGGACACATAGTCAGAAAATAAACATTTATTGTGCATGTACTATGTGCCAGAAAATATGCTAACCACTAGGGATATAAAGAAAGGGAGAAAGTCAATCCCTGCCCTTGAGGAGTTCACAGACTAGTGAGAGAGAAAACATACAAGCAACAATCTATAGAAAAAAGCTATGTAAAGATAAATAGGAAAAAATCAACCAAGGAACAGCACTAGAATTAAGAGGAATTAAAAGGTTTCCTCAAGAAGGTGGGGTTTTAGCAGGGACTTGAGGAAGCCAGGAGGAAGAGATGTGAAGGAGGAGCATTTCATGATGAATGGATAACCAGTGAAAGTGCCTGCGACCTTGAGATGAAGTGTCTTCTTTGAGAACTAGCAAGGAGGTCAATGTCACTGATTGGAAAAGTATGTGGGGAGGAGATACAATATACAAGACGATTAGAAAGATCAAGTAGGGGAGGGAGGTTTTGATTGGCTTTGAAAGACACACTCGGGATTTTATATTTGATCCCAGAGGTGACAGGGAGCCTTTGGAATTTATTGAGTAGAGGGTGACACGATCAACATATGCTTTAGGAAAATCCCATTGGCAGCTGATGGTCAATTGAACTGGATTGGTAGGAGACTTGTGGCAGACAGACCAACCAGCAGAGTACTGAAATAGTTCTAATACAAAAAGATGAAAGTTTTTACCAGGGTAGTTGCAGTATGAAAGGATTAACTTTTACATATATAAAATTGACAGACCTTTGCAAGAGATTAGGTATGGAGGGCAAGAGAGTGTGAGAAACTGAAGACACCATCTGGGTTGTAAGCAGTGGCAGTAGATGATGAGAGTGATCCAAGGCTGAGGCTTGGTCAGATGTAATAAACAATATAATAAAGGGGCAAAGTTCTCAGGAAAGTTAGTGTAGAGTTGAATTGGTTCACTAAGGGATCAGGTTAGGAAAGGAATTTAGTGCAAGGGTGATGACCTGAGAAAAACTGTGGGCTTGTGGGATTGGAGATCATAATATGGATGAAGAAAAGGATTTCATTTTGGAAGGAAAACAGAATATGATCAGATAAGAGAAATTTGGAGTTCATGAAGATGAAAACAAATGATATATTTGTGATGATGGAAAGGTCTATTGTGTGACCATTTTTGTGTGTGACTGAGATAGATTGAGGGAGTAAGTCAAGGAAAATGAGTAAGTTGAGGTACTGGAAGGTTAGAGTATTGAAAGAGTATATATATATATATATATATATATATATATATATATATATATATATATATATATATATATATAGATTTTAGGACAAGCACCAAATTATTGACCAAGGAAGAAAAATGCCCTAGAGGTGTATAGACAACAACTACCAATGGTAGATATGGATTGGATGAATTTCAAAGGAGGAAATGTTACTGAGTGATGGTGGTAGGGAGAGAACCTGAAAGTGTCAATAGAGAGCAAGAAGTATTGCAATCTGATCCTGACCAGTAAATAGAAGGAATGAGTGAAAGTGAAACCAGTGCTGAAAAGGATGGCTAGGGAGGCTGTGTCATTAAGTGGGAGCCAGATCTCACTGAGATCCAGAAAATGTAAAGTATAGAAAAATAAAGGTATAGGATTAAAAGAAGTTTGTTGACTTTAGAAGGCATAGTAAAAGGTATGGAAGTTTTTAGGTAGGATATTAGTGGGGTGAGTGGAGAGGAAGGAGAATAAAGAATTGGACAGTCAGGGATGGGGCCTAGAGAATGTTAAACTACTGTCAGTGAAAATGAAAGTGAAACTTGGGAAGGCTGTGGAGAAAAGGAGAGGGAATGTGGGATTGGAAAGATACAAATGGTTTTCAAAGTTTCCAAAAAGATAAAAGAATGAAGTCTACCCACTAATTGAAGTCAAACTCACTGACTGATGGTATGCAGATTCCATTCTGGCAAAATTCTAGAATGCTGTATTAAAGAATGTACATTTAAATGCATGCTATAAAAAATGGAATGTGAATAGTGCTTTTTGCTATTGATGGGAAGAGAAAGCAGAAACAAAACTTCAGCTCAAATTTCCTTGGAAAATGTTTTGGCAATATATGAACTAATTACTTCATAGACCGAGTTCCTATCCCTATTGACCATAGAAAACACTGCAAAAAGTTTTTAAAAAGTCAGTGAAACCAAGCAAATGATTAATAATTAAATACATAATTAACATTTTTATAGCTAGTATATAAACTTTATTTCCATTTCATGTTAGGGTTGTACTTTTCTATATTCTGAAATGTACTTTGTATTTTGTTAGATCCTTTGTATGCATTAAACTTAGCTAATATGGATTCTGCCATATCTCTCCCACTCCCACCTCCACTTCCCACCTAATTTTCTGTATCTTGCCATTGCTAGAAAGAATGGAGCATTTACTACTGGAATGGTGTATGGGCATTAAACAGATTTGCCTTTGTTATTCAAATTAGGGGTTATAAATACACCATTTTGAGAGTGATCTTGTGAGTGAGTTTGAGGTGTAATCAATGTATTAAAATAGATACAATTTCCAAAATAGTTTTATTTTACATAAATGATCTCTTTTGATTCTTATAAAAATCTTGTGTCTTTTTTTATACAAATGTACATGTATGTATATACATATACACAATGAATATATAAATCTCTATATACATGAGTATTTATATATGTATATATATCATACACATGTACATATATGTAGATTTATATATACATTTATAGATAATATATACATTCATAGATAATATATGCACAGATAATTTCTAATATATATGATTCATATATATTATAAATAAATCTAATGTCTTCTGACCTCCTTTAGGGAGGAGAAAAACTCACTCATCATCAAAGTGTTGTATAATACTATTTCACTTGTTACTTGCAAGGTTGAAGTCATCCTTATAGCCTTTTTTGTCCTCTTTTATTTGTCAGTATCTACCTAATTTTTAATTAGTTGTGTTCTCCTCTGGATCTCCTCCAGCTTGTACAAATCTCTCTAGTTGTGAGGTACCAAATTAAATGTTAATAGAAACTTGGTAGATATACATATCCATATTTAATCTGACTAAATCAATATTTTATGTATGTTAGGGGAGTACTGATGGAGTAATATATTTGACTGAGTAAATATTGAGCTTTAGTAAATTTCTGAAAATGGATTTTTGTCCATAGTAGTCATGGAGTACCAAAATCAGTTTTTATAAATCAGACTTGGATTTGGACTTGGATAAATTTTCGTTCATCAAAAGTCAGTATTACAGTAGAGCTTGTTTGATTTGGACTTGGATAAATTTTCATTCATCAAAAGTCAGTATTACAGTAGAGCTTGTTTGAGTAGGTTCTGTCTTGGCTTTTTTGTCAACACTTAACCTTACCATGATATGAAATGCAGTTGGGGTGGGGGTCATAATATTTGTAACTCCCATCTTCAAAAAAATAAGGAAAAAATTTTCCCCTAAATACACTGAAATCTGTATGACAGAAAGAATACCAGTCTGTGGACACTGAAAACCAAATTACTAGTAAGAAAGCAGAGGCAGTTGTAGAGACTGTATTCCAGGTCCCCAATCTACTTGCCAAACATAAAAATTGATTTATTTTTGGCCAAGTAAATCACTGGATTTTTTTTTTTTTTTTAGCCAGCTGTTTAATGTCTTGGGGCAACTCTAACATATAAGGCTAAATTATCCTTTTCTCTAGAATGTTATTTTACCTAACTCTACAAAAATTCATGCCTTTAAAATCTTATTATTTAAGATATTCAGATAGAATTGAAATATAAATACAGACACCAGGGAATCTGCATTTTTTTGTCATATATAGATTGTGTGTGTGTGTGTGCGTGTGTGTGTGTGTAGCCAAACCATAATCCAGATTTTTATTACCTAATCTTTGCATTACTACAGTAGTCTCTTAATTGGTTTCCATGATTCTACTGCCTACCATCTCATATCCAATTTCAGATTACTGCTGTGATATCATCAGCATGAGAAATAAAGTGTGGAAACTCCTCCCACTAAGGCAGATAGTAATGTGTTTATGACTTAGTAATTAAATCCAAGGCAGTTACCTGACCCACATGGAATCTAAATGGTTTGTCCCGGGTCACACAGCTAGTAAGTGTCAGAGGCAGGATCTGAATGCAAGTCACCAAGACTACTAGCCTATATAACAATACCATTATAGCTTGTTGGTCACTTGCAGTAAGCATTTATGAAATGCTTACTACTTGCTATGCACTGTGCCAACCCCTGAGGATACAAATAAATTTTAAAAAAGAACAACCCATCAACCAACCAAAAACAAAAACGAAAAACAGTCCTTGAACTGAAAGAACTTACAATGTAAGGGGAGAGACAACATGCAAAAAATTATATCCAGTCAAGATATATACAGGATAAATTGGAAAGGGAAGGCACTAGACTTACGGGGCATCAGAAAAGGTTTATGGTTGGTGGGCCTTTATCTGGGACTTGAAGGAAGTCGAGGATGTCAGAAGGTAGAAAAAAAAAGGAGAGAAAATTCCAGACATGGGAGAAAGTCAGTGTAAAATGATTGGATTTAGGAGATGGAATGTCTTCTGTGAAGAAACATCAAGGAGTCATTGAACTGTACAAGAGGATATATATGATTTAAGAAACTTAGAAAGGTAGGGGAGATGCAAGTTATGAAAGTTTTTGAACACAAAACAGAGGGTTTTATGTTTGATTCTGGAAGCAACTATTAAATGATGGAAGGAGGGGATGGCATGGTCTATCTGTGCTCTAGAAAAATCCATTTGACAATTGGTGGAGGATGGCCTGAAGTGGGGAGGAATTTGATGCAGTGCAGTCTAATTAGCCTCCTTATATTATTGCTTTAATTGTCTCTCCTTTACTTAAAAAACAAAACAAAACAAAAAAGTAAGATTCCTTATAGTGTATACATTGAAATTAATTTCTCCTTGGACTTGTATTCAAGGAAGTCTATAATTTGACTCCAATTTACTTTTCTAATTTTGCTTCCTAATCCTCTGTAATACTTCTAAACTTTGTTAGTCATTGTGTCCTGAATGTTGGATATTCATGTTATAATGCCTGATGCCTTCTGCCATGATGCCGGCAATATCTTTCCCTAACAGTGGTCTATGTTTCCCTGCCTTCTTTCGTTATTATTGATAATTTCTCCTCTTAGCCTTCTTCTTTACAGCCCTACTCAATGGGAATATGAGGAATTCTTGCTAAGGAGCACACTAGCCAAGCCTTTGACTGAAATTGCTGATAGACATAGAACTTTTTATCCAAGATCTGTAGTCTTCAATCAATAGGTCATCCATAGTCCTTGAAGATTAAACTGGTCCATGTAGGGTCACCTAGATCATGTTATAGCAACACTCACTGGCCTACTAGCAAGGCTTTGCTGGCCTATGGGAAAATCTTATCCTCTGACATGTTTGAAGCTTCAGAAGGAATTTGATGCCCCTGACAATTTTAGCAAAATCATTAAATTATACAAACACTTACATGTTTGGGGAGCTTCAAGGACTAAGTGGAATTAATTTGAAATCCAACTTATCTTTAATTTTGTGTGTTCCAGTGGCTTGCTATAAGACTTTAAAGAAGTTATTTCACTTCTTTGGAACTGTGATTTATTATGTACAAATAGAATTAAGGCTTTGTACAAGTGCCACTGAATCAACTATTTAGGTATGGATTCAGTAGGTTTCATTTTGTTTCTTAAGCTGGCATAATAATAATGCATCTATGATAAGATGATAAACAAATAGACAATTCAGTTTTATTACCTTATCCCACAGGACTGGATATGACCCAATCATTCCAGCTATCTTTAGGACATAATCTAGCTGACTAGTAATTTGGGGGTAGCTTCATGCACAGGTTGACTTGGAGGCAGTGAAGTAAGTTGCTTAGTCCCTATCAAATTCTTGAGAATTATCAATTTTGTCAGATAGGAGAAAAGAGAAAATGCAATATGTCTGGGGTATATCTAATAAAGCAATTTTAGAATTTACTTTATTCTGTGTAATTGTGAGTCCATTCCATTGCATGCATGTAACACACACAGACACAGACACAGACACACACACACACATTTTTTAAACACCTTCCAATACAAGGTACTGTGATTTCATTAATATTACTAGTTATCGATGAGAAAACTTCTACCAGTGAAAATCAACAAACATTCTGCAGTTTATAATCTTAAAGAGCTCTTGGGGCATGAAGAATTAAACAACTTGTGAAATCAAACAGCCAGTTTATGCCAGAGGCAAGGTTTGAACTCCAGCGTTTTGACCGTGAGGACAACTCTCTAGCCAACATAACATATTTACTTTAGTACTGTGCCTAAACATACAGAAAAATGCAATTCCTGTTCTAAAGAACATATTATACTAATGACCTTGTCCGTTCTGTATAAGTATAAGGCAAATTGAGTCAAAGAAGACTAATTGAGGAGAATCAGGAAAGGCTTTCCTGGGACTATTATTCCACATGAGCTGACCCTTGAAGGAAATCAAGGACTCTATAAAGCAGGGATGATGAGGGCATTACAGCCATCTGGGACAAATAATGCAATTGCGCAAAGGTGAGAGATAGCGTACTGAGTTTGGAGAATAGCTAGCAGTCCAGTCTGACCGGAATATCAGGTTTCTGGAGGGAAGTTATGTGTTATCAGACTGGAAAGATAGATTAGGTGACAGTTTATGGAGGGTTTTAATTGCTGGGAAGGGAAGCAAGGGAAAGCATGAGAAAGGAAAGAAAAGAAAAAAAAACCTGGTGAAAACCTAAGGAATATTATTTTGGCAACTATGGAAAGGGGGATTAGAAAGGGATATTTTGGAATAAGGGAGACCAATTATACAATTTATTCATAGGGAGGACTAAGGCTTGGACAGAAGGAAAACTACAGTCTGCAGGAACACAGAGAAAAGCCTGGTGTTTCGAGGGTCTAAAGCAGATTCTATCCTAGATATATTAATATTTAATAGGTTATTCTTATTAAATGTTTAGGATATTTCAGCTTTTGGGAATTTAAAGTTCTAAACCTCTTTACAAAACATCTGGAATACTTTCACAAGTCCCTCCCCCCTTTCTTTCATCTGCCTACCATATCAGAAAGAAGCTGATGAACTAATAACTCCCACGCATCGAATGGTTTTACATATGGCTGGGCAAGATGGCTATACAAATAAATCTTGACATGAATAAGTCTGTTGTCAACTCAGTGTAAGTAAACATCTGTTGAGTGTATAATATGTTAATGTAATGTATTTGAAGTGACTGGCTTACAGTCCTGGCCATAAGCTTTCTTGTTATTTGCTTAGTCATTTCCAACTCTTTGTGACCCCATGAGTTTTCTTGGCAAAGATATTGGAATGGCTTGCTATTTCCTTCTCTAGCTCATTTGACAGAGGAAGAAACTGAGGCAAACAGAGTTAAGTGACTTGCCCAGGGTCAACACAGTTATAAAGTGTCTGATGCTTAGCTTGAATTCAGTTTCGATTCCCAACTCCACACCATTGCCATAGAGCACTGCCACCTAGCTTCTCCATAAGCTAAAGCACATTTAACCTCTAGGCAACTAATAGCCGTTTTACTGAGTACAATTTAACCACCATAGTAATGTACTAGGTTCTCACATGGACTGCTATACTGAATGTTATGCTATTGGGTATCATTTATAGAATACATACATACATACATATATATATATACATATATATATATACACACACCCATTTGTAATCAGGATTTCTGTATCACCTTTTTTTATTTTTATATGAATGTGTGTGCATGTGTATTTACACACATGTATATCTATAAAGCTATGTATATGCATGTTTAATTATTCCTATATGTACATATACATGCATACACACAACACACACATGTGCACACACACACACACCTGTTTGTAGCTGGTGTTTCAGTATGACTTTTTCATCTCTGTGTAGATTCTAGGGACCACAAGGTTTCCACAGAGACAGGTTGATTATATTTTCTTTGGTAAAACACCAGAAGTGTGATTGTCCAAACCTCACTAAAACAGAGAGAAAATAGAAATTGTTCTTCCTTGCGTCTGTGTTGGGAAGTTTTGCAAGGGGAGGCAGAATGTGATATGTTAAATTTTGTTTCCATCTATTTCTGTTATTGCTATCTGCTTCAGATTTACTGGCTACTTTGGGAGGCTTGGTGGCAAGTGACTGTTTTTCTGGACTTGGCCTTCTAAGTTTCTATGAGAGAGAAGGGTATTGCCAGGTCTGTAGCTGCAATCTCCCTAAAACCCTAAGGTGAGAGAATACCAGAGGCAAGGACTATAAGAGAGATCCTGACCTTAGTGGAGAAACAGGTAACTAGAGATTATAGGAGAGGAGATCTCAAGTTGTTGAGACTTCCAGCTGTTGTGAATCCTGTTGGATGAGGAAACTAGGATGTGAAAGGAGCGAGGACTGATTTACGTCTTTTGAGATGGAGTATGGAGAGAGCCATGCATTATTCCTTTCCATCAAGCATAGGCTTATATTGACATTTCAATTTTTATTCACATTTCTATTTCACACTCTAGATTTATTTTGAAGTTTGTAAGTGGGTATTAATTCAAATTGCTTCTTGTTGCACCAAAATCATGAAAATAATGAAAGAAGGTAGATCAAGTATGGTACCACCTCATGATCAATTTAGGTGCCATGATTCATTTTTGGATAGTTAATGCAGTTATCCTTCCTGTAGGTATAAGAAGGATAGCCTTGGATCCAGTCCTGAGTTTCCCAGGAAAAAAAGCACTAAGAGGATGTAACTGTCTCATGTGCAGATGTGAGCAGATACAGATATGAATAGCTATCATGGAAACTGCCTTCAAAGGCTTTACAGTAAAGGTTATATCAGAGACAGGCATAAGTGCAAATAATTTACATGGAAGATTTTTAAAATCTAGAACTGTTATTTTCCTGGTGAAGGGAACTCAATTATAGAAACTTCATAAGAGTTAATAACAATTTTTCATTAATTTAAAGTTCTAAAACATCCTTTGGGGAATGAGTTCAAATGACATGATATGAATCTAGGTTTTTCTGTCCCCAGGTTAGGATTCTCTCTGCTATAGCATCCTAGCTTTTAATATGCATCTATAATAATAACAATAACAATAATTTTCCAATGCTTTAATATTTGCAAAGTGCTTGTGTGTTTTCTATCATTTAATCTATATTTCCCCATGATATCTCTATACCTAGAAACACATGCAGCATTATAGACATTTATCCTATGTTTAAGAAATTGAGGTAAGAAAAATTAGGGGAGACCTCATGAAAGTGGTAGGTATTGAAGGAAGGATGGAAAGGATATTGTTAGTCCTTGTGGGGAAAATGTGAATGTTGATATTGAGATAGGAGAAGTGTATTGAAGAAATAGTGAGTAGATAAGACTGGAGAACATAAGAAAATGCAAGACAGGGCACCATAGTTTGGAACTCATATTTGAAAGTCTGGTTTTAAGGATCAACTAGAGGAGATTTTTGTAGAAGTAAATTCTCTCATTTTCCTTTACAATGATGCCCTTCAATTGTTTTCTACCATCATTTTGTCACTTGTAGGTAGGGCAGAAAATAATTTGATAGATGTGGACCTTGTTGCATAAAAGATGAATTCTTCCTCCTCCTCTCCCTGGAAGTTTTGATCAGGTCAGCTATCTATGTCATTAGTAAATTGAATACCAGGCAAGAGAGATTCGGCTATAAATAAAATATTACCAGTGGTAGACTATACACTTAAGGCGATTTTGTGCACATAAACTGAACTGAGGAATAAGATCAATCCATGGTAAAGTGAAAATGTGATAGAATAGAGAGAGAGCAATGGAATTGCTTAGCTTTCCTCCTTTGAAATGACAATTTTTTTTTACTATGAGTACAATTATCAAAATAAACATTTCAATATGTAAGGAACAAAAAAGAATTATGTTCATATTTTTATAATTTTTTTAGCTTAGGGCAAAATACTTTTCATATGACAATTTGAAACTTTATCTTAAGTAATGCAAAAATAACATTTCATGTGATGATGTCATGTGGATGTGTGTATTCATTCAGTCACCTTTATTAAAGCATCTACTATGTGCAGTACAGATATGAAAGAATACATGACTCCATTCAATTTAAGGAGCTTGGAGAGGGGTTAAAGTGATGGAAATATATGGATGAAGAGTTGATAAGACATAGCTAGATAAATATAAAACAAATTAAAATAAAATACATGAATAAAAGTCATAGAATGTGCTATGAAATCAAATGAAGGAAAGACCCTGGGACATTTGAACTGGTTCCCAGACAATGAGAAGGATTTCAACAAGTAGAGATGGAGGAATATCTTTAAAAGGCAGCATTTTGAAGTGTTTAAAACGCAGCACTTAGAAGTCAGGATGACCTATTGTAACACAAACTAGCTGTGTTACCACAGACAAATAACCATGCAGAACCTTAGTCTCTTCATCTAAGTTCAAGTTCAAGGAGATGTTCAGGGAGTTCAAGGAGATGGACCCTAAGATCTCTTCTAACTCTAAATCAATAAATCTGTATTTCTACATTGTGTGCAATTTAGCAGAGTGTGATAGCATTTAATGAAGTTCCTTGCACAAAGTGGAAATTTAATCAGTATTTCTTAAGTGTGTTTGTTTTGTGATCAAGTAAGAATAGTGATTCAGTAACTTGATGAAAGTAATGAAGAGGAAGAGCTCTTGTCTTAATGTTAGTAAGTTATCACAGCTCAGAAAATCTCCCATAAGAACCTATTAACCTATTTGGATTCATTCCCTATGAGGGAAAATGGGAATCTTAAAGGGCAATATTTGGTGATGTCTGAGACCTGAGAGGTAACCTAAAGAATAAAGATACCACAACAGTAGAAAATAATCTAGTGCATTCTCTAATTACATGTAATTTATTTCAGTGAAATAAAATTCCTGTTCTGATTATATTTTCCTTCAAAGGGTTCTATAGGAGATAGAACACATGGGGGTTTATTGGTAGCTGTAGTAATTGAAATAACATATTAACATGGCTGCAGCTTACCAAAGAGAAGACATTAGAAAGGGAGGCTGACCTCCATCATTTATATGAAAAGAAACCGGAGTTAAAGAGTTTAAACTCCTCTTTCATTTCCTTTTATGTGTAAACATCTAAAGGTGAGGGATTTTGGAGGACATGTCCAAATGCATTTGGTGAATTTTGGGGAGGAGCTAGTCAGGCCAGAATGGATTGTACTCTGAATCATGCGAGTAAATATCTATAATCTTGCCATCACAGGTCCTTTTCAGAGTTTTATTCAAAATTCATTGGTTTGGGTTTTGAGAAACAATGCATTTTATATATGACCTAAAACTTTCTGGAACAAAAAAGGCTATAAATGTGTAATTCTCCAATATTTTCATTCTGAACCCTGAGAACCTTCCAAAATAACTTAGAACGATAGCCTCCTAGCTCATTTTGTAAACCTTATGTCTGCTGAACAGCTAAGTCCTAGTTCTGAGGCCATTGTATCCAAAAAAGCATGTGACATCAGGAAAAAACAAAAACCCCCAAAATTGTCGATGCTGCCTTATATCGTTCATGTAACTAATAATTTGATGTCACTACTAATTTCCGCATCTCCTTGAACCTTGACTAATCTCTTCTTACAACATCCTGACCTCCCATTTTGAGAAATACTGCTGTAATGAACACTTCAAAGGAAAACACTCTTCACTGAACTTGATAAACAATGTGAAGGAATGCAAGAAGGTATTTAGAAATCCAGTTTTGATATTCTATCTTAAGGCCACCTGTATAGAAAAAGGAATTTCTTCCATCTTAACAGACCTTCATTATTATTCACTGGGGGGAGGTGGGAGACTGAATGGGGACAAAGTCCCCCTCACCTTGTTTTTTTTTTTTTAACCTTATCTAATCATGATCCATGATACCAGTTCAATGAAAATGTAAAGTTGATTTTGGTCACCATATCCACGATACGATGCCAACTTTCTTTTTCCTAGCCTCTGAAGCTTGCAATAGTTACCTACAATTGTCTCCTTATGAATATATGTTCCTTTGAAAATACTTTGAACATTGGCCATGTAATTGCGACCTTTGTCACATGAATCAGTCCAGAACCTTTATCTTTAGAGACCTTGATAAAGTTAATCTCTCTTTCAACTTGGGAATGAGCCAAGATTCAGCAGACTATTCTACAAAACAACCAGCTGTAGGAACACATTCAAAAAACAGCCAACTGATCACAAAGCATATTATCAATTTTCCTTTCCCTAGGAAAAATTCATGAGAAACGTCTAGTATGAATGTTGAACATTTTGTATTTAGTAACTTTCATTCAAATAATTCAGAGTTTCAGTAGTGGCAGTATTTTTAAAATGTTTTTTAGATTGCTGTCACATTGTAAATGGCATTCTCCTAAAAGATTCTTGCCTTTCAAAAACATCAAAAATTATTTTTAACAAAACAAATAAACATGTTTCATTCTACACTTAGAGCCTACCACTTCCCTTCTTCAGGCAGGGAAGTTTGTTGGCTTAGCCATGAGAAGCAAAAGTTGACTATTGCTTTGAACTGAATTCTGATAGCCTTGTTTGGTATTTGACTTTTATTATTGTAGCCATTGTATAAACTGTTTACCCAGTCTTGCTTACTTCATGCTTCCCTCTTTCTTTCCCCGCTTTCCCACCACTGGTTTCTCTGAACTCTTCATAGTCATTGTTTCTTTTTGTGCAATAATATCCTGTTACATTCATAGAAAACAATTTGTTCAGGTATCCTTCAGTTAATGGAGGCACACTATGTTCCTATCCTTTGATTGCCAGAAAAGTAATGCTATAGTTATTTTTATGTTATCCTGTATATCACAGAAATACACTTTTTTTAGCTTTTTCAAAAAACTATTTATTTCAAAGTTACAAAGCAAATATACAAGCAGTTTTTCCAAGGTCCTATAGGTGAGCAATCTAGTTTTGTTTGAATGTTAAAGAACAGTATGAACATTTCTGCTAGACATTAGCAATTCAGTGATACTAGACTTCTCACAACAAACTTATTATCAATCTTACATATAAAAGTCAGTAATACAAAATATATTGAAATCTCAATACATATAAATGTAATGACAAAAAGGATTAAATGTCCAAGCAATCAATAAATGAAAAATTTACAAAATTACTTCAATGCGACTGGCTTGTGGTGTTCTCTCAAGTGTAGGATTTGGTGGTGTCCACTGCAGCCCAGTTCCATTTAAACATTGAGTTTGATTAGCTTTTTGCAAAAATATATTTACTTTAAAGTTATACAAATATGTAAATACCTTAGTTCAGTTCTTATAGAGTACAGTTCCAGGTTCACATCCAGAATCCCTTTTGGGCTCAAGTCTTAAGGCACCCTAATTTCTTTGAGCTTCCTTGTCAAGCTGGCTGTCTGCTATATCCCACCTAGAATCCTGACTCCAAGACTGTCATGACTCCAAATCTTAGGTCCAAGTTGGGGTCCCTGTGGGTAGCTAAAGCAGAGGATAACATGAATTAGAACAAGACTAACACAGCAAACAAAGGTCTAAAAGAAGAGGGGGAACCCACTGAACCCATTCCTGGTTCAATTAATGGTATCTGTGCTATTGCTTAACTGAGATCTTCCCTCTCTGGACATATCAGGAAAAAGCCACACAAACATAAACTGAAGAAGCATTCCAGTACTGACTAAGACATTTAGTTGTGTAACTAACCTGAGAATCAATGGTTCCTGAAACTCAACCACAATATTTTAGTGAAAAAAGTAATGGAATTTAAGACAGAAAATTCCAGCCATCATTAATGAAGAGACAACATTAATTACTGTAAACAATAATGGATTAGGAAAAAGAATGGAGTTCCAATCCCAGACTTACTGCTTTCTATAGAATTTTGGTAGGATGATGAGTTCTAAGCCCCCAAATAGGAATAATAATGCCTGCTTCTACAAGGTTAGAGATTTCAATGTTTGTGAAATTAGTTTGAAAACTGTAAAAAAAAAATATAATGAATATCTACTTCTCACTTGAAAATGGATTACTTATAGGTTCGAATACTTTCATATCATCCAGGTTTGGTATTATTAAAACCCTTGCTTCTTTCTTTAACCCTAAGCTTTTACCATCTCAACTTGAGGTCCTAAGTTGGTCCTTTTATTCTGAATTTTTAAGTAATTTAGACATTGGATATGAACATACTGTGCCCTTTCCCTCTTGCCCTTTCTTCTATTCCATGTAGAACTAAGCCATAAATTTAATATACAATCTGAATTTTAAAGTGGATTCCAGACTGTAACCAAGATTCTGGCCTACTTGTTCTTAAACCATGTGCCAAGTCCACTCAATCCTAATAGGCTTCTCTCAAAGGAGCAATTACTGGAAAATGTATGCTTTTGATTCAGTATATCCCTAGAGACTGTTTTAAAGCATATTACAAAAAAGTGAAACATGAACTACCATGTCTATTACATCCTAATCAGACATATGCATAAAATTTCTAATAATTCCCACTTGTATTGGGAATAATTATTAGGTCAATACACATATAAGCAACTGGAGAAAGGGAGGTAGACATTAAAGTAGCACGCTAAATCAAATCATGTGATCTTCTCCCACCAAGTGTCATACTTTCTAATTTATCCAAGCTCCACTATATAGAGGCTAGTATGAAAATCCACTAGTTTGAAGCAGCCTTCCTCCTTCATTGTCCTACTCTCCAAACCTCTAGTATCTGCCTGCCTTGCTTATTGTACCTTCTGCATACATCTCCTTCTCTCATACTGATACATTCTCCCTCTTGTTATAAGTACAATAATCAAAAGAACACTACTTCTAGAAAAGTCATGGCAATCTACTGACAATACTGGTAATTCTTCAGACCAAGGCTCCTTTCTCTGATCACAGCTCCCTTATATTTGTTATCTTTCCCTACTAGAATTTAGAATACAGTTATTAGAATGTAAGCTCCTTGATGTTGGGCACTGTGCTGCTTTTGTATTTTTATTACCTAACAGTGCACATATTAGGTACTTAATAAATGTTTTTTTTTCCATTTTTTCATTTACTCTCAAATTCTCCTATGGAGCAGTAGAGGATGCAATCTATACCTAAAGGCAAGGAAATAATTTTCTCTTTGATGCTATAAACCCTTCAGGCATCATAGTTTTCTCGTCAAAGTCTTGTAGGTTACTGATCTCCTGTCATGTGACTCTGAGTATTTTGGAAGTTCTACATTTCCAATAACTTCTGCCTCCTTTTAAACATATCCTTTACTTGTCTATTTGGTTCAACATTTAATGGTTACATGCTCCTTCCTAAAGGGAAAAAAAAAATTTCCTGCTCCCTTTGGCTTGTAATAAGCGGTAGCATTTCATTCAGAAAATGGGTAATACCAAAGATGCCAAATTCATAACGAATTGGTTAATGCTTCCCACTGGCAGGTAGGCAGTAGTTAATCAAAATGGAAAATGATGCCTTGTAAACTTTGAATGATAGTCATTTAAATATGTGATTAGAAAGTAAGATTGAGAGAGGACAAGATTTTTCATTTACATAAAAATTGCTTTTATGACAAGGTCCCACAAAATACTAGGCATGATCATCTAATGCATCTGAAGAATTCTAATAGATGTGACCCCAAGAGCCAAGCAAAACTGAAAGATCTATATAAAAGGAGGTCAAAGAGATATTAGTATTATTCATTTCTGACTGTGCCTCACCTTGAACATCTTCTCTAGTTCACTTTTCATTACTTTTAGTTGGCACTGAGTTCCATTTTTAAAGTATGTTTCTTGGATTAGGAGTCATCAGAATGACTTTTCTCCCTTAAAATTCCCTGAATTTCTGAGTCCTGAAGAAATGGCTTGGATCCCCAAACTAAATGATTTTCTATTCTCATGATGTCAATCAATCTCTCTGGAAATTTGTGGAGGAGAAAGATTTGAAATCTTTAATGTGTTAAGTACTTTATTACTCCCTGCTGCCCCTGACTTGACTCCAGCTGCTGTAACACAGTAGAATGGAGGAGCACTTGGGGTATCATATTTTAGATATTCTAAAATGTCAATTTTAAGAACACTATTGTGACTTAAAGTCATGTTTAACTCAAGCCATATTTTATTGAATATTTAAATATTTAAAGACAATGTGGCACATTGACTAAAGTGTTGGACTTTTGAGACAGGAAAACTATGGTTCACATTCTACCTCTAAGACATCATCAATGTGTGCTCCAGGGCAAACTACTTAACTTTTGTGTCTCAGGCAATTGCCTAGGTCTTATCTACCAAATCATAGATGGCTTGTTATTAGTAATACAACAGAAATCTTTCTCACCTTGTATTTTCCAATCCATTAAAATCAGAGATCTTTTATGTGGTTATGAAGTTGCATATTTTCAATATTAATTGATAAATGTTAACTGGCAGCTATTAAGAAAATAGCAATATGAATAATTGACTATATCAGGTGTGTTTTCAAAATTGTTTTGTTTCCTCCTTATATTTAAATATGGTAGATAAATGAGGTAATTAAAAAGTAAAGATTTAATTCTTTTATTCAATTTAGAGAGTGAAAGTTATTAGGTAGAAATCTCTGTTTTATCCAAGACATCAAGCTATGAAAACTTAATGATCGGAGAGTTTAAACTTTTGATGGTGAAAGTTTTAATTGGTCAAATTCATTTGACTGTGAAAGAGGAGGGAAATAAGCCATATACATAGCACGTGCTATGAGCCAAACTCTATGCTAAGTGCCTTTTATTTCCCCCTAAAATATTATATCGTTGGACTAGAAGAGGATACTATTGATAGTACATCAGGCACATAGACAGTGGCTTTGTTCTGTGGCCTGGCCACAGATTGTTCTTACATTAGCCTGCAATTAAACTGATTATGACACTGGTACTGGGAGGAGAGAAATAGAGATCCGGGATGTGAAAATGCAACCTATGCAAAGTTGGCCTTCGCTACATCCCCCAGGTGGAAGTTGACAATTGTTTTTATATTCCTAATTAACTGATACTAATGAATTGCCATTATTTTCACATAAACTAGGGGAAAATAAGATAAATGTTTGTGTAACTGAAAATTATAAATAATTTGCCCCTTTAATCAAAAGTATTCCTTTGGGGCACTATCAGATGTGTAAGGTATATTCACTATATGCCTCTAATGATGCAGTTCTATCTTTCCACACATAGATTGCATTACAAAAAGTATAATTGTGCCACCTTTTTATGTTGATCCAGTACAGATAAAAAAGAATTTTTTCAATAACATTGTTTTCTTTTCATGCAGTGTGCTTACTGTCCACCAGAAACTTTGAGCCATCAGTGTAAATACACACACACATACACACACATATATACATACATGTGTAGGATTATAGCTCAAATAATTAACTGTCAGTCATGAATTTGAATTACACATTTATCTTATATGCCACAACTGTAAGATTATATTGTTGTTTAAAAATTTCAAGTAAAGAGATGTCTATATTAGTCACTTTTGTTTATTGGTTAAATATTTAAATAATGTATATATATGTATATGTATATACATATTATACAAACACTCCTATACATATGTACACATGCACATATACACATTCTCCTACATATACACACGTGTGTGTGTGTGTGTACGTGTTTGGATATCTATATTTCAGTCTTTTGTCAGCATTTTACTTTCCTAAACTTTATGAGAGGTTTCACAATGCTGGCACTCTCTCACCCCATTGTGTTCAGTTCAGTTAGGTTGAAGTATATATTAAGCATCTATTATGTTCCAGCCACTGTACTAGGCATTAGGACTACAAAGAAAGAAAAATGAAAGACCTCCTGCCTTCAAATAGCTTATTTTCTGCTGAGTGTGGGTGTCAGGTTTTCTGGGTATATGCACAGATAATTCAACACAAAACACAGACAAAGCAAAATTCGTGCAGAGGGTACTAACAGCTTGATCTCATGAAGGCTGTCATACTTCAGCACATCCTTGAAAGTAGCTAGCAATTCCATGAAATATCAGTTATCCGACCATCTATAGATCAATGTAAAATGCTCCCCTTCACATGTGTGCTATATATGATAAATGTACAAAGCTATACATGAGCCAGTCCAGTCCCACATTTTTTTCATTTTTACACACTGAAACAATTTTTATGTCCAAAGCCTTCCAAAACATTGGTCTAGGGCAGAGGCAAAGATAGCACTTTGGGTAAATGAAGAGTACCTCAATATATGCATTACCTGACTCCCATGCTAAAAGGCAACACAAATGTGAGTGTGCTGGGCCAGAATTTGGATGTTGGAGAAGACTAATTACCCCCAATGTCCTTGGCAAAAGCTGAACATACTGCTTGGTCATTTATCTGAAGCTTAATAGTCTCTTGGCAACAGAAACCATATGTTTGGGTCATTTTGCTATCTTGAAAATGCCCTTACTGATTTATGTGTGTTGATTTCAACTCTGTATTTAACTAAAGGATTACAGTATTTTCCATGAATAACTTGGGCAAGAATAATATGGACTGTGTAACAAAAACACTCCTGTTGACGTTTAGGTTGAAGCTCTTTGATTCTAGCCACACTTTAGGTATTTGAGTATTGAACTCTGTATCCAAGTTTATCTTGACTTATCTTTTAACTCTGTATTTGATTTTGACTGGCTTGTACATTGAATTAGAAAATGTAGTTCTAATTTAGATTCCTATGATGAGAACATAGGATCAACCTCAGTTTCAATAAACATCCATTAAGCATCTTTATGTTCTACATATGGAGAGTGATGGTTCATCAAAATGTGGTCCTTGCTGTCACAGAACTTGTGGTTGATTTGGTGTAGTGGGTAGCGGCGGTGAGAAATAAATGCAGTTGGGAGAAGTGAAGGTATCAGGCTTGGACCTATGATTTATTTGATTTAATTATTGATAATAAAATTCCTTTACCAATAAACCAGAATTATAGTTTAAAAAAGTGAGAGAGTAAAAAAACTAAAATTTCTAAAATTTCAGCAATGTTTTCCTGTATGGCTGGAGTAAGCACTACATAGAAGTGACAAGACTTGATTTGAAAAGAAGAGGAAAGGAGAATGAAAACCAAGACAGAGGGCACAGTTTTGTACCACAATCTTCTCCTCTCTCTGCTCTCTTTTCTTCTCCTGTCCACACTCTGTCACTTGTAGCTATGGCAAAAACAAAAGCAAAAAACCAAAATAACAAAGAAACAAAAAATTTTATCCTCCAGTCCTGAAGTCACATTAGTTTTCTCTGTTGCTTAATTGGGAAGAAATACACCTCCCAAGATTATTAGCAGCCAAGGAAAACAGTTCAAGGCTTGTCGGAAGGACATATTCAGAAGGTGAGTTCGTTAACCTTGATAAATAAAGTATCATTCCACAGGCCTCCTTTAAAGGACTAGCTTGCCATTCATAAAGATATACAAAGTTATTTTCCAGTGAGGAGAAATGTTGTTTTAACACTTCAATATCATGTTCAAGGATACAAGATTGTGCTGGACTCAAGAATTTGAGTGTCACTTACCAAATGTATAAGTCCAGATTGATTCTCATAGGCTCATAATATCATATATTTAGAAAGTGGAAGGAGCTTTAGAAATCGTTGAATCCACCCCCTTCATTTCACATGTGATATCACATAGAGATTTTAATAAAAATAAAGACTGTAAATTGCAACCGAGGTGCCATTCCAAGATGGCAGAAGAAATTTTCTATAATAATGGAACTGCTGATCTGGTCAAAAAATAAAATATGTGCCCAAATCAATGTTTTCACAAAATCTGATAGGTCTATTGTGTGACTTGGGAAATTGTCATAGAGTATCAAAACTACAAGGCATCTCAGACATCATGCATATCATATCTGGTGTCCTCAGAGGCCTAACCTATACGCTGTTTCTCTCTGTGTCTTTGTCTGTGTCTCTCTGTGTCTGTCTCTTTCTCTGTCTGTCTCTCTCTCCATCTCTTTCTTTCTTTGTCTCTCCTCTTTCCCATCTTTCCTCCCCTGTTCCCATCCCCCATTTCTTTTCCTTTACTCCTCTACCCTCATCTCTCTCTCTGTCTCTCTGTCTTACACACACACACACACACACACACACACACACACACACACACACACCTAGACCAAAATTAACTTCAGAGGTTTTCAATTTTGAAATTATAAAAAATGAGCCAAGATGGGTAAATGGTCAATAGACATCCTTATGATTTGAATTTAAGTCCATATTACCCTACAGAGGAGTTGGCATTAGCATCATGTTTGAGATAAGGAAGCTGTATCATAGAAAAGAATTGACATGCCAGTGGTGATATAGCTAAGTAATAGTGAAAGTAAGACTCAGAATATCTTTACTATTTATTTTGTGTTTTTTCTATAATACCATGTTATCCTTCTTAAGAATTCAAACTATAAATTTTTGAGTCAAAATATATTCCCAAATGTGTGTCATTTTCACATACTCCTAAAACTTTCTGACAAGAATCAATCTTTTCTAGTTTTTCAACTAAGATAGTCAATAGAATCGGTATTAGTCACAGTTCAGGACTACTAATGATGAATGTTACTTATTTCTTGACAAAGATGCAATGGAATAAATATGCAAAATGAGACACACATTCATGGACATCTCCAATTTGGGAATTAGTTTTGCTATGATGATTTTTTTCTGGTGAAGGTGGGAGGAAGAAGGTAGAGAAAATTAATATCTATTTTTAAAATTTTAATTAATTAATTAATTTTTAGTTTTCAACATTCATTTCCACAAGATTTTGGATTCCAAGTTTTCTCCCTTCTCTCCCCTCTTCCCACCTAAATACAGTGTACATTCTGATTACCCCTTTCCTCAATCTGACCTCCCTTCTGTCACACCCCTCCCTTCCCTTATCCCCATCCCCTCTATTTTCTTAGAGTACAAGATAGATTTCTATTCCCCATTGCCTGTATGTCTTATTTCCCAGTTGCATGTAAAAACAATTTTTAACATTTGTTTTTAAAACTTTGAGTTCCAACTTCTCTCCCTCCCTCTCTCATCCTCACTGAGAAGGCAGGCAATTCAATAAACGTTATACATGTGTAGTTATGCAAAAGACTTCCATAAAAGTCATGTTGTGGAAGATTAACTGTGTTTCCCTCCATCCTATCCTGCCCCCTCCATTTATTCTATTCTCTCTTTTAACCAATCCTTCCTCAAAAGTATTAACTTCTAACTATGCCCTCATCCCATTTTACTTCCCTTCTATCATCCCCACCCCACCTATCCCCTTCTCCCCTGTTTTCCTCTAGTATAAGATAGAGTTTCATAGTAAATTGCGTATGCATGCTATTCCCTCCTTAAGCCAAATATGATGAGAGTAGGTTGACTTTTTCCTCTTACCTCCTCTCTCTTCCCTTCCACTGAAGCTGCTTTTATGTTAGAGATAATTTGCCCCATTCATTTCTCCCATTCTCCTCCCAATATATTCCTCTCACACTCTTTAATTTTATTTTTTTTTGATATCATGCCTTCCTATTCAATTCACCCTGTGCCCTCTGTCTATACATATGTAATCCCTCCAACTACCCTAGTACTGAGAAAAGCCTCAAGAGTTATAAATATTATCTTTCCATGTAGGAATGTAAACAGCTCAACTTCAGTAAGTCCCTTATGATTTCTCCTTCATGTTTACCTTTTCATGCTTCTCTTGATTCTTGTGTTTGAAAGTCAAATTTTCTATTCAGCTCTGGTCTTTTCATCAAGAATGCTTGAAAGAACTCTATTTTATTGAATGACCAATTTTTCCCCTGAAGTATTGCTGGATAGGTGATTCTTGGTTTTAATCCTAGTTCCTTTGACTTCTGGAATATCATATTCCAAGCACTCAGATCCCTTAATGTAGAATCTGCTAGATCTTGTGTTATCCTGATTGTATTTCCACAGTTGTTTCTTTCTGGCTGCTAGTAGTATTTTCTCTGTGACCCGGAAGCTCTGAAATTTGGCTACAATATTCCTAGGAGTTTTATTTTTGGATCTCTTTCAGGAAGTGATCAGTAGATTCTTTCAGTATTTATTTTAACCTCTGCTTGTAGAGTAACAGGACAGTTTTCCTTGATAATTTCATAAAAGATGATGTCTAGGCTCTTTTTTTGATCAAAACTTTCAGGTAGTCCCATCATTTTTAAATTGTCTCTCCAGCATCTATTTTCCAGGTCAGTTGTTTTTCCAATGAGATATTTCACATTGTCTGCTATGTTTTTCATTTCTTTGGTTTTGTTTTATAATTTCCTGATTTTTCATAGTCATTAGCTTCCATCTGCTCCATTGTAATCTTTAAGGAATTATTTTCCTCATTGAACTTTTGGACCTCCTGTTCCATCTGACCAATTTTGTTTTTTAGGGCATTCTTCTCTTTATTGGATTTTTGAATCTCTTTTGTCATTTGGGTTAGTCTATTTTTTTACATTTTTGGGGAGCCTCTTTTAGCAAGTAGTTGACTTGCTTTTCTTAATTTTCTTGTATCACTCTCATTTGTCTTACCAATTTTTGCTCTACTTCTTTTATGTCATTTTCAAAATCCTTTTAGAGCTCTTCCATGGCCTGAGACCTTATCATATTTTTCTTGGAGGCTTTAGATGGAGGAGGAGTTTGACTTTGTTGTCTTCTGTTTGCATGTTTTGGTCTCCCTTTTCATCAAAGTAAGATTCTATAGCCTGTTTTTTTTTTTTTTTTTTGATTTTTGCTCATTTCCCCAGACATTTACTTGACTTTTGAGATCCTTGTCAAGGTAGATCTCTGCTTCCAGTGGGAGTGGAGAGTGTACTTCATCTACTCAGTTCCCCCATAGTCTGTGCACCTAGAACTCCAGAAACAGTCTATGACTACTACAGGTTCCACTTCTCCCTTCCCCCATGTTGCCTTTGGAGTGGGGCTGGATTACTCCACTCTCCCACACTGGTCCCATAGATTTTTTTCTACTGACCGTCCAATTTGTCCTCTACATTTTGGGGTCCTGAAGTCTGGAAACTGCCACAGGTGTGAGAGATGTAGTTTCCCCAAGGCCTGCTCAGATCCTTTCTGGGCAGGTGCTGCCCAGACTGGACTGCACTCTGCCCCTGGGTGGCATGATAGACACTTTTCAGCAACTTTCCAGGTTGCCTTGGGCTGGAGATTTGCTTCCCTTCCACATTCTGTAGGTTCTGCAGCTCCAGATTTTGTTGAGAGCCATTTTACAGGTATTTGGCTTGGCTTGGGGGCAGCACTCTAGAAAGCTGGTGTTGTTACTCTGACATCTTGGCTTTGTCCCCCAAAATTAACATCTCTTATTTGAAAAAAATATTTAAAGGGTTGATAAATCTATCAAAATGCTTAGTCTCAACCACAGTGCTTTGAATACAGTACTTAATCATTATATATTTGTTAAATAAACTAATTATACCATGATTTTTTTATTGCTAAAATCATCAACAGTCTCTTCTCCAATGTATATATCAATTTATGTAAGATTCTGAAGGCCATCTTTGAGATTTTCTGTGGGAAAAACATTTATTATTCTACTCAACATTTGAAAGTGAATCTCTTTTTCAATTTTAGCTTGGTTAAACCTTCAATAAAAGGCATTTGATAATTAGGCTTATGTTCAAAGACTTTGTAGGGTTGTGAGGTTTGTGTTCTGCATTTAAAGGGCCAAGATCAGCTTTATATCACAATGAAGCATCCGACTAGATCTTTAGTGGAAAGGTTGCTTTTTAAGGAAACCCAATGGACTCATTTGCTTTTTTGTCCTTTTCTCTTTTCTCACAACCTTAGGTTTGAAGAATCAACCAAATGCCTTGCTCCCTTGGTTTTACTGTGGGAGACACAATAAGGAGATGAGTGAAAAATGGATTGAGTATAGAATTTCTAAAGTTCATCAGGTTTTATTACTTAACCTCATTTGGAAAATAAATGTGTAGTGCTGCCTTACCTCATGAGGATACTTTCAAAATCAGTAGTGATTGTGTTTATACAGTTCATTTTTTCTTTGGATAAAATAAATTCTAAAATGTATTGCTTTCAATTGATTTCCAATCTAAACTCCCATCAAAATTTTACCAGCTTCCAACAGTTAACAATAAAACATGAAGCTAGATTTCATTTATTTATTGCTAAGTTATCTGTTTGTACTTTTATTACCCATTGTAATGTTTAAAAATATTCTTTATTCTTGGAAAGCACTCTGATTTCAGTCTCTCAGAATATTGTCTTCATTCAGGGAATAGCTCAGAGGCAATTTCTGTAAAATTTTGCCCAATTATCTCATTGTTCTTGGTATATTAATAATTGTTCAGTCATTTTAATAGTGTTGAACTCTTTGTTACCTCATTTGGGGTTTTCTTGGCAAAGATACTTACTGGTGGGTGTTTGCCATTTCCTTTTCTAGTTCATTTTACATATGAGAAAACTGAGGCAAACAGCATTACTTGCCCATGTTCAACCAGCAAGTAAATGTCTGAGGTTGGATTTGAACTTAAGAGTTTCCTGACTCCTGGCCTGGCACTCTATGCATTGTGCCACCTAGTTGCTGCCTCTAGAATACCTTGAATTATAATTTTCTGTGTGCCTAAGAGCTATAGATTTTGAATTGGTGTTCGTGGATTTGAAATCTGACTCTGCTGTTTCTACTTATGCAAATTTGGGCACATTAATTAACTTCTCTGGGATTCTGTTTCCTCCTATGTAAAAGGAGGGGGCTAAATAAATAATTTATAGGGTCCCTTCCAACTTTTAATCAACAATCTCTGCCAAAGAAGAAAAGCAAGAAAGAGGCAGCTTGGTACAGTAGATGATGTGCTGATTGTCAAAAAGATAAATGTTTAAATCTTACTTCTGAAACTCACTAGTTAATTTTGTGAACATCTGAAGTCACTTAAACTCTTTGAGGCTGTTTCATCACGAGTATAATGGGGATAGTAGTTCCTAACTCATAGGATTCTTATGGGTGGGGTTAAATAATATAAATAATGTGGAAATGTAAGCTACTAATAATTTGCTAGGCCCTTAAGGGCTGAGAATTTTTTAGTCTTGGTAACCTCAGTATCTTACACAGAGAGAAGGACAAAAGAGAACACATATGTACTAAGTATCTGCCATGTGGCAGATGCTGAATAAATGCTTTACAAATATCATCCTATTTCATAAGTATCAAAGTAGGTACTTAAATAAAAATGTATTAAAGTGAAATATTTAACAATCATCTGACAATATTAATCTTTCTGGTAGACAAAGGTGTCTTGGCTTCCAATTCCTACCCCTCAACATGTACAAGAAATTCTCTTTTTTTCTCTCTCTCTCCCCTCCCCCCACTCAGTTTCTGTCTCTGTCTCTTTGTGTCTGTATCTCTGTCTCCCCCTCCCTTCCCTGGTACATCCATCCAGCTATGTAGTAATTAAGTGAATATTTATACTAAATTATAAGGACAAAGGCTGTGCTGTTTAGCTTGAATGGTACTGAGTACTTGGGAGGAAGTAAAATAACAAACAATTTTCTTTCCTTTTATCATAAACTTGATAAATTCAACAAGCATCAACCTTTTAATTAAAAAAAGAATATAAAAGAGGTGTAGATAAAAATATGATTTTATTGTTATGTATATTAAATGAAAAATGGTAGTAACAAAAATGCTTCTTCTCTGTGATGCCTTTTGTACTTCATTTCTCTTTTATGTAGTTTTGAAATTTTCCATTGATGCTCTTTTCTTTTTTTTTTGCTCTGTTTCACTCACTAATCCCATCCTTCCCTTCCAAAAAATGAAATTCTCCCTTATAACAAAGATATATTATTGAGTAAAACCAATTAACACATTGGCTTTGCCAAAAAATTTTGCATCTGCACCTCTAGCTCTTCATTTCTCAACAATGAGTTGGAGTATATGCTTCATCATCAGTCTTCTAAAGTCATGATTGGTCAAGACATTGACCAGAGTGTTGAAATTTTTCAAAATTGTTTTCCTTTACATTATTGTGACCATTGTATGGATTCTCCTGGTTCTGCTTACCTCATTGTGCTCAGTATATACAAGTGTTCTACAATTTTTCTGAATTCCTTCCTTTCATAATTTCTTATGAAAAAAGTATTCTATTTATATAAGTATAACTTTAGTCATTCAAAAATATGATAGATTTCCACTTTGTTTCCAATACCTTTTTTACAATACAAAGTACAGCTATAATTATTTTAGACATTTTGGGTACTTTTCCTCTGTCATTGGTCTCTTTTTGGTAAATGCCAACTAGTGATAGGGCTAAGTTAAAATAGACACAGTTTATTCATTTGGGAAGGGGAGATATAGATCAAAATTTCATTTTTGACTGATTCACAATTCACAATTCAAAATTTGGCCTACAGTACATTAATGTGTCTTTCTTTCCATAGTCTATCAGACATTTGTCATTTTTCTTTGATGGGTTATTTTTGTTACATTTTTCTGACTAAAAGTGATTTGAGGCATTTTATTTAGGTTGCTTATGATTTGCGCATTTAAAAAAAAATGCCTTCATATCCATTTATACACTTAGCTATTGGGTCATTAAACAAATTTTAAAATACACACTTACTATGGTTTTTCTGTAGAATGTTTTCCTTCTGTTAAAGTCAGAACGTTAAAATTTATAACTATGACTGAAAGTGAGTTATGAATAACTGTTAATAGCTTTAACATTTAGGCTTCAATATGTATGGGTAAGTTATAATGCTCCCAGTCACTAAGATGAAAACAAATAAAATTTTTAGTTGGAAAATAATATTTTGGAACAAAAAATGGCTTTTGAAAACATGAAATTTATAGTAGTTATAGTATAATTTTATCTGACTTGATTCCATAGAATATTCCCTTTTCTTTCTCCTTAGTGTTGATATTGCATGATTAATATCTGTCACCTTGTTTTTAAATAAAGCTATCTTGTCTTAGGAAGAAAGAGTATACAGCAATCTTGTATCATTATTTAGTAAGAAGGCAACTTTCTTAGAAATTAACCAAATATTTACAAAACTTATGGGGTGATTTTCTTTTTATTCTTTCTTTGTCAGCAAAAAAGTTTTGTTTAAAATCCTTCTATGGGGGAGGAGCCAAGAAGGCAGACTAGAAAGACTCACGTATGCTAGCTCCCAACCCACAGCCCATAAATATCCTGTAAAAAAGAACTCCCCACAAATTCTGGAGCAGTGAAAGCTGTGCAGCAACGCAGTGGAGGAGATTTCTGTTCCAGAGAGCCCTGAAAAACTGGCATCAAAGGTCCATGGCACACTGGACAGCAGGGGCCCAGCCATGCCCATGCTGCCCCGAGAGGAGCAGATCTGAGCAGGCTTCAGGGATGGAATCGCCAGCGGCCAAGAATATCCCTCCACCCACAGGCACTACAGGTCAGTGAGAGAGACTTCTGGCCTGGCCAAGAAGGGAGCGGGGTGTCTCCATAACTCAGGCCCCCTGGGGAGGCAGTGGGAGAGGCAGCAACGCTGCTGGAGAAGGCAGGAGCTCTGCTCCATTCCTGAAGATCTCTGCATAAAGCCCCTGAGGGAACTGAGCCTAGGAGGCGGCTCTACACCCACCTGGGCACCAAAACTTAAGCTCACATTGAATAGCAGCTGCACCCACCACTGAAAGTCCTGAGACTGGGGAGCAGCATTTGAATCTCAGACCCCAAGCACTAGCTGGATGGATTTACACTGGGGTGGAGAGGAATCTCAGAAGTCAAGTAACTGGCTGGGAAAATGCCCAGAAAAGGGAAAAAAATAAGACCATAGAAGACTATTTACTTGGTGAACAGATTTTGAAAATTAAGTTAGACAGGTGGAGGAAAAACTAGGAAGAGAAATGACAGAGATGCAAGAAAAGCATGAAAAACAGGTCAATACCTAGCTAAAGGAGACCCAAAAAAATGCTGAAGAAATAACACCTTGAAAAATAGGCTCACTCAATTGGCAAAAGATGTTCAAAAAGCCAATGAGGAGAAGAATGCCTTCAAAGGCAGAATGAGCCAAATGGAAAAAGAGGTTCAAAAGCTCACTGAAGATAATAGTTCTCTCAAAATTAGAATGGAACAGATGGAGTCTAATGACTTTCTGAGAAACCAAGAAATCATAAAACAAAACCAAAAGAATGAAAAAATGGAAGAGAATGTGAAATATCTCAATGGAAAAACAACTGACCTGGAAAATAGATCCAGGAGAGACAATTTAAAAATTATGGTACTACCTGAAAGTCATGATCAAAAAAAGAGCCTAGACATCATCTTTTATGAAATTATCAAGGAAAACTGCCCTGATATTCTAGAACCAGAGGGCAAAATAAGTATTGAAAGAATCCACCGATCACCGCCTGAAAGAGATGCAAAAAGAGAAACTCCTAGGAACATTGTGGCCAAATTCTAGAATTCCCAGGTCAAGGAGAAAATCTTGCAAGCAGCTAGAAAGAAACAATTCCAGTATTGTGGAAATACAATAAAGATAACACAAGATCTAGCAGCTTCTACAGTAAGGGATCGAAGGGAGTGGAATAGGATATTCCAGAAGTCAAAGGAAATAGGACTCAAACCAAGAATCACCTACCCAGCAAAATTGAGTATAATACTTCAGGGGAAAAATGGACTTTCAGTGAAATAGAGGACTTTGAAGCATTGTTGATGAAAAGACCAGAGCTGAAAAGGAAATTTGACTTTCAAACACAAGAATGAGAAGAAGCATGAAAAGTAAACAGCAAAGGGAAGTCATAAGGGACTTACCAAAGGTGAACTGTTTACATTCCTACATTGAAAGACAATATTTGTAACTCTTAAAACTTTACAGTATCTGGGTAGTTGGTGGGGCCACACACACACATATACACACACATGCACACACATACATATGTGCGTGCGCACACATACAGAGACAGAGAGCACAGAGTTAATTGAATAGGATGGGACCATATCTTAAAAGAATTTAAGGTAAATGGTGAGAGAGAAATGTAGTGGGAGGAGAGAGGGTGAAATGGAATGGGGTAAATTATATCTCATTCAAGAGGCAAGCAGGAGACTTTTTAGTGGAGGGAAAAAGAAGAGAGCTGAGAAAAAAACATAAAGTTTACCCTCATCACATTAGACTAAAGGAAGGAATAAAATAGACACTCATTTTGGTATGAAAACCTATCTTACAATACAGGAAAGTGGGGGAGAAGGAGATAAGCAGGGTGGGGGGGATGATGGAAGGGAGGGCAATGGAAGAAGGGAGCAATTTGAAGTCAACACTCTTGGGGAGGGACAGGATCAAAAGACAGAATAGAAACAATGGGGGGCAGGATAGGATGGAGGGAAATATAGTTAGCCTTACACAACACGACTATTATTGAAGTCATTTGCAAAACTAGACAGATATGGCCTATATTGAATTGCCTGCCTTCCCAAAGGGGATGGGTAGGGAGGGAGAGATGGGGAGAAGTTGGAACTCAAAGTTTTAGGAACAACTGTTTAGTATTGTTCTTGCTACTAGGAAATAAGAAATACAGTTAATGGGGAATAGAAAGTCATCTGTCCCTACAGGACAAAAGAGAAGATGGGGACAAGAGAAGGGAGGGATGATAGAAGAGAGGGCAGATTGTGATAGGGAAATTTAGAATGCTTGGTGTATTGGGGTGGGGGGGAGGGGATAAATGGGGAGAAAATTCGGAACCCAAAATTTTGTGAAAATGAATGTAAAAAGTCAAATAAATTTATATTTAAAAAAACACAGGCTCACAAATCTTTCTTTGCAAAAAGGAGCACAAAATTATTGGATCATACTGGAGATATTCCATTTTCAGATATAAGTGTGAATCATTTTTAATCAAAATGGGAATTAGTCCAATCATGTAATTATTTTGCATAAGGAAGTTTGATTTTAACACAGAGAAGAAACACAAAAGAGTGCGCAGATCAATATTGGGGAGAAAAATATGTACACAGATAGAATTTTGGGCACATAGAAGGAGGTGCAATATGTAGTGAAAATACCTGTGGGTAGATGGAACAATACAAAAAAGAGTGGCTGTGAAAGTAAGAATTATTAGGTCATGAGATAAGGTCATAGCTGTATGAATCACTAAGAGGAATTAGATGTGAAAAAAGATGAGACAGAGTCAGCAGGATTTAACAAATGATTGGATGGAGAACGAGTTGGGAATGATTCTGAGAATAAAAGATAATAAAAATGTAATATTTGTCTTCAACAAAAGATAAGAGAAATGACATCTTTGTAGTGACATTTTAGACTTTTTTTGTATTTAACAATTTCTGAGGTTTGGATTACTGTAGGTAGTGTTGTCTTCCTTTTTGAGGTAGAATGTCTTGCCAGGGTGGGGACTGGATTTGAAGTAAGCTTCTAAGTAGGAAGAAAAAGAAAATATTGAGAGGCTGGAAATAGAATGGTCCTCACATCATTTTTACCATGAACACAAGTATTTGTTGAGCTCTATCTATATTACAGACTGTACTATGTTGGAACAGAAGAGAAAAAATTAAGCTGACGTTAATCTTTCTTTCTAGAACTTTATGAAACTTCATAGACACTAGTTATATTGAAAACTGATCAAAGAACAAATGTTAACATTAGAGATATAAAAATATTATACACATTTTGGAGATATTTAGAAAGCCTTGAAGCAGAGGTCATCAATATCTTTCTTCTGTTCATTGATTAATCAATAAATATTTAATCAGTGATTGTGACTATGGTTTATCCTATCTATATCTTGTTTGTATTTAGTTGTTTGCATGCCATCTTCCCCATTAAATTATTTATCTCAAAGGCAAAGATCATGCTTTTGCCTTTCTGTATATTTCTAGGTCTTAGCTTGTTTCATATCTTAAGTGTTTAATAAATACTGATTAAACACCGGTTGTGTGCTAGGTAGTGTTATAGGTGCTAATTGATTAAGAAACAATCTGGGTCCTCCAGAAACTGAATGTCCCACTGCGGGAGACAACATGCAATGTATATACAAAAAGGTTTTTCAGAGGGTTTGGGGAGGGAATCAGTCATGGGTGGAGAAATCAAGAGAGGTCTCACAGAGAAACTTGGCACTTGAGATAAATTTTTACTCTTAAGGGAGTTTAAGAGAAAGCAGTGAGGAAAAAGGTAAAATGTGGCATACAGGAATAAGAAAGCCAATTTGGCTGGAGAGATAGAGTGTATAAAGGGATATAATGTATCTATAGAACTAGGAAAGTGGTTTGAGACTAGATGTGAAAGGTTTTAAATATTAAACAAAGAAATTAGTATTTGATAATAGAGGTCATAAGGAACCAGTGGAGTTTATTGAGTAGGGGAAAGACATAGAACTGAGCTTTAGGAAAATCACTTTGACGATTCATAATGGAGATGGAATTTTAGGAGCTGCTTAAAATAAAGAAAATTGAAGACCTGACTAGAAACTGAGCATGGAACAGCAGTGTGGGCCTATGGAGTACCTAGAAGGAGTTTTGGAATCAGTGATGTGATAAAATATGAAACTATATATAAAAATCTACTTGGAGGCTTTGGATCCTATTTGGTGAGCATCTGCTGGCAATATACCAAATAAACTGACCAATGACTTGCTGCAGTCCAGATGCTTGAGATGAAGGTAAATATAAAGCGCATACTGGAGCCTAAGGTATTTCTCATGACAGACTTCTCAGGATCAGTATGATGGAATTAGAGAAGTGGCTTCTGGTGACAATACAGTTGGATTATGACCTTTAGGAATAAGTGTCCCATATCAAAATTGAGCGGAAGTAATGAACCCTCTGGAAGGAAGAGTAAACAGGTTTAAAAATACATGAAGAATGGATCTTTCTTCTAAGGGCCTTGCTTTTATTTATGGAAATTTAATTATGGGAGCTTAAGTTTCAGATGTTTTGGGTTTTTTTGTTTGTTTTTTGTCCCCCTCCCAGTTCCCTCCAGATGTAATTGTTGCTCTTTGTTAACTTTCCTGTCTGGGATTGGAGGCTTTTATACATTTAGGACATTCTAACATTAACAACATCCCTCAAGTATTATATATGGTTTTATAGAATGTCTGGAAAGGTATACTTTCCTTCCAAATCTTTTCTTTTCCTGCTACCCTTCTCTATTCTTGGAGACAGCTGCATCCACTGAGGGTGTTGCTGTCCAGCTGAAACTGTTTCAAGGGAAGTGGGAAGACAGGACCAACTTCACATGCCCAGGCACAGAAACACACAGGGAGCTTACAACATATCATTTTTGTTAAATTGTCTGACTCTGTGTCTGTCAACAGAAATAAGGAAATTTGGAGGAGGATTTTGATGGGGATGGGGGGAGAGTATATAATGAGTCCTGTTTGGCCCAGTTATATTTCAGATTCCTATGGGATACTCAGGTAGAGCTGTCTAGCAGGTCATTGGTAATATGAAATTCAGTTCAAAGTAGATATTAGGGTTAAATGGAAATATCTGGGAGTAATCTACAGTAATCTACATAGAAATCATCATTGAGCCTACGGAAACTGATAAGATCACCAAGAAAGAACTGTAGAGGGTAATGAGAAAAGGTCTCAGAACAGGCCTTTTGGGGTATGTTTTGTTAATATACAATAAAGATTCCAGGGATGGGCATTGGAATTGCAGGGAACCACGTGATTTATGGAAAGAATGCCATTGAGATGCATAGCAATGAAATGAGGAGAGAGAAAAGAGAAAGGTTTTGCTTGGTTTGTTTCTTGTATTTTGCTTGCCCTCAGCTGATGTTGATTCTGAAGTATGTGAATAAAGGGAATGGGAGGTAGGAATACTCATACCACAGGATGGAGAATTACAAACTGATAGTGGTTACTCCTCTAAGGTCCTGTCATGAGACAGCTGAGTCAATCAGTGCTCAGTCAAATTGATTCTGACTGTGAGGAGTCCAGGATCTCTTATAATTTCAGTATTCTGAGGAAGAATATGGTAGCTCTTGAATCACTGGGCATAGATCTAAACATGCGCTCCATGCTTAAGCTACAGCAGGGGTGAGGAAACTGTGGTTTTAAGGCCACATGTGACCTTCTAGTTCCTTGGGTACAGCCTTTTGACTGAGTCTGAGTTTTACCAGACAAATCCTTTTGTTTAGGGTATTTGTTCAGTGAAGTTTGGATTCTTTCAAGACACTGCACTTGAGGACCTAGAGGGCCACATATGGCCTCAAGGCCACAAATTCCCCACCCCTACTCTAGAGCCTCTTCCCAAAGGGGCAGAGGAGAAGAGCACTTGAGAATTACCCAAAATGGAGCCTGGGGACTCAGTTTCTAGAAGAAAAGGTTCACATAGTTATGTTAAGGATTCTGCACCTCAGAATATGAATTGATTCCCCTTCTAAACATGTTCTCTAATGTTCTGGATATTCTAAATGTCTAAGAAAGCTTAGAGCTTTCAGAGCAGATAGTTTATGGTCCTGAATAATATGATCTGTATGTTTAACAGTATAGAACTTCACAAAGAGGTGACAGTGGAGGGATATTATTTTTTTCAGTTTTTAATGTTTTAACTAAACATTTATTAAGCACCCATTATATACAATGTCATATTCTAGGATTTGGGGTTTCATTGATAGCTATGACAATACCTCAGCACAAAAATATAGTGAGCTTTCTTTGTAGAGTCTGGGAGACCTGATAGCAGATCAGAGGAGGCCAAAAAGAGATTTGCTGTAGGAGGGTATAACAGGAATAAAGAAATGGAAATGTTACATGTGATTAAAAAACACAATTATGTGTTTTGTGCTGAGACTTCTAAATGTGAACTTTAAAGGTGTGAAAAAATTAAATGGGAAACTACATAAGTACATTTTACCATATGTACATTTTGGGAAAAGATACAATACTGAACTATGATTAAAAGATTCCAGTGAGGGCCTCTTCTCCTAAAAATCTATGAGAATATATTCATGAACCCTTAAAATAATGTTCAGATCAGTTGTTAGTGAGTAGGCATATTCAATGAAAATTTTAAATAGCCATATAATTTTCTCATCTATAAAACAGAAATATGGTTTGACATTCTAGGTAGCTAGGTAATATGGTGGAAAGAACATTGAAGAGTCAGGAGGATCTTAATTCAGATTTGGTTTCATACATTTAATACATGCATGATCTTGAACAAGTCCCTTAACTTGCATATACCTCAGTTTTCTCATTTGTAAAATGAGAATGATTATAGTGTCTACCACAGTGTTGCTGTGAAGATAAAAATTACACATGTAAAACACTATAAAGTTATCAGTTATTACTATTATTTTTTATTCAGTGCATTTGAATGCATATTTATTAGATGTGTACTGGGTGAAAGGAATAATACTCAATATTAGACATACAAAATGGAAGGTGAAATAATCCTGCCTTCAAAGACTTTATCTTTTTTCTGAATGATATAATATGTGTAGAGATAAGTTTAAAAAAAAGAGTATGTACAAAGTGATTTTACTAGACAAGAGAGAGCTATAGTAACTAGGCATTATTAGGAAGGGTTTTGTCTGAGGCGAAGGGGCTTCAGCTGAGTCTTGAAGGGAATTAGGTTATTCATTATAAATAAAATGTGAGGGTTCGCCAAATTAAATTTAATTAGTATTCTGAGTATTTGAGAAGAAAGGCAGTTCTATGGATAATTCCCCAAAGTTCTTGGTTTATACCACTGTTTTCAGTGGCCTACAAAAAAACTGTGAGTCATTTTCTTTCACTGAAAGAATTCCTATAGTCCTTTAGTACAAACCATGCCTGCTCTACCCTGTCTCCTTTATGAAGATGTATTGAAGGTCCCCAAATCAGGATCATGTTTTATTTTTGTTCTTTATTTTTCTTTTTTCTCTTGTTTCACATTATATGCAATTTGTAATGTATTATGCTATAGTTATAGCCTCAGTTTCTTCTCTCCCCTTCTTCTACCTTATCATCATTAACAATGACAGTAATTATTAAGCATTAACTGTGGGTGAGGCACTGTGATAAGCATTGGAGACACAAAGGAAAACACAATACCTCCCAATGATACATAATAGCCTGTCACTGTTTAACAATGGGGAGAATTTAATCCATTTTTATCTATCAAATTTTCCTCCCACTGCATGCACCTATGTTCATTTTTAATATCTCATATTATGAAGACAACACAAAGTTTTTGAAAGCTATGCCAGTGGAACATAGGCTTTCTCCACTCCTTACTAAAAAGAAAAACTACAATTATGGTAGAGGGCAACTAGGTGGCATAATGGATACAGCACAGGGCCTGGAGTCAGGAACATCTCAGTTTAAATTTGATCTCAGGTATTAGGTGTGTGACCCTGGGCAAGTCACTTGACCTTGTTTGCCTCAGTTTCTTCATCTGTAAAATGAGCTGGAGAAGGGAATGGCAAACCACTCCATAATCTTTGCCAAAATAACCCCAAATGGCATTACAGAAGTTGGATTTCAACTGAAATAACTGAACAATCACAACAATAACATAATTAGGGGATTGGCACTGAACCAATTTATCTAAAATTGGAGTACCTCATCATCAAGGATTTGATCACAGCACTTCTCAAACATTACTTAGTAAGAGGAAAAGGACTATAACACGCATTGGTAGAGATTGTGCTGACACCAAGAAAATCACAAATCCTTCAGTTAATCAAATTCTGTTACAAAAGCTCATGTAATGTGGGATAAAGAGCCCTAGACTGGGAATCCATAGCTTTGTTTGACTTTTGCCTCTGTTTCTAACTGTGTAACTTTAAGAAAGTCACAGCCTCAATGAGCTTTAATTCCTTAACTTGGAAAAGAAGAAAAGGTTAAATTAAATGATCTCTATGTTTTCTTGCAGTTCTATCATTGCATAAATCTAAATAATGTTTAGCATGCTGTTTCTAAAATTGTTGTGATTAGAAAAAAATAGTACTGGGATGAAAATTATTCAAAAATGTGTGTTCTTAAGATCACAAGGAACCTCACTCATTATCTGTGCATTTCCTTTTGCCTTGCTCCATATTGTAACTGAATTTTAATATGTTGGTTTGGAAATTCCATCTATTTACAGTGTATCCTGGTTCAAAAAATTAAAACCAATTCTTTCCTACCTGGCAAATTCATAGCTTCTCTCTACTTGTATTTCCCATCAAGTATTTCCTGATTTTTAGCTATTTATAAGCTTAGATATTAAGTTGTAGGGTTTGTGAAATTGTTCAGATAGCACAGAAGGATTTTTTTCTCTGGGGAAAGTGATGAACTTACAGATATAGTGAAAATGATGTCCTTAGGTGTTTAAAGCATAGTTTTATATATAAGCTATATTGAAGTCAAATGAATTGATTCATAATTTTAAAATATTGCCTTAATAGGCTGATTACATTTTTTAAAAATTAGGCTTCAATAACTGAGTTCTACACTGATGGCAGAGTACAATGTAATTTTTCTAATACTTATTTTTTTTATATTCTGAATCTAATTTAATCTTAAATATCTCCTCACAGATAATTCCCATGCTCCCTTGGAAATGGGAATGTTATTTTAGGGAACCAACCCATAGGAACAGTAGACATTTGTGGAATGTAAAAGGATTGCAGACATCATGTTAAAAAAGCTTTACTGAGTGTCTAGAGAGATGCCATAACTAATACAATTCTAGAAATTCACAGTGGAATTCAAAATTTAAAAATCTTCATATGCAATTGTAATGGTAATGTAAGTGGGAAAATCTTTTCCATTCATTAATAGGCCCATGTGACCTGCTTGGATCACATGGAAGGCTAAGTCATATACAGTAGGAGGAGCTTGCTGAATGGGTGGAACAGGAAGAGTGAAGTAGAGCTGGGAGGAAGTCGGTCAGGCTAGTCAGAGCTGTGAAGGACACAGGTTGGCAGGTGCAGCTAGGCTCATGAGTGTTTGTTTCCCAGCGAGGGCTGAGGAGACTAGGGAATGGCTTTAGTTCCCCTACAGTGATAACCTGTATTGACTTGTCTTGGTTGCTATGATTGATTTTGTTTTCTGGTTCTAGGATTTGGCTTTCTGGTGTCTAAATAAATGGTTTTTCTTCTGCCTTCTATGTGGAGAGTCTGTTATACTTTGTGATTGAGAACTACACCGGCATATTCACAGCCACCACCTGTGACTATTGCTTTGGCGTTACAGCAGCTGAATAAATTATCCAACATTATCTCTGTCTGAGATCATGATTCCTACCCCTGCCTAAAGCATGACAGTTTCTGCTCTAGTCCCTTATTTTGACTCTGCATGTGTCTCTCTGTTTCAAGTGTGTTTCTTGTAAACAACATATTGTTGGATTCTGGTTTATAATCCATTCTGTGATCTATTTCCATTTTAGGGGTGAGTTCATCCAAATCACATTCACATTTACAATAACTATGCATTTCCCTGATCCTATTTCCATCTTTTTATCCTTCTCTCTTTTTATCCTGTCTCTCCTCTAAAATCTGTAATTCTTCTGACTACTGCCTTTTTTTATCTGGCTTCCCTTTGATTACCTCCCCTTTTTCTTATCCCCTTCTCCTCCTACTTCCCTGATAAGTAAGAAAGATCTTTATTACCAATTGAGTATGTATGTATGTATGTATGTATGTATGCATGTATGTATAAATGTGTATTTCCTTTTTTGAGCCAATGAGAGGTGAGTGAGATTTAAGCATTGTCTACCTTCCCTACAATTTCCCCTCCATTGTAAAAGCTCTTCTTTATTTACCTGTTTTGTGTGTGTGTGTGTGTGTGTGTGTGTGTGTGTGTAATAATTTTCCCATTCTTCCTGTCCCTTCTTACATCTTCTGGGATATTCTTTTCATTCTTTTTTCTCACCTGTTCTTTTTCCCCCATTAATGCAACATAAATAATACACTCGCATCCTTTTTCTGTGTAGAGTCTTTCTAACAGCTCTATCTATCATTATTAAATGATACAGTTCTTAGAAGATACATGTATCATCTTCTATATAGAAAGATACACAGTTTAACCTTATTGACTCGTTTATGATTTTTTCCATCATGACCATTTTATGCTTCCCTTGAATCTTGTTTTTCAAAGTCTATACAGCTCTGGTCTTTCATTAGAAAGGCTTTTGAAAGTCTTCTATTTCATTAATATCTCTTAATATCTATTTCATGCTTCAGCCTTTTTTACATTGCCATTTTCAGATCTAGTTCTGGGGATTTGGGAATTTTCAGAACTGCCAGGGTGCTGCGATCTGGGGAGGGCTTTGGTCATTGGTCTCTTGGTCTGCACTCTTTTCCTTATCTAAGAAGTACCTCTCCTTCCTTGGGATTGGAAATGATATTATTCCTCAGGGTCCTGATCCTTTGGGTCCTGAAGTTATACTGCCTCTTAGAGCTTTAACTCCCTCTTGGTCAAAATTGCTCTTCCCCACCTTTGAAGTATGACATAGAAGTGGGCATAGGCAATGGAGCTGCCAAACAATTGCCCCTCAGGACTCCTGCTCTCTCTGTCTCTGTCTCTCTGTCTCTGTCTCTCTGTGTCTCTGTCTCTGTCTCTCTCTCTGTCTCTTTCTCTCTCTGTCTGTCTCTGTCTCTCTGTCTGCCTCTCTCTATCTGTCTGTCTCTCTCCATTCTTGCTCTTTCTTTTTTTAATACATAATTTATTTGTTATTCAGTTCTGAACATTCACTTCCACAAGAATTTGAATTCAAAATTTTCTCCTCATCTCTCCTCCCACCCCAGGAGAGCATGCACCCCATCCATCCCTTCCTCCACTTTGTCCTCCATTCTATTAACCATACTTCTTCCATCCCCCTTCCCCTCTATTTTCCTGTAGGGCCAAATAGATTTCTATACTCCATTGCCTGTATAGCTTAATTTCCAGTTGCATGCTAAAACAATTTTTCACATTCATTCTTAAAGCTGTGAATTCCACAATCTCTACCTCCCTCCCCATGCATTCTCATTGAGAAAATAAGAAATTCAATATGTCATACATGAGTAACAATGCAAAGTCCTTCCATAATATTTATGTTGTAAAAAAACTAATCACATTTCCCTCTGTCCTATCCTGCCCTTCATTTATTCCATTCTCTCCCTTGACCTGTTCCCCCACAATAGTGTTTGGTTCTGATTATCCCTTTTCCCAATTTGCTGTCCCTTCTATTGTCTTCCCTCTCCTATCCCCTTCCTCCTTGCCTTGCTGCAGGGTAAAATAGATTTCCATATCCAACTGAGTGTGTGTTATTCCTCTTCAAGCGAAATCCCATGAGAATAAGGTTCACTCACTTCCTTTCATCCCCCCCTTCCCTTCCATTATAAAAACTCTTTCTTACCTCTTTTATGTGAGATGACTTGCTACATTCTATCTCTCTTTTCTCTTACTCCTAGTACATTCCATTCAGCAGTAAATTTTATTTTTTTAGGTATTCTCACTTCATATTCAGCTTACCCTTTGCCCTGTGTCTATGTATGTGTGTATATATGTATATATACACATATAAAAACACATATGTATACATACCTACACATGTGTAATATACACATTTATACACACCCATACACAGCTACATATTTATATTCTCTCTAACTACCCTAATACTGAAAACGGTCTTACAGATTACAAATAACATCTTTCCATGTAGGAATGTAAACAGTTCAAATTTAATGAGTCGTAAAGCTTCTCTTTCCTGTTTACCTTATCATGTTTCTCTTGATTCTTGTATTTGAAAGTCAGATTTTCTGTTTAACTCTGATCTTTTCAACAAGAATGCTTGGAAGTCCTCTATTTCATTGAAATTCTATTTTTTTCCACCTGAAGTGTTATACTCAGTTTTGTTGAGTCAGTGATTCTTGGTTTTAATCCTATTTATTTTGACTTCTGGAATATCATATTCCAAGCCCTTTGATCCCTTAGTGTAGAAACTGCTAAATCCTGTGTTATCCTGACTATATTTCCACAATACCTGAATTATTTCTTTCTGGATGCTTCTAATATTTCCTCCTTGACCTGGGAACTCTGGAATTTGGCTACAATATTCCTAGGAGTTTTCCCTTTTAGATCTTTTTCAGGAGGTGATCAGTGAATTCTTTCCATTTCTATTTTACCCTCTGGTTCTAGAATATCAGGAAAGTTTTCCTTGATTTTTTCTTGGAAGATGAGGTTGAGGCTCTTTTTTTAATCATGGTTTTCAGGTAGGCCAATAGTTTTTAAATGATCTCTCCTGGATCTATTTTCCCAGTTAGTTGTTTTTCCAATGAGATGTTTTACATTGTCTTCTATTTATTCATTCTTTTGGTTTTGTTTTATACTTTCTTGATTTCTCATAAATCCATTAGCTTTCAACTGCTCCAATCTAATTTTTAAAGAAAAATTTTCTTCAGTGAACTTTTAACCTCCTTTTCCATTTGACTAATTCTGCTTTTTAAAGCATTATTCTCTTCATTGGCTTTTTGGACCTCTTTTGTCATTTGGGTTAGTCTATTTTTAATAGTATTATTTTCTTCAGCACTTTTTGGGTCTCCTTTAGCAAGCTATTGACTTGCTTTTCATGATTTTCTTGCATCCCTCTTTTTTCTTCTCAATTTTTCCTCCACTCCTCTTACCTGATTTTCAAAATCCTTTTTGAGCTTTTCCATGACCTGAGACCATTGCACATTTTTTTGGAGGTTTTGGGTGTAGAAGCCTTGACTTTGATGTTTTCCTCTGATGGTATACTTTGTTCTTCCTCATGTGAAAGGATAGGAGAAAAAAAAAACCTGTTCACCAAGAAAGTAACATTCTATAATCTCATTTCACCCCTTTTGAGGCATTTTCTCATCCAGTTACTTGATTTTTGAGTCCTTTGTCAAGTGGAGGGTACACTCTAGGGACCTGAAAGTTCTCAGTTCCTCGAAGGAGACACAGTCAAGGGAGAGGAGTTTACTCCTCTCCTGGCCTGTGGACTGGTCTGGAATCATCCAAGAGAATGCTTTTCTGACCAGGATCTGAAAATTGGATTCCCTCTCCAGAGCCTCCACTAGCTCTACCATACCAGTTATCCTCCTCATCCCAGGACTGCCACTCAGAACTGAAACCCAGATCAACTGCTCAATTCCCCAAGGGTCTTCAGGCTGAGGGTTCCAAAAGTGGATGCTGCTGCTGCAGTGGCTACTGCTGCTCTGGGGCTGGGGCTCACTCAGGTGAAAGAGCTTTCTCACTGACCTTTGAAGCTATCTTTGGCATTTGTAGGTTGAGAAATCTGGAAATTGTCGCTGCTACCCATGGTTTTGTGCCCTGAAGTCTGCTCCAGTCCTGTCCATGCCACTCTGCACAGCTAAGGCTGGACTGCACTCTGCTCTGAGCCCAGTGCAATAGACCTTTTCTGTCAGTCTTCCATGTTGTCTTGGGCTGAAAATGCCTTTCACTCTGTTATTTTGTGACTTCTGCTGCTCTAGAATTTGTCTAGAGTCACTTTTACAGGTATTTTATAGGATATGGGGGGAGAGCTAGAGTAGGTTGTCCTTCTACTCCACCATCTTGGCTCCCCCGTTCCCCTACTTCCTGCTCTCTCTTAACCAAAAGAGTTCTTCTCTGCCCTTGAGCAATGACCCATTAGTGGGTATAGGCAATGGAACTGATGAATAGCAGTTGGTTATGTGTCCAGTACAGGAATACTCTATAATCTCTTTCTGATCATTTACCAAATCCTTTACCATCTCCATCTCAAGAGATTCTCCTCCACTTAGCTCTACCAATGGTATTTCATCCATGTAAACTATAGGCCAGCTTCCTACACTGTGTCACAGATGTCTCTTTCCAACCTCCTGTCTTATGTTAAGCATAAAGAATGTCTCAGTCTAACTTTTTGTTTCTCTACCATTCTAGAATTTAATTTGAGGCATTATTTTAAAGTTGTTTGCAGGGGAATATTGGGAGAGCTCTGCTGAATGGTTCTCTGCTTCAGCATCTTCCCAACATTATCTTCTAAATCATGAATAATAGTGTTTCATTTCTGTCCATTATAGCAACTTCTTTCAATAATTATAAAGCTGAAATAAATTGGCATTCTTTATTGTAGAAATTATGAATATGTACCATTGTCATTTGGATGATGATAATGATTTTGTTATTTTACATTGACCTTTTAGTCATTGTTATGAAAAAAATGTTAATTTCATGTCCTGTAGAAAGCCCTGGAGCTATGTTCACTTTACACAGAAATTCTCCTCCTACACGTAACTCTGCTTCTTTGACTTCCTTTTCCTCAAATTGCCTTGAGCAAAGACAGTTATTTTTTGCCCTTGAGAGGGAAGGATAACTCTAATCATCACTTTCATGACTGGGATGAAGAGAGGTATTTGAACTGGACTATGTCCCTTTACTGATTTGCTGAAAAATAGGTCACTCTCAATTATTCAAAGATCATTATCCTGTTACTTCATTATTTAAGCCTTTTATTTTGCTAATTTATTCTCTTGGCAATGCTTCCTGATCTCTTCACTGCTCACATGAACCTTTCCCAAAGGTGGGAAGGGCTATGATCTACAGAGGAAGGTCAAATCTAATGTTACCAGCTCTGAAAATAGGTTCCAAGGTGAAAGAGTTTGGGATTATGGTATAAACATCATCAAAGATCAGTTACTCCTGGTTTTCATCTATCTATATTATCCTTGTTGGCATCAATAAGAGCTGATTTATTCAGTTGCTGTTTACACATAATCTGGATAAAATAGAACAGTTAAATAGGTATCTAGGGAGAAAATGAACAATATCATACAAAATATGAGCTATGATGTTTTTACCTCCAAGCAATGATTGAGTCCTTGTTGTCAATTGGTTTAGACCTGAAAATAGACTTCCTGTTGAAGTAAAATTTCAATGATCTCTAAAGGAGGGGAATGAATATATAGAAAGAAACATCAGGGTATAAACCTAAAAATGACTAAAAATGGGAAATATAAGTCAACAAGACAAAGGGATTGAGATGATGAGGAAATAAAGTCTTTGGGAAAAGAAAGTAGTATTTAGGTTTGAAAATCATAAATTGAATCTGAGCTATGTGTGATATTTTGATCTGATTTGGTTTGTTTTTCATTTAATGAAAAGAATATGACTTATTTTTTACCTTGGCTAAATCATTTTGCCTGTTTCAATCTGTTTACTTATTCATAAAATGAAAAAGTTGAAAGAATCAATGGCATAATTAAAAATTCAAGGGTGAGGGAGATGGATGGAAGAAAGTACTAACAATAAGGTTGATCCCCTCCAAAAAAATGCATATGGAAATAAGGAAAAGTAGATCTTGAAACATTCAGATCCTAAGTTGTTTATAGCCAATGTGATCTTGGACAAGTCACCTAATCTCACTGAGGCTGAATTTTTTTTTTTTGTATAAATATAATTGGATTTTAAAAAAAAAATATTTATTTTTAGCTTTCAACATTCACTTTCACAAGATTTTGAGTTAGAAATTTTCTCCCTATCTCTCCCCTCCTCCCACCCCAAGATAGTGTGCATTTTGATTGCCCCTTCTCCCAATCTGCCCTTCCTTCTATCACAGCCCTCCCTTCCCTTATTGCCAACTCTTCTATATTCTTCTAGACCAAAATAGATTTCTATACCTCATTACATGTATATCTTATTTCCGAGTTGCTTGTAAAACAATTTTTAACATTTGTTTTTAAAACTTGAAGTTACAACTTTTATGCCTTCCTCTCCTCCTCACCCATCTCCACTGAGAAAGCAAGCAATTCAATATAGGTTACACATATGCAGTTATGCAAAAGACTTCCATACTAGGTTGTGAAAGACTAACTATATTTCCCTCCATCCTATTCTGTCCCAACATTTATCCTGTTCTGCCTTTTGACCCTATCCCTCTTCAAGCGTTTACTTCTAATTGCACACTCCTCCCATTAGCCCTTCCATCTATGATCCTTCCTACTGTCTACTTATCCCCTTCCTCCATACTTTCCTTTGTGTAAGATAGAATTTCATATCAAATTGAGATGGAGGAGCCAAGATGGCAGAGTAGAAAGACACACATACGTTAGCTCCCGAACCCACAGCCTATAAAATACCTATAAGGAGGAACTCCCAACAAGTTCTGGAGCAGAGGAAGCCCTGGGAACGATGAAGTGGAGGAGATTTCTATTCCAGAGAGACCAGAAAAACCAACACCAGGGATCCACCGTGCACCGGACCCAGAGTGCAGCCCAGCCCTACCCTGAGAGGAGCAGATCCAGGTGGGCTTCTGGGATGGAATCTCCAGTGCCTGCATGGTTCCCTCCACCCATGGGCGCAAAGGTCAGTGAGAGGTGCCTGAGAGACACCCTGGAGTGGGGCATCTCCATAACTCAGGTCCCCATGGGAGGAAGCATCAGAGGCAGCAGCAGACCAAAGCACCCAAAGCAGACAGGACCTCGGATCCATTGTTGAAGGTCTCCGCATAAACCCCCCTGAGGGAACTGAGCCCTGTGTGGTAGCCCTGTCCCCACCTGAGAACCCGAACTTAATCTCCCAATAAATAACAACCCTGCCCCCCCCTCCCCCCGCTGAAAGCCCTGAGTCTGGGAAGCAGTATATGAATCTCAGACACCAAACACCAGTGAGGCAGGGGTGGATAGGAATCTCAGAAGTCAAGTAACTGGCTGGGAAAATGCCCAGAAAAGGGGAAAAAAGTAAGACCATAGAAGGCTACTTTCTTGGTGAACAGATATTTCCTCCTTTCCTTTCTGATGAGGAAGAACAATGCCTACCATCAGGGAAAGACATAGAAGTCAAGACTTCTGTATCCCAAACATCCAAAATAAATATTCAATGGGATCAGGCCATGGAAGAGTTTAGAAAGGATTTTGAAAATCAAATTAGACAAGTGGAGGAAAAACTGGGAAGAGAAATGAGAGAGATGCAAGAAAAGAATGAAAAACAGGTGAATACCTTGCTAAAGGAGACCCAAGAAAATGCTGAAGAAAACAACACCTTGAAAAATAGACTAACTCAACTGGCAAAAGAGCTTCAAAAAGCCAATGAGGAGAAGAATGCTTTCAAAAGTAGAATAAGCCAAATGGAAAAGGAGGTTCAAAAGCTCACTGAAGAAAATGGTTCTTTCAAAATTGGAATGGAACAGATGGAGGCTAATGACTTTAGGGCAAACCAAGAAATCACAAAACAAAACGAAAAGAATGAAAAATGGAAGAGAATGTGAAATATCTCATTGGAAAAACAACTGACCTGGAAAATAGATCCAGGAGAGACAATTTAAAAATTACGGGACTACCTGAAAGCCATGATCAAAAAAAGAGCCTAGACATCATCTTTCATGAAATTATCAAGGAAAACTGCCCTGATGTTCTAGAACCAGAGGGCAAAATAAGTATTCAAGGAATCCACCAATCACCACCTGAAAGAGATCCAAAAAGAGAAACTCCTAGGAACATTGTGGCCAAATTCCAGAATTCCCAGGTCAAGGAGAAAATCTTTCAAGCAGCTAGAAAGAAACAATTCCAGTATTGTGGAAATACAATCAGGATAACAGAAGATCTAGCAGCTTCTACAATAAGGGATCGAAGGGCATGGAATAGGATATTCCAGAAGTCAAAGGAACTAGGACTCAAACCAAGAATCACTTACCCAGCAAAACTGAGTATAATACTTCAGGGGAAAAAGGATCTTTCAATGATATAAAGGACTTTGAAGCATTGTTGATAAAAAGGCCAGAGCTGAAAAGAGAATTTGACTTTCAAACACAAGAATGAGAAGAAGCATGAAAAAGTAAACAGCAAAGTGTAGTCATAAGGGACTTACCAAAGTTGAACTGTTTACATTCCTACATGGAAAGACAATATTTGTAACTCTTGAAAGTTTTCAGTATACACACACACGCACGCATGCACGCATGCACGCACGCACACACACACCCACAGACAGAGAGCACAGAGTGAATTGAATGAGATGGGATCATATCTTAAAACAATGTAGGTAAATGATGAGAGAGAAATGTTTTGGGAAGAGAGAGGGAGAAATGGAATGGGGCAAATTATCTCTCATAGAAGAGGCAGGCAAGAAACTATTTAGTGGAGGGGAAAAAGAGGGGAGCTGAGAGAAAAACATGAAGTTTACTCTCATGACATTCGACTAAAGTAAGGAATAAAATGCACACTCATTTTGGTATGCAAATGTATCTTATAGTAGAGGGGGATAAGGAGATAAGCAGGGTAGGCGGGATGATGGAAGGGAGAGGAGGGGGGAAGGGAGCAATTTGAAGTCAACACTCTTGGGGAGGGGCAGGATCAAAAGAGAATAGAAGCAATGGAGGGCAGGATAGGATGGAGGGAAATATAGTTAGTCCTACACAACACGACTATTATCGAAGTCATTTGCAAAACTACACAGATAGGGCCTATATTGAATTGCCTGCCTTCCCAAAGAGAATGGGTGGGGAGGGAGGGATGGGGAGAAGTTGGAGCTCAAAGTTTTAGGAATAACTGTTGGGTATTGTTCTTGCTACTAGGAAATAAGAAATACAGTTAATGGGGAATAGAAAGTTATCTGGCCCTATAGGATAAAAGAGAAGATGGGGACAAGGGAAGGGAGGGATGATAGAAGAGAGGGCAGATTGGTGATAGGGGAAATTAGGATGCTCGGTGTTTTGAGGTGGGGGAGGAGACAAGTGGTGAGAAAATTTGAAACCCAAAATTTTGTGAAAATGAATTTTAAAAGTTAAATAAATTTATTAAAATATAAAAAAAACCAAATTGATTGTGCATGCTATTCCCTCCTTAAGCCAAATGTGATGAGAGTAAGGTTCCCTTTTCCCTCTCACCTCCTGCCACTGCACTGAAAAAGCGTTTTCTGGCCTCTTTTATGTGAGAGATAATTTGCCCCTTTCTATTTCTCCCTGTCTCCTCCCAACATATTCCTCTGTCACTCCTTAATTTTATTTCTGGATATCATCCCTTTCTATTCAACTCTCCCTTTTTCCTCTGTCCATATGTATATAATTTCTCCAACTGAGACAAGTCTCAAGAGTTACAAATATCTTTCCATGTAGGAATGTAAACAGTTCAACTTTAGTAAATCTCTTATGATTTCTCTTTCCTGTTTACCTTTTTATGTTTCTCTTGAATCTTGTGTGTAAAAGTCAAATTCTCCATTCAACTTTGATCTTTTCATCAAGAATGCTTGAAAGTCCTCTATCTCATTGAAATACCATTTTTTTCCCCTGAAGTATTTTACTTAATTTTTCTGAGTTATTCTTGGCTTTAACCCTAGCTACTTTGACCTCAGGAATATGATATTCCGAGCCCTTTGATCCAGTAAGGTGGAAGCTACTAGATCTTGTGTAATCCTACAATACTCAGATTGTTTCTTTCTGGCTGCTTGCAATACCTGGGAGCTCTGGAATTTGACTACAACATAACTAAAAGTTTTTCTTTTTGGATCTCTTTCAGGAGTTGACCAGTGGAATCTTCCAATATTTATTTTACCCTCTAATTTTAGAAAATCAGGGAAGATTTTCTTGATAATTTCTTGAAAGATGATGGCTAGGTTCTTTTTTTGATCATGGCTTTCAGGTAGTCTCATAATTTTTAAATTTTCTCTCCTGGATCTGTTTTCTAGGTCAGTTGTTTTTCCAATGAGATATTTCACATTTTTTGCTATCATTTTTGTTCCTTTGGTTTTGTTTTGTCATTTACTAATTTTCCATAACGTCATTGGCCTCCATCTACTCCATTCTAATCTGTAAGGAATTAATTTCCTCAGTGAGCTTTTGGATCTCCTTTTCCATCTGGCCAATTCTGCTTTTTGGGGCATTTTTCTCCTCATTGGCTTTTTGGATCTCTTTTGCCATTTGGGTTAGTCTGTTTTTTAAAGTGTTATTTTCTTCAGTTTTTTGGGGGTCTCCTCTAGCACTAAGTTGATTCATTTTTCTTGGATCACTCTCATTTCTCTTATCAATTTTTGTTCTACTTCTCATATGTCATTTTCAAAATCCTTTTTGCACTCTTCCATGGTCTGAGACCATTTTATATATATTTGGAGGCTTTGAATGGAGGAGCTTTGACTTTGTTGTCTTCTGTTTGCATGTTTTGGTCTTCCTTGTCACGCAAAGTAAGATTCCTTTTTCATTTTATGCTCATTTCCCCAGACATTTACTTGACTTTTGAGCTCTTCATCAAGGTAGTTCTCTGCTTCCTGTAGGGGTAGAGGGTTTACTGTCAACTGCTCGATCCCCCCATAATCTGTGGGCCTAGAACTGTAGAAACAGTGGCTGCAGCAACTGCTCCTGTTGCTGCTGTGGTGGGTGAGGGTTCCTCTGCCCCTCCCCCTTCTTTCACTCTGAGACTGGGGCCAGACTACTCTATTCTGTCAAACTAGTTCCACAAGTTTTTTTTCCACTGACCTTCCAATTTGTCCTCAGCATTTTGGGATCGTGAAGTCTGGCAACCTCCACAGGTGCAAGAAGTTCAATCCCCGCCAGTGCCTGTTCAGGTCCCCTCTGTGCTGCCACAGTCTACACTGGTCTTTGCTCTGCTCTCAGTATGGCATGATAAACATTTCTTAGTGACCTTTCAGGATCTCTTGGGCTGGAGATCTGCTTTACTTCTTCATTCTGTACATTCTGCAACTCCAGAATTTTAGAGCAATTTTTTCCAGGTATTTGGTTAGGCTTGAGGTAGTGCTCTAGAATGTCCATGCTATTACTCCACCATCTTGGCCCTTCTCCCCCACTCCAACCTTTAGTTTTCTTGGCTGTAAAATGAAGGTTTTAGACTAAAGATCCTTTAAAATCCCTTCAAACTCCAGGCCTTTGTCTCTGAGTCAGTGATCCTATTATACTCTTAACATTTTAAAAAATTGATTAGTGTATTGGGTGAACATCTTGCTAATGACACACTCAGAGAATCATGGCCCATTTTACTAATTCATTATTGTTTCAATCATTATACATCCTCCTCTTCTGGCTAGCAGGGTTGATCTTCCATTCTCTTGCCTGGAAAAGATAAGAATCAGAGCTAAGGCCACCCAAGATCTTTTATTCTCTTCTAAATATTTGATGCTACCATGAGAACTCAGGATTTTTTCTCAAAGATAAATCTTGGGCCTCTGGAGTCTCATGGATTAGGAGACTTTTTAGGTATGCCTCTGTTCCTTAATAACATGAAATATTTCTCTGCCTGGAATGGGGTGACTTCAAATCTACCAAGGTAGATATACCAAGATAAATCACAAGAAAGCCTTGGGTACCCAAAGTCTAGGCAGTATGAGTTGAACATTCTTTTTCTGGCAAAACTGAGGACATACATGTCTAGATACAGAAGACCATTTGTCAACTGCATGATGAAAAGTGGTTTCACTTATAATAGTCAATTTCATTTTAACCTGTCACACTTCCCAGATTACTGCTGTTGCTTAAATAATATACCTGAATTTAACAAACAACAAACAAAATGACATTTTTCTGTACATAGTAAAAGATAAAAGGATGATTTTCCATGAAACTGTGGATCTCTATCTTGTACAACATGCTTTTTAAAAATTAAATTATTTTGTTTTCAATTTTCTACAATCACTTAAATATATCTTATATTTTCCCCCTCCCCCCCTCCTTCCCACTCCCTCTCTGAGACAGCATGCAATTTTATATAGGTTCTACATCAATATTCCTATTAAATGCATTTTCACCTTAGTCATATTGTATGGAAGAATTAAAATGAATGGGAGAAATCACAAACAAAACAAAACATAATACAAAAGAAAAAAGTCTGCTTCATTCTGTAACTAAATTCCATATTTCTTTCTCTGGATATGGAAGGTATTTTGCCAAAAGAGTCCATTGAGAATTTTTTAAATCCCTGCATTGCAATGAAGTTCTCCGTCTACCAGGAAAAATCCTCATACATTGTGGTTGTTGCTGTGTACCAAGTTCTCCTGGTTCTGCTCCTTTCACTGAGCATCAGTTCATATAAGTCTATCCAGGCCTCTCTGAAGTCTTCCTGTTCATCATTTCTTATGGCACAATAGTATTCCATTACATTCATATAACATAGTTTATTTAGTCCTTCCCCAGTTGATGGGTATCCGCTTGATTTCCAATTTTTGACCACCACAAAGAGCTGCTGTAAATATTTTACAACATTGCTTTTTTTTAAATATATAGTAAATTTAAAATGTAACTTTCAAAGCTGGGCAGCTTATTTATGATTCTTTCAGACTTTCCTACTGTTCTTTTTTGGGCATTATAAAAACATGTTTTTGATGATTCCATGTATATTTTTTCCTTTCTTTTATTTGGGAGGCTACCTATTTCTAGCCCCTCTTCCTCTTTCCTACTCCCCTCCTTGAAAAACAAAAATCTTGTATTTAAGTAATGCCTACTATTTTTTAGGCATTGTGCAAAATATTTCAGAAATATCTCATAAAAATTATGTGAGCTAGGTGCTCTTATTATCCCCATTTTGTAATTGATGAAACTGAGGAAATTTGTGGTTAAGTGATTTGACCAATGTCAAGCAGCTAGTAAGTACCTAAGGCTGATTTTGAACTTGGTTCTTCCTGACTCCAGGTCCAGCTGTCAGAAGAAAAACCCTTATCCCCAATATTTATAGTTGAACCACAAAGATTCCTACATTGAATGTTTCAGAAAATATATTTCTAATTTAGCACCTTGAGCCCAACACTCCTCTGTCAAGATCTTGATAGCACTCTTTTGTTTCTAGTTTTTTGCCTTTTCAAAAAGAGCTACTATAAATATTTTCTATATATGGATCTTTTCGTGTTTTGATCTCTTTGAGTCATAGGCATAATAATGGTATTATTGGGTCAAAGAATATGTAAGGTTTAGTGACTTCTTGGGTACATTTCCTAATAGCTTTGGAGAATGCCTCATCCAATTAATACTTCCAATAATAGTGTATTAGTATTATCCTTCCCAAGGTAAATATTCACATTCATTGTAAGTGCTGCTCCTAAGGCAAAATGACTACCAGAATAATTAATGTCAACAAATTAGAGCTCTTTGTGCATGAACAGTTTGTTGCTAACTTGGAGGGAAAGTTGAGCCAACACACAGTTGGCAAGAATGGAGCAGAAAAAGAGTGGACAGATTTCAGAGATTTGGTGTACAGCACTGCATTTGCTCACCTGGTTCAGAACACTCACAAACACCAAGACTGGTTTGATGAAAATGATGGGGAAAATCAGAAGCTGCTAAATGAAAAATGAGAACTCCTCAGAATTTACCAGAAGGATGGTTCATCCACCTCTAAGGAGGCAGCATTTAATTCCATCAAAAGCAAAGTACAAGCAAAATTTAGAGAGATACAGAATTCCTGACTCATTAAGAAGGTAGATGAAATTCAGTTTGATTGCTGAAAGCTATTTATGGACCAAAACCTGTGGTGCATCACAATTACTCAGTGCTGATGGAGCCATATTGATTAGTGATAGGAACATGATACTAGAGAGATGGGCTGAACACTTCCATAGTGTTCTAAACAGACCATCATCAATCAATGTTGAGGCCATTGACTATTTACCTCAGGTTGACCTCAGTCCTTCCTTAGCTGAATTTCCAACTGAAGAAGAGGTTTTGAGGGCCATTAGGCTCCTTTCATGTGGCAAAGCACCTGATGCTGATTCTATTCCAGCTGAGATTTACAAGGTAGGGGGACCATTGCTCATATGAAAGCTGACTGAAATTTTCTAGATTATATGGCAAGAGGAGGTCATCCCCCAGGAATTCAAAGATGCCTCCATTGTCCATCTTTATAAAGGTAAAGGGAATAGATTGTCCTGCAACAATCACAGGGGCATTTCTCTTAGTCATTGCTGATAAGATTCTTGCTAGAGTCTTCCTTAAAAGGCAGATCCTTCATCTGGAAGATGGTCATATACCTGAGAACCAGTGTGATTTCAGGAACAGTTAAATGATGTTTGCTGCCTGATAACTCCAGGAAAAATGCCAAGAGCAGTACAGAGGTCTGTACACAATATTTGTAGATCTGATCAAGGCCTTTGACACTGTTAGTCATGAGGGCTTATGGAAAATTGTGTCAAAATTTGGTTGCCCAGAGAAGTTCATCAGCATTGGGTGTCAATTTCATGATGGCATGTTCGCTTGGGTTCTGCATAGTGGACAGTGCTCTCATCAATAATAGAGTGAAAAAGGGCTGTGTTTTTGCTCTTGTGCTTTTTAGCATGATGTTTTCAGCAATGATGTCAAATGCTTTCAGTGAGGATGAACATGGCATCAAGGTCAACTACCATACTTATGGTAAATTATTAAATTTGAAAAGAATACAAGCTAAAACCAAAGTGGAGTGAGTGTTTGGTGCATGTTTTCCATTTGCAGATGATTGTACACTTAGTGCAGCCTCTGAAACTGAGATGCAACAAAGTATGGATCAATTCTCTGCTGCCTGTGCTAATTTTGGGCTAATAATTACCACCAAGAAAACACAAGTGCTCCATCAGCCACCAGCACACCATCTCTGTAACCACTGTTTACAACAAATGGAGAAGTTTTGAATGTTGTGGATAAGTTCACTTACCTTGGTAGTGTACTTTCCAGGGATGTACACATTGACAATATGGTTGATGCACACATTGCCAAATCTAACTCAGTGTCTGGGAGGCTCTGAAGAAAATTTTGGGAGAGAAGAGGTATTAGACTGACTACCAAACTGAAGAGATGTTATGCTCATCTCATCGTTGTATGCCCACGAAACATGGACAGTCTAACGGGGTCATGCCAGGAAATTGATTCACTTCCATTTCAACTGTCATAGGAAGATTCTGAGGATCACCTGGCAGGATAAGGTACCAGACATTGAAGTCTTTGCTCAAGCTGAACTGCCCGCATTTGAACTATGTTTCAAAGAGCATAATTCCAATGGGTTGACCATATTGTTTGAATGCAAAATTTGTGCTTGCCAAAAATACTATTTGAAGGAGAAATCACATGAGGCTGGTGATCACATGGTGGTCAGAAGAAGTGATACAAGGACACTCTTAAGGTGTCTCTCAAGAACTTTGGATTTGATTGTGGGATATGGGAGACTCTGGCACAGGACCGCTTAGCATGGCATGCCCACATCAGAAAGGGCACTGTAGTGTATGGGTAAAGCAGAATTGAGACAGCACAAAGTAAAAGTAGGATGTGCAAATTTGGAGTATCCACCCCAAATGTTCACACGGACTATCTGTGCCCAATCTGTGGTAGAGAATTCTGATCGCATATTGGTCTCATCAGCCACAGTTAGACACACTGAAACTTGAGTTTATCACAGTGATATCATTTTGGTCCTCTTCAAGGATGAAGGACAACAACAGACTATTAGTGTCTGCTTTCCTGTACCTTCTCCAAAACTTGTCATTTTTTTTGTCAACTTTACCCATATGTTGAGTGTATGTTAGAACCCTAATTTGCATTTTTCTAATTATTAGCAATTTGCATCCTTCTTTCATATGGTTGTAGGTAGTTTGTATTTCTTTTCTTGAATTTTTCCAGTTTATTTTTTTTAAAAAATAATCATTTTTCATTTTCAACATTCACTTCCATAAGATTTTGAGTTTTGAATTTTCTTTCCCACCTTCTCATCCACAAAATGGTGTGCAATCTGATATAGGTACTATTATACATTCATATTAAACATATTTTCACATTAGTCATGAGGTAAAGAAGAATTAGAACTAATGGGAGGAACCATGGGAAAGAAGAAACAAAACAAAACAGCAAAAGAAAACGAGAGCAAATAGAATATTTCCATTTGCATTCAGACTCCCAAGTACTTTTTCTAGATGTGGACAGGATTTTCCATTGTGAGTCTTTTGGAGTTGTTTCAGATCCTTGCATTGCTAAGAAGAGCTAAGTTTATCAAGGTCAGTCATCATACTGTATGGCTGCTATTGTGTACGTTGTTTTCTGCTCATTTCACTAAGCATCAGTTTATGTGTTTATAGGTTTTTCTGAGGTCTGCCTGCTCATCATTTCTTATAGCACTATAGTATTACATTGCATTCATATGCTACAACTTGTTCAGCCATTCCTCAGTTGATGGATATCTCCTCAATTTTTAATTCTTTGCCATACCAGAAAGAGCTGCTATAAATATTTTTGTACATATGAGTCTCGTTCATGTTTTTATGATCTCTTTGGTATACAGATCTAGATGTGGTATTGCTGGGTCAAAGGGTATGCACAATTTTATAGTCCTTTGGGAATAGTTCCAAATTGTTCTCCAGAATGGTTGGATCAGCTCACAACTCCACCCACAATGTATTTGTGTTCCAATTTTCCCACATATTCTCCAATATTTATTATTTCCCTATTTTGTCACATTAGCCAGTCTGATAGGTATATTTGATAGAGTTGGTTTGATTTGCATTTCTTTAATGAACAGTGATTTACAGCATTTTTCTCATATGAATATATATAGCTTTAATTTCTTCCTCTGAATACTGCCCATTCATATCCTTTGCTCATCTATAAACTGGGGAATGATTTCTATTCTTATAAATTCAACTCAGTTCTCTATATATTTTAGAAATGAGGCCTTTATCAGAGAAACTGGTTGTAAAAACTGTTTCCTAGTTTTCTGCTTCCCTGCTAATCTTGATTGCATTGACATTGTTTATGTAAAAAGTTTTTAATTTAATGTGATCAAAATCATCTGTTTTGCATTTCATGGTGTTCTCTATCTCTTGTTTGGTCATAAATTCCCCATTCTCCATAGATCTGACAGGTAAACTGTTGCTTTTTCTCCCAGTTTGCTTATATTATCATCAGTCTTTATATCTTAATGTATATACATATTGATTTTATTTTGGTATACAGTGTAAGAAGTTTGTCTATGCCTAGTTTCTGCCATACTATTTTCCAGTTTTCCCAGCAGTATTGAGTCTTTGGATTTATCAAATAGTAGACTATTATAGTCATTGACTGATGTGTCTTGTATATCTGTTCCACCGATGCACCCCTCTATTTCTTAGTTAATACAAAGTGCTTTTGATGATTGCTGCTTTATAGTACAATATAAGATCTGGTACAGCTAGTACACCTTCCCTTTCATTTCTTTTCTTTAATTCCTTGATATTCTGGAAACTTCTTTCTTCCTGATGGATTTTGGTATTGATTTTTTTAGCTCTATAAAGTAATTTTTGGTAGTTTGATTGCTATGGCACTGAATAAGTAATTTAATTGAGATAGAAGTATCATTTTGATTTTATTAGCTCAGTCAGCTCATGAGCAACTGATATTTTTCAGTTATTTAGGTCTGACTTTATTTGTGTGAAAAGTGTTTTTTAATTGTGTTTATATAGTTTCTGGGTTTGTTTTTGCAGGTAGATTCTCAAAAATTTTTAAATGTTTACAGTGACATTAAAGTGGAATTTTTCTTTCTATCTCTTTCTGTAGCATTTTTTTTCCTTTTTTAAAATTTTATTTGTTTTCAGTGTTCTACAATCACTTCCATATATCTTAGATTATTTCCCTTCCCTCCTCCTCCTTTCCCTCTACCTCCCCACTCCCTCCCTGAGACAGCATACAATTTTGTATAGGTTCTACACATACATTCCTACTAAATACATTTAGTCATGTTGCATAGAAGAATTAAAATGAATGGGAGAAATAATAAAGCAAAGCAAAATACAAAGGAAAATTGTCTCCTTCATCCTGTGATTGAATTCCATAGTTCTTTCTCTGGATGTGGAAGGCATTTTGCCTCAACGGACAATTGAAAATTTTTTATGTCCTTGCATTTCAATGAAGTACTAAGTCTACCAGAAAAATGCCTCGCACACTGGTTGTTGCTGTGTACAAAATTCTCCTGGTTCTGCTCCTTTCACTTAGCATCAGTTCATATAAATTTTTCCAGGCCTCTCTGAAGTCTTCCTTTTCATCATTTCTTATAGCACAATAGTATTCTATTACATTCATATACCACAACTTGTTCAGCCATTCCCCAATTGATGAGCATCCCCTTGATTTCCAGTTTTGGCCACCACAAAGAGAGCTGCTATAAATATTTTTGTACATGTGGGACTCTCTCCTATTTTTATGATCTTTTGGGGATATTGCTGTAGCATCTTTGTTAATAATATATAGAAATGTTGATCATTTATGTGCTTTTATTTTATGTCCTGGAGTTTTGCTAAAGTTGTTTATTGTTTCAATTAGTTTTTTTTACTTTATTTTCTAGTATTCTCTATGTACATCTTATCATCTCCTAAGAGTGATAGCTTAGTTTCTTCTTTGCCTATTCTAAATCCTCCAACTTCTTTTTCTTTTCTTATTACTAAAGCTAACATTTCCAGTACAGTGGTGATAGTGGATATCCTTGTTTCACCCCCCCCCCACCAATCCTATTGGATTTTCTAGCTCATAACATTATGTATAATACTGGCTGATGGCAAGTATATATCCTTTAATCATTTAAATATTGAGAAAACTATTGTTTTTTTTAATTTAATACCCTTTTTAAAATATCTAGAGGATATGAGAATTTATGAGAAAAAACCTGCTGCAGAGGTATTTAAATAGCAACTTTTACCTTTGAATTGTAAGTACATTGGTTTTGTTTGCACAGATATTTTAAATACTATGAAATCAAAACCATTAATTTTATCTTCTGTGATCATCTCCATTTTTTTCTTTAGTACTATTTCCCTATCTATATATCTGTAGCTATAATTTGACCACAATTTTTCCTGATGCCAGGGTCTCTGGCAATCTTTTCCAAATTATGACTTGACTTTCAAGAAAGAATGGGTTGCATAATACTTTTATTAGTTGATGATTATTTACATGATAAGTTCTGAGGGTAAAATATTCTAACAATACAGTTAATATTTTGTCCCATTAGAGTATTTCAGTGGTACTATGTTCTCATTGATCCTCTTGTTTCTTTCATTGGTGCAGATTAAAATCCACCCAAATCTTATCTTCAGTAGTTCCTAAGAATTTTTAGGGCATCTATAAATATTAACTTAGCTCTAGGTACTTTCCAGGTTAGATAGTTATTCCTTTTCTTAATATCAATTAAAAACTGATTTGTGTGGAATCTGAAGAAGTTAGTGCTAAACACCAGGGACAAATCACAATCATTGGCTAAAATTTCTTGCAAAGAAACTTTTTCGAGGTTAGGACATGTTCTTGATCATAAGTAGACTCTAGGTAGAAGTTACTTAAAATATACTCACATTACTGACAATTAATATGTCTAGGAAAAGACCAAGTGTATTCACTCAAAGGATGTAGGGATGTTTTAGTTATGAGCTATGTGGAACTTCATCAAATTCTCAGGTGCAGGGTTGTTACTACTCTGTATTAGATATAGATACTAGATGAATAAAAGATGTTATGATATTGAATTTTATTAACTGAAATTGTGAAACTTGTCTTTAAAAGATGAATAACTATAAATCTTCATATTAAAGTAATGTTTTTTAATTCATTTATTTAATTTTAGTTTTCAATATTCACATCCATAGGGTGCTGAGTTCCAAATTTTCTCCCCATCTCTCCCCTCTCTCCAAGTCAAGAGATCATGCATTCTGAAATGTAGCTACTCCACTTTCCTCAGAGTGGGTACTGGGCTACAATTATATCTATCTGATCCTTTAAATATTTTTAATTTAGAGGACGTGGATTTCAGATTCAAGCTAAACTCCTGATTCCTGTTCATTTGGAGAAGCAGGACCCCAAGCTTTATATCTAAGGCTTGAATACCATCCCATCAAATATCAGATCCACAAAGGACACATAGAGTTAAGAAGAAAAGAAACCCATTTATCCAAGTTAACAGCAAAACAAATATCTGAGGAAGCATGCCTAGGAGAGTAATATACCAGAAAATATAAAATGAAGGTACTCTTCCATTGGGAGTATGATAATTTTGTTGAATCCAGATTCAATTCAGATTTCATTCAAAGGGAAGTTCCCTGAAATCTCTGATGAAGGAAGCTAGGGATAGGGGCATGAGGGAGACTGCCGGCTTCTAGACAGCTTCTTCTCAGAGTCTTTTCCTCCAGCAACAAGAAGTGGAGTTGCAATTATCCATCTTCTCTCCATAGAGGTTGTAAGATAGAAACACCCAAAGCCCAAAGAGACTACAGCATCTAAAGAGATTGAAGGAACTTCAAGAGACCAAAAGTGAATGCTCTCTATTCCTCTTCTCAACTCTGTTTCTTCCTTCAGGGAGGCATGGGTTAGTTATGTCCATCAATGAAGAAAGGGGTACTTTGGGACATGAGTTACACAAAGAAATTCATTCTGAGAGCATTTAAGTTTCTTCAGCATTTTTTTTTTTGGGGGTCTCCTTAACCAAGGTATTGACCCGCTTTTCATACTTTTCTTGCATCTCTCTCATTTCTCTTCCCAGTTTTTCCTCCACCTGTCTAATTTGCTTTTCAAAATCCTTTTTGAGCTCTTCCAAGGCCTGAGCCCACCCGACATCCCCCTGGGGTGTCTGGGGTGCTGAGGCCCCACCCACCACGTCTTTCCCTGATGGCAAGAATATTTCCTCATCCTCGTCAGATCCGAATGTCGGGATCATTTGCATTTGTTGGAAAAAACTCTCTATAGTCTTATTTTTCTTCCCTTTTCTAGGCATTTTCCCAGCCAGTTACTTGACTTCTGAGATTCCTGTCCACCCCCGCCTAGATCCGCCCAGCTAGTGCTTGGGGTCTGAGGTTCAAATGGGCTTTCTGCAGCAAGCTTTAGTTCTGGTGCTGGGGTGGGGGCAGGGCCGCCTCCCAGGCTTGGCCTCCTCGGGGGCTTTATGTAGAGACCTTCAGGAACAGAGCGGGGTGGGGGGGGCCCGCCTCCCAGGCTCAGCTCCCTCAGGTTGTTTATGCAAAGGCTTTCATTAATGAAGATCCTGCCTGCTGCTGGGGAAGGCCGGGTTGCCACCTCTGCCGCCCACGCCTCTGCCTCCGCTGCTTCCTGCCCCCGTCTCTGCTGCCACCACTTCCTCCCGAGGGGTCCGAGTCACGGAGACACCCCGCTCCTCTCCTCCAGCCCAGCCTCTCTCACTGACCTGTAGCTTCTGTGGGAGGAGGGACTTTCCCAGCTGCCGAGCTTCCGTCTCTGAAGCCTGCTCAGGTCAGCTTCTCTGGGGCCGCAGCCAGGGCAGCGTTGGGGTGGGGTCCACTTTCCGGGGCGCAACGGACCCTGGGGACGGCTCTCCAGGGCTCTCTGGAACGGAAATCTCTTCCACTCCGTTTCTGTACCCTTTTCAGTGGTCCAGAAGTTATGGAGAACTCTTTTTACATTAATTCTATGGGCTGTGGTTTTGGAGCTCGTAAATGTGCGTCCTTCTACTCCGCCATCTTGGCTCCACCCCTCTGAGAGCATTTAAAAATGAAACTAGAAGAAAGAAGTGACATAGATGAACTTTGTAGTATTTAAGTAACTTTTTTCAGAGTGACTCATCAAAGATGACAGAATCATCACATTTCAACTGCAATATTAGAGCAGCTGACACAGCAGAAATATGTGCTTGAAGAAATTTGAATAGTTCTTAGAATGATGGGGACACTAAGGTATTGATTCTTCAGATAAATTGAACCCACCAATAAACAAGACTCTTGTTCAGAGAACAAGAATTGCCTTTTAAAAATTGCAAGGTTCTTTTAATGATTCCAGCCTTTTCTTTGAAGTTAAGAACCATTTTAAAAAATGCTAATATTCTTCCAATGATGTTGTTTTTCAATTAGTCATAGAAAGATGGCACTGTATCAGAAAAAGTCAGGGTGAATATCTCTCCAAAGTCAATAGGAATGTACACGGTGGGAGTGAGCTGGGGGGTAACATATTAAGAAAAACTGGTTAAAATGAGGTGGTATTCGATGTCATCAAAGAAATGTATTACTGAGATCAAGAGAATGCAAAAATACCTCAGTATGTTTGGTAGACCTCATGTGATAGTCACGCTAGATGACAAACACAAAATTTGCAGATTTTACTCTCCAACCACGTACCTGCCATTTAACTGTGTTCCAGCATCTACCTCTACTCCTGTATTCACCCTGGGGCTCTGGTCCTCTGAGTTGACAATAGATAGCCCACCACATAGTCAGCACATTTTCTAAAAACCTCTTCCTTACACCACCCTCCCCCATTCATTTATACCTCTAGTCACAGGTACAATAATAAAAGCAATACTACTATTCCTAGAAAAGATTATTAATCAAATGCCTCATCAATCCACTCATCATTTCCTATAACTCCCAAGATCAAATCATTCCTTTCTATACTCCACATCTCTTTGTATGTTGTATTCTTCATTTAAAATATGTATTTATCCTTCATTGCCAAAGAAGACCATGCCATCAGAGAAATGATGAAATGACTTGTACTTGACTTTGTTTTGAGTGAGGGAGGGCTGTGTAGGTCACCAGCCTCACTTCTACAGAGCCATCTGAATCCAGTGACCAGATATTCATCAGGATGACTGGAGATGATAAGGTAATTGGGGTTAAGTGACTAGAGTGTGTGTCAAGTGTCTGAGGTGAGATTTGAACTCAGGTCCTCCTGACTCCTGCACTGGTGCTCTGTCGACTGTACCACTTAGCTGTCCCCACTCTTCATTTAAAATACAAACTCCTTGAAAGAGGGGAATGCCTTCCTTTTTGTATTCACATCCTTGGCATTTAGTCTTGAACCTGATAAAGTACTTAATACTTTTTCCCCCTTTCATGTCATTATAGAGATTAGCCACATTATTGGAATCTGAGGTCCTATAAAGTTTCAGAAAGTTTGGCAAAGATAGGATCTGGTTGATTTATTCTAGAAATAGATTGACTTAGATCCTTAAAAACACACTAGAATTGGCATCAGCACAATACCACCTGTTGAGGAAGCATCATCATATTATGACCACATCTATGGAGATAATAGCAGAAATACTCCTTGATATAATGTCAACCTTAGGGGCATCATGAGGTATTGAGGGCCAGCAACACCCAAAACAGAGAAAAAGGAGGTTCCATTTAGCCAGCATAGGATCTTGCTAAATGTGACTCAACTTATAACTCACTTTAGTTATAATTTAGCTAAAGAGGGAAACAGAAGCTATGATCAAAAGCACATTATATAGTCTCTTCTTTAGAATTTCTCTCTCAGTTTTCTTTTTTTTAAGTCAGAAAATTAACATGATTTAATGTTCTGGATGAAGAACACATCTTCCAGTTCTTTGAGATATAGGTTAATGATTTCATTGGGATGCTGTACTTACTAAGTTATATTATTGTAAGTGATTTGTATGAGGAAATTAATGGACTGTCCTCAGTGAAGGTTGCATAATATAGTCAAATATCAGATAGAATTAAATTTTCAGAAAAGAAGGAATCATTTTAGATAATTTTGTTAAACACCTCTCCTTATGAGGAAATGACAAAATTCTTTACTTTGTCAGTAGATCAAAAGATTTAAAAGAGAAGAAAAAAGGTGAATGAGAAGAATTCAGATATGAGATGACCAGTTCTAAGTAAAGAGTTTATAAATAGAGATGGAAATAAGTTAATCAGTTTTTATGTAGCAAGAAATAGTATCATTTAGCAATGAATGGATATGAAAGGATTCTGAGATATCATTTGAATATCTAAGTTCTTCAAGGGGTTTAGGTAAATAGATAGGATGATGTAACAGGTAGTAAAATACATCACTTGAGTTGTATTCAGATGGCTGTTGTTTTGAGCTAGCCTTGACTCAAGTTAGTTCACAATAAAATGAGGCACTCATGGACCATGTAATATTTAACAACAGAAATATAGTTGAGTATCTTGCAAGGCATATTCAGCAAAGATATTGAAGTGACTCATTTGGATATAGTTCCTTTCATTTCCATACGAAAACAGGGATGGTTAGGTAGGTTGGCTCACAAGGGAGCAAGGAGTTCATCATGCCTTAAGGATTCTTGAGTTGGACTTTTTATGCCTTAGATAACAGGGAATATAAGACATTAGTTTGAGCCTTAGAGCCGTAGGTCTATTAAGTGTCAAGGGTAGTTTCTTTCCTCTTTAGGAGGACAGTTGCCTAACCTATGTGGAACAGATGTTGTCATCCTTGTTGTTGTTTTACCACAAATGGAGTTTGAATCTTGACCCTATGACTAAAACAACCTGTTCAATTGTTGTGGATTTCGGTTACCTTCTTTGTAAATCACAGGATTGTATAAGATGATCTTCATCTGGTTCCAAATTCTATGAACTTAAAGACTATTGAATCAAACTGCTATTGTCATTTCCAGTATTCCAGTTCTTCAGAAACAACTTCAAGCATGGATTTATATGTGTAAATTGTGGGCTCTTTATCTATAGAAATAACATTTTCTGTAAGTGGAAGAGCCAAAGATAAAATACAACTCCCCTGCTGAGTCACATTGGTAGAATTTACAATGAATGCATTGTACTACAATACTCACTAGCATTTTGCGCTAAGATGCTGCAATGAATTCAAGGCATTCCTTTAAATCTCATCTGTGAACTTTATAGGTGTACATCTAATGCAATAACTTAGAGTCCTGCTGCCAAAGTTTCTTTAAAAAATATCAGCTATGTAAGCAGTATAATTCAGTTCCGAGTCTTAAAGTTCCTTGAGCCCTGTATTAGTATAGCATATTTTTAGAGCTATGTGGGACCTTACAGATATTCCAATCCAAACCTCTCACTTTATAGATAGAGAAACTGAGGTCCATTGAGATTAAATGGCTTGTCAAAGACTATAGCTAATTAGAAGGGCCAGTACCAGATTTCAGATATCTTGGCAGCTAACATGGTGTTCTCTCCACTATGTTCTGCAATCTCCTTCATTCAGGCATTAGCAACTGGTCTTCGTTTGCTGAGGGTATATTATCCCCTGATTCTGATTCTTCCCCAAATGAGGTGATTAGCTGGGTAGCATTGATACAAAGAAGTTAAGAATTAGTGACTTTAAAATCCTGTCCTCCCCTCCTCTAAGTCTTTGGTAACCAATGTAGTTTTTGTCTGTATTTATTTTATAAGGTATGTTCTTGGCAAGAACATTATTAATTTCAGGTCCCTCTTACAGTTTCTAACATTATTTGTTAGTACACAGGGATTTAGAATATGCCCACTGCCACATGGAAGTTCCATCTTAGATGACAGGATGCAAAAGTGGTATAACATTAATCCTGCAAAGGGCTAAATGTTGAAGCTTCAAAGAATAAGGATTGTTTTGTTTATATATAAGACAAGTTGAAAAATCATTTCAATTAATAAATGAGAGGATTTCTTTCAAGCCCTCGAATGAATGTAAAAGAAAATAGACATCAGTAACATAGCAAACTATAGTTGTTTGCACCATCTTCACTCCGGAGCACCATTCACGTACCTCTCCATGTGAATTTGTTAAAGAGCAGGTCTGTCCCTGTCATTTCCCTCTCCAAGTCAGTAATCTTTAGTGCCCCACCAATGTTTCTAGGATCAAATATTAACTCCATTCTTTGTCATTTAAAGCTCTTTAGCACCTATTTTCTTCCCGTCTTTCCAGTCTTTTTACATAGCGCTTCTTCCCATATAATCCATATCCATCTATATCGACCTAGATAGTGATAAAATTGAAGAAGAAAAAAGTAGAAGAAAGAAGGAGGACAAAGAGAGGAGGATGAGCAAAAGGAGGAGGAGGAAAAGAAGAAGGAGGAGGAGGAAGAGGAGAGGAAAAAGAAGAGGAGGAGAAGGAGGAGAAGAAGGAGGAAGAGGAGATGATGATAGAATGCTATTTAAAGTTTAACCATATGTTAAGGTTTGTAAAGTATTTCACAAATTAAATTTTATTTTATTCTCATAACAATTCTAGGAGACAGGTGCTATTATTCTTCCCATTTTATCAATGATGAAACTAAGGCCAGGAGAAGTTAGATGACTTTCCTAGGTTCATAAAACTAGTGTCTAAGAAGGATTTCAATTCAGGTCTTCCTGATTCTAGGTCACACAAAACTCTATCTCCTGTTTCTGTGCTTACCTACTGGTTGCCACCATGCCTAAAACATTCTCCTTTGTCACATTCAGCTCTGAGACTCCCTGGTTTCCTTTAAGACGTAGTTCAAATACCACCTTCTCCAAAAAAACAAACCAAATCAAACAATCAAACAAAAAAGCCCTTTCCTGGTCCTCCTAACTGTTCATGCTTTCCCTTTAAGGTTACCTTGTTTCTATATCATAAAGCTTGTGTGTATATAAACATAGATACACATATATGCATAAATACATACATGTTTGTGTAAGTTTTAGAACTGTTGTTCAGTCATTCAGTCAGGTCTGACTGTGATCCTATATGGGGTTTTCTTAGCAAACATACTTGAGTAGTTTCCCATTTCCTTCTCCAGGTCATTTTACAAATGAGCAACCTGAGGGAAAGAAGGTTAAATGACTTGCCCAGGGTCACATGGCTATTAAGTATTTGAGGCGCAGATTTGAACTGCAGAAGATCAATCTTCCTGACCTCAGACCAGGGTACTCTATCCACTTCTCCACCTACCTGTCTCTATATAAACATACATACCTGCATATATACATACATATTCTATCTCTCAATGTCACAATAAACTGTAACCTTCGCAGAGGTAGGGATTTAAAAAAGTCCTTTGTATCCTTAATACTTAGAGCAGTGCCTCTCATGTAGCAAACATTTAAAAATTTCTTGTTGATTAGTCAACTGAATTACATGCATTTTATTTATTTAATAATATCTATTTAATTAAAGTAATTTTGGTTTTACTAGCATAGGAAAATCCCATTAGGCAAATTCCCTCTAGTAATGCCCAGATTACTATGCAGTTTTAGATAGCTTGTGCAAGATTATATACTGAGTTAAATAGGAGACTTGGTAGTAAAAGTTAGCTTTGATTCCAGGTCCAGAGTAGAGTCATGTTGATTTCATCTTAGAGGATGAGGGTCACAAAGTAAGAACAAAGTGGAACTCTGTTCAAGCTGACATCTATTAGACTATGGCTTTGTTGAAGTTGGAAGGATGTAATAAGTCCTCAGAAGTAGAACTACTGACAACTTGGGAATTTGTTTTTCTTGACTATGAATATTTCTCACAAGACCATTATTTTTCTTTTTTTGGGAGCTGGAGGATAAGAGAGGATAGAAATAGAGGAATACAACAGAAAAAAAAGGAAGAGAAAAGGAATCAATGAGGCATTTTCTTTCATGCAGAAAAGAGTACAGAAAGAATGTTGAAAGAGAAGAAGATATCAGCATCAGGTGAAGAACTTTGAAAGCTACTGGTTGAATTCATATATTTCAAAGATTAGGAAGCTGTAAATAATAGAGATCTACAATTCCATGTATAGTAGTCTTTTTTCTGTTCTGCTATGCGTATGGAAATATTAATTTCATTTGGTGCTTATTAATTTCTGAATAAATGGAAATAAAGAATACAGGACTACCTTTAAAATTTATCGTGCATTGTTCCCTTCCATTCACTCTGGGATCCAGTCATATTTGCCTTCTTGTCTTCACACATGAAGTTCCATCTCTTGTCTTTTTATGATTCATTTTGGTTCTCCAATGGAGAACTGGAAATTCTGTTCCTCTTCACCACCTCGTTGAATTCTTGCTTTTCTTCAAGACTGGCCTGAAGTGCCAAAAATTTTTGAGGCCTTTCCTGGTCCCTTCAGTTGCTAAAGGGTATGGAATAGAATAAACATTTATATTGCATCTACTATGTGCCTCAGTTTCCTCCTCTGCAAAATGAACTGGAGATGGAAATGGTAAGCTACTCGAGTAGCTTTTCTTTGCCAAGAAAACCCCAGATGGGGTCATGAAGAGCTGGATATGAATGAACTACTGAACAATATGTAACAGGTACTGTGCTAGGTGCTTTATAAACATTATCTCATTTGGTCTTCACAACAGCCCCGAGAGATTGATACTATATTACATCAATTTTACAGCTGAAGAAAATGAGACAGATGGAGGTTGAATGACTTGCCCTGTGTTTCACAACTAGTAAGTGCATGAGTTGGATTTCAAGCCAGTTCTTCCTTACTCGAGTGAAGACCAACACTCTATACACCGCACCACCTAGGTGTTAACAGCTTCCTCTCTGGGCAAAGTTGTCCTGTGGTGGCTTTGTCTGTGTCTTTTATGCTTGCACATGTAAACGCTATCTCCCTTCATAGGATATAAGCTCCCTGAAGACAAGATGGTTTCATTTTTGTCTTTGTATGCAAATTTCCTGGCAGAGCGTCTTGAGCACAATAGGCGTTTGAAATGTGTTTGCGAATTGAATAATTGCCCTATGCAGCATATTACAGACTGAATGAATAGATACTAAACAATATATTTCATTTGAAAAAAAAACTTAAGGATTTAGACAGAATATATACAAAGTGAATACCAGGTTGTTTTGGGAATGAGGACAGTATCAGCTTAAGGCTTAAGGGTGAGAGTGGGGTTGGAGTTTGGAAAGACTTCTTGTAGCAAATGGGGAATAGATATAAGTTTGGACAGAAACAAGAGATTCTAATGTTTCCCTCACATAGAAACCAATATAGTCTTTATGTACTGATCTAGTCCCATCAATATGCTGCTCAAAAAAATGCCCAATGCTTATCTATTATCCACTGGGTAAAATACATACTTCCTTATGGAGTTTAAGAGCCTTCACAATTTCAAACCACTCTACCATTTCAGCCTTATTTCTAACTATTTCTAACTATGCACACATTAGACTAGGTTACCTTCTATTCTGTGAACAATCCTTAATTTTTCTGTCCCATGTGGCTTTGTTCATACTGTTTCCTCAACCTAGAGATGCCCTTTTCTAATTCACTTTCTTCTGTTTCTTAGATATAGTTCTTTAGTATGTATATATTCAATGTTACAATAAACTTTGTCTGTGTTATATCTCCTACCTGGCTAAAATTTGCTTGAGATTCAGGTTTATTATTTACCTAAACTTTGTGTCTTCTATAATATTTGGTACAGAGCTCTATACTCTATGCACTTCTACGTGTGTGTATGTATATTATATATGTTTGTATGGATGTGTGTGGATGTGAACACAAATATGAAGTATATGAACACAAATGTATGTATATATTGACTCAAATAGAATTATGTCAGAATTTTGTTATAATTATCCTGTTTGTAGTAGCATCATTTGATCTAGGATGTATTAAATCTATATAATAATACATTCTAATGGGAGTCGAATATTATAAATCTTTGCAAAGGTCCATTATTTTTGATCAACTAAAAATAAAGCAAAATGACCATCAGGAAAGGACTGTAATATTTTTTATCATTCCTATCCAAAACAAAGATATAAATTGAATTCTGTTTTAATGCAGATTGTATGCTTTATATTAGAGAATAAATAATATTGTTCTAGTGCTCCAAGAGGGCAAGATTCTGAGACCTTTTTAACTGATTTACTTTCACAAACAGGAGCATAGTAACAATACAAGAAAGCAACTGTTAGAAGTATCTTCTCCAAATACTGTTCTTTAGCAAAGATATTTAGCCTCAGTTCCTCATCTTTGAAATTATTGGATTAAATAATTTCTAAATTCCTTTTCAAATTTAAATCTATGATCCTGTGATATAAAACCTATGCCTTCATTCCAACTCAGCTACAAACAGAGACAATCACATGCTCGATTTTGTCATTGCTTACCAATATTTCAATTCCACTTTCAAGATTCGGAAATTCCTTTATACAGTTCTATCATCCTATCATTATATCACTTCCTTTTTCTCCTCCTAAACCTACTTTTTAAATCTTCACTATGACTTTCAGTTCTTTCATCTTTCAGTGGTTTCTCAGATCATTTCTTGTGCTTTGATTTCATTTTCTTCCCTTCCCAATTTTGGTCAAATAATGAACTATTTCAAAGTCATGCCATCCTTTGCTGTTAAATCCTTTGTGCTCTTATCCTATTGTTATTTACCCTGTAAAACTACAACCCTGGATTGTTCCCATCTTATATTTCCTCCTTTCCTGCTCATGTGCTTTTGAGCACTATTGAGTAGCACATAGAGCAAAAGGAAATCATACAACCATAAAGACCGAGTCTGCTACAAAGTTCTAGGACTTCACTGTAATAAAATTCCTCTCTAATTACTTTTTTCCTGCCATACTTACCACAGCAGTTGTTCCAAATCTTTTCAACCCTCTCATACTACCCTCCTCTATTCTTTCAGTAAATTCATTACCTCATTATTTACCAAGAAAAGAAGATGTTACTAATCTTGATCTCCTTCACTATCTTATGCTTCTGAAAACCCCTTAACATAAATCTCCCTTTCAGTCCTTTATTTTGGTCTCCTTTTAATATGAAGATATCAAAGATATGGCTCATTTTCAATTTGTTTTTTATATCTTTGATCACAACTCCTCCAATATCTTGTAACATATGACTGCTACAATTATCCCCTCTTTCTCCAACCTTCAATCTTTCCATCTTTACTGACTTGTTCTTTATTGCTTTCAAATTGACCGGGTTCTTTAAAAATGATTCATTGCACAATTTCCAGTTCCAGGAGCCAAGATGGCAGAGTGATTAGGAATTGCTATCTCCCTCCCCTTGTTGACTTTGACAAGCCCAGAGAATATCTCACTGGGGAAAACCCTGGAATAGTGGGAGAAACAGAAGGGGTAAACAGACTCTTAGCCCATGGGGCTAGAAAGATCACTAAGGAGGGTTCCTCTTGTGGTGGCTGAGGGCAACCAGTGCAGGATCAGACCTGTCACAGACAGCCCCACCTCAAAAAACCAAGAGAAGATTCTGAGCCACAGGGGGATGAAGTCAGCAACTGCCAACACCAGGACCCCAGGCATACTTCAGCACCCCAGGGAAATCAGGAAGACACTAGCACAGACAACTGAAATTGCCAATGCTCTAGCTCAGCAGAGGTCACCAGCTGTGATCAGACCAACCCTCCCCCAGATTTAATGAGCTAGCTCCAGGGTAACTGTGGGGAAACCCAAAAAGACCTCACCTGGCCTTTGCTTTCCAACACCAGACAGCTCAGCACCAGGTAAGCTAAAGCATTTCAGCTTCTAGCTGAAAGAACCAGAGGCCACAACACACAAAACCTCAAGTTTTAGGCACAAGAAATGTGAGGCAGTACTCCCTGTGTCACAGATGCAGAGATCTACTTTAAAAGCCAGGAAAAGGGCTATTATCATGAGTAAGAAGCAAAGCAGAAAAGAAAAGATCATAGAATCTTTCTATGGAGACAAGGACCAAAACACAAATACCAAAGAGGTCAGTATTGATACTGTACTCCCATCTGAAACTTCAGAAGGGGATATGAACTGGTCTGAAGCACAAAGAGACTTCTTGGTAGAGCTCAGGAAGGATTTTAAAACCCAAATTAGAGAAATATATGAAAAACTGACCAATGACTTTAAAAATATGAAAAAAAGAAATCAAAGAACAGTTTAAAAGGACAGTTGGACAAATGGAAAAAGAAGTACAAAACCTAACTGGTGAAAATAACTCCTTAAAAGGAATAATTGGACAGATAGAAAAGGAGATGAAAAAGTTAACTGAAGAAAACAATTTTTTTTTCTTTTTTTTAAAATTTATTTATTTATTTAACTTTTTACATTCATTTTCACAAATTTTTGGGTTCCAAATTTTCTCCCCTTTTATCCCCTCCCCCCACCCCAATACCCCAAGCAATCTAATTTTCCCTATCTCCAATCTGCCCTCTCTTCTGTCATCCCTCCCTTCTCTTGTCTCCATCTTCTCTTTTCTCCTGTAGGGCCAGATGACTTTCTATTCCTCATTAACTGTATGTCTTCTTTTCTAGTAGCAACATAAAACTAAACAGTTGTTCCTAAAACTTTGAGTTCCAAATTCTCCCCATCCCTCCCTCCCTACCCATTCCCTTTGGGAAGGCAGGCAATTCAATATAGGCCATATCTGTGTAGTTTTGCAAATGACTTCCCTGATAGTCGTGTTGTGTAAGACTAACTGAATTACCCTCCATCCTATCCTGCCCCTCATTGTTTCTCTTCTGTCTTTTGATCCTGTCCCTCCCCAAGTGTTGACTTCAAATTGCTCCCTCCTCCCTTTGCCCTCCCCTCCATCATCCCCTCCCTTGCAATATCTCCTTCTCCCCCACTTTCTTATACTGTAAGATAGGTTTTCATACCAAAATGAGTGTGCATTTCACTCCTTCGTTTAGTCAAATGTGATGAGGGTAAACTTCTTGTTTTTTTTTCTTCTCAGCTCTCCTCTTTTTCCCTCCACTAAAAAAACTCCTACCTGCCTCTTAAATGACATATAGTTACCCCCTTCCCTTTCCCTCTCTTTCCTCCCCCTACATTTCTCTCTCACCATTTACCTTAGTTTCTTTCAAGGTATGGTCCCATCCTATTCAGTTCAACCTGTGCTCTCTATCTCTGTATGTGTGTGCATGTGTGTATGTGTGTGCATGCGTGTACATGTGTATGTGTGGTCCCACCAACTACCCAGATACTGAAAAGTTTTAAGAGTTAGAAATATTGTCTTTCCCTGTATGAATGTAAACAGTTCACTTCTGGTAAGTCCCTTAAGACTTCTCTTTGCTGTTTCCTTTTTCATGCTTCTTCTCATTCTTGTGTTTGAAAGTCAAATTTTCTTTTCAGCTCTGGTCTTTTCATTAAGAATGATTGAAAGTCCTCTGTTTCATTGAAAGACCATATTTTCCCTTGAAGTATTATACTCAGTTTAGCTAGGTAGGTGATTCTTGGTTTGAGTCCTAGTTCCTTTGCCTTCTGGAACATCCTATTCCACGCCCTTCGATCCCTTAATGTAGAAGCTGCTAGATCTTGAGTTATCCTGATTGTATTTCCACAGTACTGGAATTGTTTCTTTCTAGCTGCTTGCAAGATTTTCTCCTTGACCTGGGAGTTCTGGAATTTGGCCACAATGTTCCTAGGAGTTTCTCTTTTTGGATCTCTTTCAGGTGGTGATCAATGGATTCTTTCAATACTTATTTTGCCTGCTAGTTGTAGAATGTCAGAGCAGTTTTCCTCGATAATTTCATGGAAGATGATGTCTAGGCTCTTTTTTTGATCATGAGTTTCAGGTAGTCCCATAATTTTTAAATTGTCTCTCCTGGATCTATTTTCCAGGTCAGTTCTTTTTCCCATGAGATATTTCACATTCTCTTCCATTTTTTCGTTCTTTTGGTTTTGTTTGGTGATTTCTTGGTTTCTTGTAAAGTCATTAGACTCCATCTGTTCCATTCTAATTTTGAGAGAACAATTAAATTCAGTGAGCTTTTGAGCCTCTTTTTCCATTTGGCTCATTCTGCTTTTGAAAGCATTCTTCTCTTCATTGGCTTTTTGAACCTCCTTTGCCAATTGAGTGAGCCTATTTTTCAAGGTGTTAATTTCCTCAGCATTTTTTTGGGTCTCCTTTACCAAGGTATTGACCCGTTTTTCATACTTTTCTTGCATCTCTGTCATTTCTCTTCCCAGTTTTTCCTCCACCTGTCTAACTTGCTTTTCAAAATCCTGTCTGAGCTCTTCCAAGGCCTGAGCCCACCCGCCACCCCCCTGGGGTGTCTGGGGTACTGAGGCCCCGCCCTCCACGTCTTTCCCTGATGGCAAGAATACGTCCTTGTCATCAGATCCGAAGGTCGGGAATCATTTGCATTTGTTGGAAAAAACTCTCTATAGTCTTATTTTTCTTCCCTTTTCTAGGCATTTTCCCAGCCAGTTACTTGACTTCTTAGATTCCTTTCCACCCCGCCTGGATCCGCCCAGCTAGTGCTTGGCCTCTGAGATTCAAATGGGCTTTCCGCGGCAAGCTTTAGTTCTGGCACTGGGGTGGAGGCAGGGTCACCTCCCAGGCTCAGTTCCCTCAGGGGCTTTATGCAGAGACTTTCAGGAATGGAGCGGGAGGGGGCGGGGTGGGGGCCCGCCTCCCAGGCTCAGTTCTCTCAGGGGCTTTATGCAGAGGCCTTCAGTAATAGAGCGGGGTGGGGACAGGGCTGTCTCCCAGGCTCAGCCCCCTCAGGCCGTTCATGCAGAAACCTTCCATAATGAAGATCCTGCCTGCTGCTGGGGGATTCCTGAGTCTCAGGCCACTGCCGTCTCAGCCACCACCCACCCCTCTGCCGCTGCCGCTTCCTCCCGAGGGGTCCCGAGTCACAGAGATGCTCTGCTCCCCTCCTCTAGCTCAGCCTTCTTTCTCACTGACCTGTAGCTTCTGTGGGCGGAGGGACTTTCCCGGCTGCCAGAGCTTCCGTCCCTGAAGCCTGCTCGGGTCAGCTTCTCTGGGGCCGCGGCCAGGGCAGCGTTGGGCTGGGGTCCGCTTTCCGGGGTGCGACGGACCCCGGGGACGGCTCTTCAGGGCTCTCTGGCATGGAAATCTCTTCCACTCCGTTTCTGCACACCTTGTATTGACCCAGAAGTTATGGGGGTCTCTTTTTACATTAATTCTATGGGCTTTGGTTTTGGAGCTCGTAAACGTGCGTCCTTCTACTCCGCCATCTTGGCTCTGCCCCCTGAAGAAAACAATTTGATAAAAAATAGAATCAGGCAAGTAGAAGCTAATGAATCTGTGAGACATAAAGAATCAGCCAAACTGAATATAAAGAATGAAAAGATAGAAAAAAATGTAAAATATATAATTGGAAAAACAACTGATGTTGAAAATAGATCCAGGAAGAGAAAATCTGTGGATTATTGGTCTACCAGAAAGCAATGATGAAAAAAAAGAGCCTGGACAATATCATCCAAGAAATCATCAAGGAAAATTGCCCAGAAGTCATAGACCCAGAGGGCAAAATAGTCATCGAAAGAGTCTACCATTCACCTCCTGAAAGGGACTCTACAAACACCAAGGAGTATCATTGCTAAATTCCAGAACTATCAAGTGAAGGAGAAAATACTGCAGGCTTCCAGAAAGAAGCAATTTAAATATCGAGGAGCTACAGTCAGAATTACACAGGACCTTGCAACTTCTACATTAAAAGATTGAAGAAATTGGAATATGACATTCTGTAAGGCAAAAGATCTGGGACTACAACCAAGGATTAATTACCCAGCAAAGCTGAGCATAACATTTCAGTCAAGGAGATGGATGTTCAATGAAATAAGGGATTTTCGGACCTTCCTGATGAAAAGGCCAGAGCTCAATAAAGTGTTTGATCTTCAAACATGAGTCTCAGTGTAGGCATAAAAAACCTAAGTTATATGGAAATGATTGTAGAACACTGAAAACAAATAAAAACAAAAACACTTATTGCCTTCATATTGACCAGGTCCTTTAAAAATAATCCTTCCTTGACCATATCATCCCCACAAGCTATCATCCTATAATTTTGCTTTTTTGCTCCCTTTCACAGTTAAACTTCTAGGAAATGTAATATAGAATTCCCTCTATTTCCTTTTCTTTCTGTCTGTGTAATGTCCCATGCCATCTGAGATTAAGTTTCTGGCACTGAAAATGAAGATCAGACACCTGAAGAATAAATCACTATTAAATGACCAAGAAATCCAATTTGATCTGCCTCGACAATACACTGAAACCTTCGACATTGTCTCTAGTACTTGCATATTTTCTCCCATGTTTCATCTACTGGCCAGAATGAGTAGGACTATATTCCTGTTTTAATTGAGATTCACAGATTTTCCCTGTGTCCCTGTCACTCAGCATCATCTTTCATTTTGAAGTTCAATCCATCTTTATATATCATACTTTCCAGGTCCAGTTTATAGTCATCTACCATCTAGGTCATTCATCCTTTCACAATATATGCTCATTATCTGTTTCATAATCAAGAGGTAAAAAGTAGAAATGCAATGTTCTTAGATACACTACTAATGTTCTCATTAAAGTTACTTTGGCATCTCCATGGATAGAAAGCTAGCGCCCGAGTACGGATCCAGCCTAAGACATTTACTTAGTTGTTTGACCCCGGGCAATTCATGTAACTTCTATCTCCTCATCTGTTAAATGGGTTTTATAATAATAGCATCTATCTTCCAGGATTGTATTGAGGATAAAATGAGATAACATTTGTAAGACATTTGACAAACTTTAAAACACCATGTAAGTATAAACACTTTCCTTCACTCCTTTCCTCTTCTACTTCCTCTTCCTCCTATTCTATCTCTCCCTTCTCCCTCCTCCTCCTTCTTCTTTTCCTCCTCTTCTTCTCTTTCTGTAACGTATCTCATCCCCCTTTCCTCTTGCTTCCCTATTGAATCAAATGAACTGTGTATTCTTTCACCCTTCTTGCCAGTTCAGATGAAAGTGAGATTTAAGTGTTGCTCCCTTGTCCCTTCCTCCTTGTCTGTATAGTCTTCTATTTGCTTATCTCAATTATGCGTAATAGTTTCCCCTCCTCTCCTCTTTTCTCATTTTCTCATATTATGATACAATCACTTCATTAGAGGCAACTAGATGGCACAATGGATAGATTACTAGGCCTAGAGTCGGTAACACCTGAGTTCAAATCCACTTCCTAGTTGTCTGACATTGGAAATTCACCTAACTTCTGTCTGTGTCAGTTTCCTCACTGATGAAATGGAGATAATAAACAGGATGATTGTGAAGATCCAGTGTGGTAACACTTGTAAAGCCTATATAACAGCACTTAATAAATGCTTGGTCCCACTCCACTTCCAATCTTATTCATCCTTTTTGATAACTTAATTATATTTATCTTATTATATTTCTCTTGATTCCTGTGCTTTTATTTCAAAATTGTATTTAGTTCTTATCGTTTCATAAGGACTGCTTGAAAGTGGTGCTTTATTAAAGATTCACTTTTTCTCATGTAGGATTAAACTAAAATTTTCTGGATACATCATTCTTAGGTTGGTCTTTTAGGATATCATACTCCAAATGCCCCCAATCCCATCCCTTCTTCATATTAGTGACTGATAAACCTTTTGTGATCATGTGGTTCTTCAATACTCGAATTCTTACTAGCAGTTTGCTTTACTTTTTCCTTAAACCAGAAATTTTGGGGTTTTGTCTGTTATGTGCCTGGGACTTTTTGTTTTAGGATTTCTTTCAGGAAGTGATCAGTGTGTACATGTTTGTACATGTATATATCTATCCTTCTATCTATCATCTATCTAAATTTTGATCTCTTTTCTAATAGATTTGAGCAGTATTCTTTTATGAGTTTTTGAAATATCTCTTCTAAACCCTTTTTTTGGATCATGGTTTTCAGGCCAGTGATTCTTATATTGTTTCTCTTTAGACTATTTCCCAGTTCAGTTGTTACTGATAGGAGATTCCTTGCATTTTATTCTATTCTTTAGTGGGGTTAATTGTTTTCAACTTTTTAAAAATATTGCTTGTTGCCTTTAGAATTATTAATTTCTGCTTGGTTCATTCCTGTTTTCAAGATGTTTGTTACTTGGTTAAGCTTTTGTACCTCTTATGCTATCCTGTTAATTTTCATTCCAAGTATTTCTTTCTTATGTTACACCTTTTCATATTTTTCTATCATTTTCATTTATAAAATAATTTTAACTCTATAAAAATCTTGGGTTTTTTTGAAATGTAGTTGAATTCATTCTCAAGCTGTTTTTCTTTGTGGTATAGCCGGTAGATATTTGGAAGTCATTCTATTATAGATTTGTTTCTGAAGCTTTTCTTACATCATAATAGTCCGGTATATTGCAATCTGTTTTTGTCTGTTTATTCATGTTTTACAATACTTATTCTCAATTAGGACATTTTATGAAGACTAGATATAGTAAATTTCTGGGCAAAATGTCTAAGATATCCTTGCTTCTGTTTTGTATTCTCTTGGGTCCTGTTATTGCTTTGTTTGGATGTTAAGGCCAATGTTCTTCAAGGATCTGTGGCATCTTCAATGAGGGATCTAAAAGATCTCATTGTGCATATTTCTTTAGTCTAGTCCAGCGTGTAGTCTGATTGCCACCTTCTTGATCTGAGCATCAAAAGCTTCTGACTTGAATCTAGAGCTCAGTAATGAAATTGTGGGCTTGCCCATGGTTGGCAAGTAGAGAATGACAAAACTACGGTCTCCTTGTTTTGAGCTCCTTGCCTACTTTATCATACCGTAGGATTCAAATTGGTTTGAGGACTGTCACTGAAGTCCTCCTGAGCTCTCAGGCTCAGAGCTTTGATTCCTGCTTCTTGCTAAGGAAGCTATTTCAGTCCACGACTTGTCTTTGCACTGGTCTGTTATCCTAGATGCATATTGCATTTTCATTCTACTCTGGATATGTAAAACATCTTTGATATATGAATTGCAGAGATGCCCATTTAATTCTTTTCATGAACTCTCCTCAATACCATACTGCTCAAAGGTACATCTGCTAGCATTTCCTGCCTTAGAAAATAACTGCAAGCCATAATTCAGTCCTTGGGCTATAAGAATTCATGCATTATCCTCTTGGTTAGACCTCATTTTTAATATCACAAGACCTCTGTCTCCTTATATAGACTTGAGCTGGAAAAGTGACTCTGTGAATATTCTTTGAATTTCCTCATTAAACACCATCTGGTGGATTTTATAGGTTTAGGTGGAATTATTGTGAGCGGAGAGTTGGGCTGTACTATTTATTCCTACTCTTCCAACTTGGGTGACCTCTTTTCATATCTTTTAATTGTCTGAAATTCCTAGAATACTTCCCCTCCTTATTTCCACCTTCTGGCTTCCTTGAATATTTAGTCCAAATCCTACTATCAGTAAGAGGCCTTTCCTACTCTCCTCTTCAATCACTGTTAGTACTTCCCTTCTAAGCCAACTTTCTTTTTATATAATGTATATCGTATATGTGCAATTGTGAGTATATTGGCACTTGATGCTGGACAGTCAGGGAAATTACAATTCACCCCTTTCCCAAAGTTCTGTGGTACTCTTCAATTGTTTCAAACCTTCAGCAATTGTATTCTCTCAATTTTAGAGAGGCCTTATTACCCCAGTTTGATTTAAGACCATAGCAGTCAGATTAGCTGTTACAAAGAAATATTTACTGCGAAGATAGAGCAAAAACAAACCTGCAAACACCCCCAACAACCCCTTGGTGGAATGTTTACTTCCATTGTACTCCAACTCTTTGGGGAGGGGAGGAAGGTTAGTTTCACAGCTTATATTCATTTCTGTACAGCATCAATCCCACCAGTTCGAGTCAAAAGCCCGCCTATGTTTATGTCTCAGAATGCTGGCTTCTCAGTGCTTCCCTTATATATTGACAGTAACATCTGGCCTGAAATCCTGGCTCCAAAGCCAATGGCTTGACCTCCTGAATCTTAGGATTCCAGATCTTTTACTTAGAACTGAAAAAAGTACAAACAAGACAGAAGAAAACTCTAAACCTGATTCTCAAGTCCACAGGGCCTAAAAGGAGGGAGCAAAAGAAGCTAACCTTTTCTCTCATCCAGCTTAGTGCATGGTGCCCATACCCTTGAGGACCGTGTGTGTGTATGTGTATGTGTGTGTGTGTGTCTATGTTCATCCTTCATTGCTCAAGAAGATCATGCCATCAGAGAAATAATGACATGACTTGCACTTGACTTTGTTTTGAGTGAGGGAGGGCTCTGCAGGTCACCAGCCTCACTTCTCCTCCAGAGTCATCTGAATCCAGTGACCAGATATTCATCAGGATGACTGGAGATGAGCCAGCATGAGGCAATTGGGGTTAAATGACTTGCCCAAGATCACACAGCTAGAGAATGTCAAGTGTCTGAGGGGAGATTTGAACTCAGATCCTCCTGACTCCTGCACTGGTGCTCTTTCCCCTGTACCACCTAGCTACCCCAGCCATTTGTGACATAAATAATACACAAAGTATGGGAGAGAAGATAAATGTATTAGACTGACTACCAAACTGAAGGTCTACAGAGCCGTTGTGCTGATCTCATTGTTATGCCTGTGAAACCTGAGCAGTCTACCAGTGCCTATCTACCAGTGAGATTAAGACCTCTATCCTGGTAGTTTTAAGGAAGCCTCTTGTTTCCAGCCAATGAAAAGAAACTGAGTTCACTCATGTACTAGGGGAATGTAGAATGTCTTCTTCAAATTACAGGACTCTGTTGTCTTCCTTTTGAGTGGCTCTATCTTAGGTGACCTGGGTATGTGCAAAATCCTGCTACATACCCAAATAGTTATTTACAGGTTGTAACCTCAAGTTGGCATGTGAAGTAATTGAGAACAGGGACCATTTATTTTTTCTTTATCCCTTCCCTCTTTCTGGTGCAGTGACTGGCACTTAATAAGCACTTTTCCCCCAACTGATAGAATAAATACTCCATTCCTTTTACACGGTATATTGTGTATTCTTCCAATACGTTCACTCCTTCTGTTGGCCTTTTAAGATTCTTAGCTTCTATTTATACTAAACTCAGATGTCAACTCCTAGAGCAGAAGTGGGGAACCTGCTGCATCAAGCCACATGTGGCCTTCTAGGTCCTTGGGCACAGTCTTTTGACCAGGTCCAAATTTTACAGAACAAATAACCTTTATTAAGGGGTTTGTTCTGTGAAGTTTGGATTCGGTTAAAGGGTAGCACTTGAGGACCTAAAGGGCCACATATGGTTTAGAGGTGGCAAGTTCCCCACCCCTGCTTTAGAGAATGGCTTTCCAAGTCCTCTTATTTGTTAGGACTCATTCTTTCATCAGGTTATAATGAAATTGCTTATCTGTGTATTTTAATACTCCAAAAATAAAAAGGTCAGCTCCTTGAGGTCAGGGATTATTTTTTGTTTGCATGAGTTTTTTTTTGTGTTTGATTTTTTTCTTGGTCTCTATCTCTGGTCCCTGGACAATGTATTTCCTATAATAGCCACTTAATAAATGTTTTGAATTGAATTAAATTGAATTGATGGGAACTAAATGAAATAACAAAAACCCACAGTCAGGCAAGGCTTGAAGTATCAAGCAATCCTCAAAGACGAAGACCGCAAATGTCAAGAGAGCAAAAAGTCAGTTTTCGAGGAAATTGAATTAAAATTGGAAAACAAGTGAGCTCTAATTCCACATTAGGTCCTACTTTCCCTTGACCTTTTTTTTATTCTTCCTACTGTAAAGGTAACCAGGGCAACAACTGTCTAATATCAAAAATAAATCAAGCCAGAGTATTGTTCTTGATGGAAGTAGAAAAGAAAGTGTTGCAATTACACATTAAATATTAAGAAATAATAAAAAATAGATCTTAATCAAATGTTAAATGAAATGATGGGGACAATAAGTACCATAGGATATTAGGTAAGTTAAACCAATCAAAACAACAATAAATTTTTAAAGGAAAATTCTAAATGTAAAGAAAAGAATTGAATTATCAGTAGATTAGAAGGAAGCAAGACTAATCAGAGACTTCTTGGCTCTCAAATATGATTTCTGTTTAAGACATGGTGTAATAATTCTATAAACCTAAAGGGTAGATAATGTCAGATGATCTACACTCATGATGATCACTTATTCGTGTGGTTAAAAGGGCCTATTGCAATATTGCTGGAAAGCTGCAAATTATATGACCTGAATTAATTATTTAGCTGCTACAAAATAAATAACATCCCCTCTGTTTTAAAAGCATCACTGTTGGAAAAGGAGGGTGAAATGTAAAGGAAGAACTAAGTCTGGCAACTGGCAAGACTCTAAAAATGTTTGGTATTTCCCTTGGAGAAATGCTGCTATCTCTATCTGCCTTGGCTGAGCTGGCATTATGGGCAGATGGGCTTTCTCTGTAAACACACATTAATCTTCCCTTCACTCTAGTGAGGGAAACAGATGAACATGGTGGCCATCCTTGGAAGGCAGATGGAGAAACCAAAGGGGAGCCAAGTTAAGTAAGTGACTTATCTCCCTCTCACTCAGCCTGATGCTACCATCATGTTTATTTTCTCCTAGGAATGAGTATTTTTAAGATTTATTTTCTTAGTGCTTCCTTTAGTTTTTTTATTTTAAATTTCAGAAACCTGCTCTCAACTATCAGCTAGGTAGTTCTTTGAGGGCAGATGAGAATTTGACTTTTGCCTTTGCATCCTTACGTAAAATCAAGGACCCCAACATGCAAAGGAGGGCCTACTCTCAAAGGTTTGATCTGCTTTTCTAAAAGGAAAGCAACTTTTGAGGGGCTCAACTGTCACTTTAATCAAGCATATATATCATTCACTTAGTTCAGGGGACAAAATCATTACCCTGAAATTCAGAGAAAATATAGAAAAAATCAAAATCAACAGACAGTGCTTCCAGCTGCCTGACCATAAGCAATACATACTTCACAGATCAACAGACAGATCCAACTGTATGACCATGCATATATAGTTACCTGAGAGAGAAGCACCAACATCAGGGCTTTCAAAGCCAGGGGGCTGGTTAGTGGCTTCCTAGAGTTTCATCTGGCACACCAACCTTCTTCCAAGAACTAAGCTCCAAAGTAAAACCTCACCTCAGAGTATTTAAACATTTTTCAGAGGCAGAAAACCCTTGAGAACCAATGCCTTATTAACAAAATATGTGGGCCTTCCTACAAATCTCCCCTAATCAAACTCCCCTTAATGGGCAGGTCCATTAATGGGTGGGGAAGATTTTCAATCTCATTAGCATTTCACCTTAGTACCTAGTATAGTGCTTGGCACATATTAGTAGGCACTTACTACTGATATTTATAGAATACTTTAAAGTTCATAAAGATATTTACATATATTATCTCAATTCTTTCAACAGCCTTGTGAGGTAGGAGCTATTGTTTTACTGGTTTTACTGTTGAGGAAACTGAGGCAGAGACAGGTTAAGTGACTTGTCCAGAATCACATATCTAATGTGAGGGAAGATTAAAAGTTAGGTCTTCCTGACTCCAATTCTAGTACTTTATCTACTATGTCACCTACTTACCTCAGACTACTTACAATTGATTGATGGATTAAATCATTAATATGCATTCATAGTCATCATATTTAATGGCATGGGGACTTTGGTTTCAGTTTGTGGCATCAGAAGATTCCCTTTGCCACAAGAGAAAATTATTTTCATGTTTTTGTTTGTTTTGTTTTGTTTTTTATCAGCTACACATATAAAAATAAAGCCTCTAGAGGTCTGGAAGTAGTTTTGTAGAAACAAACTACCAGAAGAAAGGATTTTGGAGGCCATTATTCCATTCCCATTTGATATTATTGGAGAATCTTAGGAAAAATGTGCATAGTCTTGGAGGAAATTTGAAGCATTTTTCCATTAAATAGAATAATGATTACATGTAAATGAATTCCTATTCATTTTGAGTTAAGAACTCATTCACATTTGGGAATGAGGTTTGAGACCTCAAGTGATCTTCTTTAAATATTAATATAATATGTTAGTGATCTCTTTGCATGGAATAGTCAACTTAGAGAAACCTCAAACTGTGATGAATAACCACTGTGTTCTATGAGCAAAAGAAAGAAGTTGCTTTCTTCTTTTTAAATGGACTCTTTGTTGCATGTCATGACCTTGCCAGAATAATATTGCATGTGCATTCTGACCTCTAACCTTTACTACTTGGAATTACTGCAAAGTTAGTTTCTATAATCTTCTGAAGCTTGGGCACTTCAGACATATGCAAAATTTTTCTGCTAATTTAGATTCTGAAAATGTCATGGATAATTCTCAGACATGCTAGTCAGCTTAGCAAGTTAATGAAATATTCAGATAGATAGTTTATTTGACTAGAATATTAATGACAAAAATAACATGATCTCTAGATATATGCATTTTAGTTCAATAACTGTTGAAATAACAGAAACTATCAAAATATTTATCCCAAAACTACATTTGTAGATGTCCATGCTCTAATAAGTCTCAGCTGAGATGAGATGCAGAAGATTTATATTTCCTTCTACCAGGGAGGCTGAAGCTGTTGGATCATTTGAGCTCATGAATTCTGAGCAGCAGTAGCACAAAACCTATCAGATGTGTGCCAAGTCTGGTACTAATATGATGAGTTCCATGAATTAAAGGACATCAAGTGAAATGATCCCAGCTGATAATGGAGCAGGTCAAAGCTGTTGCATCAGTAAGTAGTGGGATTAGGGTGAGTGGCTACTGCATTTCTACCTGGGTGAGATAGTGACACCATGACACAATGCAGAATAGACAGAGAGACACAGACAGACAGAGACAGAGGCAGAGAGTGACAGAGAGACAAAGAGTCATCAAGATAGAAGGGGAGAAAGGAAAAAGTTGGAAAGAAAGGAAGAAAAACACAGAAAGGAAGAAGGGAAGAAAGAAAGAAAAAGTGGAGTCTCCTACCCAGAACATCAAGCCACAGGGATCCAGGAGTCCAGGAATCCAGACTAAGTGTTACAAACTGAGCAGGGGCAAGAGCCAGATGAAAGTAACTGAGCAGAATTTGGACTTGAAGTTGACCCATGATGCAATCATACTAAATGGGAGCTCAATAGAATGTGATATTGAGGATTCATCCATAGAACCCAAGTTTAAGTCTTTGAGTGACAGTTCCACTCAAGAAAAAAAAAAGTTAAGAGAACAACCTACAACCAGGCATAGCTTCAGGAGCTGTATGCTCATTTAAACCTGAATTCATATTTACATTCCTAATAAATATTCTAACTCTCCAGAACACTAGGAATGTTCTACAATCAGTTCAAGAAAACTGATCCATCCATGATGAGCCCCAGAAATACTCAAAGTTTACCAAATGGAATCTAACCAGAATATCAGGATACTAGGAAACATCAGGATGCCAGGTGTTATAATCAGCTGGGAAAGAAAGCCCTAAGTAGCCAGAGTATGGAGATAGCAATCTATAGCAGTCTTTGGACTTAAATTTTATACTGGAGATCAGGATGGAGATCAAAACAATGGATTAAAGAATTATAGGCAGATGGAAAGTGTTCCCCATGAGATGGAAAGTATACAGTAGAGCAGAAAAACTCTTGTTCACCTCTCTTCTCCCCTCCAGAGCCTGGGAGATAAGGCAAGAAAGATGTACGCAGAATTAAAGAGATGTATGATCTTTCTTCTTCCTCTTCTGACAGGAGAAGAGTCGTAATTATTGCTCCCACACAAATATTTTTCATGATGGTTAAGATAATTTTCCATATGTATGGTAATTTTCCTTTTTTCATACAACTTGTGAATCGATGACTTATTGACTTTACAGTTGAATTATCTACAGATTGACTATCCTTCATCTATAATTTGTCTAGTCCAGCTGTTTTTCTTTCTTCTCTTTAGGTATATCTCTACCTCTTCAATTAGGACAGCCGGGATTATGATGTTACGGAGCAAATAAAGTAGCTCCTTTCTTTAATATGATAAAAAGAGTGTGTAACAAAAATATTTATAGATATTTATACCTTTCATTTGTTCCTTGTCCTATTTAGAGTTTCAGAGTTAAAAGGACATTGATAAATGGAAGTTCTTGTCAAATTTTCTTTGTATGAGCTTTTTCCTCTACTCTTTGATGTTTGAAAATATATAGCTCATCATCTTTCCTAATCTTTCTCTGAATGTTTTTTTAAAATTTTATTTAGACTCAAATGCCAGAACACAAATACAGAATAGAGAAAAAAAAACTTACCATGCATTTAAATATTGGAACTCAAATACAAAATTAAAAAAACCATGTCCTATGCATAGCAGGACATGAGAGGATTCAAATTATGTAACAATATATTTTCATTTCAAGATAGCTTGTATGATAAATAATACTTGTGTTGAAAATTGTCCATCTTTGCTTCTTTGTGAGTTCTTTTGTTCTGTGCTGTGCACTTTTTTACTTTCTTCTTTTTCCTCTCCCTGACTCTTCAGAAGGCTACAATGAGGTTTAGATATATTTCTCTATAGCAATAGATGCACACACACACACACACATATACATATACACACATACACACACACATATGGACATATTTTCCCAAACTTTTTCTATACCTGGTCTTTGGTTTTTTATGTTTGTACATATCTCTTGCCTCCTTTACTTAACTTCTACCCACTACCTTGCCCTCCTATTTCTTTCTTTCTTTCTTTCTTTCTTTCTTTCTTTCTTTCTTTCTTTCTTTCTTTCTTTCTTTCTTTATTTATTTATTGAGCTTTTTACATTCATTTTCACAAATTTTTGGGTTCCAAATTTTCTCCCCTTTTCTCCCCTCCCCCCACACCCCAATACCCCAAGCAATCTAATTTTCCCTATCTCCAATCTGTCCTCTCTTCTGTCATCCCTCCCTTCCCTTGTCTCTATCTTCTCTTTTCTCCTGTAGGGCCAAATGACTTTCTATTCCTCATTAACTGTATGTCTTCTTTCCTAGTTGCAATAACAATACTAAACAATTGTTCCTAAAACTTTGAGTTACAAATTCTCCCCATCCCTCCCTCCCCACCCATTCCCTTTGGTACGGCAGGCAATTCATTATAGGCCATATCTGTGTAGCTTTGCAAATGACCTTCCTGATAGTCGTGTTGTGTAAGACTAACTGGATTACCATCCCTCCTAACCTGCCCCTCATTGTTTCTCTTCTGTCCTTTGATCCTGTCCCCTCCCCAAGTATTGACTTTCAATTACTCCCTCCTCCCTTTGCCCTCCCTTCCATCATCCCCCCCCCAATATCTCCTTCTCCCCCGCTTTCTTATACTGTAAAATAGGTTTTCATACCAAAATGAGTGTGCATTTCACTCCTTCGTTTAGTCAAATGTGATGAGGGTAAACTTTTGTTTGTTTGTTTGTTTTTTTTTTTTTCCTCAGCTCTCCTCTTTTTCCCTCCACTAAGAACATCTCCTACTTGCCTCTTAAATGACATATAGTTACCCCCTTCCATTTCCCCCTCTTTCCTCTCACTACATTTCTCTCTCACCATTTACCTTAATTTCTTTTAAGGTATGGTCCCATCCTATTCAGTTCAATCTGTGCTCTCTGTCTCTGCATGTGAATGCATGTGTGTATGTGTGTGCATGCGTGTACATGTGTATGTGTGGTCCCACCAACCACCCAGATACTGAAAAGTTTTAAGAGTTAGAAATATTGTCCTTCCATGTATGAATGCAAACAGTTCATTTCTGGTAAGTCCCTTAATACTTCTCCTTGCTGTTTACTTTTGCATGCTTCCTCTCATTCTTGTGTTTTGAAAGTCAAATTTTCTTTTCAGCTCTGGTTTTTTCATCAAGAATGATTGAAAGTCCTCTGTTTCATTGAAAGACCATATTTTCCCTTGAAGTATTATACTCAGTTTAGCTGGGTAGGTGATTCTTGGTTTCAGTCCTAGTTCCTTTGCCTTCTGGAATATCCTATTCCACGCCCTTCGATCCCTTAATGTAGAAGCTGCTAGATCTTGGGTTATCCTGATTGTATTTCCACAGTACTGGAATTGTTTCTTTCTAGCTGCTTGCAAGATTTTTTCCTTGAGCTGGGAATTCTGGAATTTGGCCACAATGTTCCTAGGAGTTTCTCTTTTTGGATCTCTTTCAGGTGGTGATCGATGGATTCTTTCAATACTTATTTTGCCCTCTGGTCCTAGAATGTCAGGGCAGTTTTCCTTGATAATTTCATGCAAGACGATGTCTAGGCTCTTTTTTTGATCATGGTTTTCAGGTAGTCCCATAATTTTTAAGTTGTCTCTCCTGGATCTATTTTCCAGGTCAGTTGTTTTTCCCATGAGATATTTCACATTCTCTTCCATTTTATCGTTCTTTTGGTTTTGTTTGGTGATTTCTTGGTTTCTCATAAAGTCATTAGACTCCATCTGTTCCATTCTAATTTTGAGAGAACTATTAAATTCAGTGAGCTTTTGAGCCTCTTTTTCCATTTGGCTCATTCTGCTTTTGAATGCATTCTTCTCCTCATTGGCTTTTTGAACCTCTTTTGCCAATTGAGTGAGCCTATTTTTCAAGGTGTTAATTTCCTCAGCATTTTTTTGGGTCTCCTTTACCAAGATATTGACCTTTTTTTCATACTCTTCTTGCATCTTTGTCATTTCTCTTCCCAGTCTTTCCTCCACCTGTCTAACTTGCTTTTCAAAATCCTTTTTAAGCTCTTCCAAGGCCTGAGCCCACCCAACACCCCCCTGGGGTGTCTGGGGTACTGAGGCCCCGCCCTCCATATCTTTCCCTGATGGGAAAAATACGTTCTCGTCCTCCCCATCAGATCCGAAGGTCGGGATCATTTGCATTTGTTGGAAAAAGCTCTCCAAAGTCTTATTTTTCTTCCCCTTTCTAGGCATTTTCCCAGCCAGTTACTTGATTTCTGAGATTCCTTTCCACCCCTGCCTGGATCTGCCCAGCTAGTGCTTGGCCTCTGAGATTCAAATGCGCTTTCCCGGGGCAAACTTTAGTTCTGGCGCAAGGGTGGGGGCAGGGCTGCCTTCTAATCTTGGGCCCTCAGGGGCTTTCTCCAGAGACTTTCAGGAACGGAGCGGGTGGGGGTGGGGGGGCCCCTGCCTGCTGTGCTCAGTTCCCTTGGGGGTTTTATTCAGAGGCGTTCAGCAGTAGAGCAGGGTGGGGGCAGGGCCGTCTCCCCTACTCAGCTCCCTCAGGTTGGAAAGACCTTCAGTATTGAAGATCCTACCTGCTGCTGGGGGATTCCTGAGTCCCGGGCTGTTGCCGCCTCAGCCGCCCGCCCACGCCTCTGCCTCTGCCGCTTCCTGCCCCTGTCTCTGCCGCAGCCGCATCCTCCCGAGGGGGGGGGCCCGAGTCACGGAGGCGCTCCCCTCCCCTCCCCTATCGCAGCTTTCTTTCTTACTGACCTGTAGCTTCTGTGGGCGGAGGGACTTTCCCGGCTGCCGGAGCTTCCCCCGGAGCTTTCCTCTCTGTAGTCTGCCGGGTCAGCTTCTCTGGGTCGCGGCCAGGGGTGGGGGTGGGGTCCGCTTTTTGAAGTGCGATGGACCCCGGGGACGGCTTTCCAGGGTTCAGTGGAACGGAAATCTCTTCCCCTATGTTTATGCACCCCCTGCAGAGATTCAGAGTTTATGGGGATCTCCTTTTACCTCAATTCCATGGGTTGTGGGTTCGGAGCTCGTAAATGTGCGTCCTTCTACTCCGCCATCTTGGCTCCGCCCCTCTTCCCTCCTATTTCTTGCCTATCTCCCTTCCAAAGATCCCTCCCTTATCCTCCCATTCCCATAAATCTAAACATCCTTCTATATCCCCTTTACCTATTCCTCACCTTTCCCTCTAAAGATTCATCCCTTGTCTTCTCCCCAGTCACTGTGCCCCCATTTCCTCTGAATTTAGATTTTCATAAATTTAGAAGAGTATAATTACTAATTTTAGCTACTTCTAAATGGTTTTACTTTTAGAATTAATTATCATAGTCAGGTTTGCCCTAATCTTTGTTATGAGCTACCCAATTATTAATAAGAGTCTTTAGACATTCATTTTACATCTTACATGTATAAAAGGTAAACAATCTCTCTTTATGAATCCCTTATAATTAGTCTTTGGTATATACTTTTATTTCTCTTGGTTCTTGTATGTCAAATCTATTAAGTTTAGGATTATTGTTAATGAAATCTTTAAAGTCTGAGAGTTTATCAAATGTCTATTTTCTTTTCATTCTGAATAATACACAGTGTTGCAGGGTATGGTATTTTTGACTGGAGCCCCAGTTCTTCCACTCTTTGATGTATTTTGTTACAAGACCTGCAGTCCTTTAATGTCTCTTCTGGTAGATCTTGTGTGATTCTAATTGTGGCTCCATCATGTTTAAATTGTTTTAATCTCGATGCATTTGATACTTTATCTTTGAGCTAGGGGTTGTGAAATTTGACTATGTTATTCCGATGAGTTTCTCATATGATCTCTTTTATGTGGTGATTGATGGATTTTTTTCTATTTTTATTTCTTCCCCCCACCTTGTTTTAATGCTTCAGGACAATTTTCCTTAGTTACTTCTTGTATTATTGTATCAAGATTCTTCATTTTTTTTTCGTAACTTTCAGTTCAATTATTTTTATATTTTCTCTTCTTGATCTATTCTCCAAATCTGTTGTTTTTCTAATAAGATGTTTCACTTTCTCTTCTATTTTTTTCATTGTTCATGTTTTGGTTAATTATTTCTTGATGTCTTATAATTTCACTGACTTCACTTTGCCCAATTCTAATTTTCAAGGTGTCATCTTCTTCCTTAAGATTCTAGATTTCCTTTTCTAATTGGTTGACTTTGCTTTCATAACTTTCTTGTTTTACTTGGATTATTCTCATTTTTTTTTTAGGTTTTCCTCCCTTTGATTTTCAAAGTCTTTTTTTAAGATCTTCTAGAAATTCTTTTTGGGCAGTGGCCATTTAATGTTACTCTTTGGGAGTTTCTTTACTTCAGTATTCTCCTCTGAAGATGAACCCTGGTCATCTGTATTGCCATAATAGCCTTCTATGATTGGATTCTTTCTCCTTTGCCTGTGTATTTTTTGTGTGGTTATAGCTTAATTTTTTTTTTTACCCTGGGGTATGGGAAATTGTGTCTCTTGCCCCAAATCTTCAGTTCTCCCCTCTATCTTGGAATCAAAGCAAACCACCAAACTCTGGAAAGGGCCTACAGTCTTCTGCCCCACTGGTTCTGCACTCACTGGGAGTGTGCTGGATTCTTCTCACCCACTTCACAGCATAGCTGGGTCTGGCATTCCTTTTCAGTAGAGCTTCTCTCAAACTTGCTGGGCTCAAATGCCCAACTTCCCCCACTATCCCAAGGGTGAAAGTTCCTGTGTGGCCAAGATAGCCACTCTTCACTGGGACCAAACGTAGTCCTGGGATTTTTCTTCCAATCTTCTTGAATTGTTCCAGGAAAACCCCTCTCTCCACCCACACTTTGTTCACCCTAAAGTGCAATTTTAACTCTTTTATGAGAGTTTGGAATTTTCTGACCTACTCTGTCATCCGTGTGTTTTAATTATATTCTAGACATATATTTCCCCAGAGTTATATGTTTCTCTTCAATGTCTTTTCTTATCTCATTTGCATGAGTTAGACTTCTTTAGTCAACAATTATATCCCTTTTGTCCATCTATTTTTGCCATCAATTACTTATTTAAATGTCAGGTTGAAGTTGCTTTAATTCCTTTTCAGTTTTTTCTTATTTTCAATCTTCTAGCTTTGCGTTAAATTTGATCTTTGCATTATCAGTCAAATTAAAGGTTTGATCACTCAGAGATATCTGATTAAGGAACAAATATCACATTAGTAAGAGCAACAAAACAAAAGCAAGAAAAAAATAAAAAAAAAAACCCTTTTCTGGCGTAGGAATACTTAGGGATTTCTTATACTTTCTTTAGGAAAGAAAAAGAAATAGTCAAATAAAAAGGTAATGAAGACTAATGAATGAAGGGCAAAAAAACAAGAAATTCAGAATGAAGGTCTTGCTTAGCTACAAAATGTGTGTAGATGAAAGAAGTAGTCTACCAGGTACTACAGATTTGCAGTGGAGGGAAGGTGTTAGAATTAATTTACATATATCAACCCACAGAACATAATCGGGTGATCCTATTCATGGGGAGGATGATCTCACACTATTTACAAGAGAGTTTCAGTATTAACAAGATATTGATGTTAACTCGACTAACAACAGAAAAGTATCAGGAAGGCAAAGAGGAGTGAGATGACCAGAAACTAAGTTTAAAGAGGGTTGACGTTCATAATTTTTAGTAGGCTTTTCTTTTCATCTGTATGAAGAGTTTGTGTAGCTCCCTGGGGCGTTTTCTTCCATTGTGAAGATTAAAAGGTTCCCAAGATTTTCCTACATGTAGTGGTGTAATGCAGGGGCGTTACATGATCAGTACAGATAACATTAAGAATGGGTACAATATCTTTTGAAGAAAAAAAATGGCCTAAATAGCATGAGGGGTAAAAATTAGGATATTTCTCCCACCACACCTGTGATTTACTGTATTTTAAGCAGTGGATAGAACACTAGACCTGGAATCAAGAGGACTTAAGTTCAAACTTTACCTCAGTGTGACCTTGGGAAAGTCATTTAATTTTGGCCTGCCTCAGTTAACTATAATATGAAAGAAAATAATAACAACTACCTCAAAGGGAGAATCAAATGAGATAATATTTACAAAGTGCTTAGAAAATAGTGGGCATAATATGAATACTACTTATTTTCTATGCATTTTTATCATTATTTTCACTGATTTCAAAATATCATATAATAAGAAATCTGTGCAGTAAAATATGAATGCTAAAGTGATTCAACAGAGAATTTAGACATGCTATATTTAATTTGAAGTCCCAAATCTCTGAATATTTGTTTTATTTCTATTAAATCCTGCCATATGAGCTCCTTTGTGATTATATTACATAATCATTTCCAATTACTTCTTGATTACCTTTTTCATTTTCCCACCTTTATAAATTAATTATTACTCCTTGGGGCTCCTTTTAAAGTTACAAATCTATGGAGACACTATATTCCACACTGCAAATTTTATATACTAACAAATACTTTCTAAAGTCAATGTACAAATTATGTTTGTTTTTGATACAGGAGAAAATGATTCTACTAAAATACACTTGATTTTTTGGTGGGATTTGAAACTAGGATGAATGTCACTGTGTTTTTGTCAGATGAATCCATAAGAGTGATGCCTACTGGATTCTTCCCTATATATTCTGATGCCTCTATAAGGATATTACTCTTCCTTAGAGAATATCTAATAAAGATTGGGAATTCCATTTCTCCTTTTTTAAAAATAGTCTTTCACATTGGGAATAGGAATAGAGAGGGGAACTCATTTGTCCTTGAAAATAAATCTGTATTGAGATTCTGTGAAACACAGAATAAAGGAAGAGGTAGGGCTGCAATAGAAAAAACTGAGCAGAGATTTGACAGAAAAAGACCAAAGGTCTCATGGAAGAGAATGTTACAAGAGGGATTTGATGGATTATTCTGCACAAGAGATAATTTCAAATACCAAAAGATAGAACAGAAAGAAACCAAGTGGATATGCAGAAATGCCTCACAAAGGCTATGGATACTATTTCATCTCTAACTAGCTTGTTCACTCCAAAATGGTCTTCATGCTGGCAGGTTTGGGTCCCAGAGATGTATTGCTAACACCCAGTTTGACTCATACTCTACCAGGGATATCTTTATTTTGAGAGGATATATTCCCCTTACTGAAAACCATCATTCTACAGCCCCCACAATGTGTTCCCACTTAAACAAAATCAGCTATTCTCAATAATAACACAAAAAATTCTTAACAACATGCAAAGGAAATAATACCCCCAATACACACTTATTGAAGCAAATAATGGAATAATAAATATTTCAAAATCCATACATAAACCTGGATCACACTGCCTCACCAGTATACTCAGAGTCTATAGGGGAAAGTAGACATACAGTTAAAGAAACTGACCAAAGAGGTATCAAGCTGAAGAAAACTCAGGTGCTTGGGGTAATTCACAACTCTGGAATTTGATACTTTCTTTTTATCTTTCTATTTAAGAAACCATCCCTAAAATTTCGCTTTATAATGTAGCTTCTGGGTTGAACAGATGCTTCCACAGCTAGGCTGAATTGATCTGCGCTATTCATGACTACCACTTTACTGAACATGATATCTCAGTCAAACTAATTGATCCTTTTCGTAACTTCTCTAGTTTTCTCCTTTCAAGTTGTTCCTCTGATCAACTGGATTTACTCCTCAGCAACAAATGCAGTAAACATCAATCACAGCTTCAAGTTTAGCTGATTCAACTCTTAAATCTGTGCTTTTACCTCTTCTCTTATCTTTCTGTGTCCAGATTCTAGGCTCTTTCTGTGAATGACTCCTCTCTTCCTTGTGGTTAGTAAATACTAGTTTTCTGTCTATAAACACATTTATCAAATGTGACCCATTATCTTAGAACAATACATGTAGTTCCAGTAGAACATAGACTGTAACGTTCAAAATAAGTAACAACTGTCTTAGGATTCAGAGTCTTCTTCAATTAGAACAGATAATTCATATCTTCACCACCCTCAGCAAAATGTAAACTTCTTGAGAGAAGGAACTATATATTAGTTTTTTCTTTGATCCCCAAGTGCTTAGCACACAGTAGGTATTTAGTGAAAGCTTGTCCAATTGAAGTGAAATAAAAAAAAAAATAAATGTTCTTTAAATTCAAATTAAAGAAAACTTCAATACTCACTTTTGTCTGAATAAGGGTTTCAGTTCTTTGCTTTGGATATTACCAAGATCTCTTTTGCATAAGAGTATTGTTATTTCTAGAAGCATTAGTTCATTGGGATCACATTATAGATAATTAGTTGCACAGTGTTTTCATAAATGATACACTAGTTTGAATGCAGTCAGTTTGAAGTATCTGAATTTTACTCTAAGACATTGCTCTAGTGATTTTAGATTCTGATTATATAATGTATCTCTTTCAAAAATAATGTCTCCCCCTCTTCTCTTAGACTTGACCCTTCTGTGGGTGGTGATATAACTTCCATTTGTTACAACATCTATTATTGAAAATAGGTATAGTCTTAGGCTTCAGCCAACTCTCTATTGTATATTAAATTCTAATTATCTGTGTGGTTTTTTTAAGCTTCATTTTTTTTCTTATCTTCATTTCAGGCAAAATCACCTTAGGCATAATTTCTTTTAAATGACTAACATTAAGTGTATATTTTTATTCTAAAATCTATTCTTTAAAATAAATTTAGATAGGAAACTTTTTCTTTAATATTTTGTATTCGAATGACTTAGTCAACACATTTTTAAGCATTTGCTATGGGCCAAGCACTGTGCTAAGTACCAGGAATTAAAAGAAAAATAGATTTTTAAAAATACTCTAACGAAGGAAGACAATACATAGAAACTGAAAGAAACTGAAAAATGAAATGAGAGGGAGAAGGGAGATGAAGGTACCCAGTGTGAGGCTATAAAGTCCAGAAGAGGAGAGAGTGCAGCCTGGAAAGGAATGACAACTTGGCTGACCTTGATGTCCTCCTTACAATGGTGATCACAGGAGAAACCATCCAGTCAAGGGGATAGGCCTTAGGAGTGGAGTATGCTTCCAATATGAGAATTTCAGGGGTGAAGTGAGCTTCTAGGATCAAGAAGGTTATGGTGGGGGGAGGATTCTGGGAAAATGGAGGAGACTTTCCAAATTTCCTCCATACACACAAAAAGACAGAACAAAGCCTTGGAGCAGTAGAAACACATGGAGGAAAGCAGTTGTTCTTTTAAAACAATATGAGAAAACTTCAGGAAAGACAGGATCTCCTGGGGAGAGGCTCAGCCTAAGAGAAGTGCAAATACTTCCAGGTCAGCTCTGCAGAATCAACAAACAACAGGTCTGGAAGGCATCTGGGTTGAGAGTCATTTTCAGAGTTAGAAATATTTTTGCAGTGTGGGGATCTGACAGTTGAGCAGGAGAAGACTGAAGCACCCAACTCCAAGCACACCTGCACTGACCAGACAGCTTCGGGGAGAATAGCACATATCTGGTGTGTGCAGTAGCAAAAGGGCAGGGACCCTATTGGCTGTGGGCACTTGCAGGAAAGCAGAGTACTTGGTTTCACCTCCAGGACAGAGAGGACAACTGTAGTTTGCAATCACTAAAGGAACCCTAGAGAGCAAAATAATTTGCTGGATGGTGTAGCTGGGGGTCCCAGCTATAGCTTAGCAGTGGATTGCCTAATGTTGGGTACCAAAACAGACTTTAGAAAATAACAAGAACTACCTGAGACTTGGGGCATCATTCCCCATACTTTAGGACTACAATTTGATTACAACAGTAGCAGCTAAAAACAAAATAAAACAAAATGAATAAATAAACAAAGGAGAAATAATCCAGGTAGTTACTAGGGAGATAGAGAAGACATGGGTTTATATTCAGACAAAAATAATGGAGCTAAAAAAGCCACTACTTTGTCAATGACAAATGTCAAATTGTCCCAAGCACAAAAAGAATTCTTAGAAGAACCTGAAAAGGACTTTAAAAATCAAATAACAGACACTGAGGGAAAATTAGAAAAGAAAGAGCAATCCAAGAAAATCATGAAAATTGTGAAAGGAAAGTCAATCACCTTGAAATAGAGAATTAAATATTTAAGGAAAATAATAATTCCTTGAAAACCAGAACTGGGCAAGGGAAGCCAATGACATTCTAAGACATCAAAAAATAATAAATCAAAACTGAAAATGAAAAAAAAAAGTAAAGGAAAATGAATGAAGCATCTCATCAGAAAAAGAACTGATCTGGAGAACAGATCAAAGAGAAATAATATAAGAGTAGTCAGACTATGTGAAAATTATGATGATATAAAAGAATCTTGATACAATATTACAAGAAATTATCAAGGAAAATTGCCTTGAAGTTCTAGAACAATAAAGCAAAGCAGAAGAAAAAAACAAACAGTGATCACTACCTGAAAGAGATCCCAGGAAAAAAAAACTTACAGCAATATAATAGTCAACTTTCAAAGTTCCTAGGTTAAGAAGAAAATATTGGAAGCAACAAGAGAAAAATATCATGGAGCTACAAGATCTAGCAGTAGCATAGGTCTTGGAATACTATATTCTGCAGAGCAAAAGAGCTGGAGTTACAACAAAGAGTAACATTCAGACAAGTTAAGTACAATTTTGGGTTAAAATGGACACTTAATGAACTGAAAGACTTTCAGGTATTTGTGACAAAAAGGGAAAATTCGACATGACAACAAGGAGAAATGTCAGATAAATATTAAAGACCAATTATAAGGGAATCAATAAGGTCAATTTTTGTTTACTGTGTGTATGTTAAAGTATTAGTAATGCTCTTATGATGATCATTACTTGGGTAATTTCAAATTAAGACTTGGACTCAGTATGATGGGGTGATTCTAAAAAATGAAACTGTGTAGGAAGAGAAAAAAGGGAGTAATTATCTCATACAAATGAAGCATAAAAGAAAAAAGATACAGAAAAAGCTAGTGGGGGGAAGGGTGGGTAGTCCTGGAAACTTTCTTTGGGAATGGATTAAATAGAGAATAACATTTATATCTAGAAGCGTATAAAAGTCTTATAAATTCAGAAAGAAATATGAGGGCAAGGGGATAGGATGGGGAGAAAGAATGAAGGAGGGACTTTTGGAGGCGTGGGTAGATTTTAAGTTAAGGAATAGGGTGGTAGTAGGTAGAAGTAATTCAGAGGAATAAAGAAGAATAGGGTAAATAGGATGAGAAAGTTAGTGAGGAAAATAGGAAGGAAGAAAATATACAAGTTATTATAGCTTAGAATATGAATTGGATGAATTTACTCATAAAACAGAAATGTTTAGTGTATTGAAAATTTGAATGCAACAACACAGTAATCTCAAGAAACATTGTAAAAATGAGAGATACACTCAAAGATGCAATAAAGGGCAGGAGAAGAAGATGTTATGTAAAAAACAGGGACAATAATCATGATCTCAGACCAAGTTAAAGTTAAATACAAAAGTGAAAAATAGAGAAACTACACTGTCATCAATATTATTCAATATTATTTTACATCATTTGAAATATCTAGACAGTGTAAAATATTTGAGTATATATACCTGTTAAAACAGACAGAAACTATATACAAATGAAGATAAAACATTATTTATATAAATAAACTCAGATCTAAATAACTGAAGTAATATTTATTGTTCATGGGTAGGTAAAGCCATCATAATTATTAAAATCCCAGTTTTACCTAACCTATTTATTAAATATCATCCCAATTAAATTGCTGAAAAATTATTTTGCTATGTTAGAAAAAATAATAAATTTCATTTGAAAGAGGAAAAGGTTACAAATTTCAAAGAAACTAGGAAAAAAGATGTAAAGTATATAGGTTCAGCAGTATTAGACATTAAATTATATTATAAGGCAGGGTATTGTTGAAGATAAGAAATTATCATTTTGATTACTTTAAATGAACACTTTCTTGTATGAGTAAAATATATGTAGCCAGGAATAGAAGGGATAAATAAAATTGGCAAAATAAACTTTTGTTGACAACCTCTCAGATGTGATGTGATTGGGTTGGAATATTGCTGTGGTGTAGGAAATGATGAGCTGCTTGATTTAGAAAAACATGGGAAATGTAGTACTTAAGAAGGAAGATGCTATCTACCTTTAGAGAAATAGATGACCTGTGGAAATAAGCATAGTAGTTTTAAATACATGTGTATGAGAGTATATGTGTATATAAATATGTTTTATAACTATGTATGTGTATTCACACACAAACACACACATATACACACACACATTGGATATATATGTATGTTTGTGTACGTGTGCATATATATGCATAATTGTATAATTTTTTGGGGGGGGTAAATGGGGAAAAAAGTAAAAACATGCACAGCAGAGAAAAAAGAATACTAACAAGGAAGCAAAGAAAAGCTGGGCAGTGACAATGTGTAATATATATTACATTGTTTTCCTTGAAACAGAAATTCATTGCTTTATATTGAATCCTGTCTTATGGTCTCCTGAGTACTTGGCAATGGTTTTTTTTCAACAAGCATTTAAGTGCCTCTTATTTGGCATGGGCTATACTAATGGGTTATGTATACAAATACAGAAATGAAATAATCCCTGAGATTAGTAGCCATTTATGAAGACTAAGGGAGAAGGTTGAACAAGAGTCCATGGGTGGGGTGTGGGTATATAAAAGAGAAATTAGAATTTACTGTATTAAGAGGTTTATCATACCAACTTCATATCCCCTTGGATCTTAAATAAGACAGTCTACTAGGACCTAAGGACTATGCAAACTTTTTTCTTCAGATGTTGGAGTAGATATAGCCTTGGGCTATGTTTATAAAGGTGTTATTTTCTTCAGGATTTTTTTGGGTCTCCTTTAGCAAGGTATTGACCAATTTTTCAGGCTTTTCTTGCATCTCTCTCATTTCTCTTCCCAGTTTTTCCTCCACCTGTCTAACTTTATCTTCAAAATCCTTTCTGAGCTCTTCCATGGCCTGAGTCCATTGGATATGTATTTTGGATGTTTGGGATACAGAGGCCTTGGCTTCTATGTTTTTCCCTGATGGTAAGCATTGTTCTTCCTCATCAGAAAGGAAAGGAGGAAACATCTGTTCACCAAGAAAGTAACCTTCCATGGTCTTATTTCTTTTCCCTTTTCTGGGCATTTTCCCAGCCAGTTACTTGACTTCTGAGATTCCTCTCCACCCCTGCCTCACCAGTGCTTGGGGTCTGAGATTCAAATGCTACTCCCCAGCCTCAGGGCTTTCGGGGGGGGGACGGGCTGCTATTCAGTGAGAGATTAAGTACTGCTGCTCAGGTGGGGGCAGGGCCACCTCCCAGGCTCAGTTCCCTCAGGGGGTTTATGCAGAGAACTTCTGTAATGGATCTGACATCCTGCCTGCTCCGGAAGCTCCTGGCCCCCACTGCCTCTGCCACTTCCTCTGCTGCTGCCTCCCGAGGGGGCCTGAGTTATGGAGACACCCCGTTCCCCTCTCGGCCAGCCCAGAAGTCTCTCTCACTGACTTGTAGCGCCTGTGGGTGGAGAGAACTTCGCAGCCGCATGGCCAGGGCAAGGCTGGGCTCCGCTCTGGTCTGGTGTGTGACAGACCTTTGGCCACAGTATTTCAGAGCTCTCTGGAGTGGAAATCTCCTCCACTGCATTGCTGCACAGCTTCCACTGCTCCAGAATTTGTGGGGAGTTCTTTTTACAGGAAATTTATGGGTTCAGAGCTAGCATATGTGAGTCTTTCTACTCTGCCATCTTGGCTCCTCTGGGGCTATGTTTATACAATGAAAAGAATGGATTTAAATTTTTTATGATCTGAATAACTTAAAGTATATTGACTGAATGATTGCAGTAGTATGATAGAGTGAAAAAATTCACTTGTCAGGAAGATTTGGGGTTCAAATTCAACCTCTGACTTTTAGTAGCTTTGGGAGGATGGGGATATAATTTAAACTTTCCCTGTCTCAGTTTTATCAACTGTAAAATGGAGATATCTATAGTAACAACCTTATAAGGTTGTAGTGAGTTCCAAAGTGGGCAATATATGCAACATGTTACTACCTTGCTATTTTCCTTTTTTTTTTTTTAAAAAAAAAAATTTCATTCTTCAATACTATGTAAAAACCATTTAAACACATTTTAAACACTTTTTTGAGTTCCAAATTCTTTCCTTCTCTTCTGTCCCTTCCTACCTCGTTGAGAAGGCAAGCAACCTGATACTGATTTTACATATTCTGCTGTTTTTGGGGGTGCATTATAGCTTACTTGTTTTAAAAATGATGTATAAATCAATCTAAGAATCTCAAAAAAATCTACTAATTAATTAACTCATTTTCTCCTTGTATAAATAATTGTCACCCGATAGAAAACTACATATTATAAGTTTTAGACTACATATCCACAAAATGTTAAATATGTCAAGAACAGAAATGTTGATATAAACAATGACCAAGAAATACCTAAATGCAAGTTCATGTAACAGTATAATCTGGTTAGTATTGCACAATGGATGGAGATCATGAATCTCCTTCCTACACATGCCAATGTTTGGTTCTTTTAAAGTAAGACTTTATGCACACAGAGCAGATGTATGGGGGTGTGAAGACAAGATCTACCTTGTATAAAAGTGAACTTTTCTGGTTGGTTTTAAAAACATGTTTTATTTTCTATAATGTGAAAAAAACCAAAAACAATGATTATGTTAGAATATTTTTTTTTATTTGGATGTACTATTTAAAGTGACCTTGTGGACAGAACATTGGAACAACTTTGGAATTTTTGAGTTAGAAGTTTTTTAGAGAAGAATTATCTGATCTCCCTTTTCCCACTGTATTGAAAATTGGGGCTCAGAGAATTCTATGACTTACTTGGGGCAGTGGATAGAGCACCAGTGAAGGAGTCAGGAGGACCTGAGTTCAAAGCTCACCTCAGACACTTGACACTAGCTGTGTGACCTTGGACAAGTCACTTAACCCCAATTGCCTCATCCTGGGTCACCTCCAGTCATCCTGATCTATATCTGTTCACTGAATTCAGATGGCTCTGGAGGAGAAGTGAGATTGGTGACCTACACAGCCCTCCCTCACTCAAAAACAAAATCAAGTGCAAGTCACGTCATCATTTCTCTGGTGGCATGATCTTCTTTGGCAATGAAGGATGAACACACACAGACACACGTGACAATGTATTTGTCTAGGACTATTTTCAAGAGTCTTAGATCAGTGCTTTTACTAAACCATGTTTGAAAGGGTGACAATTTCATTGATGTAATACTCATTCTGGACAAGTTTCTGGGCTGCTATTTTAAAATTGGCCCTTAAAAGAGAAAAATCTGATGAGATTTGTTCATGATACAAAATTTATTTTTCTAGGATGTCTGGTTACCTAGATGATTTTTCCTGAATGTCAGAATTTATGGTTTCCTGTAATGTGCTGAGTGGCCTTAGAAAAATGCAATTCAGTTCTATAAATTGAAGATACAAAGACAAAAGTGAAATGGTCCCTTACTTTAAGGAATTTATATTCTGCTGAGGAGAACCATCATACACACAGCAAAGTAGCTACAAAGCGTATACAAAGCAATACAAAATAATTTCAAGATGAAGTAGTAAAAAATGGGAGAAAATGCTTTGGGACAGAGTGAATACTTACTTGAGTGGGACTTTTAAAGGAGATAGCATGAATTATGAAGCATGATTGTATTCTAGACATGGGGAATGATGTATGTAAAAGCAGAGAAAAGGAAAATATACTGTCATGCATGGGTAATAGCCATTAGGCTAAATTTTATATTAACACATTTTATTTTTTAAATGAATGAACAAAAATCAATATTCTCTCCCTTTCTCTCAACAATATGGAGTGGGGGTGGAACACTCCTGGAAAAAATGTATAGTGAAGCAAAATAAATGTGGACATTGGACATATGTGTATATTATAAACACAAACACACACACATGCACAGTTTTGCATTCTGAGTTTATGGGTGACAGGCTTTCTTATTAGTCTCCTGGAATCAGTTAGTCTTTGTGTTGATTATACTGACTAAATCTCTCAAAGTTACTTTTTTTTCATCCACACACATACATGTATTTAGAGTTTTTATTTATGTGTGTGTATACAGACACATGTAGGTAGTTATACATATATAACTATATGTGTATATATATACACATACGTCAAACAACATATATGTTTATTCTCAGTCAAGAGGTAAATTATATATTTTGTCATCAATATTTTGTAATCATGGACAATTATATTTAAAAGGTTATAGCTTTGAAAGTTGTTTTTCTTTTTTTTAAATTTTTTTAATGCTCTACAATCACTACCATAACACTTAGAGTTTTAGCCCCCCACACACCTACCCCCACAAAGATGCCATACAATTCTGTATAGGATCTACACATTCTTTCCTATTGAATACATTTTCACTGTGGTCATGCTGTATAGACGAACTAAAATAAATGGAAGAGATCATATAACAAATCAAAACATAACACACACACACGCACATGATCTGCTACATTCTGCGAATGAATTCCATTGTTCTTTCTCAGAGTGTGCAAGGCATTTTGCCTTAGAAAACCATTGGGAATTTTTTTTTTAAGTTCTTGCATTATTACAAAGTTCCAAGTCTACCAGAGAAAACCTCTCGCGCACTGTGGTCGTTGCTGTGAACCAGTTCTCCTGGTTCTGCTCCTTTCACTCAACATCAGGTCATATAAGTTCTTCCAGGCCTCTCTGAAGTCTTCTTGCTCATCATTTCTTATGGCCCAATAGGACTCCATTACATTCATATACCCTAATTTATTCAGCCCTTCCCCAATTGATGGGCATCCCCTTGATTTCCAGTTTTTGGCAACCACAAAGAGTGCTGCTATAAATATTTTTGTACATGTGGGACCCTTTCCCATTTTTATGATCTCTTGGGGATACAGTCCTAGTAGCGATATTGCTGGGTCAAAGGGTATGCACATTTTTGTAGCCCTTTGAGTCAAAGTTATTTTTTAATAATATTGTGACATATAAGATTTTCTCCTGCTTTTTTACTCTGCATTGATTTATGCCATTATCTCCAGATTTAATTGAAACAATCCCTTTCACTATTTCTTTTAGCACAAGTAAATATTTTTGCATTCATATGCCATAATTTGTTTCAGTCATTTCCCAATTGGTGGATACAGCCTTAGTTTTCTGTTCTTTACAAGAAAAAAACTACTTTAAATGTATTTTTTTGTTCATACAAAGCCTTTTCCTCTTCTTTTATCTGTTTTGCATATACCCCTAGCAGTAGCCTCGCTGGGTCAAAGGCTATGGAGAGTTTAATGGCTTTTAGGGTATAATTCCAAATTTCTTTCCAGAATGGTTGTAGCAAATCACAACTCCACCAACTGTGCATTAATCTAAAAGTTTTCTGGTTTTATCAAATATTTGTCATTTTCAATTTTATCAACTTGCTAAACCAATGGGTATGAATTGGAATTTCAGAATTGCTATAAAATATATTTTTAATTATTAATGATTTGGTTTTTTTTTAAGATATCAATAAATAACCTTGATTTTATCCTCTGAAAACTACTTATTCATATATTTTGACCATTTACCAACTGGGAAAATGTTTCTTCTTACAATTTGAATCAATTCCATATATATATTTAAGAAATCATCCCTTTATGAGAGAAAATTGCTTCAGAGATTTTCCCCCAAATTACCTGTTTCTCATCCAATTTTTACTACATTGATTTTGTTTCCCCAAAAAGTTCTTAATTTTATATAATCATTTTGTCCTTTTTTATCATCTCTATTTGTTGGTTGGTCATAAACTTTTCTCCTATCCATAATTCTGAAAGGTATTTACTTCCTTGATCCTCTGATTTGTTTATGATGCACTCTTTATGCTCAACTCATGCACCCATTTGGACATGTTTTGGACTAAGGTGTAAGATATTTGTCTATTCCATCTCTTCTTTAACCATGGGCCATGATGCTATATGGGTTCAGGAAAATTTTGACATCAGCAAAAGATTTCTGAATGTGCAATGATAAAAAATTAATTAATAATCAAAAGTTTAATGAATATGAAGTTTTTCTGGCAGTATTTGCTGTCATCGTATTGTACAGCTTCACTGAAGCCTTGGTTCTGAACAATAAGCATGATCATTTTGCATTGTGAATGCCCTTATGCGCTCTAAGAAGTCCCGGTCTATACCAAGGTTTTACCTAACTATTTTCCAGTTGTCCCAAGAGATTTTGTCAAATAGTGAGTTCTGAGGTTTTTCAGGTTATCGAACAGCAAGTACTATATTCATTTCAAACATTATGGTATGTAATTAATATGTTTTTCTGACTAACTTCTCTATTTCTTAACTAGTATCAAATCTTTTCGATAACTGTTCCCTTTTAGTACAATTTAAGGTAGAGAGTTACTTGCTATAATTTATTTCTACTTCTTTCCTCATTATTTTTCTTGAGATTCTTGACTCTATGGTTATCTAAGTACATTATCATAATCTGAAAAGAGCAATTATTTCATTTCTCCTTTGGTTATAGAAGGGTAATTTGAATGGGTATGAAGGAAACCATTTTTTTAGAGACTCAAAAGGTGGGTAGGAGCTAGACTGTGGAAGACTTTAAATATCTGGATGAGAATTATAAAATTTATGATAGTGGCAATGGAAAGCAACCAGTAAAGATATATATATATATATATATATATATATATATATATTTATATGTATATATATTTATACACACACAGGGAGAGAGAGGCTAAAAATAATAATTAAAAGCTCATCTGGAGGAAGAAGATACCAATAGTAATAAAAAAAAAGTAACAATGAATGGGAGCAATTCTACCCCAAATTGAACTAAAAGGAAGATCCATCAATATATTATATATATATATATATATGTTATTATGTGCTATATATATGTATATATTTGTGTGTGTATACACACACACACTTATGTGAGTGTGTTACTGCAGTCTATTTCTTCTTATCACTGACTACTGAAATTTTGGATTCCTCCACATATTTATATCTATAGATATTTATATCTAGATCAATATTAGAAATGCTCTAAATAAATGCAGGACCATGGGAGAATATTTTATGTAATGGGTTATTCTGTATGCTGCCTATGATCTTTGGCAGAAATCAAAAAGGTTGGGCATATTCAGCCACAGCTGCATCCCTCACAAGCACCTTTTGAGTTTGTGCCTATTTTCTTGGGCATCCTGGGTGCTGACAGTTTCAGGTCATTGGAGCATTACTCTCACTTTCTATGTCTGCAAAACTGAGATGCTCAGTTCTTTGTGCCTCACTAGCAAATCCTGCTGTTAAGTCTCTTGCTCAAGTGCCAGCTTGCTGCACATTTTCTCTCTGCAGTGGGCTGTGATGGAAAGTCTCCAGTTATATTTTTATAGCATAATCTAGCATCTTTTCTAGTATAATTTGTTGCTTTTTTGCCAAATTGTAACAGATCAGCCATTAGCAGATCCTCACAATTACCTAAAGAAAGCAGCAGGTATATTCAACAAATATCTACAAGCCAGTCTTCTGGAGAAAAAAATAATTCAAACATGTAATCTCTTCTTGCTTTTCTTTTTCCTGTTGGCTAGTTATGAGCCACTCATGATTTATCTCTTTCCTGTGCTACTAGAGTAGTCTAGTTCTTTGCATTTCCATTCCTCTTCCCTTTCTACCTGGTCAGATGATTTTAGGTCTTACATTAACTCACTATCTTTACTAAATAGGCTGGTATATAATGAATGCTTTCTGAATTGAATTGGATTCATCTTATTGACTAACACTCCAATGCACCGATATGCAAAGAAAAGTTATCCAGGTAGCTTGGTTTGTTCGTTTTTTTCCTTTAACATAGCATTTTATTTTTTGATTACATGAGAAGACAACTTAACATTCAGTTTTTTAGAATATAATTTTGAGTTTCAAGTTTCTCCTTTTTTCCTTCCTCTCGCTTTTTCCTAAGATGGTAAACAAATTACTAAACACACACACTTATACACACACACACATACACATGCACACATATATATGTATATACATATGCACACACACATATATGAATACTTATATATACATAATCATGTAAAACATAGTCACGTTGTGAAAGAAGAAATGGAGCAAAAGGATAAAAAACATGAAAAAATAAAGTGAAAAGAGTATTGGTCTGCAGACTCCATCAGTTCTTTCTCTGGATGTGGATAACATTTACCATAATGTCTCATGAAATTGTCTTGGATCATTTTACTGCCAAGAAGAGCTAAGTCAATCATAGCTGACCATTGTTGGGGGACCACCTGATTTCTTGAGAGTTCCACTGTTTTACCATCACCTTTCCTTCTTTTTCTTCTTCCTTCCTACACCATGAGCTTTATTCTCAATTTAAATGACAGTTTAGGGAAACTAGCTTTCCTAAAGAAGAGACCTACATTGGATTCTAGTGACTCTACTTTCCTTGCTATTCCCCAATGCAAATTGGATTGCATTTCTTATTTACTTCTCTCATGGTATTGATTCAATAAGCTTACCAAGTTATGCCAACTACTTTTTGGAGTAAAATTGGCTTTCCTATTCTAGCCTTTTTCAAATCCATAGTCATTACCTTAGTGCATATTCTTAATAAATAAATATTACCTCTTGCCTCTTAATAAATAAAATATTAGCTAGTCTCTACTGCCAGTCTATTTCCATCTCAGTCCTGCTCTCTAGAAAATGAGGAAGAAGTGAACCTTCTAAACATTAAAGCACTATTCAAAGTATCATAGATTTAGAGCTGGAGAGGAACTTACAGGTCACCTAGTCCAATGCTTTTCTTCTGCAGAAAAAAAGAAATTGAGTCCCATGAGAATGAAATCATAAAAGTAGTAATTCCTAAGTGATTTGGGGATAGAATCCACATTCTCTGATTCCAAATCAATTTCTCTTTCCATTTTCCTACACATGGCCTTGATTCCATCCTTTTTCAATTTCTTCAAAGGATTCCTATTGGTTTAATTATCTCTATACTAATAACTGCTGCCATAGGACTTTGGAGTGATGGATAGAGTGCTGGACTGGGAATCAGGAAGACCTAGGTTTAAATTCCACCTCAGTTTCTTATTTGTTGTTCATCTGTAACCTAATTTTCCTCGTCTGTAAAATTAAGGATGGTGAACTTTAAACTCCCTTCTAGTTCTAAATACATGATCGTATATTTATATGTGATGATATATATATATATATATGAGTAGATATACATATATGTATGATATACGTATGTGTATACAGATACATCCAATATACATTCATGCACACATACATACACACACACATATATTCTTTTGTTTGGACTATCACAATTCGTCTCCATGTTTTTTTTAAATTCTTTTCACCCCAATCCACCTTCCACATAGCTGCCAAAATGTTTTTTCCACTGAAAGTACAAATTCAACCATTTTCTTGTATGAGGCTTTCTGTTACTTTTAGGAATATGTTGAGTGGACAGAGAACCACCTTCAATGTGTATACTATCAAGGTCCAAGTCTTGCTTCTTACACATAATGTTTGTGACTCCTTAGCAAGTCACATTGTCTCAGGGCACTGGGCAACTCTGCAGAATTTGTGGAGAAATCGCAAATTTTTATAGGTAGAAGGAGTTCCCTCACCCGATACTTCCCTGTGCCAGTAAAATCACAGATCTAATACAATTCATTAACTATAACTTTCTCTGTTTTGTGTTTAAAGCTCTTCATGTCCTAATCCCATCTTATATTTACCATCTTATTACACATTACTCCCCTCTACTTCACAGAACAGTTAAAATGTCTTTCTTCCTATTTCTTGTAAATCATATTTAATTTCACTCTCCCATGCCTTTACAATGGATTCCATCCCCCATCTGGGTATGCTACTTATTTCTTACTTCCCCTTCTGGTAGTTGCTACTTTTTTTCCAAACTTCAGTTCAAGGACCACTTTCTTCAAAAGCTTTATTTTCCAGCATCCTCTGCCCCCGCTGCTTGTGCTCACCTACTATTAATCTAAGATTTATCTATCGTCTCTTTTGTATATCCCCGTATATTTTTACATCTCCCCTTCCTCATTAGGGCATGAGCTCCCTAAAAGTCAGGAAACTTCTTTTCTGTAACCTAGTCTAGCACCCAGCATAATGCCAGGCACATAAAAGACTTTTAATTAATCCTTGTTGATATAGAAGAGAGAGCTTAATCTTAATGCACTGGGGAAGAAAGCAGATGGTATTATGTAGTTTTAACAAGCTCCCAACTGTAACTTTAAACACTGGAGTTTCTGTTTTAAAATACAGCACAAAATACTTTCTCTTCAAAGAGTATTTGCCTTGGGAATGGTGGCTGAAAATGTACTAATTCTAAGGGCATGTCATTGTAAAATGGACTTGAAAGGAGGAGCACTCAGTCTACACTGCAGTGTCATTGAGATCAAGATTAACAGGCATCTACAGGACATTTTTTCTTAGATACCCAAAAGTTTTTGTTGACAGTTTGGCTATAATTGCTTATGGAATATTGTAACCATCAACCTGAATTCACGCTACAAGTAAAAGTATCTTTCCCTTAAAATTGGAGTCCCTTTGCCTGTCTAGCCTAATCTACCTTGAGAAAATTTAGTTATGATTTTTTAGGTAAAATCGCATTTGAAACTTATTTTGTTTTTTTCTTTGGGTGTTAATAGCATGGGCTATACTGGAGTAAATATTCTTATTTTTAATTTTCAGTTGGAACAAATTAGCACTAAGATGGGTTTATTAATTATATAAAAGTGAAGTTTAGAATTTTGAATGAGTTAGGTTCTGTAACTGAGATGACTTTCAGTTTATTTGTTTAATTAGCCTTTCTTTAACTTCAGTTATGGGGGCATCTAAACGATTTTATTCATAGAACTACACCATCTCTGAATTGGAATTGAGCTAAGTAACCTTCTGGACCAAACTATATCTGAGCCAGAATTTCTTCCATAACACTCATGAAATGTCATAATTCTGAAAATATTTCAAGAATTCCAGCAATGGGGAGACAATTCTTCTTCTTCTTTTTCCTCCTTCTCTTTTCTTCTTCTTCTTCTTCTTCTTCTTCTTCTTCTTCTTCTTCTTCTTCTTCTTCTTCTTCTTCTTCTTCTTCTTCTTCTTCTTCTTCTTCTTTTCCTCCTTTTCCTCCTCTCCCTTCTTCTATTTATTTATTTTTTAAAAGATAGTATTTTTCTCAATTTCATGTCAAGACAATTTTTAGCATTCATTTTTACAAGATGTTGAGTTCCAAATTTTTCTCCCTCCCTCCCTTCCTTATCTATGCCTCTTCCAAAACTGGTAAACAATTTTATATAGGTTATACACATGCTATCATGTAAAGTATATTTCCATATTAGTCACAATTGTAAAAGAAAAAATAAATAAAAGAAAAAAAGCAAAAAAGAATTTTCAGTGAAAAAAATGTGCTTTGATCTGCATTTAGAATCCATAAGATCTTTATTTGGATGTGGATAGCATTTTCCTTCATGAGTCCTTTCTTCTTCTGTTGGATTATTGCCTTACTGAGAAGAGCTGAGTCATTCATCATTGACCATCACACAATATTACTGATATTGTGTACAATGATTTCCTGGTTCTACTCATCATTTTGCATCAGTTCATACAAGTCTTTCCATATTTTTCTGCAGTCTGCTTGTTCATCATTTCTTATTGCAAAATAGTGTTCCATTGCATTTATATACCATAGTTTGTTCAACCATTCCCCAATTGATGGGCATGCCCTCAAATTCCAATATTTTGCCACCATGGAAAGGGCTTCTATACATATTTCTGCACATGTCTGTCCTTTCCCCTTTTCTGTGATCTCTTTGCAATACAAACCTAGCAGTGGAATTGCTGAATCAAAGTGCATTCACAGTTTCATAGCAGTTTGGGCATAGTTTCAAATTGCTCTCCAGAATGGTTGAATCAGTTCACAACTCTTCCAACAGGGCAGTAATGTCCCAATTTTCCCACGTGCTCTTCAAGCTTTATACTTTTCCTTTTTTTCTCATATTAGCCAATCTGATTGATATGAGTTGTTACCTCAGAATTGTTTTAATGTGCATTTATCTAATTAAAAGTGATTTAGAGCACTTCTTCATATGCCTCTAGACAGCTTTGATTTCATTATCTGAAAATTGCCTGTTCATGTCCTTTGACCATTTATCAGTTGGGGAAGTGATATAAATTATCTTATAAATTTGACTCAGTTCTTTATAAATTTAAGAAATGAGACCTTTATGAGAGACAGTGGCTGTAAAGATTGTTTCTCATTTTACTGCTTTCCTTCTAATCTTGGTTACATTGGTTTTGTATGTGATAAAGCCTTTTAATTTAATATAATCAAGATTATCCATTTTTATTTCACAATGCTCTCTCTTATTTCATCATGAATTTTTCACTTCTCCATAGATATGACAAGTAGACTATTCCTTGCTCTTCTACTTTGCTTTTGGTATCACACTTTATGTCTAAATCATACATCAATTTTGACCTTATCTTGGTATATGCTGTCACATGTTGGCATATACCTCGTTTGTTCCATATTGTTTTTCAGTTTTCCAAGCAATTTTTGCCAAATAATGAATTCTATCTGCTTCCATTTCATGTGAGAGTCCATCTCATTCACATTCACAGTTATGTTTGCTGTTTATTTGCCTCCATCCTATTTTTCCTCCTTTTTTTCTTCTCTCTCTTTTCATTCTTTCTCTCTTTGACAATGTTTTGTTTCTGTCTGCCCCCTTATCTGGTCTGCCCTCTCTTCTGTCAATCTCCCCTTCCCTTCCCTTCCCAGTCCTTTTCTTAATTTCCTCCCCTCCTACTTTCCTGTTGGGTAACATAGATTTCTTTATTCAACTGATTGTGTACATTATTCCCACTTTGAGCCAATACTGATGAGGGTATGGTTAAAGCAATGCCCTTGCCTACCCTTCCATCTTTCTTTCCACTGTAATAGAATTTTTGCATTTCTTCACATGAAATAATTTACCTCATTCTATTTCTCCATTCTGTCTGCACTCATTGTACTCCTCTTTCTCATCTTTTAATTTTTTCATGTTATTCTCTCAAATTCAACTTATACCCTTGCCACTGTCTATTAGTTATACCGTTTTTAAGAATTAAAAGTATCATCTTCCCATGTAGGAATGTAAACAATATAGCTCCCCTGAATCCCTGTTTTATTCCCCCTCCCCCCTTTTTTAACCTTTGTAGGCTTCTCTTAGGTCTTGATATTTGAGATCAAATGTTGGGTGTAATTCCAGTCTTCTCCTTATGAAAGCTTGATATCCTTATATTTTCATTGAACGGCTATTTTTTCCCTTCATGTATTATGCTTAACTTTGTGTGTAAGTGATTCTTGATTGTAGTCCTACCTCCTTTACTTTCCATAATATCATGTTCCATGTACTCCAGTCTTTTAATGTTGCAGCCTATTCATTTTCAACTCAATTTGAGCTTTTTTACACTTCTATTACTTCTTCTGACTTCCATCTTATAGTCATATATTTTTGAAATTCAGATTGAATAATGAGTGTACTGTACATGTACATTTATCTCTACACAGAGAGCTAAACGTTTTTTTTCCTTCTGTGAAAATGTGTTTGTGTCTTTGAAATTTCATTCTTGAGAACTTCCTGTTCCTCTCTGGTTAACTTCCCCTTTGATTATAACAACAACAAGCATAGCTCACATTTATGTGTCTCTTTAAGGTTTCAAAAAAACTTGATTTGTCAGTTCAGCCACAGCAGAACCCTGTGAAATGGATGCTAATGTTATTCCAATATTATAGATGAAGACATTGAGGTTGAGTTAAATAGCTTTCTAACATAGGAATTGAATTGAGGCCTTCATGATTTGAAGCTCAATGCTCTCTATTTTCTACCAAATAGTTGCCTAGAATTTTTGACCAAGAGATGCTACCTCTCATTTCTTTGAAATTTCTTAAAATTCTACTTTCCTCAATTCTAATGTACATTTCATAGTACAACCAAATTATCTCTCATTATCTGTTATTAATTCTAATAAGGAATGGTTATCTTCTAGTTCCCACAAATTCTTCAGTTCTTCCTTAATGGTCAGGATCACTCAGTACTTATTTCTTAATTGCCTGCTAAGTAACAGGCACCTAGCTAGAAACACAAAGACTTGAAAAAGGCTCTCCTCTCAAGGAACATGAAACCTATTGGGAAATAAAAAGTACAATACATACAAGTAAAACTACAATACATGCAAGGTGCATTTGAGTTGGTTAGGTAGGAGGACACTAGCATTTGGGGGGAATCAATAAAGTTTTCATGTTCTAGGTGATGTGTACTGCAGATTTAGTCTCTGGGGTCATTCTCCCAAGTGCCATTCTCATTTAGTGTCACATCCCCAGCCACTACAGCTCCTCTCAGGGTTTGAAGGTAGTCCTATGGACTAGGATTATTTTAATTGGAGAAATTGACTGATTGAGGCTAATTGACCCCCACCTTTACAGATAATTGAGTTGTGTCATGAAGGAAAACAAAGATTATATTAGTTGAGGGAATGGTCTTGCTACAGCCAACATGATAAGGTTCTGGAAAACTACATTGTAAAAATTACAGCATGAGCATTTATACCTCAGAAATCTGCCAATGTCAAAAATCAAAACTTAATTTCTTGTCTTTGTTTTTCTAGAAAATAAAGTGATATGCAGATCAGATTAGTGAGTGGAGCACAGACCAGACCAACTTGTGAAGCAAAGACCAGAGCGGAGCATCAGGGACAGCACTCAGAACAGGATTCAGAATGCCACTGGCAGCAGTTCCCACATTCCTCAACCCACAAATGGCACAGCTTCAAAGGTCAGTGGGGAGGGCACCTTCATCCAGGAGAGGGAAGCATGGTCTGGTCCTCACACAGCAGGCACTGCAGCAGCAGCTGTAAATTTCAGAGCCCTCCACCTAGAGCCCCTGGGGGAATTGAAGGGCTGACCAAATCTCAGCCCTGAGTGGCAACCCTGGGAGACCTCAGTCTAAAGCTCCTGGGGGAATTGAGAAACTGATCTGATTCTCAGCCCTGAGCTCCACCCAGGGGTGAAGAAGAGCACTGGCTGAGGAGGTGGAGGTGATTGTGGTGAGGGAATTCAATTGAAAATTATGGACAGAAAAGTTTTTGGTTGCTCTCAGACAAGTGTGCAGGCCAGAAGAGTAGTAAACACTTCACTTGTGCCACCATGGAGGAACTGAGAACTTACAAATCCCCAAACTATACCCTCCTCTTGACAAAGGTCTCAAAAGTCAAGTAACTAACTGGGAAAATGCTTACAAATGGGAGAAAGATAAGACTATAGAAGGTTACTTTCTTGGTGAACAGGAATTTTCTTCCATCCTTTTGGATGAGGAAGAATAAAGCATACCATCGGAGGAAGTCAAGGCTCCTGCATGCAAAACCCCCCAAATAAATATGCAATGGTCTCAGGCCATGGAAGAGCTTGAAAAGAATTTTTAAAGTCAAGGAAGAGAGGTGGAGGAAAAATTGGGAAAAGAAATGAGAGTGATGCAAGAAAATCATGCAAAACAACTGAACAGAATACTAAAGGAGACCTCAAAAAGTACTAAAGAAATTAACACCTTTAAAAATAGACTAACTCAATTGATAAAAGAGGCCCAAAAAGCCAATGAGGAGAAGAATGCTTAAAAAGGGAGAATTAGCCAAATGGAAAAGGAGTTTCAAAAGCTCACTGAAGAAAATAGTTCTTTAAAAGTTAGAACAGGACAAATGGAAGCTAATGACTTTATGAGAAACCAAGAAATTACAAAACAAAACCAAAAGAAAGAAAAAATAGGAGATAATGTGAAATATCTCTTTAAAAAAACAACTGACCTGGAAAATAGATCCAATCAGGATGGACAATTTTAAAATTATGGGATTACCTGAAGGCCATGATAAAAAAAAAGCCTAGACATCATCTTTCATGAAATTATCAAGGAAAACTGCCTTGATATTCTAGAACTAAAGGGTATAATAAATTGAAGTTGTTGACTCACTTTTCATGATTTTATTGCATCACTCTCATTTCTTTTCCCAATTTTATCTCCACTTCTCTTACTTGATTTTCAAAATCCTTTTTGAACTCTTCCATGGTCTGAGACCATTGCATATTTATATCGGAAGTTTTGGATGCAGAAGTCTTGACTTTTATGTCTTCTGATTGTATTGTTTGTTCTTCCTCACTTAAAGGATGGAAGAAAATACCTGTTCACCAAGAAAGTAACCTTCTATAGTCTTTTTTCCCTTTTTGGGGCATTTTCCCAATCTGTTACCTGACTCTTGAGTCCTTTGTCAAGTGGAGGGTAAAATTTAGGGACCTATAAGTTCTTGTGTCAAGATGGCACAACCAAGGAAGGGGAGTTTGCTCCTCTCATAGTCTGTGCTCTCATCTGGAAGCAATCATAAGTTTTTTTCCTAGGATCTGTGAGTAGAATTCCCTCTCCAGAGACTCCACCAACTCCACCACACCAGTGCTCTTCCTCCCCCTAGGGCTGCCACTCAGGGCTGAAACACAGATCACCTACTTGACTCCCCCAGGGTCTTTAGGCTGAGGGTTCCAAAAATGGACTCTGCTACTGCTGGCATAATGCCTGCTGCCACCCTGGGATTGTGACTGAGGCTGGCCCTTGCTCCCTTCTCACCTAGGTAAAAGAGCTTTCTCATTGACCTTTGAATCTGTCTTTGGCATTTGTGGGTTGAGAAATCTGGGAACTGCAACTGCTACGTGGGATTCCATGCCCTGAAGCATGCTCCTGCCCTGTCCCTGCTGGGACATGTCGCTCTTCTCTGAGCCCTGCGCTATAGGCCTTTCCTGTTGGCCTTCCAGGCTGCCTTGGACTGAAAATCTCTTTCACTCTGTTGTTTTGTGATTTCTACTGTTCTAGAACTGTTTAGAATCATTTTTCACAGATATTTAATGGACTATGGGAGTAGCACTAGAGCAAGTCTGTCCTTCTACTCCTCTATCTTGGCTCTTCCCCCAGGTTATCTTTTTTTTCTCCTGTGAATTGCTTGTCCTCTCTATGGTTATTTTTTCTTCTTTGTAGCTATCTCTTTGGATTCTCATTTTGCAAATCATACATTCAAAGGCAGTTTCTTGTACTACTTTTCTTTTTAATTTAAAACTCTTTGCCTTGTGATTTGTGATAATTTGGGTAAATACACATTTTATCAGTCTTTATTATGTTCTAAATTTCATTTATTTATTATTGTCAGGTATTGCTTATTTCTATATTTTATGCCATGGTTGGAAATTCAGTTGTTTTATAAGATGCCCCTATCTTCAATTTACAGGAGTGATGAAAATAGTACCTGTGTCTTGAGAACTCTAATTTCTTATTAACTAATCAATTAATCATTCTACATGTATTAGTTATAATCTACTATGTACCACAAACTATTCTTGGCAGTGGGGAGACAAGTATAAAGCTGAAAAAAATCATTCCATTTGAGAAACTTTTCTATTTTAATGCTTTCCAGGCTCTTTTTTTGTAGTTGTTGTCAACATTACTCTCCACATCTATAGTCAAGAATGGGTAGTGTTCAATGGGTTTAATAAGTGCCAATAGGCTCCATATCAATCCATTCTGACAAGATAATAATCTTCCCTATTATTCATTTGAGAATGTCTTCCTTGGTAATTCTCAGTTACTAATCACCAGTACTTAGATCTTTTTACTTTGAGCATTAAAGTATGACTTTTCTTCCAGTGGATCCTGTCAGCTCCCATTCATGCCTAATTTTCCATTTTCTGTGTCTGTGAAAAGTAGTAGTTGGGAGGGGCAGACTAAGATGGCAGAGTAAAAGCAGAGACTTCCCTGAGCTCTCCCCCTAAGCCCTCCAAATATCTGTAAAAATGACTAGATAAATTATAGAGCTGCAGAACCCACAAAATGACAGAGTGAAACAAATCCCTATCCCAAGACAATCTGGAAAGTTGACAGGAAGGATCTTTTGCACCAGATAGGGAGTGGAATGCAGTCTAGCATGGACTGCACTGGTACAGACAGGCCAGAGCGGGTCACAGGGAACTGAATCATTGACTGCGATGACAGTTTTCAGACTTTTCAACTCGCAAATGTCAAAAAGATAAATGGAAAAATTACGTGGGACCTGAGTGAAAGAAGAGCACACAATTGGCCCAGGTTGGGCAGCAGAAGTGGAAAAGGCTGCTTTGGGAACCCTGGGCCCACAGAGAGTGAAGGATTGAGTGACTAATACAAAATCCCTGAAAACTGAAACAGTACACCCCCTCCCCCTCCACCCTCACCCCCACTGGAAGCAGCATCCCACTTTGACAAAGAGTTAGAGAGTCAATTGTTTGGCTGAGAAGATGAGTAAACATTATAAATGAACTTAGACTATACAATCTTACTTGGTGATAAGGAAGATCAGGGCACAAAAATCAGAGGAGGACAACAGAGTCAAAGCTCCTACATCAAAAGCCTCCAAGAAGAAAAAAAATTGGTTGCAAATCTTGGAGGAGTTCAAAGGGGAGTTTGAAAATCAAGTAAGAGATGTAAATGAAAAATTGGAAAGAGAAATGAGAGTGATGCAAGAAAATCATGATAATCAAGTCAACAGCTTGCTAAAGGAACCCCCCCCCAAATACTTAAAAATAGACTAACCCAAATGACAAATAAAGTCCACTAAGCCAATGAGAAGAAGAATGCCTTAAAAAGAGTTGGCCAAATGAGAAAGGAGGTCCAAAAGCTCACTGAAGAAAATAATTCCTTCAAATTTAGAATGGAAAAAATGGAAACTAATGATTTTATGAGAAATCAAGAACCCAATGAATGAAAAAATAGAAGGCAATGTGAAATATCTCATTGGAAAAACCACTGACCTGGAAAATAGATCCAGGAGAAATAATTTTAAAAATATTGGATTGCCTGAATGCCATAATAAAAAAATACAACCTAGACCTCATGTTTTAAGAAATTATTAAGGAAAACTGCATGGATATTCTAGAGTCAGAGAGTAAAATCGATGTTGAAAGAATCCACTGATTGCCTTTTGAAAGAGATATTTAAAGGAAAACTCCCAGGAATATTGTAACCAAATTGCAGAGTTCCCAGGTCAAGAAGAAAATATTGCAAGCAGCCAGAAATTTTAGTACTGTGAAAATAAAATCAGGATAACACAAGATCTAGCACCTTCTACATTTAGGGATAGGGGGGCTGGAAATATAATATTTTAGAGGTCAGAGGAGCTAAGCTTAGAACCAAGAAACACTTATGCAGCAAAACTGAGTATAAATAGCTCAGAGAAAAAATAGATGTTCAATGAAATACAAGGTAGGTGGAGGAAGTAGGTAGATAGATAGGTAGGAAGGTAGGTAGATAGATGATAGATAGATAGATAGAGGGCACAGGGTGGCTTGAATATGAAGGAATGATATCCCAAAAATAAATTAAGGGGTGAGAGAGGAATATGTTGGTAGAAGGAGAAAGGGAGAGGTAGAATGGGATAAATTATCTCACATAAAAATAGCAAGGAAAAGGTTTTACAGTGGAGGGAAAGAGAGGGGAGGTGAGAAGGAATGAGTGAACTTTCTCATTGGATTTGGCTTAAGGAGGGAATAACATACATACTCAACTGAGTATCTTATCCTACAGGAAAGTAGGGGGAGAAAGGATAAGAGAGAGGTATGATAGAAGGGAGGGCAGTTTGGAGGAGGGGGGTAATCAGAAGCAAACATTTTAGAAGAGGAACGGGGTCAAAAGAGAAAACAGAATAATTGGGGGGATGAAACAGGGTGGAGGGAAATATTGTTAGTCTTTCACAACATGGCTATTGTGGAGATGTTTTACATAACTGCATATGCATCACCGATATTGAGTTGCTTTCCTTCTCAGTGGGAGTGTGTGGGGAGGGAAGAAGGGAGGAAAGACACGATTCCTAGGTTTGATGTTTATACTAGTTTTAGCCTTTGCCAATTGACTGTCAGTTTGTTGTTCAAGTGCAAGAGAGGATTGTAAATGGAAAATGTATATTTTTCCATTATTGTATCTTCCATTATTTCCATTGTACTGATCGGGAAGTCTATCTCCTTGCTTTCTCTTGTGCTTTATTAATCAGTTTCTTTTAAAATTGATGACAAATTTAAGGGGTTCAAATTGTAGACACAATTAGAGTTGAAATAATTCTGCTTTTATTTTTGTAATGAAATGCAATTAATTTTGATCTTTCTAAATCCTGAAATGAGAGGAATGTGAAAGAACTTAAGAAATTACAACCAGAACTGTGAAGTAGTATATCCCTCTTCTCTTTAGTTGTATGTGTGTGTGTATACACATATATGTGCGTGTATATATGCACACCTATGCATATGTTTGTATGTTATGTTTGCATACATGTATATTCATATTTGTGCATATATATGTATATATATATATATATCTGTACATCTGAAACATTTTTAGGACAAGATGGAATTTAATGGTATTCAGGGAATGAGATTGAGAAGTAGAATTCAAATTTACCACTGCAACATTGTTGTTTACCATTTAAGGACATTCAACAAAATAATTCTTCAGTAACTGGACCACAAACACTAATGAAAACAATTTCATTAATTTTATATAATAATTATTCAAGGACTTACTGGGTGAGGAGTAAGGACAACTATATTTTCATCCTAGTGCTGTTACTAACTAACTCTGTGACTAGACAGGTCCCTTAACCATTTTTGCATCAATTTTCTCATTGTTAAAATGAGGAGGCTGAACCAGAGTATCTCTAAGGCCCTTAACTCTAAAACCTAGAATTCTCATATGTTAGGATTCTATAATGAATGTTTGATAGTAGTATTATCAAGTCCAGTGAACATTTTCATTGTCTATATACTTTATGATGGTTTATATGTAAATAGGAATTATAAGGGGTGGAAAATATTTATTGACAGGATTGTAGTTCAAAATAGTTCAGAGAGGTTGCAGTTTACCCTTTAAAATTCCAAATGAAAATAAACCTATATTTCAGTAAAAAAAAAAAAAAAAGGTAGTAGTTGGTCTCTAAAATATAATTCCCACTAAGTAAATTATATAGCTTTATCCATGCCCAATGAAATCTTACGGTAATGTGTGAAAATTATAGAGCATATACCACTTTTAAAATGCTAAATATCACCTTTTATTTCAAGATTATGGACTGATCCTCAAGTACAGTTAGGCAAAAGGAGCATTTTGTTTCCGAACTACTTTGAAGAAAAATATTGCTATTGTTAATTATGGAGGGAACATTGCTAAGTATAACGAAGCTATTCAATAATTTACATATCTTAGATGATAAGACATCATGGATATGGCATTATATTATATATTAACATAATATATAAAGAAATTCCAAAATTTTTAAGAGCCCTTTTAAAACTTCTGGGATTCTAAGAATCTATGTTTCTATGAATTCATATTCAAATCTCTATATTTTTACCCTTAATGTCAAGACCAAATTTAATCTGTCTGAATTTCAATGTACTCATTTATAAAGTGAGGGAGTTGGAATAGTTGTCTTTGGATCTCCATTTTAGTTGTATTTCTCTCATCCTATGGTCCTAGTCAAGTTGTTTCACAAGAAGCATTGGGGAGGGGGCAGAACCAAGATGGCAAACTAGAAGAAAACACTTACACAGGGTCCTCCCCACAGCCCATAAAATACCTGTAGAGAGGAACTCTCAACAAATTTTGGAGCAGCAGAAGCAGAGAACAACAGAGTGGAAGAGATTTCCAGCCCATGGTGACCTGAAAGGCCCATGGAAACATCGGTTGCACCAGACATGTAGCCAAGCATGGAGCCCATCCCAGCCTTGGCCAAGCAGCACTATGAGACTCTGGGAGGAGGACACCTTGGGGGACAGAATCTCCAGTCCCAGTAGTGGGACCTCAGATCCCTTGGCATACAGTGCCAAAGGTCAGGGATAGGGTTTTATCAGCTGGCCAGGAAGGGAGAAGGGCCTTCCCATAACTCCGGCAGCAGGCAGAGGCCACAGAGCCTGCACAGCAGCCTCTACAGAAGCTCCATTGTTGGAGTGTAAAAACCCCCCGGGGGCATTGAGGAGCTGAGTCTTACCTTAGCCCTGGGTGGAGGCCATGAGGGAGTTGGTCTTTGTCTCACACTGAATGCTGGCCCTGACCATCCAACTTATCTGAAAATCAGCCCCCAGTGCTGACTTGGCAGAATTGGAGGCCAAGTGGCTGTGGAGAGGAAACTCTGCTGAGATTCTGGGCACAAAAATCCCTCTCTGGGTCCAGACCAGTACACACTTGATTATGCCACCTTGGAGGAACTGTGATCTCACAGATTCCTAGAGGATACACTACTCTTGACAAAGGACCCAAAAGTCAAGTAACTGGTTGGGAAAATGCCCAAAAAAGAGAAAAAAAAAATAAGACTATAGAAGGTTACTTTCTTGGTGAACACATATCTCATCCCATCCTTTCAGAAGAGGAAGAACAATGCTTACCATCAGGGAAAGACATAAAAGTCAAGGCTTCTGTAACCCAAACACCCAAAATAAATATTCAAGGGTCTCAGGCCATGAAAGAGCTCAAAAAGGATTTTGAAAATCAAGTAAGAGAGGTGGAGGAAAAACTGGGAAGAGAAATGAGAGACATGCAAGAAAAGCATGAAAAGCAGGTCAACACCTTGCTAAAGGAGACCAAAACAAAATGCTGAAGAAAATAACACCTTGAAAAATATGCTAACTCAATTGGTAAAAGAGGTTCAAAAAGTCAATGAGGAGAAAAATGCTTTAAAAAGCAGAATTAGCCAAATGGAAAAGGAGGTTCAAAAGCTCACTGAAGAAAATAGTTCTTTCAAAATTAGAATGGAACAGATGGAGGCTAATGACTTTCTGAGAAACCAAGAAATCATAAAACAAAACCAAAAGAATGAAAAAATGGAAGAGAATGTGAAATACCTCTTTGGAAAAACAACTGACCTGGAAAATAGATCCAGGAGAGACAATTTAAAAATTATGGGACTACCTGAAAGCCATGATCAAAAAAAACAGCCTACACATCATCTTTCATGAAATTATCAAGGAAAACTGCCCTGATATTCTAGAACGAGAGGGAAAAATAAATATTGAAAGAACCACCTATCACCTTCTGAAAGAGATCCAAAAAGAGAAACTTCTAGGAATATTGTGGTGGCCAAATTCCAGAGTTCCCTGGTCAAGGAGAAAATATTGCAAGCAGCTAGGAAGAAACAATTCAAGTATTGTGGAAATACAATCAGGATAACACAAGATCTAGCAGCTTCTACATTAAGGGATCAAAGGATGTGGACTATGATATTCCAGAAGTCAAAGGATCTAGGACTAAAACCAAGAATCACCTACCCAGCAAAACTGAGTATAATACTTCAGGGGAAAAAATGGTCTTTCAATGAAATAGAGGACTTTCAAGCATTCTTGATGCAAAGACCAGAGCTGAAAAGAAAATTTGACCTTCAAACCCAAGAATGAAGAGAAGCATGAAAAGGTAAACAGGAAAGAAAAGTCATAAGGGACTTACTAAAGTTGAAGTGTTTACATTTCTACATGGAAAGACAATATTTATAACTCTTGAAACTTTTCAGTATCTGGGTAGTTGGTGGGATTACACACACACACACACACACACACAGCACAGAGTGAATTGAATAGGATGAGATCATATCTTAAAAAATGAAATTAAGCAGTGAGAGAGAAATATATTGGGAGGAGAAAGGGAGAAATGGAATGGGGCAAATTATCTCTCAAAAAATAGGCAAGCAAAAGACTTTTCAGTGGAGGGAAAAAGAGGGGAGGTGAAAAAAACATGAAGCTTACTCTCATCACATTCAACTAAAGGGAAGAATAAAATGCACACTGATTTTGGTATGAAAACCTGTCTTGCAATACAGGAAAGTGAGGGAAAAGGAGACAAGCAGGGTGGGGGGGATTATGGAAGGGCGGCAGTTAGAGGAGCGAGCAATTTGAAGTCAACACTCTTGGGGAGGGACAGGATCCAAAGAGAGAACAGAAGCAATGGAGGCCAGGATAGAATGGAGGGAAATATAGTTAATCTTACACAACACGACTACTATGGACGTCATTTGAAAACTACACAGATATGGCCTATATTGAATTGTTTGCTTCCCAAAGGGAATGGGTAGGGAGGGAGGGATGAAGAGAAGTTTGAAGTGAAAGTTTTAGGAACAACTGTTGAGTATTGTTCTTACTACTAGGAAATAAGTAATACAGGTAATGGGGTATAGAACATTATCTGGCCCTACAGGACAAAAGAGAAAATGGGGACAAGGGAAGCGAGGGCTGTTAGAAGAGAGGGCAGATCAGTCATAGGGGCAATTAGAATGCTCAGACTTTTGGAGTGGGAGGAGGGGAGAAATGGGGAGAAAATTTGGAACCCAAAATTTTGTGAAAATGAATTTAAAAGTTAAATAAATTTTAAAAAAAGAATCATTGGGAAACAAGGACATGAACATGAAATGCTCAAGGGTTAAATTTAGAGACCTCACTTTAATCAATGAGTAATTCACAATTTGGTTAAAAAAATAACGCTTCACATTATAATTCTTCATTAATTTTAAGGTCAAACTCAAATTATTTGTTATGTAACAGATAAAAAGTGATCTTCACTGCTCTGCTCCCAGGGGGCACAAATATCCTTGTGGGAAACATAAATGTTCTAATCCAGCTCTGACAGGTAGATGTGAAAATAAAATTTTACCTCTGAGCTACTTGGAAGAAAAATTTGAGGAAGGCACAAGTATTATGTTATCATTGCTGTTGTTATTTATGGAGTAAAAATTGCCATAATAGAAATCAATATTGAGATGCTCCTTTGAGAATTTGAATTCAAAATTCTTCAGTCAGTTCACATGATCTCTCAATGGTCAGACAACAATTTTCCTAGCTCACATAGGGGGATCACTGAATTCTGTCTAACACCCTTCTGTGATCATTTCTCATTGGAGGAGGCAAGTGTGAAGTCAGAGTTGTGCATGGAGGAGAATGCTGAGAGTGGAGAATGAGAGTCAGTACTGTACAAAAATATACAGTACTGATTGATTCTATGACAGGTAGAAGCAGAGAATTAAGTGATAAAGAGAAATGGTAGGTGTGAAAGGAATCTCTTTGCTTGGGATTTCACTTAAGTACATTCTTCTATTCTGTACGTGATGAAAAGGCACTGAGATCTTATCTGAGAACCTATATAAGTCAGTGCAAGAGGCAACCCATACTAGGAAGTTTTAGGAAGACAGGATCAAAAGTAGCAAATAATAATAGAGTAGTGAATGAGGATAAAAGGGAAGATCTGGTGATCCAGTTCTCAATAAAATCACCAGTTAACCACTAGCCCTATAGGAAATGAAGAGTATAACAACATTTTTTAGGTCTTTGTGGGAGTCACTAATGATTAAATCTGTGGATGAGCAACTGATTGATGTTCTTTAGTTGCCTGGCTTTAGGGCATGCTTATAGACTACTTAAGGTAAATTTGAGTTTAGGTGAGGTGGGAGTGGGTGAGCAATCCTTGACATGAGCTCACATTATATTTATTTTAATGTATTTGATTTTATTCCTTTTACATTCTTTGTTTTTCCTTTGGCATGTATGTTGATATGTTGAAGATTATCAATGCCTATCACACAATATTATTCCCCAGTAGAATATGATACTGGAGTGCAAAGACCAATTTCATAATCCTAACACCTAGAATAGTAACTTGCAGAAAGAATATACTTAATAAGTGTTTTTCATTGAATTAAATTCAGATTAGAAAGTTTTTAATATTCTACTATATTATCAAGGTGTTAGGTTGTATTATCATTATTGAATAAAGATACTAGAAGTTTTAGAGAAAGCATTGTCTAATAAATAGGCCTATGTGCTTGGTGTTGGAAGGTTAAGGTTTGTGACAATGTAATGACACTATGAGTTATTGGATTATGGACATTCTATCTCTATCATATCCTTGCCTCATTTCCAAAATTGAGCATATGAATAGATTTTCCTAGCTCACAGGGCTATTTCAAGGAAAGTACATTGTTATCCTTAAAATTCTATATAAATGTAAACCATGATTACTTTTCTGTTGAAAAAATGCTATGGAGCTATGTCCAAGTAATCATATTTTTCAGCTATCTAAAAGAAAAATACTTTTAAAAATAGATACCAGATGCACTTTTCTAACTTAAGAGAAAAAAAAAAAACTTTCTATTGAGCCAAATTTCTGCTGAACTTAATTTATTAGAAGTACTTACATATAGAAAATTTATATAGATAAGAATGAGAATTAATTCTAGATAACTGAATCCTATCAAGATATGGAGATGAATGACATTAAACATTATAACATGAAAAAAATCCAACTAGTCTTGATCTCTTTTTATTTAGAAACTTTAAATATTATGGCTTTGATGAAGCTGGAATAATTTACTTGTCCCAAATAAGGGGATAAAACTAGTGAATTGCTCTACTCACTATAGTTTTCATGAAAATGGACTGAACCATCCATGTTAACTACATCTTACATTATTTGTTTGGATTCAAATGAAAACAGTCAATGGTCAGTCATGAGTTACTGAAGCAAAAGTCCTAGAAATTTGTAATTTCACCTAGGGTTATCACTGACTCACTGTATAATCTTGGATGCTTAAAGAAACTTTCTCATTTGCTAGCTACAAAATAGGTCTACAATACTCAAATGGATTTGTGACCCATTTATTTGAATATTCCCTCCAGTGATGAAATAGTCACAGGCACAGAAAGAAACTGAGTTGCATCCAGAATCTAAAGTTAAAGGGAATAAGAAGGAAGTGGGTTCATCTTTTTGGAGAGCTTAAATTCTGCTCCCTCATTTTAACTGCCTGTAAATGTTTCCTGGACTTCCCTTCTATTTATTCTGCTAGTCTGCCTTTTGCATTTTCTTCCTTCTTCCCACCAGAGAGGGAAACAACTGAGTTAACACTTCTAGTCACAACACTTGAATATTCATCCCTCTGTGAATAGAATAGAGGAAGCAGGGCAAAGTGGAAAAATCAATCTCTAGAGACATAGATCCCAATCCTGCCTTTTGTGCATCCGATCTATGTGACCTAAGGCAAGTCACATGACATCCTTGGGTCTCACTTTTCTCATCTGTAAAACAAAGGCCTGGGATTAACTGCCTTCTGAGGATTTTTCCAGTTCTATGCTCTTTGGAATACTAAACCCTAACATGACAAGGAAGATTGAACTTGGATTTTGAAATGTTTTGGAGGAGGGATGAATGTCTGTAAAGTATACTAGAGTGACTTAAAATATAAACTCAGATGTCAATACGATTCTTTTTAAAAAAAGTAAAGACTTCCCTTCCATTCCTTAAGTGGTGTTAGTGATTAGAAAACATGCTATAGCTCCATGAGCTACTCGTAATAATAGGCTATCCTCAGTTGACTTGTTACATCATAGGAATTATAAGCTTCTCCCAGCATAGAAAAACAACATGCTGCAGGACACAGTGTACACAGCTAAAATATTGATTGTTTTCAGATCATGATTATTTAGTTAGGTCAATGCTAAATTCTGTATTCAATTAAGAAAAATCAAACCATATCATCATGAAAATTAAAAGTCATTTTTAAGTGTACATTAGCATGTGGTATTAGGATGAGCATTGAACAAAGGAAATAAATGTACATAGGCTTTAGAGCCCACAGAGATATTACTGATTATTTGCCTTGCCAACATAGCAGCGAATCAGGAACAGCAAACCTGCTGGACCTGTCTCCAAATCAAATGGTATTCTTACAAGAATATATTAAATTATGGTTTTTGTAAACCAACAACACTAATTTAGCTGAATGAAAGATACATGATCCCTGAGGAGGATATAATAATAATAATAATTAAATAATAGCTAACATTTATAGACTGTTTTAAGAATTGAAAATACATTATAAATACTATATCACCTGATCCTCACAAGAACCATGTGAGTTAGATAATATTATAAACTCCATTTTACAAGTGAAGGAATTGAGGCAGATAGAATGAAGCCACATATTCACCTTTCTATTAATGTCCTCCATTATCTTTTTTCTTATGGAAGGGATTCTGTTTTTGAGGTTATGAAACTGGACGACAAATACTGTAGGACCACAAAGAGGAAGGGAAGTTTAAACATGGGTCCAGTGAAAGGCAGAAGCAACTAATCTAGTTTCAGAATGTCTACTACAGCTAGGCATAAACCTATGTTGTAACGTACATGTATGTGTATGTACCCACACATAAAACCATTTTTCATGATTGAGGGATCTGAGATTTGTTCTAGAATGATGAAAACTAGAGGGTATTGACAACACTTGTTCTCCTTTAACCAAAAGACACCACTGATTCTGGCATGTAACATGTAATAATTAGTTAAAATAGAACTCCTAAATGTGATGTTTCTCCCTTGGAAGTTCACTCCCACAGTGAATTTTTCCCTGGTTTATCCCCTTCTTAATTCCACCCCTATGGTTAGCCTCTGTGGTGGTGCCTTCATGATGTCCCAGGGCATTTTCCTCGTGAAGGCATAGTATTTCTCTCAGAGGTCTTCCCCTAACATGAATTTGTCTTAAGGTGATTTGAGGGTGCTGTACATGCTATTTGTCCTGGGGGATATTTTGTATACTTTTACAAGGTACCAAAAATGTTTAATTTTTATCCTGCTTACACATATGAGGTATTGCAAAAATTTTTGGTGAATTGAATTTGTTGAATAAGCCAACACCTTTAATGATGAACTGCCTGAATGAAATACTTCTTGGAAAATTAACAAGATGCTAGATTGTTCTGTTGGATTTTTTTGTAGGAAAGAGGGAAGCAGATTGGCATCATCTATGAGATGCTGATACTGAAAATTTTTTTTCTTTTCTAATAGAAGAGTAACATGACTGTAAGTAGGATATTTAATAGCAATGATAATGCATAACTTATAAATAAGGGCTTATGGTTGATACTTGCAATATTGATACTTGAAGCAAAAACCACAAAAAGGACAAAAAAAGTCAACTTAGTGATTGACAGTGTGAAAATAATAGGACTGGTTAGGTTAAACCCAAGTGAATATGATGAGAAATTAGTCACTGTAATGGCTTTCACATAGATTGTGATTACTAATATAATTTTAGTAACTTTAATAAATTACTAGTCCTAATGCTAAGGTCAGGTTTTATCTATTCTACTAAATGATTATGAGATATTTTTGCTTCCTTTTCATTTCAGCACCCTGGGACAAAGATCGGATGTCTCTTCCCTAGTTATATCTCCCATCATTTGCTGCCACAGTTTTGTTGTACCATTACTAAAACAAGCTACGAAACTAACAAATTTTGTTATCCCTAAAGCTTTGTATGAAGGCCATATGGAGAAATAATAATCTTCTTGCTTGTGAGAACACCTTAACGATCTGTTGCCAAAAAGAAAACATCACTTATTTTACTAAGAAAGAAAGTCTCAGACTCATGGCGCATTTTTCTCTTTGATAGTGATACCAAGAGGTGTGTCATGGAAAGACACTGTTTTCTTCATTGACTATAACCTGAAAGGCTAAAGATGTGTCCCAGATATCCTTGGCTGCTTTGGATCTGTCACCTATGAATTTATTCAAACTTTTGAAACAGTTATTCACATTTTCAGACTGTATTCTGTCATGGTGAATTATGGTTTAATAGTAATAACAATACTCTTGTGGGCACTTCCTTAGATGAACAGGGATCCCCCAAACCTAGTAAGTCAAGGAAAAAAAAATGATTTTGAAGTGTTGCCACATATCTTACTTCCCACTAAACACGTGCAGGTTTACTTTGTTTATCTACTTGGACTTCGTGGACCACAGGTTGCTCTGCCCATCATTTTAGCATAGTGTCTTTTACAGAGGTGGCACTTAAATGTTTATCATGTATTGTACTTTGTAATAATAAAACAGAAGTGAGGGTGGAGCCAATATGGTGGAATAGAAAGATGCATATACTCTAGCACTTCCCCCACAAAATACTTGTTAAAAATAACTCTCAACAAATTCTAGAGCAGCAGAAGTCACAGATCAACAGAGCAGAAAAGACTTCCAGCCAAAGGTAACCTAGAAGGCTGACAGGAAACGTCTCTGTCATGGGACAATGAGCAGAGTGGAGCCCAGCCTTGGCCATGAGACACTGGGAGGAACAGAACCTGAACAGACCTCTGGGGCAGAGTTCCCACCAGGGAGGGTCCCAGATAACTCAACCCACAAGCAACAAAGGAAGCTCCAAAGGTCAGTGTGTTAGGGCTTTCCCAGCTAGGGGAGAGGGGAATTCCTCCAGAAATAGCCCCAGGTGACGGGCAGCTAAGGTGGCCAGGAAGCAACTTGCATCCATAGTCCAGGCAGCTCAGCTTAAAGCCTCTGGTAGCAGGGAGCAGCTGATCTAAACCTCAGCACCGAGTGCCAGCCCCCCACCCCCACCCAAAGCCCTGGGGAATAGGACAAGGGAGGCAAATTTCAGCCTTGAACATGCTACTGGGGAGAGAAGGGGCAATAGGATCATCCTCTTGACAAAGGATTCAGAAATCAAGTAAATGACTGAGAAAATGCCCAAAAAAGGGGAAAAAAAAATAAGACCATATAAGGTTATTTTCTTGGTGAATAGGTGTCTCCTCTCATCCTTCTGGATGAGGAAGAACAAGGCATACTGTCAGAGGAAGTCAAGGCCTCTGCCTCCAGGGCCTCCAAAGTGAACTTAAATTGGACTCAGGCAATAGAAGCACTTGAAAAGAGAGTTAGTAGCTTGCTAAAGGAAAAACAAAAAAATTGCTGAGGAAAATAAGACTTTTAAAAAGAGGCTAACTCAATTAGAAAAAGAGATCCAAAAAGCCAATGAGGAGATGAGGGCTTTAAAAAGTAGAATTAGCCAAATGGAGGAAAACATCCAAAGGCTCACTGAACGAAATAGTTCTTTGAAAAAGAGAATTGAATTCAGGGAAGCTAATGACTATGAGATAAACCAAGCAGTTAAAAAACAAAACCAAAAGTTTGAAAAAAATAGAAGATAATGTGAAACATCTCATTGGAAAAATAGAAATGATTTTTGTTTTATTAGCATTTTTTCCAAGTTGCAATTTGTGTGTTCTCCACTCAGAATCTTTCAAACTTCTGCTATTATCTTGATCTTCTTAAATTAATATTTTTAAAAAAAGTGTGTGTGTGTGTGTGTGTGTGCGTGCGTGTGTGTGTGTGTGTGTGTGTGTGGTTCTTGCTTCCCAATTTAAGTGCTATTCATTCACCCTCAAGGAACTCAATAGACTAAGATGAAATCAACTCACATACTCACCTGAAGTTTCCAACTGCATTTGGACTACCTTGGGTAGGGTAAAGGTCTTATAACCTTTTATTATATAAAGTGTTTCTGCATTCTTTCTCAGGTTGTTTCCAAGTTTCCTATATACATAATGGAAGCCATTTTCACCTCAGGTGCTGGAAGACATTTGGTTTATTCTGTAGGACAGGTAGGCCTCCATAAATATACAGAGTATTAGGAGCATCTTGATAATTTCACATTCACGTATGACACATAACTTGTCCCAGAGAAACAGCTAATCTCCTTTGTGAAAAACAACAGCTATTTGACATTAAGCATCATTACTAAACGATTTTTAAGAGGATGTACAAAGAATACTTCACTTTATTGGAAGTATTATGTAGTTTTCAAATGCAGGAAATAAAATTTGGTTAGGGTTCTAGAGTTAATTTTTAACTCTGATTTTAATTTTAATCTTTGTATAAAAGTGCAACCCATTCATTCTCTAAGTAGTCATATTAAAAAATTGTAGGGGTTAAGAAAAAAAAAAACATCCTTTTAAGATTTGGAGTGGTCCCATTCTCAGAATGTAAGGAGCCAATATGAGATATAATGACATGTAGAAGTGCCTCCATGGTCTCACTTTTAGTGTGAATTAGCAGTTTGTAAGGGCTTTAGAGAAAAATGGCAAAAACAATAACAGCTTTTCAGAGTTTGAGGGACAACATCATTGCATATGAAAAGATCAGAAATGTCATCCCTTATCTACAGAATTTCCCTGCCATCTTCAGTCTAACCACTGAGGAAAGGGAGAAATTTAGAGTTTGAAAATTAGGGAATCCTTGAAACCCAAAACTATTTGATAATAGTTAAAGAATCATCATCTGGCTTACAGTCTTGCCTATAGAGATGATAATTTAAGAATTTTTGGCCAGTCCTCATAAATTGTGTGAGGTCTCTCACCAAGGGAAATATAAAATACTGAGTGACCAGACTTCTGGGTCGTGTGATCAAGAATACAGATGACTGGACATTTTTACTGATCCAATTTCCAAACTTCTTCTATTAAAAATTATATGTGGGAATCAAGGAAATTATAGCTACCTTTGTAGGCCAAGACACCAACAAGTATAGTGAAGTAAAAACTTAATGATTGAACACCAGAGAAGGCTAGCTTTCTCATACCTAATAAGCTCACTTAGCTTCCTCCACCAGTTACTACATTCTAACAGAGCTGCACATTCTGACCTATGAATTCTACTCTGCAATTTCCTTATTGCTACTGTAAACCCTGACAGAATATACTTATGTTGTCCTTACCAGTATCCTCTCTTCTGTGGCAGCAGCAAAAGAATGCAACTCTATCCCTTTTCTTTTTCTATGATAGAGGAGGCAGGGTATAGGATAGCAGAAGAGGTCTCTTCCTTAAGACTAAAGATTACAGAAAATTGGATTCGATGCCAGAATGTGTTTGGGCCTGAAGGAAAGGGAAATGACATCCAGCTGGGGTCAATTGTGTTCCCCAGAAGTCACTGGAGACAGGAACAAAGTAGACTGAAAAGTGAATTTCCAAACATGAGGGGAGGTTGAAACAATTTTGAGGTTCTAACCTTAGGGGTTCTGCCACCAAATGGGCAAGTATCAGAAAGTGATCAATCAGCGAATGTAAAGAAAAAAAAAGGCTGAAATTACCAAAGATATCAGGAGGAAGAAAACCACTAAAAACCAGGAGCTTAAGCAGATAAATCAAGAGAGATGAAATTAAAGCCTATAAAAATGAGTTCTCCAGAGCATCTATGTGAATACAACAATCTCTGAATCAATATTAAAAAATTTAGAAAACTGAACCAATACCTGACCATACAGATGGCCTGTGGATTCTAAGTAGAGCATGAAAACGTGATATTCAGGATATGACTGAGAACTTCAAAAGATGATTGATTTTGAATCATGAAATTGAATTTATGACTTGTATAGCAGAAGTAAATAGGTATGATAGAAAAACTGAATCCACAGGAACCCATCACACCAGTGAAAAAAAGAGAACAATTAGTTGGAAATAAAAATATGCAGAATTGAAAGACAATGTGACATGTGACCTCTGGAATTTGACTACAATATTCCTAGGAGTTGTCATTTAGAAATCTCTTTCAGAAGTATTGGTAGATTTTTTCGAATTATTATTTTATCCTCTCTTTCTAGGATATTGGGGCAATTTTCCTTGATAATTGCTTGAAATATGACATCTAGCCTCTTTCTTTTATTATAACTTTCAGGTTGTCCGATAATTTTTTGTTAATTTATTTATTGAAATTTTCAGCATTCATTGCCACAAAATTTTGAGTTCCAAATTTTCTCCCCATTTCTCCCCTCCCCTCATCCCAAAACATCTAGCGTCCTAATTACCTCTATCACCAATCTGCCCTTCCTTCTGACATCCCTGCTTTCCCTTATCCCCATCTTCTCTTTTGTTCTGAAGGGCAAGATAAATTTCTATATTCCATTATCTGTATTTCTTATTTCCTAGTTGTATGCAAGAACAACATTCAACAGTTTTTCCTAAAACTTTGAGTTCCAACTTCTCTTCCTCCCTTGCTCCCTATCCATCCCCACTGGGAAGGCAAGCAATTAAATATAGGCCATATCTATGTAGTTTTGCAAATGACTCCCATAATAGTTGTGTTGTGTAAGACTAACTATATTTCCCTCCATCCTGTCCTGCCCCCCATTTCTTCTATTCTCTCTTTTGACCTTGTCCCTCCCCAAGAGTGTGGACTTCTAATTGCTCCCTCCTCCCATTGCCCTCCTTTTCGTCATCCCCCCACTCTGTTTATCCCCTTCTCCCCCACTTTCCTATATTGTAAGATAGGTTTTCATACCAAAATGAGTGTGCATTTTATTCCTTCCCTGAGTTGAATGTGATGAGAGTAAACTTCATATTTCCTCTCTCACCTCCCCGCTTTTTCCCTCCACTGAAAAGTCTTTTACTTGCCTCTTTTATGAGAGATAATTTGCCCCATTCCATTTCTACCTTTCTCCTCCCAATATATTCCTCTCTCACCCCTTAATTTCAGTTTTTTAGATATGATCCCATCTTATTCAACTCACCCTGTACTCTCTTTCTCTCTCTCTCTACGTGTGTGTGTGTGTGTGTGTGTGTGTGTGTGTGTGTGTGTGTGTGTGTGTAATCCCACCAACTACCCAGATACTGGAAAAAAGTTTTAAGAGCTACAAATACTGTCTTTCCGTGTAGGAATGCAAACAGTTCGACTTTAGTAAGTCCCTTATGATTTCTCTTTCCTGTTTACATCTTCATGCTTCTTTTGATTCTTGAGTTTGAAAGTCTAATTTTCTTTTCAGCTCTGGTCTTTTCATCAAGAATGCTTGAAGATCTTCTATTTCATTGAAAGACCATTTTTTCCCTGAAATATTATACTCAGTTTTGCTGGGTGATTCTTGGTTTTAGTCCTAGTTCTTTTGACTTCTGGAATATCATGCTCCACACCCTTCAATAGCTTTATGTAGAAGATGTTAGATCTTGTATTATCCTGATTATACTTCCACAGTACTCAAATTGTTTCTTTCTAGCTGCTTGCAATATTTTCTCCTTGACCTGGGAACTCTGGAATTTGGCCACAATGTTCCCAGGAGTTTCTCTTTTTGAATCTCTTTCAGGTGGTGATTGGTGGATTCTTTTAATATTTATTTTGCCCCCTTGTTCTAGAATCTCAGGGCAGTTTTCCTTGATAATTTCATAAAAGATGATGTCTAGGCTCTTTTTCTGATCATGGTTTTCAGGTAGTCCCATAATTTTTAAATTGTCTCTCCTGGATCTATTTTCCAGGTCAGTTGTTTTTCCAATGAGGTATCTCACATTATCTTAATTTTTTTTATTCCTTTCATTTTGTCTTGTGATTTCTTGGTTTCTCAGAAAGTCATTAGCCTCTATCTGTTCCATTCTAATTTTGAGAGAACTATTTTCTTCAGTGAGCTTTTGAACCTCTTTTTCCATTTGCCTAATTCTGCTTTTGAAAGCATTCTTCTCCTCATTGGCTTTTTGACCCTCTTTTGCCAATTGAGTTAGCCTATTTTTAAAGGTGTTTATTTTCTTAAGCATTTTTTTTTGGTCTCCTTTAGCAAGATGTTGATCTGCTTTTCATGATTTTCTTGCATCTCTCTCATTTCTCTTCCCAGTTTTTCCTCCACCTCTCTTACTTGACTTTCAAAATCCTTTTTGAGCTCTTCCATGGCCTGAGACCATTGAATATTTATTTTGGATATTTGGGATACAGAAGCCTTGACTTTTATGTCTTTCCCTGATGATAAGCATTGTTCTCCTCATCAAAAAGGATGAGAAAAGATATCTGTTCACCAAGAAAGTAAGCTTCTATAGTCTTATTTTTTTTCTCTTTTTTGGGGCATTTTCCCAACCAGTTACTTGACTTTTGGATCTTTCATCAAGAGTTGGATATGCTCTGGGAATCTGTAAGATCTCAGTTCCTCCAAGGGGGAACCATCAAGTGTGTACACTTGTCTGGGAGCAATTAGAAAATTTTGTGCCCAGAATCTGAGTCGTAGAATTTTGTCTTCACAACCATCTCACCTCCAGTTCCACCCAGATAGCACTGGGAGCTGATATTCAGATAAGCTCCAGGGGCAGGGTTGCCATTCAGTGTGAGATAAAGATCAGCTGCTCAAATCCCCCAGGAGCATTAGATGGGTGCAGGGCCTCTACAAAGGGCTGAGGTAAGAGTCAGCTGCTCAGTGCCCCCAGAGGTACAATGGATGCAGGGTGCTCTAGGGGATGCTGTGGAAGCTGCTGCAACCTGTCTGATGTGGCTGCTGCAGCCCCTGCCTGAGGCCGAAGCTATAGGAAGGCCCTTCTCCCTTCTCGGACAGCTGAAAAGACCCTGTCACTGACCTTTGGTGCCTGTGGGTTGAGGAATCTGGGAACTGCTGCTACTGCGACTGGGGATTCCACCCCTGAGGCTTGCTTGCATCCTCCTCCCAGAGATGTGCCGCTGCCAAAGCTGGGCTGGGCTCTTCTCTGAGTCTTCTGTGACAGATGTTTCCTGTCAGCCTTCCAGGTCACCTAGGGCTGGAAATCTCCTCCACTCTGTTGTTCTGTGGCTTTTGCTGCTCTGGAATTTGTCAAGAGTCTTCCTTTACAGGTATTTTATGGGCCATTGGGGGAGAGCTAGTATATGTGAGTCTTTTTACTCTGCCATCTTGGCTCTGCACCCCCTCCAATAATTCTTAAATGATCTTTCCTCAATCTGTTTTCCAGATCAGTTGTTTTATTCTGGTGAGACATTTGAACTTTTCTTCAATTTTTTTTCATTTTTTCTTTTGTTTTAATGTTTCATGACATCTCATGAAGTCATTAAGTTCCACTTACCAAATTTTATTTTTTCAGAGATTATTATCTTTAGTGAGCTTTTGAATCTCTTTTTTCCATTTGGGCAATTTTGATTTTTAACAAAGGAGTTATTTTTAATCAATGAATTTTTGAACTTCTTTTAATATTTGGTCATTTTTTTCAATGTGCTACTTTTTTCGTTATGTTTTCTGTCTCTATGTATTTTTTCAGTATATTTTGTGCTTCTAATTATTTTTTCATAATTTTCTTCCTTTGACTGCATTTCTTTTCCTATTTTTTCCTCCATCATTCTTATTGGATTTGCAAAGTAATTTTTAACCTTTTCCAGGAATTCTTGTTGGGCTTATGTCCGATTTATATTATTTTTCTTTTGAGACTTTACTTGTAACTGTTTTGACATCATTATTTTCCTTTGAGTTTGTGTCTTGATCTTTCCTCTCACCATAGTATTTGTGTTTTATGGTTATGTTCCCTGTCTCTCTGTCTGTCTCTCTGTCTCTGTCTGTCTCTGCCTCTCTCTCTCTCTCTGTCTCTGTCTCTCTCTCTCTGTCTTTATCTCTCTCTTTCTCTCTGTCTCTCTTTCTCTCTTCATTTTCCCTAGCCTGTTTCTTGACTTCAAACTGTATATTAAAGTTGGAATCTGTTCCCAAAATGGGAGTGGAAGAAACTTTCATTGGAAACTTTAGGTTTTGTTGTACTGCTGTTTCTGGAGCTAGGTCTGGATATTTGGAAGTTTTTGGTGCTTCCAAGCTGGTATATTTTAGTGAGAACGGTAGTCACATTTCTCCTGACCTGCTTTCTGGTTCATACCTCAAAGTGACCCCATATCCTTTGTCCTGCAAAGTGATACTACTTTTCAGGGTCTCTGGCCCCTTAGGACTGCAAATGCTCCTTTCCACCCTTGACTTATGGCCCAAAAGTGGATATAAGCAACAGAATTGGCATATACTAGTCCTAATATATTGGTCCCCTGTAATCATTTTCTGATTAGTTGCTAGATTCCATCAGTGTCTCTGGCTTCAGAGACTCTGAAAATACTGTTGATTCTTTTACTACCATCAAGTCTCACAGGTATGGGCAAGACCCCACATCAGAGCCACAGTTCTCTCTTTCCAACTGCCTTAGTTTTCTTGGTCTGGAAAAAATATCTTATAGTGATCTTTTCTTGATTCTGCTGCTTAAGAATTTGGTTTTAGCAGTTATTTCAAAGTTGGTTCAGAGGATGTATCATTTCCTTCACTATCTATGTTTGGTATAGATTCATACAAAACAGAAATTCCATTTTTGCCTGTTTTAGATCTATTTTGAATATACCATTTTCATTTAAATATGCTAGCTTCTTGTGCATGTCCAATTCTATGTGAATAAACCTAAGTTATAATTGTAATTCCAGGCCTTAGTATTATCTCATGTCCCAAAATCAGCTGTTCAGTCTCTATCAAAGTCCAGGGCAGCTAGGTGGTACAGTAGATACAGCACCAGTGCAAGAGTCAGGCGGACCTGAGTTCAAATCTCACCTCAGACACTTGATACTCACTGTGTGACATTGGACAAGTCATAATCCCAATTGTCTCATCCTGGGTCATCTCCAGTCATCCTGATGAATATCTCGTCACTGGATTCAGATGGTGTGGAGGAGAAGTGAGACTGGTGACCTGCACTGCCCTCCCTCACTCAAAACAAAGTCAAATGCAAGTCATGTCATCATTTCTCTGATGGCATGGTCTTCTTCAGCAGCGAAGGATGAACACACACACATGCACACACACACACACATACACACACACACACACACACACACACACCAATGCAACTAACAACTGCTTTTCAAAAGGGGTATATTGAGTTCCGGCTGAAGGGAATTTCTTAGCCCAAAATGCTAAGAGTGCATTTCAGATTTGTTGTTTTTGCCATAAACTCCAATTTGTTGTTTTGCCATAAACTCCAATTTGCATATTCATCCTGTACAGTCACTTTTCATTCCACTGGGCCACTTTGCATAGACCATAAATCTAAGGCCAATTGAATAGCAGCTTTAGCTTCATCAAAAAACTTTGCTCTACTCAAGTCCCCAAATCAAATTCATATTTTTTTCCTTGTAATTTTATATAAGGGTTTCAAAATTTGTCCTGATGTGGTATGTGTTGTTGCAAATATCCAAATAATCCTATAAACTTTGAGGCCTCTTTCTTATTGGAGAGAGTTAGGAAAATCCTGACTCTTTTGTTGGGCTTGTGGGATAATCTCTTACAGTCCCTGATTACATTGTATTCCCAGAAACTTTACTGTTTGAGTTGATCCTTGAATCTTTGCAGGATTAATCTCCCACCCTTTTTTTTCATATGCTCAATTACAAATGTCAAACTCTTCTCCACTTCTTCTACAGTTTTTCCTTGTATCATAATATCATCTATGTAGTGGGTAGCTCTAATTCATCCAAATGTTCAGTCACAGTGCTATGACAAATAGTGGGGCTACACAGATATTCTTGTGGCAAGCATGGGAAAGTATATTGTCAGCCCTGCTAAGTGAAAGGAAATTGGTCCCATTTTTTTGAATCTATTGGGGTAATAAAGAAAGTATTGGCTAAATCAATAGCTGTGTACCAAGTCCCATCATATTTCTGGATCTTTTCTATTAAGGTAATGGTATCTGGAACAGAAACTTACAAGGGAGGAATGAATTTATTCAATTGTCTATAATACACTGTCATCCTCTATGTCTCACCTGACTTTCGTACTGACCAGGCAGGATTATTCCATTGAGTGTTTATAAGGACTAACACTGCTACCTCAATTCTTTTAGAGTATTGGTAATCTCATCTTGTCCCGCTAGCACACAATACTGATTTAAAGTAATCACTTCAGAAGGTTCAGGTAAAGTGATTGGGTCAATTTTTATTTTACTCATGAAAACTGTATTAATTCCTATCTTCCTTACTACAAACTGGTATCTCCCCTCAGGTAAATTTAAACTCATACCTCAATATATTTATTCCAATGATGTCTTGAGGAATGGGTACAATTAGCACAGTATATTCTTTTTTAGGTAACTGTCCAATCTTTATCATTAGATTGACTTGTCCAACTGATATTTTAGCCCCTTTCAATCCTGTGATGGTGATAGGAGTTCCATGTTTAAACTTAACAGGATGTCCATATATAAGGGATGCCTCCACCCCAGGACCTATTAATGCCCTAATATTTGATCCATTTTTCCAATATATGGTCAAATTGATATGGGGTCTGGAGTTCCATCTGTGTATTACTTTAACCTGAGCTGGTATTTGACCAGCTAGGTCCCTAGTGATAGGGAGAATATTCCTATTCTCCCTAAAGTTGTGACAAACTTGAATAAAAGTGTTCAGAATCTGTAGGGGCAGTTCTTACTTCTCTAATTTGTCTAGTATCAAGTCCCTTTTCTCAGTACAGTCTGTATAGTTCATTAGTTGGAATACCATCTATGCTTCCAAAAATATAACCCTGATCTCAGTAGAGTAGTAAACAATTCTCTCCTTTTCAATTTATTCTGATTTTGAATCTGCTGGCTATTTTATTCTTCTCTCTCTAGGAATTTTGTCTTTCCTCCAGTGTCCTAAGTCATTTCACTGTGAAATCTTGTTCAGGACCTCTGAAAGAGGGTGCTCTATTTCTCCAATTATTAGAGTAAAAATCAAGTGTTTGTAAGTAGGAGTGATCTTCACAATTAGATCCCTATGGGAAACTGTAAAGGGCATTTCATAGTAGGCAGGTACATTTTTTTATCATTATGGCAGTCTTCATTACCGCCTCTTTTAACTTTCTTATACAGTCTCTAAGAGAATGCCAGGATCTTTCCCCACTAGGCCACATAGAGTCTAGGATACTGCCTACTGCAGCCAAAGCTAGCAAATTAGTTGTATTGTTACCTCTTTGCATATTGTAATCTCTAAAAGTTTGCTGTACAAAAGTATCCTAATAACTATAAATTTTAAATAGTCCATGACAGCTACAGATATTCCTCCGGCCCTTTCATCACTGATTCTCATCATCTTAAGATATTAACAATTTTCCCATCCTTTGAGTGAACTGACTCAAAATTTCTCCTCCTGCTGAGTAAAATTCTCAATTGTTTCCTCAAACACTGTGTTACCTCCTTGGTTCTCTTGTTTCTGCCTCACTATTAGGCATGCTTTTGCCTGAGAAACTTCTCCCTCTAAAATTATTTCACTTCCTTAGTCATTATGTCAACTAGGCTGGGTCTGTACAAAGGTCACGTGTGCATTTCTTTTGTCAGTCTTCAGCCCCTTCTGAGCTAAATGAGTCTTTAGCCTCAGACTGTTTTTGTAAAGGAGATCCCAAACACTAAGAATTTCCATGCAAACTAACTAACTCTTTTTCCATCTGAATTTTTTTCCTTAAGCAGCATGTCTCTGTTTTTACACATGATACCATAACCCTTTAATAAAATTAAGCCTCTCCTACTTACCCTTGCCAACTCATTCCCTGGTCTTATTAGTATTCCTTGCAAATACCTTTCCACATTTCCAGGTTTCCCCTATTGTAACCTCACTTCCCAGTTTTCACAGGGTTCTGTGCTCTTGGATCATTCTCTGGTTAGTGATGAAAAAGTTAAGTCGTCTCAAACTGGGATATTAGTTTCTTCCTCTAAATCCTCTCTGCCTCCGAATAGAGATTTTTATATGCCACAGTCCTGTTCGTTACACCAAATGTATCATCAAGGCAATATTCACAGCAGTGTTGGTGACTTTGAATATGCCAGCTCAGTTCTCAATCATAAAACATAAAAGACTTCCTATACAGAAGGCAGAAGAAAATATTTAGACACCAGAAAGCCAAATCCCAGAACCAGAAAGCAAAATCTATCATGGTGACCAAAAAGTTAATAAACATGATCACTGCAGGGAGCAAAGCCATTCCCAAGGCTCCCCCCTTCCCCTCCCTCATCCCTAGCTAGGGTCTTTCCACAAGCAAACACTCACAAGCCTGAGCCTTGCCCTGCCTGACTGCCTGCATACTCTCTCCTCTGATCTGACCATCCTCACGTCCTTCAGGTTCTGCTCCACCCTTCCTAATCTACTTGTTCAGCAAGCCCCTCCCACCACATGGGACTTAGCCTTCCAGGTGATTTAAGCAAATCATATAGGCCTATTAATGAATGAGAAAGACCTTTCCATTTAAATTGCTATTATAATCCTCAATCCCTAGGAAAATGCCAAATACTTGATAGACAATAAAAGCTTTTTGTTTGATTAAATGATCCTAAGTCTAAAACTCAATTTGACTTGTATTTTAACTAAACTGCATTATCAAACCAAAATATGATCATTTTTTTTCCCCTTTCAATGAAAATATATTAACTCTATGCTATGTTTTAAATGAATGGAATAAAATTGTATAGCTAGTGAGACACTGCAAAATCTTTTCTACAGGTTTACATATCACAGTATTACCCTTGCTATGAGAAACTGACAATTGTTCAAAATATGAAATAATTTTCTCTTATTAGAGTTCTTGGAAAACTCAGCTAGGTGGACAATTTTTCTTTTAATTTTATTTTGTTTTTTTTTTTTTTTATACTTGGGAGACCTGCAACAATTCTGCATCTCACCAACTAATACCACAGGTTGACTGGGAGGTGGGGGCCTTGGAAATAATTAAAATGATGCTTTTTTCAATTAGCATGCTCTAGGCACATAGTTCCATTTGATCATTTGATCCATATAACATCTCCCTGTGGGAAAATGGTGCAAAAATTATGGTTCCTAGTTTTCTGATATTTAAAATAAGACTTAGATATGTAGTGACTTGTCTAACAACTAGAGAATAAGCAACAATGAAAAAAATATGAATAGTGAAAGAAAACAACAAATAGATAAAATATAATGAAGTATCTTTAATTTAATGGAAAGAATTTTTTTAAAAAATATAATTTACCTAGTATATGAGTATATTTATGTAGCATATATTTTAATCTAATACATATGAATGCATATGTACATATATTTGATTATTTTATAGAATTTTTTTCAAAAAGGCATTATAATGGAATAGGTGAAAAGCTGACCTAGAAACCAAATGAACCTGAGTTCAAATCCTCTTTATAATATTACTTATATGACCCAGGCCAAGGCACTTGAGTATTTTTAGACCAGTATTGTCAAATTCAAGTAGAAACAGAATGGGCCTGATATTAACCTAGAAAACCACATATTAACTTTATGTTCTATTGTCTTTTTTTATTTATCTTGTTAAATATTTCCAAATTATATTTTAACCTTGTTCCTCTATAACTGTTGCCTTCTAGGAAAAGGCTGGTTAAGATGATCACTTGTATTAGTAGAAGGAGTTTTCTCTCCTGACAGGTCCATATACCAAAGGGATGAGAGATTCAGGCCTTATTCTATTTTTAGTGTACACAAACACACACACATACATATGCATACACACATACACACACACACAGTGTGTGTATGTGTGTGTGTGTGTGTATACATTCTTTCCTTTCAAGGCAATCTCCTAGATTCTTCTTCAATAGTATCATAGAATTAGGGGACATCTAATAAATCCTCTTTATTTTACAGACAAGTAATTGCGACTAAGAAAGGTTCAATAATTTGCTCATGGTCATATATCTTATGTCTGATGAACAATTTAATCCCAGATTTTCCTGACTCCAAATTCAGCTTTCTATTCCACCATGTTGTTTTCCCTCTCATTTAGCAATGTTATCTATATATGGGTATAGCTTACAAATCCAAAATGATGTTCCTTATTTAGCAATGGAAATCAGTAGGAAAATGAGTTTTGCATATTATGAATTGATTATACATTTATTTTGTAAAGGTAGGGATACTTTAGACCTTGATATATTCCTTTAATTCTATTTTAATCCTCATTAGGGGTTTTGTAAGTGAGATTTCTACTCAGCAACGGTTGGCTTAGGATAATTATTTCTATACATATACTTTTTACTTCTTTCTATTCTGCTTCCTCTAAACTGTTCACTTATTGGCACTTTACAATAAAATAGAAAATCTTCCATTTCACAATGATTTGGTCCAGTTGACTCCATAAGAAGAAATTATCTTTAGCCAAATATATTAAAAAGGTATAAACTTGTTTTTAACAAACCCTTAAAAAAAGGTAAAACACAATTGTGTTATCTCCTTTGATTCTTATCCTTGTGAAGCATCCGGTGATGTATAACCATTGATTTTTACACTGTACTCTAAGGATGGTGGGTGCATGTAATTCTATCTGACTTACAGATGAAAATTTTATATGTCGTTTCCTTTAATAGAATGTGAACTTCTTGAAAGCAATGGTTCTCTTACTTTTTTATTTGTACTTAAAGCACTTGACACCATTTTTTTTATACCCAGTAATCACTTTACTTGAGGAGTATGTTGTTTACATGTAAACACATGCATGCATGCATGTATACAAATACATATACATATGTATTGTGTATATGCATACATGTAGATACATGTGTATATATGCATATATTTATGTATATGTATATGTATGGGATTAGGTTACATCCCTCCATTATGCTTTGTATATGGTATGTAATCAGAAAACATTTATTTAATGAATGAATGAATGAATGAATGGAAAAATATGTTGGAAAGGGAAGGATGGAAGTTATTTGGTTATAAATTCATAGGAATACAGAATATAGAGCTGGAAGTTATACTACTAATCATCTAGCATCACTTGCTCATTTTAGAGATTGTATCCCCAACCAAACCATTTCCTTGAATAGGTCTTGACATGGATAGATAAATTATATATTACATATGAACCCCAATATTTAATTGGACAATTAATTTCTTTATTTTATTATGCTTTTAACAATTTAAGTCAAGATCATGTCCATGGACAGTTGAGTGCTTAATGACCTCACTGTTCAATATCATCTAACTAACATTTATTAAATGCTTGCTATGAATCAGGCATCATGCTAAATTCTGGAGATGCAAAGACAAAAATAAAATGGATTATTGTATCCCCAAGAAGCTGACCTTCCACTTGGACAAGAAGACATATATAAATATAAATATATTAAGCAAGTAAATTAAAGAGAATACCAACAACTGAAATAATCAGAAGGAGTTTCCTGTAGGAGATCACATTTGTGCTAAGTTTTGAAAGAAACCAGCTGTTTCAAGAGGGAGAGTTAACTCCAAGGATGGATGACAGTCAGGACAATGGCAAAGAGAAAGGAAACAGCATGTTGAGTTAAAACAAAAATCTAATAAATAAACCTAGCCTAAGAAGTATGTAAAATGGAGTACTATGAAATGCCTGAAAGGATAGTTGGCGACAAAACCATAAAATTCTTTAAATGCCAGGTTCGGTAACTCATATTTACGGTGTTAGAGAAGCACTGAATATTTTCAAATAAGGGAATATTGTATTGTTATGAATTCTGATTTGGTAGGTGTAAAAGGTAGAAATTAGATATTCAGAAGCCAATCAGAAGGTTGCTACAATTGACTAAGTATGAAGTAATGAGGGCATGAATGGGGTAGTGGCTTTATTCTCTTTTAGCCAAATAAGGTAACTGGTAGTTAACCACAGATTGTCAGTACTGGTGTTTTCATTGATGTCTTCTTGGGCAGATGGCAAATATTAGATCCAAAAGATACCATCTAAGGATTTCCTATTCATTCTCAAATAGTGAATACAGAACACACAATATTCCTATTAGTTCATGTTCAATTTATTTAATAAAAATGTATTACTTATCTACTCTGTAGTTCTCTCAGGAACTAACAGAAATACAAAAAATCCTTATCCTCATAGAGCTTGTGGTCTCTCAGGGGGACATCATTTCTACAAAAATAATTGACGCAACATGGATCGTTAGTACTGCATGAGAGAATTACAAAAAATAGCAATATATAAAGTGATAGAAAATTTTGGAAGAACAAAGAAGCAATGAAGAATTATACAATGTCTGTGAACACAGGAGAGCAGATAAGAAAAGGGGAGGAAAGAAAGGAGAAAGTTGCTGCCAAATAACTTTATCAAATTTCCTTTTTGCTGACAATTTTGGTTTGTATCAAGCTACTAATTGCAGCCCAAATGCTTCTATGGTATAAACACTGCCCTTTCTCTGCCAGTAGTCCTAGGGAATCTTTTAGCAAGAGACCCAGAGTTCACTGTGGGGAGCTAACCCTCACGCAGAGACAACTTTGTTTTACAGAAGAAGAGAAGTATTTAATTAATTCTTACAAGCACATTGACAGTAGGAGAAATGCCTAGCTAGGTAAAACATGAATTTCCATTAAAAATGACTTTTATGAATCAATGATAATTTTTTAAGACAGTCTTTGAGAGAGAGACAAAGACAGATAAAAGGATACAGAGAGACAAGAGGCAGAACAGAAAGAGAGAGGGGTGAGAGGAAGGGAGGGAGGGAGGAGGAGAAAGAGGGGAGAGACAGAGAAGGAGAAAGAGACAGAGAAAGAGAGAGACCAAATGATAGAGACGATTAAAAAATAAAGATAATGGCAATGATGATACATATCATAGCAAATTTATGAGACAAAACTAAAATTGAACTTGCAAGCAAATTTACCTCCTGAATGCTTATATTAAAAAGTTAAGATTAATGAAGTGAACTTGCAGTTAACAACATGCATAAAAAAGCAAATTACTAACATACAAAGGGAAAGCAAAAAGTCCAGTTGAATTAATTGATAAACAAAACAATGGGCTGTCATATTTAACAAATGAAATTTATTAACCATTACTCACAACTAGTTAGGCAATTAACAGTTATTAAACTCTAACTATGTATGAATTCTGGGGATAAAAAGGGAGATAAAAACCACTTCCTGTCCCTGAGAAGCTCATAATCTAATAGGGGAGACAACATTTATGAGTAAACTGAGGCAATAAGAGTGACTTGTACAGGGTTACCCAGGTAGACAAGTATCTTTGGCAGGAATTTGAAATTATGTCTTCTTTAGCCCAAGTATAGTTCCCTATCTAGTCTGCATTCTAGCTGAGGATGGTTAAGAGAGGACTTGGAGAAAACAATATCTTCCTTTAAATACTTGAAGTTCTCTTATATGGAAAGGAGATTAAAATTTTTCTGTATAGATCAAGAGAATCAAACAAGAACCAACAAGTGGAAGTGTGAGAGAGATAAATTTAGGTTCAATGTAACAGAATTTCCTGCATCTGAGAGTAGAATGGGATGTCTCAGAAACTATTTGTTTTTCTCCACATGAGGTCTTCAAAGGATAGATGATAACACATTAGATGTGTTGCAGTGAGGATGAATTTTTAGGTGCAAATTAGACTAAATGGCCTCTGTTGTCTCTTACAAATCTACAAATCATAATTCTCCAATGTTACTTCACAATCAGTTTTATCTATTGAGTTACTTTTGGGGGAAAAAAGAGTATATCTTTCTGTAGCAATACTGAGGTCTTGAGTCCCATCCTACCAATGGTTAGTGATGCCTATAGGCAAAAATTTTACACCTTTAATTAGACTGTCTATTTCACTGTCTTTATTATTATATTTTATATATCTGGGTATTAAGATTTAAGGCCAACATGACTTTGCATGAAAAGGCTATGGATTTTGACTGAATGACTCAGTTTTATCCAAATGTTTAGCATAATGTATGTGGTACAATTCAAACGTCACTGTACTGGCTTCTTTCTTTGAAAAGAGTTTCCTCCCTGCTTCATCAATAAATCCAAGCATAACTGATTAGACTGCCTGGCTAATGGAATTGAGATAATTAAATATAGGAATTATGCTTAATGTGAAATAGAACTCAGGGTATCACTTTAAATCATCAAAGTCAAAAATCTGGTTTCATTACTATTCTTCTTGAAAGTAGTATCTATATCCTTTTTTAAATTCTCAGTGCTAAACAGAATTTCATTTTGTTGTTGTAACCTTGTTACATATCTTCTTGCCTTTACTACTTCTTCTCCAATCTATTCTACTTTTCTTATCTAGATTAAGTCATGTCATCCCTCTACTCAGTGATCCTGAATAATTTCTTATTGTCCACTGAATAAACTTTGGACTCCTTTTTTCTGATATTTGTGACCTCCACAGTCTGACACCACTATACTTTTCTAAACTCATCACTAGAATGATAGTCATGCAGAGCTGTTGTGTAATAAGCTTATAGCATCAGAGATTTTTAGATGAATCCCCCTTAGATGCCATGTAGTGCAAACCATTCATTTTACAGATGAAAACAACAATTCCAGGAGTAGTGAAATGATTTACTCAAGGGTATAAAGTTAAAAGGGATCATGTTAGGAAATGGACAAATTAAGGATACATCTAAGAGCCCTTTTATCCCTTTGACTATGATATGAAGAACAAATTAGATAACGCTTGTAAATCACTGAGCATAGTGCCTGGCACATAGCAGGTACTATATAAACTTTATTCTCTTCCTTTTCTTTTTTTAAATTCTTCCCTCTTTTCATTGCATCAGCCCCCCTAAGGCACTTCAGTTGATTCTGTGATCTAGTTAGCCTAAACTTTTCCCCCTCTGAACATGCATTGTTTTCTTATTATCTCTGTGCTTCCATTCAAATAGTTCCCCTTTCTGTAGAAATCTCCCTTTCCTTCTTTACCTATTAAATCTGTCCCGACACTCATCACAGGGACAGTTAGGTGACACAGTAGATGGAGCTCTAGGACTTGAGTCAGCAAAACTTAAGGTCAAAGACCTCAGTCTGTGTAAACCTGGGCAAATCACTTAACCCTGTTTGCTGCACTTTCCCCATTTCTAAAATGAGCTAGAGATGGAAATGGCAAACTACTCCACTACTTTTACCAAGAAGATCCCAAAATGGGGTCATGAAGAGATGGACACAACTGAACCACAGACGACAATACTTAATACAAACACCACATTCTTCAGAAAGCACACTTTGATTTCGTTCTCCAGCATCAAACTTTTGCTGAAACTTCACATGACATTTGTTTTGTAGTTTTCTATACTGCAAAACAGCTGTCGGTATGGGGATCTTTTAAGATTTGACTGTACTTTCATATGTAAGATATACTTTTGTTCTCCTCACTTGCTGAGTACAATCGGTGCTTAATGTTTGGTTTTCTGGCCTCTTTTGTTGATAAATTTATGTTGAGTCAAAATGAATGTCAAAGTATAACATTTGTGCCTCTGGCCATTGTCTATCCTTGTTCCACTACTTAAGATGCAGCTTAGTATAGTGGAAAGATGTTTGGAATCAGAATCAGAAGACATAGGTATGAGTCATGACCTTGCTGTTTACCAGCTCTGTGACTGGAAGCAAATGATTTAAACTCACTGTCCTTCAATTTCCTTGTCTCTGGAATGAAAACAACATTATTAATAGTACCTGCCTCACATAGTATCTTTTCTGTATGAAATATTTCCATACACACAGGTATACACATATACATACATATACATATATGCATACACACATACATACACATATATATGTATATGTGTGTGTATACATTTATACCATAAAACACTAGACACATCTAAAGTTACTTTTTACCACTTCTCCCCTTGGATCCACCCTTCCCCCATCCCTTAAGCTAGATCCTACTCATGCTTCAAGGTCTAGTTCAAGTCCATTCACCTCTAATATTCCTTGCAGTATAGTTCTGTGTTGAGATTATTTAAGAAAATTATTAATAAATAAAAAAGAGCAGTCATAGGAAAGCGTGTCACTATTCACAATCAGATACAAGCAAAAAAGTGCAAGGACAAGTTAGCAACTCTGGCCTGGATTGTGTGTGTGTGTGTGTGTGTGTGTTTGTGTTGAAAATGCTATCTGCTGTGCCTCCATGCAGCCTATGTGGAGCTCCCATTGCCTTCAAAGGGAATTCTGTGCTCTGATCAGCTTTTGAAGGTCCCAGTAATTTTGAGAGAGGAAACTCTTTATTGAGAGTTTAGAAACTAAATGATATAATAACACTTTCTTAAAGATTGGGTAATCATGTATTTACCATAGTAGTAAGCCATAGGTTCACTTTCAAATATGATACTGTCTAATCAGAACCTAGTGTTCTATGTACATATATAGGCACATAGAGGGGTGTATTATCATTCTCATGTTCCTGTAGCAAAATTTGGGAAGGAATAAAATGTATGGGCTCTTTTCTACTTTATTTTATTGTATCTCAAAATTGTTGGTGCTTTTGTAGCCTGCTGGCCAATGTTTTTGTCTGAAACCTAGCCCTCCTAGGAAGCACACGGCTTCCCTCCTTCAATACTTTTCACTGCACAAGATACTGAATCCCAGATTTTCTTGGAGGCTTGACAGGGCAACAGCACTGGGCAGAATTAGGAGAACACAAGGGTATGAACTACTAGGTACTGAGCATAGTTCTCGGTCTTCCTTCATTTATAAGAGAGCACCTTCCTTGAAGCAGAGATATTCTTATGAATCTGATCCAAACCTGAAGCCCACTGTTAGCAAGATCCTTGGGGAGATTTATTCTTTCATTCCATGCTAGGAATTCATAAGGAAGCCTTACTCGTGGACCCTGAGAATCTTGGAGTGGGGCTTTCAAATCTTTCACCTCCAATGATTATGCATTTGAATGTGTATTAGGCTTAATTCTGCTCCTTCCATAGAGAGTACATACAATAACTTAGTAATGCCTAACAAAAACTAAGAATGTAATAAATGTCTCTGTATGGTGAACTGGAAAACTACCTCCTTATAAAGAAAGGGTATAGAGAATATGAGAGTCCCAGAGAGAGGAGTTAAGGGAGAAGAGCAAGATAGAGGGAGATAAAGTACGGACAATGGAGTATTTTAGTATTTGTAACTGTAAGGTGATACGGAAAGTTTATTCCTGAATTAAGATATGTGTTATGATCCCTCCCTGGTGTGCATGGCTAGGTATGTGTAAATATAGAATACACCTGTGTTAACAGTTGTTTTATTTCAGTTTTGAGGATTGCATGACAAATGTCAATCCGACTATTTTCAGGGGCAATATGTCAGTGCAGCCCTAGAGGCGTATTGTAAACACACTCACGGTCATGTAGAACAGGGCAAATAAGATGGTCTTTTATAGGTTTCTTTTGAGGTTCAAATTAGATAATGTATTTAAAACCATTTGAAAACTAAAATGCACTATATAAATGACAATAATTGTTCTTGTTATTTTCACTTTTTTCTGTAGTAATTTGGACACATTTACAAACCCTAAGTGGAATAAAATGTCTTAACAAATTATTTAGTTTATTTGGACAGATTAAAACTTCCAACTTGTAAAAACAGCATGAAACCTACAAATAGGGAAATGTATATTTCACTTGGATTATTCAGATTCAATGAGGACACTGCTTCCATTCATAGGATAAGTACTTAACCTGATTTGTTTTGACCGTAGACACCACTTTTTGTGGGCATTGAAAAATCATTGGCTTTAATCAGAATTCTAATTCTGGCTCTGCTACCAAGTTTTTATAACCCTGAGAAGGTCGTTTAGCCTACCTCAGTTGCAGATGTCTCATCTGTAGGACAGAGAGAATAATATTGATCTACCTCACTGGTCTGTTGAAATGAACAGCCCATAAAAGTAACTGCCAAGCACTCTATGGATATAAACTGTGAGGGACATACTTGATAATGAGGGCTTCCATTTCAAACGCAGAGCTGAAAATACACTCTGTGCTAAATAAATGCTTATTTTCTTGTTCATAATAATATTCCACTCAGTTAGCAACATTTTCTTTTCTTTTTTTTTTAACCACCCACCTGGATTCATCTGTGATGTAGATGTCTGTTCACTTCTTGAATTGTCAGCAGGAAACCCCCAACTCAAAAATGCAGGCTGTGTAGAAAAGTCATTATCAAAACTCAATTTCACTTTCTGCTCTTGTAGAGAGTTCACCTCATCGTCAGGCAAAATGTACAGCTGTGCTAGTTGACTCCCACTACTGGCATCTCTTACACATCATCTACAGCATTTCACATCCTCCCTCATCTGAGGTAATTGTCCTCAGACTTCCACACAAAGAACTTTGATTTAAAAAAAAATGACTTACATGGTATATGAGCAGTACCCTGCTGGGGAGAGAGGTTTAGAAGGTCTGATCTGCAAATGGATAGAGTTGAGAAAGTATACAAAGTTGGTTTTCAGATCCACATGACAATTTCAGAACAAGGTAATGTACAGAGGCAGCATGGAGTGGATATTATGGAGTATTGGACTTGAGTCAGGAAAACCTGAGTGTGATTCCCTTGTAAACTTTACTAGCTATGTGACTGTGGACAATCTATATAACTCTCTCATTCCTACCTTATTTATCTGTAAAATGAAGATAATATTAGAATTTACCTCAAAGGATTTTGCAAATATTTAAACATTTTGTCGATAATTATTGTCAACAACAAGCATTTATTCAGCATTTGCTATTTGCCAAACACTTTACTAAGTGCTAAAAATAGAAACATGAGCAAAAAAGAGAGATTCTGTCCTCAAGGAACTTATATCTCTATCCCCTTAATGGTATTTTTCCCAACTACCTGTAAAGATAGTTTTCAATGTTCACTTTTATAACATTTTGAGTTCCAAAATTTTCTCCTCCCTTCCCTTACCCTCCCAAGTAAGCGAGCAAACTGATCTAGGTTTTACATGTGCTATCATGTAAAGCATATTTCCACATTTTTCATATTGTGAAAGAAGAATTAGAACAAAAAAGAAAAACCAAGAGGAATTAAAAAAAAAAACAAAAAGGAAAATGAGTATGTTTCAATCAGCATTCAGCCTCATAATTCTTTCTCTGTATGTGGATAGCATTTTCCATCATGAGTCTTTTGGAATTGTCTTGGATCATTGTATTGCAGAGAAGAGCTAAGTCTATTATAGTTGATCATTGCACGATGTTGCTGTTACTGTGTATAGTGTTCTTCTGGTTGCATCAATTCATGTAAGACTTTGTAGACTTTTATGATATCCTCCTGCTCATCATTTTTTATAGTGCAACTGTATTCCATTACATTCAGAATACACCACAATTTGTTCAGCCATTCCATAACTTATGGGCATCCCATCAATTTCAAATTCTTTGCTACCACAAAAAGAGTTGCTATAAATATTTTTGTACTTGTGGGTCCTTTACTCCCCACTTTTTTAAATCTTATTGGGATACAGGTCTAGTAGTGGTATTACTGGATCAAAAAGTATGCGCAGTTTTTATAGACATTTGGGCATAAAGGAGCTTACATTCTCATGGGAGAAGACAACTCATAAATAGTAGGGGAAAAGTAAAGTGGGAGGAGCTAAGGAGGTTGCCTGTATGGGGGAATGGGGAACAGGATGTCCATAGAGACAGAAACAGAACCTAGAAAGAAATGAAACAATGAACATTGTTGTCCAAGTCACTTCCTTAAAATGTTAAGATCTGGGGTGGAGCCAAGATGACAGAGTAAAAGGAGAAACTTGCTAGAGTTCTCCCCCCAAACCTAGCCAAATACCTGTAAAAATGACTTTAAACAAATTCCGGGGCTGTAGAACCTACAGCATGATGGAGTGAAGTACATCTCCAGTCCAAGGCAGTCTGGAAGGTTGACAGGAAGCTTCTACCATGCTGGGCTGGAAGCAGAGCAGAGCTTGGGCCACTCCAGCACAGATGAGACCTGAGCCGGTCTAGGGGTAAGGGGTAGGGAACTGAATCACTGGCACCTGTGGCAGTTTCCAGACTTCATGACTCTAAAATGCTGAGGAAAATTTGGAAGGTCAGTGGAAAAAACATGTCAGACCTGTGTGAGAGAATATAGTCACCCAGCCCCAGTCTCGGGTTGGTGGAGGGTGTGGAGGGGCTGCATCAGCCCCAACAGCTGCAGCAGCAATAGCAGCAGTGACTGTTTCTAGAGGTCTGGGCCCACAGATTGTGCGTGGGGGATTGAGCAGCTGACAGTATACCTCCACCCCAACTAGAAGCAGAGAACTACCTTCACAAAGAGCTCAAAAGTCAAGTAATTGGTTGGGGAAATGAGCAAAATTTGAAATGAGGAAAAAAATCAGAATATAGTGTCTTGCTTTGGTGAAAAGGAAGATAAAAACATGTAACCAGAAGGAAACAACAAAGTCAAAACTACACCCAAATTGTCTAAGAAAAATCTGAATTAGTCTCAGGCTATGGAAAAGCTTGAAAAGGCTTTTGAAAATCAAGAGAAATAGATGAAAATTTGGGAAGAGAAATGAGAGTAATGAAAGAAAATCATGCAAAATGAGTCAACTCCTTGCTAAAGAGGGCCCCAAAATGCTGAAGAAAATAACACCTTTAATAAACCAAGTGGAAAAAAAAAGATACAAAAAGCCAATGAGAAGAATGCCTTAAAAAATCAGAATTGACCAAATGGAAAAGGAGACCCAAAAGCTCACTGAAAAAAATAATTCCTTAAGAATTAGAATGGAGCAGATAGAAGGTAAAGACTATGAAAATCAAGAAATTATAAAACAAAACCAAACAATGAAAAAATATCGTGCAATATGAAGTATCTCACTGGAAAACCACTGATCTGGAAAATAGATCCAGGAGAAACAATTTAAAGATTATTTCACTATCTGAAAATCATGATAAAAAAGGGTCTAGATAGCATCTTTCAAGAAAACTGCCCTGATACTCTATAACCAGAGGATAAAATAGATATTGGAAAATTCCACCCATTGCCTCCTGAAGGAAATTCTCAAAAGAAAACTCCTAGGAATATTGTAATAAATTCCAGAGATCCTGGATCAAGGAGAAAATATTGCAAACAGCCAGAAACAATTTAAAGTCTTGTGGAAACAAAATCAGGAATACAATATCTAGCGGCTTCTACATTAAGGGAACAGAGGGCTTGGAATATGGTATTTCAGAGGTCAAAGAAACTACGATTAAAATCAAGAATCACCTACCTAACAAAAACTGAGTATAATACTTCAGGAGAAAAAAAAATGGTCATTCAATGAAACAGAGGACTTTCAAGCAATCCTGAAGGAAAGATCATATCTGAATAGAAAATTTGACTTTCAAATAAAAAAAATAAAGAGAAGCATGAAAAGGTAAAATAGGAATGAGAAATCACAAGGGACTTACTAAAGTTGAACTTTTCACATTCCTACATGGAAAGATAATATTTGTAACTCTTGGGACTTTTCTCAGCATAGGGTTGGAGGAATTATATCTAAAAAATAAAATTAAGGGGTGAGAGAGGAGTATATTGAGAGAAGGAGAAAGGGAGAAATAGAAAGGGAGAATAGAAAGAAATTAATTATCTCACACAAAAGAGGCAAGAAACAGTTTTAACAGTGGGGGATGAGGAGGGAAGTAAGCTGGAAAGAGTGAATATTATTCTCATTGGATTTGGCTTAAGGAGGGAATAATATGCACACTCAGTTTGGTATGAAAATGTATCTTACCCTACAGGAAAGTAAGGGGGAAGGAAATAAGCCAGGGGTGGGGGGGGGATGATAGAAGGGAAGACACATGGGAGGAGGGGGTAATTAGAAGTAAACACTTTTGAGGAGGGACAGGGTCAAAAGAAAGAATCAAATAAATTGAGGGGGCAGTATAGGATGGAGGGAAAATATAGTTAGTCTTTTACAACATGACTGTTAATAAAGTGTTTTGAATGACTACACATGAATAGTATATATCAAATTGCTGCCTTCTCAGTGGGGATGTGTGGGAAGGGAGGAAGGGAGAGAAGTTGGAACTTAAAGGTTTAAAAATGAATGTTAAAAAATGTTTTTACATGCAACTGGGAAATAAGACATACGGCAATGGGATATAGAAATTTATCTTGCCATATAAGAAAACTGAGGGGAAGGGAATAAGAGAAGGGAGGGGTGTGATAGAAGGGAGGAAGGAGTAATCAGCATGCATGGTGTCCTGCGGTGAGTGGAGTGAATTTGGAAGGCAAAATCTTGTGGAAGTGAATGTTGAAAATTGAGAAATAAATTAATTAAAAAATCAGTAAAACCTTAAGTTCCAGGAGTAACTAAAAAATCTCAGGAGCCAGATCCAGGAATGGAGGGATGTTTCAGGGTGATGAAGCTACTGGGGAATGGTGGAGAAAGAAGTCTGGAGAGTTAGCAATGGAAATTCAGAGTGGAAGGAATGAGGAACCAAGGTAAATCCATACAAGTTTATCTTTCTTAAGAATGCCTCATATCTAAATAGTGCTTTGAGGTTTTACAACTTCTTTCCATATATCATCATATTTGATAATATATTTATAAAATAAGAACTCATTTATTTTATGGATGAGAAAACTGAAGACTTAATGGATTAAGTTGCTTTTACCTTATCATAAAACTAAATGAGTTTCACAGATAAAATTCAGACCCAGTTCTCTTCTAAGTTCAATTCAATGTTGTAACCAAAGAATATGCATTTTGACACAGAGAAAAAATACTACCATATTGAAGTTCTTGGATAGTTGAATATATTGAGAAAAATCCTAGATTGGATGTCAGAAGACCTAAATCTGAGCCCTGACTCTACCACTTATATGACTGTGCCTGGAAGCTGGTGTTTGAAAATCTTCCTTGAAAGAGAATTCAAAGACCTGAGAGATTGCTTTTTGAAAATCACCAAGATGGGTGAAATTTGTGTCTTGTACCAAGAATTTAGTTTCTTGGGATCAGGTGCTATTATCTTTATATTAACCTACTTTATAATCTATTATATGGAAAAAAACAAAACAAAATATTGATCCTTATAACATTTATATTGTGATGAATTGAGTGATTATGCAGTGGCTGCTATAGTGGGTGTGGTATCTTATATCCTTGATGAAGAAAGGCAGTGGATGATGATTCAGTCTAGGGACAAATCTAGTATCATTTTCCAACAGTCAGTGGGCAACTGGAGGAAGACTATTGTAGAGAGAGGTAGTAAAGCTTTCTTCAAGGATGACTGATCCAGGTAATTAGGGGGATGGGAGGAGCCTTTGGAGTTGTCAGGAATAATGAGGTGACAAAAGCAATCTACATAGATCTTGAATTTTAAAAAATGGAAACAATAAATATAGATCATGTTGATGACAATTATAGTTAGCTTTTTGAACTAGTGACCTACAAGAAATTCCCATTACCTTTTCATTCAAACCATTCAGACTGTTTTAATAAAGGGATATGGAAATGCTCTTAGAAAAAGGGATTCCTTAAATGATCAAAAGATACCAGTTTTCAGATGAAGTAATCAAAGCTATCAATAGTCATATGGAAAAAAATACTCTAACTTACTATAGATTGGAGAAATTCAAATTAAAACAATTCTGATACCTATACTTGAAACAATACCTTATGTCTATTAGATTGGCTAATAGGACAGCAAAGGGAAATGACAAATATTGGAGGGGATGTGTCAAAATGAGACATTAGTGCACTGTTGGTGGAACTGTGAACTGATTCAAAAGTTCTGTAGAATAATTTGGAACTATGCCTAATGGGCTGTAAAAGCATGCATATATACCCTTTGACCTAGCAATACCACTACTAGATTTATATCCTAAAAGATTTTAGAAAAAAGAAAAGGACCTATATGTACCAAAAAATAGGAAAAGGACCTATAGGTATAAAAATGTAGCAGCTCTTTCTTGGAGGCAAATAATTATAAACTGAGGGGATGCTCATTAATTGAGGAATGACTGAACCAATTGTGGTATGTGGTATGTGGTATGATGAAATCCTATTGCACTATAGGAAATAATGAGCAGGATGCTCTCAGGGAAACCTGGAAAGATATATGAGGTGATGCAAAGTGAACTATACTATGTACAAATTAATAGAAATATCGTAAAATGATCATCTGGGAATGATTTAGCTATTTTCAGCAATAAAATGATTCACAACAACTGAAGAACTTATGATGAAAAATACTATCCATTCCCAGACAAAGAACTGAAGGTGTCTGAATGCAGATTGAAGTATACTTTTCTTTTACTTTATTTTTCTTGCTTCTTTTTTTGTCTATGTTTTCTTTCAGACATAACATGATAGAAATGTTTTGTATGGTTACACATGGATAACCTATATCGAATTGCTTGCCTTCTCAATGAGGGAGGGTAAGGAGGGAGGAAGGGAGAGAATTTGGATTCAAAGTTTTAAAAACAAATGTTAATTTTTTTTTTTACTTATTACTGGAGAAAATAAAATATAAATGAAAAGAAAATAAGAAAAAGATTTTTTTTTTATACGATCCATTATTCAGACAATGGAGCTGATGATTTAGTATATACCAGCTTGAGGAAAATATGAGTTACTATGGTTCCCAGGAAGGCATCTAGGTGGCACAGTTCTGAGTGTGGCGTCAGGAAGATGTGAGTTAAAATCCAGCCTCAGAACTTCACTTGCTTTGTTACTCTGGACAAGTCACCGAACTCTGTTTATCTCAGTTTCGTCATCTTTAAAATTAGCAGAGAAGGAAATGGCAAAATCACTCCAATATTTTTCCCCTCACCCCAAAAAAAGTTATAAGGAGTCAGATATGACTGAAAAATACTCAGTAATAATAATATATTTCCTAGTAAGCATATCAGCTTAGACCATCTAGTCAAAATTCTGTTTTAGAGCACCATAAGTCTGCTTAAATATTCATTTATTTAATGTACAAAATCATGTCTCCCATTTGCACATAAGCACTATATTTAAATTTTTTTCACAGCTGAATATTTGGCAGTTATGGCATGTTGGGCATTCTACTATAAAACTATAAGTAGAAACTACAGTCTTTAAAAAATATGGCATTGCCTTGTATTTTTGTTTTCATTGCCAGACTGATGGAATCATGTCAAATGATGACCAATATGGAGGATTGGAGGATATTTATATGTCATATCTTTGATGCTTGGAGAAATCATTGCATGTTTTAGATGCTAACTTAGAAAGCATATCCCTCATAGGAACACCACGTAGTTACTACTGGAGAGTAAAATCTTCAGCTGGAAAATATAGTGCCTTTGTGGTTACTTACTTTATAGCCAGTCAAATGTGTCCCTCCCTTGCAGCTTGTTGCACAGAGGTAAGCACAACTAGGGAAGGAAAGAAAAGATAATAATGGAGACAGAATAGTTTCTTCTCTCTGAATTAGTGCAGTTGTGAGTCTATTTCCTTTTTCATACTGATATGAGTTTGGTAATACTCTAAATCCTTTGTTCAGAGAGTGGAGAGCCTTTGACGATTTGAAGCCCGCAGATGGCATTGCAGACAAAGTAGAGGAATGAGATTTTTTTAAAGAGAATGGACGGGGATTTTGGATCAGGAGGAAAGAAATATCAAGGAGAATACTTGCCAGTACTTGAGCGTTTTTATTTAGGAAAAAAAGAAAACTTTTCTTCCATTGAATATTAGACTTCACTATACCATATTACTCTATGTTATGCTATGCTTTATTGAGGTAAGGACTGATGGGGGACTGGAATGATAATTCTCTTGGTATTGGGACTCTCAGGTTAGGAAGTTCCTTCTACTAATGCTTGTCAGCATATCTCTGTAATTTATAATCTTACAGAGTTGACTCAGTCACAGAGAAATTAAATAATATGCCTAGGATCTCATAACTCATATGCATACTAGTACAAGATGAAACTTGAATCCAGGTCTTAAGGTTTTACGGCCAGTATCTTTTGGCTATGCTACTTCTCAAAACATAATATAACAAAATGTAACATAACATAACATTATGTGATATATATGTACTAAAATGGAGTGCAATTTATGTGCATTTCTTTAAGACTGTTAAGGAAACAAAATATCACATAGGGCAAATGAGGTTCACCAAAGTAGGAGGAAGAGCACTAAACTGGGAGTCAGAAACCTGTTTTTGGAATTTGAGGTCACCTTTTCTAGGCATATTAGAGATCATATTATTCAGCCTTCTGTTGTATGCATAGTTGTCTTTGTCATCATTCCTGAAAATGTGGTTATTTGGAATATAAGTGAACTGATTGGGCAATGTAAACTTTCTGGACCTCAGTTTCTTTTTATGTAAGGACTCTTCCAGATGTCAGTCTATGTCTTCAAGTGATCAAGAACTCATCACTCCATGAAAATTTATGAGATTGGTTTGAGCATAGTTCATAAGTTAATGGTCTTAATTCCAATCCTAGCTGGCTTAAACCTTTCTGTCTTCAACTCTTTCATCTGAATAATGAGACTATTGAATTGGGTGAGCTCTAAAGTTCTTTCCAGTACTAAGAACAGAGCATAGATATATTTATTTCAATAATTAATTGATCTTTTTATTCACAATCCCTGCATTTTACTAAACCAGAGTAATCTATTTATTTAAAAAAAGAAATTTTCTTCCTGTAAGGAGACTACAGTAGTGTGGTTGAGTAGTACTGTTAGATAGAGCACTAGGGCCAGAGTCAGGAAGCTCTAAGTTCAAATCCAGCTTCAGGTACATTAATTCTGCGACTCTGGGCAAGTCACTTAACTTCTACATATTTGCCTCAATTCCTTATCTGTAAAATGGGAACATACTGGAAAAGAAAAAGGCAAACCACTCCAGTATCTTTGCCAAGAAAATCCCACAGACAAAGTCCATGTGGTTATATGAGGTCAGACACAACTGAATGAACAACAGTAGCAAGGATAAATTTATTGGTTTTATAACCCAAAGAAATATCTCACCATTGCTCCATATTTAGGTTATCTTGAAGAGAGCAATTTCCAGTAGATGTTTTTCCATGAATTATGTCTATTATTTGCATTGTCAAGTTGGCTTTTGGGGGTATGTTCTCTTGGAGAAGAACAAATACTGATTTTTGGTTGTATTTCTAAGGACTTTGCTATCTTTAACATTATTTTCACTTTTGACTCAGAAACTTACTGACTGTGATAATGGGCAAGTCAATTAACCTGTCTCCATCTCAATTTTGTCAACTCTAAAATGAGAATCATAGTCACCTTATTCCTGGGTTTACTGTGAGGATAGAATGAGATAGAATTTGTAAAGTGTTCTGCAAACGTTAAAACACTATCTAAATGATAGCTATTATGATAATGATTGTCATTTTCAATATTATTATTTTTATATAACTTTACACCTAGAGTAGACTGTTATATCTCCCATTGATTAAAGGCAGTATTGGTCACTTAGGAGGGGTGGTTAGGGAGTGAACATAGTGAATAGCCCAGCCAATAATTACAGAAATCACTGGCCATGAGGGGAAACCACTGCTAAAGAAAGAGGAGTATTGTTCAAATTGACATCCAAGAGATCACAAATTAGAGGATGGGCTGAGTTTCCCTGTCTCCTTTTTTCTCCGTCTCTGCCTGTCTCTCTCTGCCTATGTTTCTATCTGTATGTCTGTCTGTCTCTGTCTCTCTCTCTCTCTCTGCTTCTGTCTTTCTGCAATAACTCCCTTCACTCACAGAACCGTCTCTGGTAAAAAGATATGAATGAGCAATTCACATCAATGCACTAGCAGATCATTAAATGATGGCTTCTCCTTGATTTTCCACAATTGGTGATGGTGATTCCTTATTCAGAGGGTATAGTTTTGGGTAAACACTTAATAATTGAACATGGCATGAACAAGGGGCAAAATATGATGTCATCTTTCAGGAATATCTCCAGGTATGAATGTTGCAGAAAGGTACCACAACCTAATCTTCAACCTCTTCAGGATTCCCTGAGGAAATGATTTTTGCAGGCTCCAGGTTTGCACACCTTTTGAAGGACATCTTGGATATATTGCAATTTAGGATAGCAACCTTCAAGTCTTCCAGGTATTCATAGACCATCAGAATTTAGTACTAAGGATAAGTTCAAAGAAAAGTTGGTGAAGGTGTGATGGCAATTAAATTAGGATCTTTTGCTGTTTTTGTTTTACTAAAAGTGTCTCTGATTGAATAATGTGATTGAGGAAGATCTTCTCTGCTCACTGATGGGCCTGCTCATTGAGGGAAGCTTGATTAGGGGAGCTATTTTGTAGAAGGGTATGAAGTACCTTTTGTTTATTCTTTTGAGGCACTGGGTCAGAGGGTTATGCCTTCTGGCTCTGAAAAGTGTATAAATACTCTGAGAGTGAGGTTTTACTTTTGGGCTTACTTACTAGAAGTATTTGTTTGGCCAGATGAGGAATCTGGGAAGTCGCTAAGGAGCCCCCTGCCTTGAAAAACCCAGGTGTTGGTGCTTCCCTCTCTGGTAACTATGGTCAGACAGTTGGACCTGTCTATTGCTGGTCAGGCAGAAGAAGTGATGTCTGTTGATCTTTGATTTCTCTGTATTTTCTTTGAAGTTCAGGGTGATGACTCCCCTGAATTAGGTGAATGATATATGTGCTTGGTTAAAGGAATGAAACATGTGCTTGATTAAAGTGATTGTTAACCCCTCAAAAGTTGCCTTTCCTTTTATGAATGAAGATCTAAGAATCTGTGGTAGCAGGCCCCCTGTGTATGTTGGGGTGCTTACTGATACAGAAGGCAACCATAGTTTTCATAGAAAGGCATATTCTAGGTAGACAATGATACCTAGTAATTAAAAAAAATTCTTTTGTGGGTTCTAAAAGTTTCCTAACCTTCATAATGATCCAAATCCATCAACCTAGTCTGTCCTTCTTACTGAGACTGATATGTCATGTTAGGTGAGTCTTTGCATGGAAAATCATGATGAGAAAAAAACTGGGAATTGAAATCAGCAATGAAGTGTGAAAAAAAGGCTTTGAAGCAGACATTCTCCTTTGTTAACAGGTTAGTGATCTTTACTGAAGTGGGAAGATTAAAAAGGAAAATATGCATCATCTCCATCAGTGTGCCTACTACTGCTAAGATGACAGTGCATCCCTCAGACGGAAGCATTTTTATTATGATAGACAAGATTACCCATCCTGGAGATGGAAAGGAGTTGGCAGCAGTTGCTATAAATCTGGGGCTCTGCCACAGTGTCCTTGTATCATGAGTATATAGATTACAATTATGGTGCTTACTCATACATCATGCTCGCTGTCCCTATTTGCTTTGTCCTCATGTCCCCCCACAACCCCACACACATCCTCTTTTCCCTTGCAGAGAATAGGGATTTCAGAAACTTGTACTTAATGTACAGAATCTAATTAGCATTTGTTATTAGCTCTGTCTGGTAGTATACAGAAGGGAGGGAGAGAAATGGGGCACTAAGCAAGCTATAGAACACTGAACATGTCCCACAGACTCACTCTTATTCACTCACACAACATTCCATCCCACAAAAAAATATGTATCAGGTTATAGGATCCTATGTTAACATACACTGAATTATGTCCTCTGTTCAACTCAACTCACAATTTGAACTCTTTCCCTTCCAGTTCTCATATTCTGCCCCCATGTACAAATTGCCAGACTTTCTAAATCCCTAACACTGATTCAAAATATGATGTATTGATTCACCTTCATATTGCTACATTCCCTACTCCTCTCTTTTTAATTCTTTGACCTGAGGAACGTTTTATTATACTAGAAATACTTCCAGATATTATGTAAAACATATGTCTAAGAAAATTCCCAAGTGTTGGCTTGTAAGGTCTTCAGTAGTTAGTCCTCTGGATCAGGCAAAAGGGCCAGGACTAATGGTAGAATTAAAGCACTTCCCACTGAGACTAATGGTGAGGGAAACAAAGAGTAATTAAGGGTGGGAGCATGTTAGAGCTTGACCCTCCCTGGTCTTCATACAGACCAAAGAACTTAGAAGGTGGACAGCTTATTGATTTGTTATTTTTTTAAAGAATTTTTATTCATTTATAGCTGTTTTCCTCTTTTTTGCTTTTCATCAGTTGTTCCTTCATGTCCAACTCTTTATGACGTCATTTGGGGTTTTCTTGGCAAAGATGCTAGAGTGATTTGTCATTTTCTTTTCTAGCTTATTTTACAGATGAGGAACTGAGGCTAACAGGATTCAGTAACTTGCCCAGGGTCACATAGGTAGTAAGAGTGAGTCTGTGGCTAGATTTGAAGTCAAAAAGATAAATCTTGATTCCCAGCCCAGTGCTCTATCTACTGCACCACCTAGTTGTGCCTTTGCCCTTTTAGATGTGGTTGAAGGGGGAAATCATATATCTTCATTGAAGCATTTGTCATAATATATAATATATACAATTCTATATCTTCATTAGGTCTATGGAACATGCTAGGGTAATGGATTCTTCGGATAACTTTGGGCTTTTATAATGTTGCATATGTTTGGGAATTGTGCTATCTGTTTGTTACTTACAGACAAGTTAATAAAAACAGTACTTCTTTCTGGGCTCAAAAGTCCCTGCCTCACTGACAAGAAGCAGTTAGCATGTTTTACTACAATTTTTCTGAAGTAATTGCTGTTCAGTATTAAATGTACCTTCCATTCCTTGTGAAAAAGAGGAGAGTACTTCCAAGAATAAATGAGAGTACTGACAGGATGAACAACTTGGAAATTAAGCTATGGAAGTATCCCTTAAAGAATGGGCAGGCCTTTTATGAGTTCCACATTACAATATGGCTTGCAGCTTGCATGAATTCATATAGACTTTGAACCAAAGTGTATTATATATCTTCAGGAACTCTATCCTCCATTTGTTGAATCAGTATTTCTTCAATTAAGGAAATAACTGCAACTGGAGTAAGTACTGGAGAATAATGGAGATAAATACTAAGGATGGTCCTAGGAATGTTGCTTACTTCCAACACATTCAAAGACTCTGTATATGCAGATATACTCGTCTCTCAAGTTAACCATAAATTCCTTTAGGGAAGGAATTATATCCCATATAGTATCTATCACAGCACTCAAAAAATAAATGTATTGATTACAAGATTTTTGCTTATGCATCTTTTTCTTTTCTTTTTTAGCAGATATCTGTGGCTACCACTTATTACAATTTCTGGCTTAAATGACAAAGTAAATGTTTAATGAACAGTAAGATTAAAAAAAGTTAAGAAACAGACTTTGCCCATGCCCAAAGGAAAAAGGCTTGGGGCTTTTATTAAGAAGCCCAAGGTAATAAAGAATTATTCCTTTAGAGTCTATAGTGATAGAGGAGCAGATTAGGGAGGAGACATGGTTTGCAAATTTGCTTCTTTTAAGGGCTAGTAGCATTTTGGTTAGCTTCATACAGCCAAAACTGAGCTGTTCTTCCAATGCAATCAGGGAAAAATTCATACTCTGCAAGGGAATATTCTATATAGATAGATTTTTTATATTAGTCTTATATATCAACAACTCATTACTTCCTTTCCCCCCTTTTAAAATAGTATTTTATTTTTCCCTCGTTATGTGTAAAGAAAAATTTTAGCATTCTTTTTCCATGATTTTGAGTGTTCTGATTTTTCCCCTGCCTCTCCCCCCTCTGCTTTTCTATATAGTTTATAATGTACTATCATGTAAAAATATTTCCATATTAGTCATAATTGTGAAATAAGAAACAGAACAAAAGAAAAAAAAAGCAAGAAAGAATTATGAAAATGAAAAAAAAACCCTGTTTCTATCTACATTCAAAGTTCATCAGTTCTTTCTCTGGATATGGATGGTATTTTCCATCATGAGTTCTTTACACTTATCTTGGATCACTGTGTTGCTGATAAGAGCATCATTGATCACCACACAATGTGGCTTATAATGTATAGTGTGTTTTCCTAGTTCTCATTTCATTTTGTATCAATTCTTAGAAGAGTTTTCAGGTTTTTCTAAAATCTGCCTGTTCATCATTTCTTACTCCAAATAGTATTTTATTATATTCATATGACACAGCTTGTTCAGCCATTCCCCAGTTGATGTGTATCCCTTCAATTTTAAAATTTTGCTACTACAAAAAAGGCTGCTATAAATATTTTTTCACATTTCTTGTCATTTCTTTGGATATAGAACTAGTAATGATATTATTAGATCAAAGAATATTCACAGTTTGGTTGCCCTTTTGGCATAGTTTCAAATTGCTCTCCAGAATGGTTGGATTAGTTAACAACTTCACCAGCAATGCATTAGTGTCCTAATTTTCCCACATGCTCACCAACATTTCTCATTTTCCTTTTGTGTCATAGCAGTCAATCTGAGAGGTGTGAGGGAGTATCTCAGAGTTGTTTTAATTTGTATTTTTCTAATCAAAAGTGAATTAAACACTTCTTCATATGTCTATAGATAACTTTGATTTCTTTTTCTGAAAAGTGTCTATTCATATCGTTTAGCCATTTATCAAATGGGGAATGACTTGTATCCTTGTAAATTTGACTCAGTTCTCTATATAAAGAAATAAGGCACTATATATAGGAATCAGAGCTACTGGCTGTAAAAATTGTTTCCCATCTTTCTGCTTTCCTTCTAATCTTAGTTTCATTGGTTTTATTTGCACAAAATCTTTTTGAATTTTATATAATAAAAATTATCTATTTTATATTTTGTAATGCTCTCTAGCTTCTGTTTGGTTATGCATTCTCCATTGTTATGACAGGTAGACTATTCCTTGCTCTTCAGATTTGCTTATAATGTCACCTTTTATGTCTAAATCATGCCAAAAGTCTATCATAGCTAACTATTCTAATATGCTATTTACCACCTTAGTTTCTTTTTTATTTTTTTTTCTTGGTTGGATTTATCAAGTTTTGAGAGAGGACAGTTGAAGTCCCCCACTACTATAGTTTTACTATCTATTTCTTCCTGCAACTCACTTAACTTCTTTAAGGATCTGAATACTATACCATTTGGTGTACATGTGTTTAGTACTGATATTGCTTCAGTTAGTTCTACTTTTGCTTTTACTTTCTCTAATATCAGAATTGCTACCCTTGTTTTTCTTTTTAATTTTAGCTAAAACTGAATAGATTCTGCTTGAGCTCCTTACCTTTGCTCTTTGTGTGTCTCTCTGCTTCAAATGTGTTTCTTGTAAACAACGTATTATAAGATCCTGATTTTTGATCCACTGTGATTCCATTTTATGGAAGAGTTAAATGAGAGAGGTTATGATTACAATTTCTTTTTTGCCCTCCATCCTCTTCTTCCTCCTGTCTGTCCTCTCTCTCCTTTAACCTTTTCCCTCCCTACCAGTGTTATGCTTTTATCACCTCCCCTGACCTGGCTTCCCCCTGTCAGTCTCTATTCCCTTTTACTTAACCTTCTCTCTTCCTACTTTCCTGTCAGGTATGATAGACTTCTCTATTCAACTGAATGTGTATATGATCCCCTCTTTGAGCCAATATTGATGAGAGTGAGGTTCAAGTGATGTCCTCATCCCATCTTTCCCTTCACTGTAATAGTTCCTTTGTGCCTCTTCATATGAAATAATTTACCTCTTCCACTTCTCCCTTCCTTCTGTATCCAGTGCACTTCTCTTTCTCATCCGTTAATTTTTTATACCATGCCCTCAAATTCACCTTATACCCATAGCCTCTATCTATGTATATTCTTTCTAGTTGTCCTATCAGTGGTACAATTTTTAAGAATTACAAGTATCATCTTCCCATGTAGGGATGTAAGCAATTCAGCTCCCTTGAATCTCTTATATTTTATTTTCCTTTTTTACTGTTTTAATTTTTTCTTAGGTCTTGATATTTGAGATCAGTTTTGGGGGGAGTTAATTCTGTTTTTTTCCTTATGAGAGCTTGAAATCTTTCTCTTCCATTGAATGACCATCCCCTTGCCCCCATGAATATGTTATGTTTAATTTTGCCAGGTAAATAATTCTTAGTTGTAGTCCTAAACCCTTTGACTTCCAGAACATCATGTTCCATGACCTCCAATCTTTTATATTGTAGCTGCCAAGTCTTGTATGATCCTGATTGTACTTCCCTCAAATTTGAATTGATTCTTTCTAGACACTTGTAGTACTTTTTTCTTGACCTGATGGTTCTGAAATTTGGATATAATGTTCCTTGGAGTTCTTATTTTGGGATCCCTTTCTTGAGGTGATTGATAGATTCTTTCAAAGCCTATTTTGCCCTCTGGTTTCAGGACAACAGGGCAGTTTTCCTTGCTAATTTCTTGAAAGGCTGTCTAGGTACTCCTTTAGTTTATGGCTTTTATGCAGTCCAATGATTTTGATATTGTTTCATCTACACCAATTGTCCAGGTCAGTTGATTATCCCGTGAGGTATTTCACATTTTCCTACATTTTTTCATTCTTTTGTATTTGATTGATTCTTGATATCTCATAGGGTCATAACTTCAATTTGTCCAATTTTAACTTTTAAGAAGCTTTTTTTTTCCTCCATCAGTTTTTTTGCTTTCTTTTCCATTTGGCCAATTGTATTCTTTAAGGAGTTTTTTCTTCAGTGCATTTTTGTATCTCCTTTTCCATTTGGCCAATTCTATTTTTTAAGTAGTTGTTTACTTTTTATAAACTGTTAACTCTTTTTTTTTGTACTTCTCTTGCATCACTCTGTTTTCTTTAAATAAAAGGATATATATATTTATATATATATTTTGCATTTGAGCTCTGCACCGTTTTTTGGTTGGTTTCTACTCACCCTCACCTTTTTTAGCCTTTTCATCTTCTTTTCAATTTGATCTGCTCCCAGGGCAGCAGAGGAACTCTCTCAGGCTTCTTGTGCTAGAATCTGCAGGCCCTGTTTACCTGGTACTCCACTGATGTTGCTCTGAGGCCTCCAGGGGATCCCTGTGCTTAGTACTGTGCTGAGGGGGTTGGGCAAGGTTTGGCTTGCACTACTGGAGGCCATCTGGCAGATTACCTGTTGCTGACTAGAGTAGTAGTGGTGCTTGTGCTGTGGCCCAGTGGGTGTTTTTCATTTCTCTGGGGCTACATTGAAGCATATGAATGAATGGCTCCTGGAGGACAGCTGTTTGCCTGGGGCTACACTGAAGAACATGGAGGTCTGGCCTACTCTCTTGTCATGCCTCCAGGATGCCTGTTTGCCTTGGGTTGTGATGAAGCACATACATTGTAATACTTTTAATTGAAACATAAAAAAGAAATAAAAATTGAATTTACTAAATTCTGTGATTCCTTAATTCTTTAATTTTCATAATTTGCATTCATATTTTAAAAAACTCATTGCATATGTATTGTTATTTCTATTATTTTTCCAGGACAATTTTAGTCAGTCTTTAGTTCTATTTTCTGATTTTCTATTTATTGTAATCCAAAGGTGATTATGAATTTATTTTTGTAATAAATGTAATAATTACATATTTTAAATATGCATAATGATAACCTAGAAAGAAGCAAGTACATTTGGAAAGTATAATATTTTCAACTTATAAATGTCCTGTGAAATACTTAGCTAACTTAACTAATCCTTAGCTAAGTATATATATTATAAGAATTTTTTTTCTTTTTTGTTTCAGTAGAAGTGGGTCATAGAAGGAACAGAAAATAGATTCCTATATATTTAGTGGAAAGGATAATTTTAATATAACATTTTTATTAATATGTAATATGAAATAAGAGTAAAATTATATAATGTAGTAATTATATAATTTTGGGCTATTTATGATACATTATGTTATATTTTAATATATAATATAATTTTACTTTTTCCTCAGTCTGGTTTAGAGGAGACATTGGAACCTTGATAGGTTGCCAGGATAGTTATGATAATAACAATGTCACAATATTTCTGCTCTCCAATGACTGACAATTTTATCTGAATAGTAGCAGTTTTTTCTTATAACACTTCCACCATGCCATCTGCCTTCATATTAAAAGGGAACCTACTCTTCTAGTTTATCGAGAAAATAGAGTCTATCTATCATGAATGCTCTATACTCCTTGCCTCAAAGCTCTTTACCTTCTTCCTGTTTTTTCTTCCTTCTTTGGCCCAGTCTTTTAAATATTTAATGTAAGTAATACTTAGTTGTTATAACAAATATTATGCATAGTACTGAAAGTAAAGTTATATATAATTATGCTAAATTTTAAACTTTTCCTCTGTTGATCAGTATAATAATCTGACTGTGATAGGTGGTGCAAATATTATTACCACCACTTTATAGATTAAGAAACTGAGACAGAGGTGTTATACTTGCCCAAGAACAAAGTGCTGTTGAGTGGTAGATCACAGCCTTTTTGAATCTTAATTAGTATCTTCTTCAGAAAATTCATATGAAACATTAAGATTAATATAGAAATATTTAATGGTTTATAATTATTCTGTCAAGGTAAAGGAGTAGGATATATGAATCAATGACCTATTCTTCATAAAATATCAATCCCTACAATACCAAAGATAATTTTCACAGTTTGTATTTAACTAGATGAAAAAGAACAGAAGGAAAAATAGTTTCTATTCCTATACTTATTCAATTATTTATCTCTTGAGTCTTAATACTGACTCTGTTAGCTGTGGTTATAAGATCTTTTATGGAATATATTCTAAAATGTAGTGTATTTTACGGAGCTGTTTCCAGCTTTCATTCCAAGTTCAAAAATACAGTACTAGAGATGGAGCTTCAAATAGTTTCATTATTAAGAAGGGAGAGGGAAAAGCCTGTTAAATGTTGTGAAAGAAAAGAAATAGTAGGGTTGTAGAAACTATTGTTAATGGTGGACCCTGTCAAGGAAATTTAGTAAAAAGACTGTTTTTGTAGATAAGGTTATTATTTGAGTACAGGCATGCTTCTGTTAACAATGCTTTCAGTAAAGGCTAGAATAGGGTAACAAGGTATATTCCATTTGAATTAGTTATGTAAGTATAGGAGACATATAAGTCAAAAAAGAGGAATATAGGCCCTATAAGTGGAATTAATATTGGAGGAAAATGTAGCATTAAGGATTTTGTTAGTGTATTAGGAGTACAGAAAGACAAATTTTACTCAATATCAGCATATCACAAAATATATCATTCATAAGTGTGCTTAATTGACAAAAATTCTAGAAATCTATTTAGTAGTAAAATGAAGATTATCAGTTGAAATCCTTAATGCTACATTTCATTTCTAGGAAGGGAAAAATTGTGGACTAATTCCCACCTCTCACTAGATTAGAGATCTCATGCTCCATGAAAGATTTGTTCAAAAAATACTCAAGATGCTTTTTTTTCTTTTGTCAATTGTCTTGCATTAGTGTAGCCACTTAGAAGATTATAAATATAATTAATCATGCATCTATTTAGGACCTATGTTCCAAAGAATGTTTTCAATTATCCTTCACAGTGTTAACCCTTATGGATCAGATACTTTTGTTTAGCAGAAAGGAGTGTGTGTGTGTGTGTGTGTGTAGGAGATACATGATGGCATGGGGGATAAAGGTCTTCTTTGGAAGCAAAGTAACTTACCTTTGACATATTAGCTATGTGATTACCCGTAAGTCACATTGCCAATTCCTCCCACTCCACCTCCACCATCCCATCAGCTTTCCAAGACCTTAAGCTAGAGATGATTTCCCATTCTTTTATGGAGGAGATAGAAGTATTGTTGAATGAATGAACAGTGTTATTAGCAAAAGGTGTTCTAATGAAATGAAATGTCTAAGTATCTATGCTAGTGAAATTCCTGATTTAGGAAAACATAAATCTCATTAGATGAAAGCATATATGCATAAATGTGCCTTAAATATATACATATGTAATATATTATACACATTTGTGCGCGTGTGTGTATATATGCATCCGTATATGCACAGGCTTACTTAGAAATGTGTGCATTTGTTTGTACATGAACATATATGCATATATGACTAATTGTGTGTATATAAGCATGTATGTACTGTATATTTGTGATCTATCTTTTTGTTTTTGGTAATTTCATAGGTAGAGAGAACTCCTCTTGCTCTCTGGCAAATCTTATTGGGTCTTATTTCCAGGTAAAACTTCAGAGGTGCTTACTTTTCAAATTGGGAAGTTATATCTCCAAAGGTACCTTTTCCACAGATGATGAAGATGATGATTACACACACATACATACACACACACAAGTGAGTAAATGATAAGAGTAGTAGCTACAATGGTAAATCCCAACTAATGGGAAATTGCTGAAGAGCATGCCATTGAGTCAGATAAGCAGCTGTTCTAAAAGTTGCCAAAAAATTATAATTTGATACATTTGTTTAAACTCTTTGTTAAATTTATGACTCTATTCAAATTATTATATGAATTAGTTACCATAGGCCAAGTTAAACAACTGGCTCCACATGGTTAGATAATATACATGGTGGTTGTTTCTGTTTTTACATGAAAAGTGGCAGAAGAGAATTAAAAAAAAAATTCATTACAAGGAAATTGTCACTTAAGCATATATTCCTTACCTTGAGAGAGTCAGGACAAAGGTCATGGACTTCACTCTGGTCTTTCAGGCATAGTAAGTGAAGCACATGAATAATTTTCATTGTCTTGGCATTAATTGCCAGTGTAAGGAGGGAACGAAAGGAATTCCTTCATTCTAACCCAAATAAACCTGTGGGAAAATAGTCCCAGAGTGAGAAACTAAGCTATTAAACAAACAAAATGGTGGCTTTTTGTTTGTTTTTGTTCTTGTCACTATTTTGTTTTTTGCTTGCCTTCATGAAGTTCGGAGTTTGATTCATAATAGAGCTTGAATAACCCAGAGGTTATTTCTTCTCCAGGAAATTCCTTCACTCTTTCATGCCTCTCTAGGCTGCACTCCTGACTCATCTCCACAGAACTTTCTCTACCATGCCAAAGAAACATCTATTTCTTGGCATCACACTCCACCTCTGGACTGCTTCTTAACTTAGAAGTACCGTTTGTCCTCTCTGTGACTGGCTGGTTCTTCCCACATGCTCCATTGTAAGGGGCAGGCCTAGGTCAAGCATGTCTTCATTCCTTTGTAGGATACACACCTGCCTCATCTCAAAAAGACCTTTTTCTACCATACCCAGTTGTGAATACCTATCTCCCCTTTCTTCTCCTTCATCTTCTCCTTCTTTCTCCTCCTTCTCCTTGTCCTCCTCTCCCTCACACCCTCTTCCCAGTTCCCTGATTTTTTGCTGTGTGCGTGTGTGCGTGTGTGCGTGTGTGTGTGTGTGGTTTCTCCCACTAAAATGTAAGCTCCTTCAGGTCAGGAACTAAATTTCTTTTTCCTTGTATTTGTGTTGCTAGTGCTTAGCACAGTGCACCGTACACTGTAAACACTTAATAAGTGCTTGCTTCTGTTCTTGACTTATGGGTTAATATACACAAATATGAGCTTTCTAGAAAGAGACTGTATAGTGCTTAGCAGTCAGTGGAAAACCAGTAGTTGGGAGTAAAACAGTGTTGAAAATAACCCTGCAGATGAGTGCAGTTGCTTGTAATTTGGTGTAGAAAACAGCCCAATGCATAACACCACCAGATAGGAAGAGGACTTTAATGGTAACAACATTAAAGATAAATAGAGGTTCCATCTCAGACAAATCACTAAAGATACTAAATTGGCATGGCTACATTAGTTCTCTGCATTTAATTAATTCCTCTTCTGTGCGTACTCTGGCTAATTCTATTACCTGCACCTATTGTCTGCCTATACATATTACCTAGATGTGTTTCCTCTACCATCCATTGTTGCAAATAAAACCTCCAGTGACAGTTTCCAGGAATTAATAATCAATTTATTAATTAATGTAGTCATAATCTATAAAATCAAGGTCAGTGATTCTCTTGGTAACCAAAGATGCCAAGACTCTGAAACACCTTAAATCAAGTATGCTTCTTCTGATAGTGAACTCCTCCTCTCCAAATGAAAAAAGGCCCTGATTGGTGAATATTTAATGAGGAGGTTGGATAGGAAATCTTTAGCTCCTACTGCTGAGAAGCTAACTTGGTAATGAAACTTGGCAAACTCAAGACATCTAGGCAACGGAAGTCATTTCCATCCAGACATCTCTGGCTAGTTTTCTGCTTCATGAGCTTAAGGTGACTCTAAACTCTAGTGGAAGGCATCAAGACCAGGAGTACCTTGTCCCATGTTAAGAATTCATCTAGACTTAATTCTGTGTATAAAATAAACAGAAATCAGTTTCTTAGTTGGGTTAAGGATCAGGTGCCTTGGGGGCTAGGAGTAATCATATCATTCAGTAAAGTCCTTCAGAGACTGACTGGCATTTTCAGGAATGGGGTTTAGCAAAAATAGTAGGAAAAGGACAAATGACAAATTCTAACATCATTAGTTATTAATGTAATAGCATAATGTTAATTTCTCTCACAATAAAATGAATGTATGTTGGGGAGTGTGCCACTATGTGTGTGGGTATTTTTATTTTCCTTGTTGCTTAGTTTGGAATTATATTTATTGATTTTTTTTTTACCTTGAATTAATGAATGTTCTTATTTGGTCCAAGTAGAGAGGTGGAGGCTTATAAGCTCTGAATTTTTAAAATTTGTTTTAGATAAATATTAATCCAAATAATTCCTTGAATCTAGAGTAGTTTTAAGGGTCCTATTTTTGAAGGTGAACATGGAATACATATGTTCAATAATATATATAAAATTATATATACGTATATATGAAAATTAAAATGTTCATTTTTATCATTTGACAACTTCAGACATTGATTTCTTGCAGATAAATGTATTATATCTTCTCATCCATATTGATTAACCTTTTCTCCACTGCCTATGAACATATTAATAATACTTATCTTTAAAAAATAATTTAGTTGATCCACTATCCAAATGAATTGTCCTCTTATAACTTTATCATATACCTTTATTTTAATAATAAACTAATAGTAGTAGTTTGCACTTACTGTATCACTCTTTTATCCACCTACATCTCAACTCCTTAAGATACTGTTTCTGATCCCAACACTCAGTGAAATCAGTATAAAAGTAACAATTGAAGTCAAAATACCAAATCTGTTGTATTTATATTCCTAGGCAAGGTGATATTTTGGTAACAAACTCTGAAGATTGTAATGGAAAATGTCACTAAGGTAAGTGAAATTTCCATTATTGCTCTATAATGTAAGAAAAGAAATAATATTAAATAAATCACATTTATACAGTGCTTTTTAGGGTTTACAAAATCCTTTCCTCATAGAAATACCATGAGTTGCATAGTAAAATAATTATAATCTCCATTTTTACACACCAGAAACTAAGTATAAAAAAGACTGTCACTTATTTATAGTTCCAAATTTCAGAGCCAAGATTTGAACCTATATCTTCCTGTATTGTGGCCACATCTTTATCGACTATAAGCATTAGTTATATTTCCTCACTGTTCATTAAGACAGTCTGAATGATAAGCCCCATGTTTGTGTGTAAATATGTAATATTTTATTTTCCCTCAAGAATATGTAAAAAAGGGGGAGGAGCCAAGATGGCAGAGTAGAAAGATTCATGTATGCTAGCTCCAAACCCACAGCCCATAAATTTTATGTAAAAAGAACTCCCCCTAAATTCTGGAGCAGCGCAAGCTGCATAGCAACACAGTGAAGGAGATTTCTGTTCCAGAGAGCACTGAAAAACCGGCACCTAAGGTCCATCACACACTGGACAGCGGAGACCACCCCTGGCCACGCGGCCCTGAGAGGAGCAGATGGGGTTCACATGTTCCTGCCTTTCAATTCTGATGATGAGGAAGGATTCTTACCATCACGGAAAGACGTGGAGGTCGGGGCCTCTCTATCCCAGACATCCGAGGTGGATGTCTAATGGGCTCAGGCCATGGAAGAGCTCAAAAAGGAAAATCAAGTTAGACTGGTGGAGGAAAAACTGGAAAGAGAAATGACAGAGATGCAAGAAAAGCATGAAAAACGGGTCAATACCTTGGTAAAGGAGACCCAAAAAAATGCTGAAGAAAATAACAACTTGAAAAATAGGCTCACTCAATTGGCAAAAGAGGTTCAAAAAGCCAATGAGGAGAAGAATGCTTTCAAAAGCAGAATTAGCCAAATGGAAAAAGAGGTTCAAAAGCTCACTGAAGAGAATAGTTCTCTCAAAATTAGAATGGAACAGATGGAGGCTAATGACTTTCTGAGAAACCAAGAAATCATAAAACAAAACCAAAAGAATGAAAAAATGGAAGAGAATGTGAAATATCTCATTGGAAAAACAACTGACCTGGAAAATAGATCCAGGGAGACAATTTAAAAATTATGGGACTACCTGAAAGCCATGATCAAAAAAAGAGCCTAGACATCATCTTTCATGAAATTATCAAGGAAAACTGCCCTGAGATTCTAGAACCGGAGGGCAAAATAAGTATTGAAGAAATCCATTGATCACCGCCCGAAGAGATCCAAAAAGAGAAACTCCTAGGAACATTGTGGTGAAATTCCAGAATTCCCAGGTCAAGGAGAAAATATTGCAAGCAGCTAGAGAGAAACAATTCCAGTATTGTGGAAATACAATCAGGATAACACAAGATCTAGCAGCTTCTACATTAAGGGATCGAAGGGCGTGGAATAGGATATTCCAGAAGTCAAAGGAAGTAGGACTCAAACCAAGAATCACCTACCCAGCAAAACTGAGTATAATACTTCAGGGAAAAATATGGTCTTTCAATGAAACAGAGGACTTTCAAGCATTCTTGATGCTGAAAAGAAAATTTGACTTTCAAACACAAGAATGAGAAGAAGCATGAAAAAAGTAAACAGCGAAGAGAAGTCATAAGGGATTTACCAAAGGTGAACTGTTTACATTCCTACATGGAAAGACAATATTTGCAACTTAAAACTTTACAGTATCTGGGTAGTTGGTGGGACCACACACACACACACGCACACACACATGTACACGTGTGCGCACGCACACATACACACATGCATGCACATACAGAGACAGAGAGCACAGAGTGAATTGAATAGGATGGGACCATATCTTAAAAGAAATTAAGGTAAATGGTGAGAGAGAAGTGTAGTGGGAGGAGAGAGGGTGAAAAAGAATGGGGTAAATTATCTCTCATTCAAGAGGCAAGGAGGAGACTTTTTACTGGTGGGAAAAAGAGGAGAGCTGAGAAAAAAACATGAAGTTTACCCTCCTCACATTCGACTAAAGGAAGGAGTAAAATGCACACTCATTTTGGTATGAAAACCTATCTTACAATACAGGAAAGTGGGAGAGAAGGAGATAAGCAGGGAGGGAGGGATGATGGAAGGGAGGGGAATGGGAGAAGGGAGCAATTTGAAGTCAACACTCTTGGAGAGGGACAGGATCAAAAGACAGAATAGAAACAATGGGGGGCAGGATAGGATGGAGAGAAATACAGTTAGTCTTACACAACCCAACTGTTATCGAAGTCATTTGCAAAACTACACAGATATGGCCTATATTGAATTGCCTGCCTTCCCAAAGGGAACGGGTGGGCAGGGAGGGATGGGGAGAATTTGGAATTCAAAATTTTAGGAACAACTGTGGAGTATTGTTCTTGCTACTAGGAAATAAGAAATACAGTTAGTGGGGAATAGGAAGTCATCTGGCCCTACAGGACAAAAGAGATGATGGGGACAAGAGAAGGGAGGGATGACAGAAGAGAGGGCAGATTGGTGATAGGGAAAATTAGAATGCTCAGTGTATTGGGGTGTGGGGAGGGGATAAATGGGGAGAAAATTTAGAACCCAAAATTTTGTGAAAATAAATATAAATATTTAAATAAATAAATTTATATTAAAAAAAAGAATTATTTTTTTTTCAGTGAGCTTTTAAGCCTCCTTTTCCATTTGGCTAATTCTGCTTTTTAAAGCATTCGTCTCCTCATTGGCTTTTTTGGATCTCTTTTCCCATTTAGGTTAGTCTATTTTTAAAAGTGTTATTTTCTTCAGCATTTTTTGAGGTCTCCTTTAGCAAACTGTTGACTTGCTTTTCATGATTTTCTTGCATCACTCTCATTTGTCTCCTCAATTTTTCCTCCTTCTCTCTTATTTGATTTTCAAAATCCTTTTTTGTCCTGAGACTATTGCATATTTTTTGGGGGTTTTGGATGTAGAAGCCTTGAGTTTTAGGTCTTCCTCTGATGCTTTGCTTTGTTCTTCCTCATCAGAAAGGATGGAGGAAAATATCTGTTCATCAAGAAAGTTACCTTCTATAGTCTTATTTTTTCCCTTTTCAGAGTATTTTTCTAGTGAGTTACTTGACTTTTAAGTCCTTTGTCAAGTGGATGGTATAGTCTAGGGACCTGTAAGTTCTCAGTTCCTCCAAGGTGGCACAATCACAGGAGAGGAGTTTATCTCACTCCTGGCCTGCTCTCTGGTCTGGAGGCAACCACAAGCTTTTCTGCCCAGGATCCATGAGTAGGATTCCCTGTCCAGAGCCTGTACTGGCTCAACCCCATCAGTGCTCCTCCTTACCCCAGAACTGACACTCAGGACTGAGACTGAGATCAGCCACTTTATTCCCCTATGGTCTTTAGGCTGAGGGCTCCAAAAATGGACACTATTCCCACAGGAGCTGCCACTGCTCTGAAACTGAGTACACTCTTTTCACCCAGGTAAAATAGCTTTCTCATTGACCTTTGAAGCTGTCTTTGGCATTTGTTGGTTGAGAAATCTGGGAACTTCAACTGCTACCCATAATTCTTCACGCTGAAGCCTGCTCCAGTCCTGTCCCTGTCACGCAGCATGTCTATGGCTGATCTGCACTCTGCACCTTTCCTGTCAGCCTTCTAGGCTGTCTTTGGCTGGAAATCTCTTTCACTGCATGGTTTTGTGGCTTTTGCTGCTCTAGAATTTGTTTAGAGTAATTTTTTTACAGGTATTTTATGGGCTATGGGGGTAGAGCTAGAACAGATCTGTCCTTCTACTGTGCCATCTCAGCTCTGCCCCTTTAATTTTATTTTTTAATATATTTAAATATTTATTTAAAATTTAAATTTAAATTAAAAATTAAATCAAATTTAAATTTAAATATTTATTTAAAATATTACCCCATTACCCTATTCAACTCATGGTTGCACTCTCTGTCTATGTATACTCATTCTAACTGACCTAATAAGAGAAAACTTGTTAGGAATCATAAGTTCATCTTCCCATGCAGGAATGTAAACAGTTTAATCTTCTTGAATCCTATCTGATGGCTCTTTCCTGTTTACCTTTTTATGTCTCTTCAGTCCTATTATTGAAAACCAAATTTTCTCTTCAGCTCTAGTCTCATCAGGAATTCCTGAAAGTCATCTATTTCATTGAATATATATATTCTTTCCCTGCAAGATTATAGTCATTTTTCCTAGATAGGTGAGTCTTGATTGTAATTGCTCTATGGAATACCATATTGCAAGTCCCCTGAACTTTTAATGTAGAATTTGTTACATCTTGTGTTATCCTAACTGTGGCTCCATGATATTTTAATAATTTCTTTATGGTTGTTTGCAATTGTTTTTCTTTTATCTAGCAGTTCTGGAATTTGGCTATAACATTCCTGAGATTTTTCATTTTTGCATCTCTTTCAGTAGGTGCTTAGGGGATCCTTTTAATTTATATTTTGCTCACTGGTACCAGTTTATCAAGGTAGTTTTCCTTGATACTTTCCTGTAAAGTCTAAGCTAATTTTTGATGAAACATGGTTTTCAGGTAGTTCAATTAATTTTTTAAAATTACCTCTACTGTATCTATTTTCTAGGTCAGTTGCTTTTTCAATAAGAAATTTCACATTTTCTTCTATTTTTTAATTCTTTTGATTTGGTTTTATTGTTTTTGATGTCACATGAAGTCATTAATTCCCAATTGTCCAGTTCTCATTTTTAAGGAATCATTTTCTTCAGTGAGTTTTTGTACTTCCTTTTTCTTTTGTACTTCGATTTGGTCAATTTCTGCTTTTTATGGAGTCTTTTTCTTCAGTTTTGTACAATTTTCCCCATGTGGTCAATTCTGTTTTTTAAGGAATTCTTTTCAGTGAATTTTTCGTAAATCTTTCTTCTATTTCACCAATTTTACTTTTTAATAATTTTTTCTTTCCATTGGATTTTTTTTTGCCTCTTTTCCCATTTGTCCTAGTCTATTTTAGTGTTATTTTCTTCCATATTTTGCATCTTCTTTACCAAGCTGTTAACTCTTTTTTCATAATTTTCATTCATCGTAATTTCTCTTCCTAATTTTTCCTCTGCTTCTCTTGATTTTTATTGTTTAAAGTTCATCTATGGTCTGGGGGAAAATTCATATAACTTTTTTTCTTTGAGGATTTTGATGTAGCAATTTTGACCTTGTTGCCTTGTTGTAAGCTGAAGTTTTGATTTTCCCTGTCACCATAGTAATTTTCTATAGTCAAGATCTTTTTGTGCTGTTTGCTCATTTCTTTCCAACCTATTTCTTGATTTCTAAGTCTATAACAAAAGTGTGACTGCTTCCACTTTGGAGGGGACACGGTCCCAAGCTTTACATTTTTCAAGCTCCTATTGTTTCAGAGAAAATTTGGGGGATCTGTAAATTTTCATTTCTTCCAAGTTAGTGTAATCAAGAGACAGGTGTTTTCACTACTCTTCTGGTCTCTGCTCTGGTTCATGAGTGACAAGAAGCTCTCTTTTCCACCATGGAATTGTGACCAGGCTTACAACTCCTCTACAACCTCAAATTCTGATGTGCCTCTCCTTGCCTTTGGACTGTGACCTGGATTTGAATATGTGCAATGCAACAGAGTAATATACCCAGTACCAGCAATGGGCCTGTAATTGCCTTCTCACCAGTATTCTGACCCCCTTACTCTCTGTGGGCTAAAAGCTTTGGAAACTGCTGTTTCTGCGGCAGATTGAATCATCTCCAAGAACTTCTGCTGGTTTTTTGAGGCATGGTCTGGGCTAGGTTGTGTTCCACTCTCATGCCTGTGTGACAGATCTTCCCGGTCAATCTTCTAAGTTGTATCTGTATGGGAAATTATGTTGCCCTGTATTTCTATGAGTTTTGCCAGTCCAGAATTCATTTTAGGCTTGGTTTAAAGTTTTTTGGTGGGGAACTTAGGAGAGCACAAGGGAATCCCTGCCTTTTGCCCTTCATCTTGGCACTGACCCCTCAGCTTCATACATTTTTTTAAAATGAAGAGGGGAAAGTAATTAATGGCACTGACACTACTTGCTGTGGTTTTGAACATGTAATTTAACATGTCTTGAACTAGGTTTTCTTATTTGAGAAAGAGAACATGTATTAGATTATCTCCAAATTCTATTCCATCCTTCATTAAATCTATAATCCTATGCATACTACTAAGCAAGGTGGTGAACTGGATGGAGCTCTGGGCCTGGTATTTGGAAGAGCTGAGGTAAATGAATATTTAACTACCTTGTATTTAGTATATTCATATTTATTGTGTGTGTATTCATTTTTTACTTAGCCTTAATCACTAAATTGGTATTTCCTCAAACTGAGAACTGGGAAAGACTGTATCTTTAAAAGGCCATGTTCTCTCACTGCATCTGGGGTCACCTCCCTTCATTTTGATCTATACCTTGCTGCTGGATCCAGATGGCTCCAGAGGAGGAAGTGAGGTTAGTGACTTTGCACATCCCTCCCTCACTTACATCCAATTCACTTGCAAGTATTACCTTCCTGATGTCATGGTCCACTTCTAGAATAAAGGATAAACAATAACATGTATACTTATTCACATACATATACTATACATCATCCTATAACATACACACACCTGCATATGCATGTGTGTGTATATGTGTACATTTATACCCAGAGAGACAGAGTTTTCTTCCTATTTGAATGTAAGTTCTTAGAGAATAAAATTATTTAATTGATTTTGTTTGTATCCTTACATCTTTATATAGTGACTGATAACATAGTTGCTTAAAAAATGTTTGCTGATTGATTTCCAGATTCTATACCAGATTCTATGGGACAGTTTCATGTACTTTCTCATCTTCGACACCTTCCTGTAGATACGCACAGCATGTCAATATTAAATATGACATCTGTTATATATGTCAAAATATGCTGTTAAAATATGGCTTCCAGATGTAAGGTTGTTAAAATTATTAATTTTTTAAGGCTAAGGAGAGATACACTGTTTGTACATAGGTCTACATAGTTTCTTCTCCATTGTAAAGAGTTTGTTATAGATAAAAAGCTATGGGTTCAGTCAGTTATAATTACTATGAACCCCCAATTAGGAAAATTCCTAAATTTTTTGGGGCTTTTTACCTACCTTTATATATCCCCTCACATACACATACACAGACATGTTTATGTGTAAATGCATATTTGTGCTTATATGCCTGTACATATATATATATATATATTTATGCATACATACAGACATATAGGTGTATATCCTTGACTATGACTATCTTAAAAGATAATGCTTTAGCAGTGCATGTGGCCCATATGTATTCAAAGAGTAAACTTCCTCTTTAGTGCTGGAGGATATTTAATCTGTTGGAACATTTCTCTTGCTGGTGATGCTTTTAACTGATCACAGTGTAAACCTATTATTACCACAATCAAGGGCAAGGAAGGTCGAAGATCATCTGATTAAATTTAAAGAAAATGAAAGGCTCCATATCCAATGTCTAAAAAATTAGCTAAACAAAAGGATAAAAAGGAAATGTTTATACACACACACAGACACACACACACACACACTGTAGGGGATGGGGAGAGGAAGAAGTAAAGAGGGAGAAAGAGAGGAAGAGAAGGAAAGAAAGGAAAAGGGAACATACCTTGCCTTCTTTGTGATTAAGGGAAAAAAGATAATTTTTAGTAATAAGTTTGGTAATACTAGTAATACCAATAATAGCAACTTCTACCTCCACAACAATTGTTTATGTATCATTTTATGGTACTTCAGTACTTTAAAAAACCTGTGAGTTATGTTGTACTATTGTCATCATTGTACATGTGAGGAAATTGAACAAGATAGTTACTTATCAACATAGTCAATGTCACATAGAAAGTAAATGTCTGAGGCAGGACTTAAGTCTTCCTGACTCAAATATCTATCCACAGTGGGACCTTTGGGATATGAAAAACAGATTATATTACAGTATCTATGTGTAGAGAGGCAGGTTCTGAGGGAAATTTGGAGAGAAAGCACTGACTTCTTGAATCATCCCTCAACCTGCATCTTCAATTGTACTCTACCTACTGAGCTTATAACTCTCCTTTCTGACAAAGTTCAATTCAAATTTTGCTCCTCAAGGGTGTACTATGTATCACTGTCTGGAATTCAAAGCCTTAGAATCTTTATTGGTATTCTGGTAGTTCCTTAATCTTCTACACCTTCTATAGGGTATGACCAAGTCTCCCACACAAAAAGTTTTGAGTGATTAAAAGAGGTGTACAGTCCTTGTTCATAACTTGATTCTGATCTATTGATTAAATCAAGGACAGTATTCAATAACAAAGGTAATTACTTTTTAAGTGGGTGGGATAATCAATGGGGGCAGGTCTTTACAAAGAAATAATTATATATGTTGTTGATCAGATCATAGAATGCTAGTTTCATCATCTTTCACTAAATGGGCTCTTTTGATTGCTCAGTAACACTGTAAAGTTCCAATGACCTCACACTTCAATAGATACTTTACATCTGTCTTTCTTTTTAATCTCTTCCTTGCCACTAGTCAATTGTTGAGTGACAGAGGAATATATAAATATATATATATATATATATATATATAAATATATATATATATATATATATACACACACACACACACACACATATATATAATTGTATATGTATATGTATATATATACACACAGGTGGTTATACATTATTTCAACTGGACCTATTATTTTTTTAGTGTAGGAAACTCACTGTGTGGCAGTTTTACCAATACAGATGAACATTTTTATCATGTTAGAGTTTTTAAAAAAATTATTTGTGAGCAGTAAGATATTTAGTGACTTGCCTTGAGTCACATAGTAGATTTTAGTGGCAGGACTTAATTCCTTATTCATTTACCAGATTTCTGTCTCCCTTTCCTTCATATCTTATGCTCCATTTTGAGCATATACATAGATAGATTTGGCTCACTCTCCAAATTTATCCTCAGATTAGCAGAATGGGTTCCCAGAACATGGCTATTGGCTCTTTACTCAAGGTTATGAGTTAATCCTAAGGGAGTGTTACTTATAACAGTACTGCTCATGAGTCCTCCAAAGTTTTTTTTGCCATATCAATCAATTAAAATTTTTCCCAATATAAATAACCAATGAGTGGAAATTAACTTTAAGAAAGGATACTTACTGAGGAGGCATAGTCAGGCCTGGAGTTTAAAAACAACCTCTGAAACCAGGAGCATGCTCTCTCTACTCACCCACTCAGTTCCTGTGAAGAGTGTGGCAAGCATAAAGTAGTTAAAAAATATTGCCATCCCAAATGTGGAATGTATCTTTCCTCCCCTCCCCTCACACACAAGGTACCTGGGGAGAATGGGCTCAAATTTAAAGCATAAAGATATTAAAACAGATATATAGGGAACACACTCAGCTATAGAGTTCTTTCTAGATTTGCAAGTCATTGTTATTTTTTTTTTCGTTTGCTAAGACCCCAGATAAATTATTTCCAGGTGTGGTATTGCTAAAGGTCAGTCATGCCTTGCTCAGCTGTGGCAACTCTTTTGGGGCTGGGTTAGGTTAAGGAGCTCAATTGTCAAAGTGGACTTTAGTGAACCTGATTGAGGCTGCTGCTGCTGCCTATAGTTCCTGGAATATGTTTGGTGGAAAATTGTATGACTGATGAATTTCCTAGTATCTCATAGACACTATGGGTTTTCTCATTTCCAAGTATTAGTCATGGACATATGGTTTAGGAGGGGAAAAAAGGCGATCAAAGCTATTGCTCCTTTTCACCTAAGGCACTTCTCCTTGAAAGCATCAAGCAAGAAAGCAAGAGATTACCACATTATATGCATGCATGCATATAAACATGTGCGTACAATGTACACAACATACATGCATATATACACAGCACATATATGTATACACCAATATACATATATGAATGTGTATGCATGTATGTATGTGTATGCATGTACTCAGTTACATCTCAGAAAGCAATTTTGGTTTTTTCTCCATATAGCAAATCTATAGGAAACATAGTATATTATATGTTATCAGAAGTATAGGGAAGTATCCCCCCATTATGTTTGGAAGTATGCTCCCTAAATTTCCACATGGATTTTACCAGAAAAGGTGTATTACTATTTCTCCAGCAATTGGGACCTCATTGACCAATGCACTCATATGCACAAGTGTGTACGCATGTACAAGCATGTGCACACACATACACACACACCTATGTGTATATCCATGTGTGCATGGAATTGGAAATCGTTTTGTAGTATAATCCTATTTTTATACACTGATGAAAGGAAAATTTAAGCTATATATGACCTTACATTAGGGATATCATTAACTCAGAACAAGAATTCCATCACCACTGTAGAAATGAACTCTCTTCTTGTAAAGTATGCAGAGAAACAAGGTAGGGAACTTATTCTAGAATGGCATCATGGTCTTTAAGAAGTTGACAGGCTGATTGTAGCGTCAATATCACATCAAATTCTAGGTAACCTTCTTTCTTTATAGAGTAGCACTCAACATTCTACCTGATTATAAAACTTAAGCCTTTCTTCCCCAAAGAGATGAGACCATTAATTTCATGTGAGTGTGTATAATGATGAATATAAATGTATAGCTACCTCTCTACACCTATCCCTTCCACATTGTGGGATTAAAGACATGGAACTGAAACAATCTGGAAAATCTTCATAAAATTTTTAGGCCTTCACTTCATAGTAGAGGAGAAATTTGGTTTTCTTTTCTTTTTCTTTTATGGAGTGTTTACATACCTTATTGTAAAATTTGAGAAAGTATTTAGTCAAGGCTTTGTGTCATCTGCTGGTCTTCAAGTATTGTGTAGACTTCCTCAGAACTCCCTCAAAATTCCTGTTTATTTTTTTTTATGCCAACCTGGAATTTATCAAAACGACAATGAGAAAAGTCACAATGTGGAAAGGATAACTGTATATTTCTGCTAGACCATAAAATGCATGAGGAGGTTACTTAATAAATATTACCCATAGTTAATGCTGGAAAATGAAATGAAATATACATGGAGAAAGCTAGGATGACTGATGTTGGTAAGAGATGAAAAGCTCATATTGCTTTGAAATGAAAACTTCCTCACAATTTCTCTTTGAAAACAAAACAGCAGAACCTTGCCTATTTTTTAACCTATCCCCCAACATCCCCTTTGCCATGCTAAAGTTAGAGACGAATTGATGGAAAATGGCACCCAATGGAGCAGGTGCCCCTTGTTTTTACTTTGGGATAAGACTTCTAATGAGGCACTGAAAGAATTTTTGGATGAGAACGATTTACAAATCATTAGTGATGATCTTTCCTTTAGATTGCTCTTTTCGAAAAAGCTTTACTTTAGCATAAATTCCATACTGAGTAAACAAAACCCGGGGGAGGGAGCAGTATTTCAATTTTAAAGTGTTTGTGCCTTTTTCAAAGATCAAGTAAAATACTCGTTAATTTAGTTTATTTCAATCACTTGACATTTTCTTTTAGTATTTTTTCTACTCCCAATTCTCTTCCTCAACCTTCTCATTAAAATCAGCAAACAAATAAAAAACCTCTGCTTTGAATTAGAAAATGAATTGGTGAAGATATAATTTTAAATCCCTTTCAAATGCATTAGCCACCTGCAGTAAATACAAACATTGAAGACAGAGTTTTCACATGGAAAACAGACATTCTCTTCAGTAATTTAAAACTCTTTGGTTCCCCTAGAAGCTCCTTGTGTCTTGGATCTGATTGAGTCATTTGATATTTCATGAGGCAATGGATGGGTTGATAGAAATTCTTTAACATTTTATTTCAAAAGCATTTTTTCTGTTTCAGCTAAGAGTTACACCTTTAAATTCACTTCATTCACTAAGTATCAGGAATCAATAAAAAAATCTCAATTAGCCTAAATGTTTTAAAAAACTAAAGTTTAGAAAAAATGAGTTATCTCTTAGTTATATTGAATGGAGGAAGTACTCAGTAGATAGAATCCAAAACAGAAGTTGAAAAATGTAGCCACAATTAGATTTTTTTCAGTAAACAATTGCCCTCTTATTTTTAGTTTTGAGCCAGACATACAATTTTGTTTGTGTTGAGAACTACCAATGAGGTAACCCTCTCTACCAATGCAGATTATCAGTATTTGGCAATTTAATTTTAGAGTTGCTTGGGGACACTGACATGTTAAGTAATAATAATAATAATAGATTGTATAGCATTTTAATATTTATCAAATATTTTAACATATTATCTCATTTTATCCTCACACAACTTTCTAAGCAAAGTGTTGTTACTATCCCTATTCTACAGATGAGGAAATATGAGAAAACAGAGGTTTAATCACTTACCCAGGGTCACATAACTCCCAAGTGTTTAAGGTTGGATTTGAACTCTAGTCTACTTGATTCGGGATTCAATGCTTTATCCATTCGTCTAGTGACTTCTTAAGTAGCTTGTCCAGGTCCACATAGCTAGTATGTGTCACAGATGGGATTTGTATCCCAATTTTCCTGATAACCAAGCCGAGTCTCTATCCACCATAACTAGTTGTAAAACAATGGTATGATTTGATTTTGAAAGGACAAATTTTTAAAGGGGGATAATGTATTTTGCCACTCCCTTCAATGACATCTGAGCTTGAACACATTGATAATTTGTTTTATATGCTATCTCAGGAAGAGAAAGAAAATAATAGCTTAAAAAACACAGAAAAGGTTGCTTTTGGTAAAAGCTAATCAAGGAGACAACTGGAGCTAACACGTACACCTCTTTTGTAATCTTTAAGACAATTTAATGATATCAATATTGTTATGTGTGAAGGTTATCTTTAATGAACATATGAGAGAGGAACAGGAGAACTTTTAAACTGATTCCTGTATCAAAGTGCAGGTATAGGGTCAGAGAAGTGACTAGGAAACACAGAACATAGAAGATCTGAAGTTTTTTTATCATTTGCTATCAAACATTTGACTCAGTTGAACAAAATGAATTTTTACTATTCAGGTAAGAAGTGTCTAACAAACATGTTCCAATTACACAAAATTCCTTACTAAATACAACAATTGTTGAGATGATTCAGTTAGATAGTTTTCTCACTGTTTGTAGGGTAATACAGTGTCTAGGAATCAGGCTTTGGAGTTAGAAAAACTTAAGCTGAAGTTTTGCCTCTTGTTTTGGGACTCTAGCTGCATCTCAGTGCCCCAAGAATCTCTATGAAATCATTAGTGTCATAGCATTGATAGTTTCCTTCTTTGGAAGTTACTTCTACCATTTACACTATAGTCTAGGGTAGGGGTTAACTCATTATTCAAGTTATGTGATTTACAAAACAAGTCAAGATGGCATAAAAAAGGCAGGGAGTTTGCTGAGCTCTCACAAATTCTCCTCAAATCAACTTTAAATAATGACTCAGAACGAATTCTGGACTGGCAGAATCCACTGAAGCAAAGGATGAAATATTTTTTGAGCCCAAAACAACTTAGGAGGTTAACAGGAAAGGTCTGTTTCAGAGAAGTGAGAGTGAATTGCAGTCAGGTACTGTTTAGGCAAGAGAGCAGCAGGTCTCACTTTAGTAAGCCAGCAACAGGGAACTTAATTAGCAGCAAGTGCTTCCGGAGCTCTCAGCCCACAGATAGTAAGGGGGTCTGACAACTGATCAGAAGGAGATTACAGGGGTCTTTTTTCTGGCACTAGGCACAGGACTCTGTTGCATTGCCCATACTCAGATCTGGGCCACAGTGAGGGGTTATAGTACTAGACTGCAGTCCCAGAATGAAGAGGAGCACTAGGATACTTGAGCTTGTGGCCAAAGGGTAGTAGGGACCTTAGTCACAGTTCCAGGGTGGAAAAAAGTGCTTATGATTGTTATAAGATGAGAAAACAGGCCTTGAAAATAGTAAATATACCTCTCCTTAGATCATACCATCTTGGAAGAAATGAAAACTTACAGACCCCCAGAAAAGTTCTGAAAACAGCTTCACATAAAACCTGAAGATTAGCACAGCAGCCACTCAACCTCAGGAGCAGAACCCAACTTTAGCACATAAAGTTAACAGTCAAGAAATAGGTTGAAAGTATTAGGAAACAAATGAAAAAAAGGAGCTGACCATCGAAATTTGCTATGGTGACAGGAAAAGTCAAAATACACACTCAGAAAATAAAGATGTGTTATTTCCAAAAACACATGCAAAAAAAGTGATTTAGTATCAGGCCCAAAATTAATTTCTGGGAAGAACTCAAAAAAAAAAATTAGAAATCGACTTATAGAAGTAGAGGAAAAATTGGGAGAAGAAATGAGAGTGATGCAAGTAAATTATGTAAAAAAGGCAGTAACTTGGTAAAAAGAAGAGGACAACATACTAATGAAAATGATAGACCAAATGGTAAAAGAAGTGCACAAATCTATTGAAGAGAAGAACTTGCTGAAAAGCAGAATTGACCAAATGGAAAAGATACATAAAAATTCACTGAAAAGAAAAAAAAAAATTCCTTATAAAGTAGAATTGGTCATATGGAAAAAAATGTGTACAAAAATTCACCGAAGAAAAGAACTCAAAAAAATAAAATTGTCCAAATGGAAAAGGTGGTACAAAAGCTCACTGAAGAAAATAATTGCTTAAAAATTATAAATGATCAAGTAGATGCTAATAAAGTTAGACAACATCAAGAACAATAAAACAAAATCAAAAGAATGAAAAAACAAAAGAGAATGTGAAATATCCAATTGAAAAAAACAACTGACCTTGAAAATCGACCCAGGAGAAATAATTTAAGAATTATTGTGCTATCTGAATGTCATGAAAAATAAAAAGAACCTAGCTATCATTGTTCAAGAAATTAACAAGATACCCTCTCCTGGTATCCTAGAACTTCTAGGTAAAATGGAAACTGAAATCCATCAATCATATCCTGAAAGATAGCTAAAAAGAAAATTCCCAGGAATGTTACAGTCAAATTCCTGCACTCCCAGATCAAGGAGAAAATATTGTAAGTGGTCAGAAAGAAAAAATGCAAATATCATGGAGTCACAATTGAAATAACATCAGATTTGGCAACTTCTACCCTAACAGATCAGAGGGCTTGGAATTTGTTATTCCAAAGGGGAAAGGAGCTAGGATTACAATAAAAAATCACTTGTCTAACAAAAATATGTCTAATCCTTAAAAGGACAAAATGAACATTCAATGAAATAGATAAATTTCAAGCATTCCTGATGAATACAAAATTCAATTTTCAAATATAAGTTGCAAGGGACATATGAAAAGGAAAACAATATAGAGGAAGTATAAGGGATTCAGAAAGATTAGAATGTTTTTATTCCTACTTGAGAAGTTGATACCTATAACTCCTATAACTTTCTCATTATTAGAGCAGTCAGAAAGAATACACATAGACAGAGAGCACAAGAAAGGTTTCAATATGATGGGATGATGTCCAAAAATTTAAGGGATGAGAAACAGATGTATTGGCAGAAGGGGAAAGGGAAAAGTAGAATATGGTAAATTATCTCTCACAAAAGAGGCACAAATTAACTTTTGCAGTAGAGAGAAACATAGGAGAGACTGAGGGAGGAAGCACTTGAAACCTTACTTCGACTGGGATTGGCTCAAATCAGGAATGATGTACACATTCAGTTCTGAATAGAAATATATCTTGACCCACAGGAAAGTTGGAGGGGAAAGAGATAAGGGAAAAAAGGGGTTAAAAGAAGTGAGGAAGGATTGGGAGAAGCATTAATCAGAAGCAAAACCCTTTTGAAGATGAACAGGGTAAAAGGAGAGAGAGTAGGATAAATATGGGGGGAATAGGATAGAGGGGAATTTATAGTAAATAACCATAACTTTAAAAAATGCAGTGTGTTTCTCTGATAAAGGTTTCATTTTTCAAATACATAGAGAACTGAGTCAAATTTATAAAAATAAACACCATTCCCCAATTGACAAATAGTTAAAGGCCATAAACATCCAATTTTCAGATGAATTATCAAAGTTATCTATAGTCATATGAAAAATGCTCTAAATCACTATCGATCAGAGAAATGCAAATTTAAACTACTCTGAGATCCCACCATATACATATATATATGTAAAAGAAAAATGACAAATGGAGGGATATGGAAACATTGAGATACTATTATATTATTTGTGATTCAACCATTCTGGAGAACAACTAGGAATTCTGCCAAAAAGACTATAAAACCTTGCATACTCTTTGACCCAACAATACCACTGCTAGGTCTGTATCCCCATGTCTGCGTTAAACTCAAATAGGAAAAATGAAAAGGACATATATACACAGATCTGAAGTTCTGCAATGCTTTCAGGTGTCTTGACAAAGTTGTATTAAGTGGCCACCATATGAGAAGGGCATCAAAATTAACATTCAAATCACTAAAGTTAATGTTAGATTTGGGTCAGGAAGGACCCAGATCTGAGCACTGAACTCAATGAAGAAGGTGGGAAAGTATCTTGGAGGATAATAGATAACACAAACAAAAATAAGGAAAGGTATTGATATAATTGAATGGTTTATGTGAATTTCAAAGTAGATTTTTCAGCAATGATTCCAGAGTAAGTTTCTAGAAGTGACAGTGGAGAGCAAGGAATAATTTAAATCTATATTTGTGTCCTGTGAATCAGTGACAAGAATAAAAGAGTAGCCAGCTTTGAAAAGGGTTGTTCAGGCATAAGAAATATTTTGGACATAGCATGGTTTCAGTCGGTGCTGGAAGGATAATACAAAGATTGGAGATGGAGAGTAGGTTAACAAAATAGGAGTCCCATCTATTGGACCAAGTGAAAAGTCTGGGCAAAAGAAAGGGAATGGAGAATGGGAATTGACAGGGGCTTATTCACCACAGAAAATTTTCAGAGAAAAGAGATTTTGCCTAGCCTGGAGGTGATTTTTAATAGCTAACATTTATCTATTCAATTTAAGTTTTGCATCCAGGTGGTACTGTGGATAGAGCACTAGACCTAGAGTCAGAAAGGCTTGAGTTCGAAGTTGACCTCAGACAGTTATTTGCTATGTTACCCTGGTAAGTCACTTAACCTTCTTTGCCTCAGTTTTCTTATTTGTAAAATAAACTGGAGAAGGAAATTACAAACCATTCCATGTATCTTTGCCTAGAAAATCCCAAATTATGTCAGAAAGAGTTGAATTGAAACTACTCCCTACCAACAACAAATTAATATTTGAATATTTTCACATATGTATTTCTCATTTGATCTTTCCAACAATTTTATGAGGTAGCTACTGTTCTTATTTTTTCACAGATGGGGAAACTAATGATTAGAGAGGTTAAGTGACTGACATGAAGTGACAGCTATAATATGAGGTGTGTTTCAAACTCATGTTTTTCCCAAGTTTTTCAAGGCAAGTGCTCTACTCACTAGACCAAACTGGCTCTTCTAATAATAGAAATTTTCTTTTAAAAACCCAGAAGCTGTTATTGCTAGCCATGGGGTAGAAGTAGTACTAAGTAGGCAAAAGCTGGTAAATAAATCAACTGGTGAATTCTAATTAGAATGTGGGAGTGATGGAGTCTGCATACATCCCTTCTCCCAGATGTTTCTACTGCCTAGAATTATATTTGGCTCAACCTCATATAGCCTGGTGATACACAAATGACCCCATTTTGAGGTTTAATTTGGGACAAATGACAGTATTTTAAAATGAAAAAAATGTTTTTCACAGTTAAGGAAACCTGATTCAGAGCTCAGAAATAACTACTAGCAAATTTCTTATAATATGATCATTGCTTTAAAAGACAGTGACAGGAACTGAAAATGGGACTAGATCTACACACACACACACACACACACACACACACACACACACACAAACACATACTAACATACTGTATAGAGAACCCCTAGGTAAGGAAACTTATTCTAACAAAGGAGGTCATGTCTTTCTCCCATTTCTAGTCTCAGAAAACTTTTCTAGAGCAGTGGTGTTAAACTCAAATAGAAACTAGTTCCAGTAAACTATATATCTAAGGATTCCTGTAGTCTGTATATTGTCAGAGATTTAAAAAATTTAATATAATTTATGTTTTATTTTATTTTATATATATTGTCAAATATTTCCCAATTATATTTTTATCTGTTTCAGATTGTCCTTAGGAGTGTTGGGACCACAGGCCATATTTTTGACACTTCTGGGTTAGAGCCCTGAGATGTTATGGGATTTTCCCCAGAATTGCACATATAGCAAGGTGTCAGATAGGACACAAAATGATATTCTTCTATCTTTGAGGCTTGGTCACAATCAAATAAACAACACTGATTACAGGAAAAATATTCTAGCACCTTCTGTGATTTGATTGTTATACAAAAACATTTCAGGACCTTAGAGTGCTGAGATAATTCTCTCACAAAATGTCTTGGATTTGAAGCATCATCTCTCTCACCTTCCATCCAGTATAATATGAAACTCATTACTCACAATGAATCCTATTCTATTGTTGGGTTGATCGTGTTATTAAATGATTCCTGCTCTATAGCCAGACTTTGCCTCCTTATATTATAAAATCATTTATTTTAGTTTGGTCCCTTAGAAGTATAGAGAATAAGTATATGTATGGGGCCCCATTTTCCAATAGGGTTGGTTATGGAAGGTTTCATTGAGGAAATTAATTTTGGTTTTGATTCTTGAAGTTGGGTCCTAACTGTATTTAGTATTTTGACAGATAAATTAGAGGTGTTATGATATGTGATATGGAGAGAATAATGTTAATAAAGCAAAGAGGGCCCAGAAAATAACCTAATATAGTGGAAAGAGCATAAAACATTAATAATTGTACTTCTTAATAATTCTTAATTCTTCTTAATAATTGTACTACTTAGCAAGATACTTAACTATGGGAATTATTTTCTTCTTCTCTAAAACACGGAGATTGGCTTAGATCACCTGTTCTCAAAATGTTGTCTGAGGATGGCACGGTGTCTCCTAGGCTATTTCAGACAGTTAACAAGGACAATTTATAATTATTTATAATCATTCTAAGCTATTTTAATTTCCTAAACAATAGATATGACCTTCATTACCTTCATTAAAAAAACACTATTGGGGAAAGTCCTCAATTTAAAAAAAGTATGTAAGATGGTCTTAAAATTACAGTTTGAGAAGTATTGGCCTAGGTGATTTTTTTAAAAAAAAATTCTCTTCTAGCTCTATTACTCCAGAATGAGAGGAATAATCAGGATTTAATGAGAGTCAGCAACAATTATTTCCTAAATTTCAGTATTTAAGGAGTAATGATGTAGGCAGTGACATCATTGTAGCAGTCTATTTTGGCTTACAATTTGAGGCGTGGTTATAAAAGATTGGCATGGATGAACATAAAAACAATTGAATCAGCATAAAAGATTAACACTGCTTGTATTTGAAAATATAGGTTTTATATTTGCTATGAATTATAATCTAAGGCAGAAAGTGGCAAGGAAAAATACAGTGTAACATAGATGATGTTAATTTGTGGTTTTCTAATCCAGTGTGCATGTGTGTATATGTATATGTGTGTGTGTTTATAAATTTCAGTTTGATATCACTGAGAAGGTGGGAAACAGTATAGTGTATCTGGAATATGGAGGGGTACAGTAGTATAAGACTAGAAATGAAGGCTTGAAATATTACTGAGTGTCCTACTGAATATGAAGATCAAAGATTTGACTTTATTCAGTAAGTAACTGAAATAAACTGAAAGTTTCTGGAGGGTGATAGAAGGAGAGAGGGAAAAGGAAGAGGAGGAGGAGAAGAAAGAATATTCATTAGTTCTTCCTTTACTGAGTGTAAAGCATATAAGTATTAGCACATAAGAAAGGAGACCTTTAGGATTACCAAAGCATAGATGAAAAACTGAAATGGTGACTATGTGAAGGATATTTTTTATAAATAATTTATTCTGGACTTAAGAAATAAAACAAGCATTTTCATAACATAATAGAATAGGAAAAAAGGTATTTGCACATGAAACTGCATATCTATTATGTACAATTTGCTTTTCCTTTGAAATATAAAAAAGTTGCCATGCAATTTTCTTTTTCCCTTTTTTTCTCCCCCCTCAAACCCTAGAGATGGGTGTCATTAGACATACATATGTATACACATACACAAATATACATACATACACACACACATATATATGTAAAATATGTATGTATGTAAAATCATTGTATATAAACTTCTATTTATCAATTCATTCTCTGGAAAATTTTAAAAGGGGTTAGACTTGAGGTAGTAACAGTAAGAAATTGCAATAAAATGGGTAATAAAAATGAGAGTTTTGTCCTCGGGGACTTGGTGGGTATAGAAAAGATTGGGTGGGTGCTTGTGGTACTGCAGAGGTAAAATAAGCAGGGAAGGGGAACTAATTAAATTTGGGTATTGAGAGAGAAAAAAAGAGTCAAAGATGATTTTGATCCTGAATGACTGAGAGAGAAATAGAATTCTGAAGAAAATTTAAAAAGTTAGGGGGAAGGAAAAATTGTGAGTGTGTGTGTGTTCATAAAAATGTGAATTTGAAAACTATGAGGGATATATACAAGTGAAGGTATGTAATGCAGTTGGTGATATAGGACTGGAGCTCTGGAGAGAGAATGAAACTAGAAACAATAAAATGCTGATATAGGTGGTAGTTGATATGCAATAGAAGGTGTGCTATGCTTTTTTTTTTTAAATCCCTCAGAGTACAGTGTAGATTCAGAGTAGGTACTTAATAAATAATACTCGACCATTCTACATTTTTGTCAATTATAGATGAGTGTGTTGAACTTGATGCTTTGATTCAATTCAATGAAATTTTATTGAGTACTTTGCCTGCTCTTGAATACCTCTAGGGAAGAGGATGCCACAATCCATGCTAATAATGAATTTCGATGATTAATTGTGCTTCTGGAAAGGAATTTTTTTTTAGATTGACTTTCATTGTGCTAAAATTGAAATCCATTGTCTATTTTCTTATTTTATGATGATATAAAAGAGCTTCTTTTTATTGTCTTTTTTGAACAATGTATTGTATGCATGAAGACTATTAATCAGTTGCTGAACTTTCTCTTCAGAAGGTCAATTTATCCAAGTTATTTTTGAACAGAACATCTCCTCTAATTATTTGAGTGTTTGTTACTTTTTCTTTTGGTGTAATTCCAAATATTTCTGCACTCTTTTTTTATAAAACTGTGTGGTGAGGTAATAATATCATTTTTCTGTATGATGGTTTATCAAGTCCTTCCATGTATCTCACTTAATACAAAAACCCTATGATGTAGGTACAGGTATGTAGGATGTAGGTATGCTGTATGTTATTAATGTTGTTTTCCAGATGAGAAAGATAAGGCTCAAAAACTTTAAATGATAACAAGCAATTACCTTACATATTAAAATAAAACTGTACATGCCATTGCTTCATGACTATACTTGGTTTGCTAAACTGAAGGAATGCCTAGCATCCTGTCCTTTGGGAACACCAAAAAGTGTCCAACAAACAAGAAATTATTAGACATTTACTCCATGCCAGGCACTGTACTAAGTTTTATAGATAAAAAGAAAAAGAAATAGAGTTCCCATCAAGAAATTTCCATTTAAATAGGGATGACATCTATACATAAATTGGTACAGAGTAAAGAGTAGATGGAAGGCAGCTCTAAGAAGGCACCAGTATCTCAAGTGACTGAGAATGGTCCCTGTATAAGAGGTCTTTTCACTCAGAATTTAAATAAGCCAAAAATTCTCAGTGAAAAGTGAGGAGGGGAAGCATTCCAGACATAGAGACAGGGATATGGAGTATTGTGTGAGGAACACTAAATAGATGACTGAACTGTGGAATGCATTTGGAGAAGTACTATATTAAGACACTGGAGATATCAGAATGGTCTAGGTTAAGAAGAGTTTTCAATTTCAGAAGAGTTTATGTTTGATCCTAGAGGTAATAGGGAACCATTGAGGTTGATTGGGGTGGAAAGTTTACATGGTCAGAATTAAGTTTTAGAGGAATCATTAGTAGTTTTGCAGAGGATGAATTAGAGTGGAGAGAAACTTAAATAAGAAATGTAATTAGAAAGTTAGTGCAATAATTCAGGTAATAGGTGATAAAAGCCAGGATTAGAAGAGTTAGCTGTGTATGTGCAGACAAAGGTAAATATTTGAAAGACACTGTGGACATAAAAATCACAAAGTCTCTCAACTTATTGGGTATGCAATATAGAATAATTAAAATTATGTTTTTCTTTTAAATAATCAATAGCTTATCCGATCAAATCACTACTCTCATCTGATTTCCTTTCCTGGATGTATTCTTGCAGAGGGTGAATAATTGTTGGTGACTTTTTAGTGGAAATTTTATTCATTTATGGGTTGAAGTCCCTTCCTATTGATGCCATTTTAAGACACTTTGATTCTGAATTAGATATATTAATTGAATAAATTGTATATAATTCTCAAGACAAAAGTCTTTTGTCTCACTAAAGTTTTAAAAAGATATCAGTATTATGAGTTTCTACAATTTAGAACATTTGTAGTTTTTTCTGCTGTTATTTAAATGACAGATTAGATAGATTTTTGCTATAGTGGAAAGATCAAGAAGGCTTGATTTTAAATTCTGGTACTGTTACTTCCTGTGTAACCTTGAGTAAGTCATTTAATCTCTCTGGGTTTCTGTTTTCTCATCCGAATAATTTGTTGAGTTGACTAGCCAATATCTATGGTGATTTCCAGATAAACACACACACATACACGCATACATATAAGCATATGCACATATATGTATGTATATGTACATATATATGACACACATGTGCATATAAACATACAAACATATATAATATTAGCATTTTATAATTTGCAAAATCACATGACAAGTAAATAGCCCATTCAGTATTTAAATATGGAGCTTTTATTTTTAAAATATAAAAGCAAAGGATTTTATTAATTTCAAGAAATAATTTAAAAATTAATGTAGTTTTAAGCCTTTGGCCTAATCTGAAAAGGAAAACTCAAGTATTTCTGTAATTATTATTTAAGGAACAATGTCTTGTCCCATCTCTCTTATTTGCCCAGGAAGAACACTTTCATAAAGCTATTGGGAGAGTGACTAGACAAGAATAAGAAATACATGAAAAGAAAATGTATATTTGATAACTTCAATTAATAGAAACATCTATTAGCCTTCACCTTTGATCATGTGAAGGGAATGGTGCTTCAAGGATTGGATATATTTAGGAGAATTATTCTATAAGAATATGTTAAAATTAAGTGACCACTGTTTTGCCTAATAAAGCAAATTCTTAGCTGAACCATTACCCAAACTAAGGACCTTTGATCAATCTTGATGGAGAAATATCCTTTGTTTAATTATTCTATCAAGTGAGAATTCAAAATAACTCAGGTTAGAAAGATATGTGAAGCCATGAGAAGACTGTGTCAACCTGGGTATTTCTTCTCTCAAAATGATACTTAACTTAGGATAATGATAAGGTATTTTTAAAGAATTGTTTCTAGCAGATTTCTGCCTGCAATGTAGTGTACATACTGGTAGATTTATTTTTTTCTTTGACAAGAGTGTGCTGCTTTTTTGATCACATAGTGTTGTTTGAATCCCAAATGAAAAAAAAAATTAGATTCAGGATTTTGGCAGTGGTCTGAATACAATCAGGAAATTTTTTTCCTGGAATTGAAATGTTAGAAAAATTCTAGAGAGCAGAAGCTGCAAAATAAAAAGAGTGAAAGAGATTTCCAGGCCAAGACAACCTGGAAGGCCAAAGGAATGGTTTCTCACAGCCCAGCTTTGGCCATTCTACACAGACAGGACTGGAGCAGGCTTCAGGGTGTAGAATCGTGGGTAGGAGCTGAGGTTCTCAGATTTCTCAACCCACAAATGTCAAAAACAACTTCAAAGGTCAGTGAGAAAGCTCTTTTACCCGAGAAGGGAGCAGTGTCTGGCCCTAGCCCCAGCCCTAGGGTGGTGGCAGCATCCATTTTTGGAGCCCTTGGCCTAAAGAGCCTGGGGGAATTGAGTGGCTGATCTGGGTCTCAGTTCTGAGTGGTGGTCCTGGGGTGAGGAGGAGTGCTAGTGTGGTGGATCTGGTGCAAGCTTTGGAGAGGATCCTGGGCAGAAAAACTTGTGATTACTCCCAGACAAGAGCACAGGCCAGGAAAAGAGTAAACTCCTCTCCCTTGATTGTATTACCTTGGAAGAACTGAAAACTTACAGGCCCCAAGACTATACCCTCTACTTGACAAAGGACTTAAAAGTTAAGTCACTGGATGGGAAAATGCCCAAAAAGGGGCAAAATAAGATTATAGAAGGTTACATTCTTGGTGAAAATGTATTTTCTTCCCTCCTTTCAGATGAGGAAGAACAAAACATACCATCAGAGGAAGTCATACAAGTCAAGGCTTCTAGACTGAAAAACCTCCAAAAAATATACAATGATCTCAGGCTATGAAAAGGCTCAAAAAAAATTTTGAAAATCAAATAAGAGAGGTGGGAGGAAAAACTTAGAAGAGAAATGAGAGCGATGTAAGAAAATCATGACAAGCAAGTCAACAGCTTGCTAAAGGGGACCAAAAATGCTTAAGAAGATAACATTTTTTAAAATAGACTACCCAAAAGGCAAAAAAGGTCCACAAAGCCAATGAGGATAAGAATACTTTAAAAAGCAGAATTAGCCAAATGGAAAAGGAAGTTCAAAAAGCTCACTGAAGAAAATAGTTCTTTAAAGGTTAGAATGGAGAAAATGGAAGCAAATTACTTTATGAGAAACAAAGAAATTACAAAAAGCAAAACTAAAAGAGAGAAAAAAATAGAAGGCAATGTGAAATATTTCATTAGAAAAACAACTGACCTGGAAAATGGATCCAAGAGAGGTAATTTAAAAATTATGGGACTACCTGAAAGCCATGATCAAAAAAAAAAAAAAAAAAAAAAGAGCCTAGACACCATCTTTCATGAAATTATCAAAGAAAACTGCCCTGATATTCCAGAATGAGAGGGTAACATAAATATTGAAAAAATCCACAGATCATCTACTGAAAGAGATGCAAAAGGAAAAACCCTTAGGAATATTGTACAAATTCCAGAGTTCCCAGATCAAGGAGAAAATATTGTAAGCAGGCAGAAAGAAAGAATTCGAGCATTTTGGAAATACAATCAGGATTATACAAGACATAGTTTCTACGTTAAGAGGGCTTGGAATATGATATTCCGTAAGTCAAAGGAAATAGGATTAAAGCCAGGAATCATCTACCCTGCAAAACTGAATACAATATTTCAGGGGGAAAAATAGTCATTCAAGAAAATATAGAACTTTGAAGCATTCTTGATGAAAAGACCAGAGCTGAGTAGAAAATTTGACTTTCAAACACAAGAATCAAGAAAAGCATGAAAAGGTAAGTAGGAAAAAGAAATCATAGGAGACTTACTAAAGATGAACTGTTTACATTCCCACATGGAAAGATAATATTTGTAACTCTTGAGACTTTTCTTGGTATTTGAGTAGTTGGTGGGATTATATACATATAGACAGAGGGCACAGGCTGAGTTGAACAGGAAGGGATAATGTCTAAAAAAAATAAAATTAAGGGATGAGAGAGGAATATATTGGGAGGAGAAAGGGAGAAATGGGATGGGGCAAATTATCTTTTATAAAAGAGACAAGAAAAACCTTTTTCATTGGAGGGGAAAGGGGGAGAGGTAAGAGGGAAAAAATGAAACTTACTGTCATCACATTTGGCTTAAGGAAGGAGTAATATTCCCATTCAATTTAGTATGAAAATCTATCTTACACTGCAGGAAAGTAGGGGAGAAGGGGATAAGTGGGCCATGTGGGGGATGATAGAAGGGAGGGCAAATGGGAGGAGGGAGTAATTAGAAGTAAACACTTTTGGGGAGGGACAAGGTCAAAAGAGAGAATGGAATAAATGTGGGGGGCAGGACAGGATGGAGGGAAATATAGTTAGTCATACACAACATGACTATTATGACTATTATGGAAGTCTTTTGCACAACTACATATGTATAGCCTATATTGAATTGCTTGCCTTCTCCTTGGGGATGGGTGGGGAGGGAAGAAGGGAGAGAATTGGAACTCAAACTTTTAGGAAAGAATGTTACGAATTGTTTTTGCTTGCAACTGGGAAATAGGAAATACAGGTAATGGTGTATAGAAATCAATATTGCCCCACAAGAAAAGAGAGAAGGTAGTGATAAAGGAAGGGAGAGGTGTGATAGATGGGAGGGCAGATCGCAGGAAGGGGCAATCATAAATGCATGGTGTCTTGGGGTGTGGGGAGTGGAGAGATGGGGAGAAAATTTGGAACTCAAAATCTTGTGGAAATGATTGTTGAAAACTAAAAATAAATATTTAAAAAAAATATTGAAATGTTATAGATATCTGAACAAAACAGAAACTTTTGTAAAACCTCCTTTTAAATTATCATAATTTTTCTTCATTTTCTAATATTTGGTTATTGGTATGAATGTGTGGCTAAAAGAGAAGTAAAAGAAGACATCAAAGGTTTTATCAGGGCAGAGCCAAGCTGGTGGAGTGAAACAAGGGACTTCCCTGAACGCTCTCCCGCACCACTTTAAATACATTATAAATGTGACTCTGAACAAATTCTAGAGTCACAGACATTATTCAATGAGGACAAAATGTTTACATCCCTACTTGAAAAGATGATACCTGTAACTCTTGATAATGGTATCTTTATTTTGACATTTACAAGGGGTATACATAGACAGAGGGTATGGGTATAAACTGACTTTGATGTGATGATAAAATAAAATCTAATTAAGGGGTAAAAAGTGATTGTAATGAGAGAAGAGGAAGGGAGGAGGCAAAAAGGGTAAACTGCATTCAATGATGAGGCACAAAGACATTACAGTAGAGGGAAAGAAGGGAGGGAGATGAACACTGTTTGAACTTTACTCTTATCAGATTTGGCTCAAGGAGGCCATAAGATACTCAGGTATAGAAATCTAACATGCCCTTTAGGCAGTAGGAAGGGAATGGGGAAGGAAAAGGGAGGGGTGGATAGAAGGGAGAAGGGAGGGAAAAAGTAATAAGGGAAAGGGGAACAAAAGGTAGAAGGATGGCAGGAGGGAGTTAGTAGTCAAAAGCAAACTTCTTTTGAGGAAGGAAAAGGGGAAAGGAGAAATAAAAGCATGAGCAAGGTAGGCAGTGAGGGGGAAATAGGATGGAGAGAAAGACATAGATAGTAATCATAACTGTGAGTGCGAATGAGATGAACTCTTCCAAAAAATGGAAGCAGATAGCAGAATGAATTAAAAACCATAATTCTATAATATGTTGTTTACAAGAAACACATTTGAAACAGAGGGATACCCACAGTGTAAAGGTCAAAGGATGCAGTGGAATATATTATGCTTTAGCTGAAGTAATAAAACAAGAAAGCAGTGGTAGAAATCCTAATCTCAGACAAAGCAAAAGCAAAAATAGATATAATTAAAAGACATGAGGAAGGAAACCGTATCCTGCAAAAGGCACCATAAACAATGAAGTAATAACATTACTAAACATCTATGTACCAAGTGGTATATCATCCAAATTCTTGGAGAAGTTAAGGGAGTTACAGGAAGAAGTAGACAACAAAACTGTTATAGTGGGGGACATCAGCCTACCTCTCTAAGAACTAGAAAAATCTAACAAAATTAACAAGAAAGAAGTTAAAGAGGTGAATAGAATTTTAGAAAAGTTAGATATAGTAGACCTCTGGAGAAAACTGAATGGGGATAAAAATGAATATCCCTTTTTTTTTAGTGGTATATTGCACATGCACAAAAACTACTCATGTACCAGGGCATAAAAATTTCACAATCCAGTGCCAAAAAGCAGAAATATTAAATGCATCCTTTTCAGACCATGATGCAATAAAAAAATACATATACTAAAGGACCATGGAAAGATAGCCTAAAAATTAATTGAGAACTAAATAATCTTATCTTAAAGAACGAGTGGGTGAAACAGCAAATTATAGAAACAATCAATACCTTAATCCAACAGAAAGACAATAAAGAGACAACTTACCAAAATTTATGGGGTGCAAGGAAAGCAGTTCTTAGGGCAAATTTTACATCTCTAAATCCTTACATGAATAAAATAGAGAAAAAAGAGATCAAAGAATTGGGCATACAGCTAAAATAACTAAAAAAAAGAACAAATTACATATCAAATTAGAAATGCTGATACCCAAAGGAGATATTAATAATATTGAAATTAAGAAAATCATTGAACAAATAAATAAAACTAAGAGCTGGTTTTATGAGAACAGTAAAAAACAGCAATAAAATTGATAAACCTTTGGCTAATTTGATTAAAAGAAAGAAAGAAAGCCAAATTACCAATATCAAAAATGAAAAGGATGAATTTACCACCAATGAAGAGGAAATTAAAACAATAAATAGGTACTATTTTGTCCAACTGCATGCCAATAAATTTGACAGTCTTAGTGAAATTGTTGAATGCTTACAAAAATATAAATTATTCAGATTAACAAGAGGAAATAAAATACTTAACCCCATTTCAGAAAAAGAAATTGAACAAGCCATCAAAGAAGTCTCTAGGAGTAAACTCTCCAGATTTTACTAATTTTTTTTTTTTTAGATTTTAGATTTTACTAAATCTAGATGGATTTACAAGCAAATTCTATCAAACATTTAAAGAATGATTAATTCCAATACTCTATAGACTATTTGGGAAAATAGTCAAAGAAGGAGTTCAAATTCTTTTTTTGAGGCAAATATAGTGCTGATACCTAAACCAGGACGAGTCAAAACAAATGAATAAAATTATAGACCAATCTCCCTAATGAATATAGATGCAAAAAGTATGTATGTATATAAGCAAAAAGGTTATAGCAACTTATCATGAGAATAATAGACTATGAACAATCTGTTTATACCAGGAATGCAGGGATGGTTCAATATTAACAAAACGGTCAGCTTAGTTGATCATAACAATAACAACACTAGCAGAAAGCATATAGATATATCTCAATAGATGCAGAAAAAGATTTTGACAAAATACAACATCCATTCCTATTAAAAACACTAGAGAGCTTAGGAATCAGTGGAGTCTTCGTTAAAATGATAAATAGGATCTACCTAAAACCACCAGCAAGCATTATATATAATGAGCATAAGCCAGAAGAATTTCTAATAATTTTGGGGGTGAAACTAGGATGTCTGTTATTACCACTGTTATTCAATATGGTACTAGAACTGTTACCTTTAACAAAAAAGAGAAGAAAAAGAAATTGAAGGAAGTAGAACAGGGTAATGAGAAGCAAAACTATCACTCTTTGCAGATGATATAATGATATACTTAGAAAATCGTAGCGAGTCAAGTAAAAAAAAAATACTTGAAATAATATACAATTTAAGCACAATTGGAGGATATGAAGTAAACCTGCATAAATCATCAACATTTCTATAGACTACTAACAAAACCCAAAAGCAAGAGATAGAAAGAGAAAATCCAATTAAAGTTACTATAGACAGTATAAAAATATTGGAAAGTCTACATGCCAAAACAAATCCAGGTTTATATGAACACAATTATAAACCGCTATTAATACCAATAAAGTGAGATCTAAATAATTGGAAAAACACAAGTTGTCCATGGATAGGCTGAGTCAATATAATAAACATATCAATTCTACTTAAGTTAATTTATTTATTCAGTGCCATAGCAATCAAATTACCAAAATTATTTCACAAGAAGATTCAATTAAAAAAAACTAAAAGTTTCAGAATATAAAAGAAATTGATGAAAAGAAATTCTAGGGAAAGTGGCCTAACCATACCAGATCTTAAATTGTATTATAAAGCAGCAATTGTTAAAATTACTTGGTACTGGCTAAGAAATAGAGTGATGGATTAGTGGAATAGTTTAAGCATACAAGACACAGTAGTCAATGATTATAGTAATCCATTGTTATAAACTCAAAGATTGCAGCTTTTGGGATAAGAACTCACTATTTGACAAAATCTATGGGGAAAACTGAAAAAAAAAAGGATGGTAGAAAGTAGGTATAAGACAACCTCTTACACTATATATCAAAACAAAGTCAAAATGTGTATATGATATATGATATATATGTGTGTGTGTATGTGTGTATAGGCTAATACTGTAAGCAAACTGGCAAAGCAAGGGGTCATTTATCTATCAGAATTTTGAAGAATCAAAGAAATTGTGAGCAAGCAAGACATAGAGAACATTATAAAATGCAAAATGGATAATTTTGATTACACTAAATTGAAAAATTTTTGCACAAAGTCAATGCAATCAAGAGAAGGAGGGATACAGATTGCTGGGAAAGAATTTTTACAACTAGTGTCTCTCATAAAAGCATCATTCTAAAATATATAGAGAACTGAGTCAAATTTATAAGAATACAAGTCATTCCCCAGTTGATAAAAGGTCAAAGGATATGAATAGGCATTTTTCAGATGACAAACTTAAAACTATCTCTAGTCTTATGAAAAAAATACTGTAAATCACTATTGATTAGAGAGATGTGAATGGAAACAACTCTGAAGTACCACATCACACCTATCAGATTGGCTAACATGACAAAACAGGAAAAATATAAATGCTGGAGAAGATGTGGGAAAATTGGAACACTAAGGCATTTTTGGTGGAGCTGTCGGGTGATTCAACCATTCTGGAGGGCAATTTGGAACTATGCCCAAAAGGTTATAAAAATTTGCATACCCTTTGACCCAACAATACCACTTCTAAAGCTGTATCCTAAAGTGATCATACAAATGGGAAAAAGAACCATATTTACAAAAATATTCATAGCAGCTCTTTGTGTGGTGGTAAAGAATTGGAAATTGAGTGGATATCCATCAGTTGTGGAGTGACTGGACAAGTTGCAGTATATGAGGGTAATAAAATATTATTGTGCTATAAGAAATGCTGAACAGACAGACTTCAGAAAAACCTGGAAAGATTTGAATGAACTGATATCGAGTGAAGTGGGCAGAACCAGGAGAACACTGTACACAGTAACAGCCACAGTGTGTGATGATTAACTTTGATAGACTTATCTCTTCTTAGCAATGCAAGGATCTGAAACAAATCCATAGGACTCATGATGGAAAATGCTATCCACATCCAGAAAAAAAAGAACTATGGAGTCTGAATGCAGATTGAAACACATTATTTGCTCTCCCTCTCTCTTTTGTTTATTTCTTCTTTCTCATGGTTTCTCCCATTGGAACTAATTCTTCTTTACAATATGCCTAATGTGAAAAGAGGGTCAATATGATTGTATATGTATAACCTACATTAAATTATGTGCCATCTTGGGGTTGGGGGAGGAGAGACTTGAGGAGAAAATTTGGATCTCAAAATCTTATGGAAGCGAATGTCAAAAACTAAAAATAAATAAATAAATAAATAAATTTTAAGAAGTTTTTCCATTTGAAAATTGCCCATCGATCTGTGTCCATGAGCAATGGTCACAAATTTTGTTGCTATTCACTATATCTTCTGTCTTAATAATCTGTCCATTTCTTTTGTTCCAAATATTTTGTTGTCTATGAATTATGTGATTGTTCTTCCATATCATTGCATAAATCTCCAAAAATATTGTATCCTTCTTCAACTGTCTAAATACAATCTGCCCTTCAATGTACAACTCAAATTCCCCTCCTTTTGTGAAAATTTTCCTCATCACCACAGCTATGAAATTGTTCTCCCTCCCTTATACTACATGTTGTCCAATATCCTGGTTTATAGTTTTTATTAAGTACTTTCTAAATTCAAACATTGTGCCTTGCATTGTGAATTTTTAAAAAGCAGTTTCCATCCTCAAGAAGCTTACATTATGCTAAATGATATCAGATCAGTAGTAAATCAGTATGTAGAGGATGATTTTAGGAGACAAAACTCCTAAAAATTAGTGGGAACAATAAAATCTTCCTATATAAGGTTATACATGAGCAAGGTCTTGTAGAACCCTAAGGATTCTCTGGGGTAGAGTTGAGGAGGAAGGACATTTCTGGCAAGGGAGGCAGAACATGCATCAAAAACTATGACAAGTAGAGATATAATATCAAATTTATACTTTTAGTAAGTAGTGCAATATGGACTAAGTTAAGAATGCACCAAAAAAGAAGTAATATTATATAGATCAAAGGATCATGGTTGTGGATCTGAAAGGAGCATTAAAGGACATCTAGTCCAAACATCTAATTATAAAGGGGAAGCAGCTGGGGACCAAAGAGATGACATGATTTCACAGAGTTATACAAGTAGTAAGTGGAAAAGATGGTATTCAAACACTTCCTGTAATCAATTTATCTTGACTAATTAAGAAACATGGGTTTAAAGAATTCTAAAGATGAAAAGAAGCAAAGGATGCTTTGGGAAATTCTCCAACAAACAGAAAAGGGACTGGTCATATGACATCAGTGAAAATTTACAGGTGAACAATCAGTGTTAAGATGGTGCCTTGTAATGTCATTACATTGCAAGCTCCTTGAAGACAGGGATTGTCTTTTGTCTCCTTTTGTTTCCCTGCACTTTGCATAATGCCTGCCTGATGGAGATCTTTAACAAGTGTTTATTGAGTTGAATTGAAGTGTAGTGTTGGGAGAAAGCAAGAAAGGACTCTAGAATATTGGATGCGTTCCCTGCAGCATAATTTTAGGACAGCATGACAGAGTTGCCATGTTTCGAGGGTAGAGATGGGTTGCAATGTACTTTACTGAAGAGATATTCTGAATTGATGAGGTCATAAAGGTCGTAAGTCTATTACTCAAGTGATGAGTATAAGTTAGAAAAGGAAGAAATTCTCAGCAGGATGATAAATTAGGAGGGTAGTACAATTTCAGCCTAGAGGAGATGAGGCCTGAAGTAGATTCTGTGTGATTGGCGAAAAGTGAATATATGCAAGAGGTATGATAGAAATAGAATCAGCCAGACATTACAAGTGATTAAATATGGGGGGAAAGGGAGAGGAAAGCATCAATGATGATTTTCAGAGCTGAGTGAATGAAATAATAGTAATGTTTTTGACAGAATTAGGGAAGGTCTAAATGGGATGTATTAAAGGAGTAAGACAATAGGTTCTACTTTTTGCATCTTAAATTGATATCAAATTGAAATTGTACAGTTAGTGATGTCAGACTGGAGCTCTGGATACAATTTAACATAGGATATATAGATTAAGAATCACTTGCATAAAGGTGATAATTAAACTAGTGGAAACTGGAATAATGAAGAGAATAGAGAGTTTAGGATAAACTTGTGGGGCACCTATGTTAAAGTGGAATGATCCATCCAGAGGTTGGATGATCCAGCAAAATTGACCAAAAGAAAGCAGTCAAGACAAAAATTGGAAGACAGCAATGACATGGAAGTCAAAGGATAATGAGGTAGCCTATCATGTCGAACACTGTTAGGTAGAAAAAAAGAATGAGATCTGAGAAAAGATGTTCATATTTAGAATTTTCAAAGCATCTATCATGTGTCCAGGACTGTGATAAAGCTGTTGAATTCCAGAAATAATCAACATAAACAGCATTGTCATGAAGCAACGGGAAAGGAGTCATTGCAGAGTTACCATTATAGATGTCACTAATATGAATGATTCCTTTATATGTCAGCCACACCCTTTGTCTCAAAGGCAAGTAAGATGTACAGTGAGAAAGAGCAGACTATAGTGTCCTTTGTCTTGAGGACATTCAAACACAAAAATGAACTATTCATCAGTAGTGGCCTCTTTTAAAATACATTGTGGAATTACAATCAGCTGGATTAGCTCCCATTTTTGTCTTTCCTGTTAGCATTGATGAAAATAGAAAGACAACTATGCTAAGATTTCCAATTGTTTCTAAATGGTTATAATACATTGCAGAATAATGACTCGAGAAACATATGATGTGTATGTTTTATTAAATGAATAGTTGAAAAATCACAATGCTCTACATATGTTACCTCATTTAATTTTTCCAACAGTTCTGTGATGTAATTGTTTTACCTCCATTTAAAGACAAAGAAACTGAGGCTATGATGTGCAGATGATTATAGTGACTATTTATTAAGTGGAAGAGCCAAGATTTGAAATCAGAAATGATTCTAACTCATTCCTTTGTTTGTTTAATCTAGATCTATGATGCCATTGACACAGGGAAGTGCTCTGAATTTTTTTATGTGCTGACCATGGTTCCTGATAATCCAATAACTTAAATTTTCTCTTCTTAAGCAGTTTTCCATGCCAGCTGTTTTTTTTTTTCTGATGGGATATTTTATATTTCTATTTTGTTATTCTTTGGACTTGCTTTATTGTTTCTTCAAGTGTCATGGAGACTTAGATTTCACTTGCCAAATTCTACCTTTTAAGGAGTCATTTTTACAATGAAATTTTGCACCACTTTTTCCATTTGGACATTTTTTTCTTTCTTTGTTTAAGGTATTGTTTTGTTCAGCATTTTTGTGCCTCTTTAACAAACTGATAATTGTCTTTTCATAATTCTTTTTCTTTTACTCTCATTTCTTTACCTAATTTGTCCTCTCTTACTCTTAGTTCATTTTAAAAATAATGTTTTAACTCTTCTAGGAATGCTATTGTTATCGTCCAATCACACTTTCTTTATACTTTGCTTGCAGCCTTTTCGCCTGCATTATCTTCTTCTGGTATATACTCTTTCTTACCGAGGAAGAGCCTATGAGCCCTTGGGATTGCAACTGATGCTGTTCCTCAGGGTATCTGCTCTCTAGGAGATGGAAATGATACTGCTCTTCAGGGTTTCCACTTATTCTCAATCCAAACATCTCCTCTTTGTCATTGAACTGTGACCCAGAAGTGTTTATAGACAGTGTGTGCTTTGGGTCAGCCTCAAACCCTGTCCCCCGCCAACCTCCATGTCACAAATCTCTCCTATTTCTTAAGTTGCCTTGGGCTAGAAGAGTATCTCACTCTTACCTTTTGTTTGCTCTGTCACTAAGAATTCAATTTGAGGTATTATTTTAAAGTTCTTTGAAGGGCAATGTTGGGATACCTCAGCTGAGCGCTTTTTCTATTCTACTATCTTGGCTGTGCCTCTAAAGGTTCTCACTTTTTTTCTTACACATGTACCTACTCCTAGCTTTGCTTTATCTGAAAATTTGCCCACTTCAGCTTTATGCTTTTCTTAACCCTACAGAACATAACTGGAATTTTAGAGGAAGACTGTAACTGCCTAATAATTAGAGTCTTCTGTATGTCAAATAATCTGTCTGAAGAGTTAACTTCATTCATCCTCTCTTCCTCTTTCAGGAGAGGTCTTCCAGAAGAGAAATTATGATCACTTTTTGTAGATGTTACAAAGAAGATTCCTATTCTTTCAAGTGTAAAAGTAGATTCTACTGTAGCTCTGGAATTATGAGATTCTTTTCTGATATTACTTTCCTCTATTTACATTTCTTTACTGTCCCCAGTTTCCACTTCAATAATTGAAAATTCATGTTATATCTTGGTTGTAAGCTGTGGTTTTTCCCATGATGACAGAGAAATGCTTGATTCCTCTTTGTATGTTCAACCACCCCCAAGATAATGCCATAACCACAATGAAAACTCAACAGATGCTTGTTAACTGAATAAATTAAAGCAATATTAGAGCAATAACTTCAAGAAATACTTCTAAGGACTGCCATAAGGTTCTGGCTGACCTAATCTCCTTTAGCATTTCTTTTAGGACTGACTTAGATATAGACAAAGAAGGCCTACTTGTCAGTTTTGCAGTTGGCAAAATGCAGAGAAAGGTAGCTAATATTTTGGACAAAAGAACCAGGATTCAAAAATGTCTTAGCAAAAGATAGAAATAAAAGTTTAAACTAGAACAAATATATTATATTTATGCTAATACTATATTTGCTACTATTCTAAATTTAAGAAAATCATTCATAGAAGATATAGGAGACCATTCTGACACAAATTATGGGGAAAAGTTCCAGGGGCTTTAGCTGATTGGTAACTGAATGTAAAGCAGTAATGGAATGTCCTGCTTTATAAATAAATGCTATCTTATGCTAAGTTAAAAGAAGTACCCAGATTAGTTTATGCAATGTTCTTGCTACCCACTGTAGTATCTTCTCAGATTCTATTTGGAATAACCTGTAGAAAATACATTTGAAAATCAAGGATCCTGGACAAACTGAAATGTGTCTATGAGAATGTGCCTTAGTTGATGAAGGCTATAAAAACCTTTCTATAAGAGGAATGGCTGAAGGAAATGGGGTCATATTAGATGCCATCTTCAAATAAGGTCAAAGCTGTCAAGTAAATGAGAAAGACAATTTATTGTGGGTGGCTGCAGAACCAGACATGAATACTAATTAATACAATAAAATTTACTTATCATGTCTTTTCTAGATAGCTAATTTGTACAGTGGGCAGAGTGATGTACCTAGAGTGAGGAAAATCTGAGTTACCTACTTGCTTCAGACCCTTACTAGTTGTTTGATCTTGGACAAAGAGTTTAACCTCTCTCTCATTTTTTAACTTGTAAAATGTTGTGTGTCATAGTATCTATCACCTAGGGTGGTTGTGAGAATAAAAATGAGATATGTGAAAAATGTTTTTTAAACCTTAAAGCACTATGTACATGCTAGCTAGCTATAATTAAGTGTTCAGAACACTGTGGTGGGCACTAGGGAAATATAAACCTTTGATAAGATACAGTGCCTCTCCTCATGGGATTTATACCATATACAAAAAGAATTATGTTAGAAAACATAGTGGAGGGTTACGATTATCTGGCAGAAGATTAAAACTAGCTACTCCCTCTCTCTTTTCTGGGAAGTCGCTTCTTCCTCCTCCTTTCTGGCCAGCATCCCATCTCTGCCTTTCCAAGGTGAATGGTGGGGATCTTTAACCTGCTTTAGAGAAGAACAATGAGGAAGGCTATTAGAAGTCACTGACTTCAGGAGAAATGACTGTAGTATTCTATTTTTTATTTATTTATTTAACATTTTACATTCATTTTCACAAATTTTTGGGTTCCAAATTTTCTCCCCTTTTATCCCCTCCCCCCACCCCAATACCCCAAGCAATCTAATTTTCCCTATCTCCAATCTGTCCTCTCTTCTGTCATCCCTCCCTTCTCTTGTCTCCATCTTCTCTTTTCTCCTGTAGGGCCAGATGACTTTCTATTCCTCATTAACTATATGTCTTCTTTCCTAGTAGCAACACAATACTAAACAGTTGTTCCTAAAACTTTGAGTTCCAAATTCTCCCCATCCCTCCCTCCCCACACATTCCCTTTGGGAAGGCAGGCAATTCAATATAGGCCATATCTGTGTAGTTTTGCAAATGACTTCCCTGATAGTCGTGTTGTGTAAGACTAACTGAATTATCCTCCATCCTAACCTGCCCCTCATTGTTTCTCTTCTGTCTTTTGATTCTGTCCCTCCCCAAGTGTTGTCTTCAAATTGCTCCCTTCTCCCTTTGCCCTCCCTTCCATCATCCTCCCCCTTGCTTATCTCCTTCTCCCTCACTTTCCTGTACTGTAAGATAGGTTTTCATACCAAAATGAGTGTGCATTTTATTCCTTCCTTTAGTCAAATGTGATGAGGGCAAACTAATTGTTTTTTGTTTTTTTGTTTTTTTTTCCTCAGCTCTCCTCTTTTTCCCTCCACTAAAAAGTCTCCTACTTGCCTCTTAAATGACATATAATTACCCCATTCCATTTCACCCTCTTTCCTCCCACTACATTTCTCTCTCACCATTTACCTTAATTTCTTTTAAGATATGGTTCCATTCTATTCAATTCACTCTGTGCTCTCTGTCTCTATGTGTGTGCATGTGTGGATGTGTGTGTGTGCGTGCATGCGTGTACATGTGTGTGTGTGGTCCCACCAAATACCCAGATACTGTAAAGTTTTAAGAGTTACAAATATTGTCTTTCCATGTAGGAATGTAAACAGTTCACTTCTGGTAAGTCCCTTAAGACTTCTCTTTGCTGTTTACTTTTTCATGCTTCTTCTCATTCTTGTGTTTGGAAGTCAAATTTTCTTTTCAGCTCTGGTCTTTTCATCAAGAATGATTGAAAGTCCTCTCTTTGATTGAAAGACCATATTTTCCCCTGAAGTATTATACTCAGTTTAGCTGGGTAGGTGATTCTTGGTTTGAGTCCTAGTTCCTTTGACTTCTGGAATATCCTATTCCATGCCCTTTGATCCCTTGCTTGAGTTATCCTGATTGGATTTCCACAGTACTGGAATTGTTTCTTTCTAGCTGCTTACAAGATTTTCTCCTTGAGCTGGGAGTTCTGGAATTTGGCCACAATGCTCCTAGGAGTTTCTCTTTTTGGATCTCTTTCAGGTGGTTATCAATGGATTCTTTCAATACTTATTTTGCCCTCTGGTTTTAGAATGTCAGGGCAGTTTTCCTTGATAATTTCATGGAAGATAATGTCTAGGCTCTTTTTTTGATCATGACTTTCAGGTAGTCCAATAATTTTTAAATTGTCTCTCCTGGATCTATTTTCCAGGTCAGTTGTTTTTCACATGAGATATTTCACATTCTCTTCCATTTTTTCATTCTTTTGGTTTTGTTTGGTGATTTCTTGGTTTCTTGTAAAGTCATTAGACTCCATCTGTTCCATTCTAATTTTGAGAGAACTATTAAATTCAGTGAGCTTTTGAACCTCTTTTTCCATTTGGTTAATTCTGCTTTTGAAAGCATTCTTCTCTTCATTGGCTTTTTGAACCTCTTTTGCCAATTGAGTGAGGCTATTCTTCAAGGTGTTATTTTCTTCAGCATTTTTTTGGGTCTCCTTAACCAAGGTATTGACCCGTTTTTCATACTTTTCTTGCATCTCTCTCATTTCTCTTCCCAGTTTTTCCTCCACCTGACTAACTTGCTTTTCAAAATCCTTTTTGAGCTCTTCCAAGGCCTGAGCCCACCCAACATCCCCCTGGGATGTCTGGGGTACTGAGGCCCTGCCCTCCACATCTTTTCCTGATGGCAAGAATATTTCCTCATCGTCGTTGTCAGATCCGAAAGTCGGGATCATTTGCATTTGTTGGAAAAAACTCTCTATAGTCTTATTTTTCTTCCCTTTTCTAGGCATTTTCCCAGCCAGTTACTTGACTTCTGAGATTCCTGTCCACCCCCGCCTAGATCCGCCCAGCTAGTGCTTGGGGTGAGATTCAAATGTGCTTTCTGCGCCACCCGCCTGCTAATCAATGTGAGCTTTAGTTCTGGTGCTGGGGTGGGGGCAGGGCCGCCTCCCAGGCTTGGCTTCCTCAGGGGCTTTAAGCAGAGACTTTCAGGAAGGGAGCGGGTGGGGGGGCCGCCTCCCAGGCTCATCTCCCTCAGGTTGTTTATGCAGAAAGCTTCAGTAATGAAGATCCTGCCTGCTGCTGGAGGAGTACCAGGCCACCGCCCACGCCTCTGCCTACACTGCTTCCTGCCCCCGTCTCTGCTGCAGCTGCTTCCTCCTGAGGGGGCCCGAGTCACGGAGATGCTCCGCTCCCCTCGGCCAGCCAGCCGTCTCTCTCACTGACCTGTAGCTTCTGTGGGTGGAGGGACTTTCCCCGCTGCCGGAGCTTCCGTCCCTGAAGCCTGCTCGGGTCAGCTTCTCTGGGGCCGTGGCCAGTGCAGCAGTGGGGTGGGGTCCGCTTTCTGGGGCACGACGGACCTGGGGGACGGGTCTCCAGGGCTCTCTGGCATGGAAATCTCTTCCACTCTGCTTCTGCACACCTTTCAGTGATCCAGAATTTATGCGGATCTCTTTTTACATTAATTCTATGGGCTGTGGGTTGGAGCTCGTAAACGTGCATCCTTCTACTCTGCCATCTTGGCTCCGCCCCTATAGTATTCTATTTAAACAGCTCTTCCTCCTACTGGAATACTGCTAACCCATTCAATGTCTGGGTTTCTTTTTGGTTCTGATTTATTTAATCCATTTCCTGCACTGGGGTTGGGGGAAGCTATAGTGAGGTATCAGTAGAAATCACTTTGATTCACCTTGAGCTCCCAGTTGCTTATCCCGGTAAATTAAAAAGAGAATAACCTTCTCTCTCTTGTTTTGTCTCTCTTTGTCTCTGTCTTTCTTTGTTTCTGTCTTCTCCCTTCTTTTTTATCTCCTTCCTTTCAATCATAACCACCCTAATATCTTCCTTTGAGCAAATGAAATACATGTAGAGCACTATAACACTGGGTTAACCAGTTTTGTCTTAAGACTAGTTTTCAAAACTTAGGAGGGAAGAAATGCAAATTTAACCTATTCTCCCAGGATGAAGAAAGGAAAGGGTAGAGCAAGCATTGGCATTGTTGTTCTCTTCAAGCATGGGCAGCTATGTATGTGGCCCTCACTCTGGGTGACCTTACATCATTTATCAACATTCTTTCCCTAACTTCCTGGTAGGAGAAGGGACATTAATAGTGGCAGCATCAGTAGCAACCACTGTAGCTGCTTAGTTTCTATCTCCTTTGCTATTGAAAGTAATTATTTTGTAGGCTGTGTGAACATAATTGAAGTTACTTGACCAGAGAATAAGTAAAAAGTGTTGGATGGAGATGGAGCTTGCCTTGCCTTCCCACACTATCCTTACTGAAATTACTTATCTTGTGCTCAGTCCCTTGAACAGCCTTCAGCCCACTTGCATGCTTCTCAGAAACCTCTCAAGAGATTTCAGTTCTCCCTCTATTTGAGGATAGAGTGGTGGAAGTGGGGACATTGTGTTTTGAATGGGACAATCATAGCCACAAAGTGGTATTGGATCACAATATTTTGATGATTTATCTCCTGTTATGAAAGTGAACATATCAGTTGCACTCCAACTTCCTGAATAGAGAGGAACTCATAAATAAGAGAATTCAAGTACAGGGGAGGCATAAAGCAAATGGGATGATTTCAAGCATTGATTATCATTTGATTTGGACTTTAATAAGAAGATTTGGATTTAACATAATTATATGCAAGCAGTTCAGAAGGGAATGTTTGGATTCACCCAAAAAAGAATTTCTAATAATGAGAACTGCCCAACATGGAAAAAAATATTTCCTTGTGAGAAAATAAATTCCTTTTCAGTTGAAGTGTTCAAGATGAGATTGGGTTATCATCTGACAGAGAAAGAGCCTTTAGTAGAAATTCTGGCACCTGTGATAAAATCATTTTGAGGTTTTGTATTTTTTCATGGGTGGAGAGAGGTAGCAGATTGTCCAGGTGATATAATGTAAATGCAAGTAGAGTCATGAGAGGAGAGAGGAGAAATGAAATACCTTTTCTTCTTCCTCAAATATTCATCACAAAAACAATAAGTTGTACTCCCTGGTTCATTGCAATTTGTTCTTTTCCTCTGCACAAGGATCCAGTCTGCGCCCCCTCAGCAGAGAGAAAAAATGACCTTCTGACCGAGGTGGGGAGCAAAACACTGCTTCTCACTAGGGAAGATTTCTGCAACTAGAACAAAGGGGCAAGCTCACTCAAGTAGTGTCTCTGATCAGGAAAACTATAGAAGATAATACATTTTGTGGGAAATTTTGTGAGATGACCTCTAAATTGTTTTTCTACTTTGGATTCCAAGATTGTATGGTTCTTCCATGTCTCTACTTGCATTAAAACTTACCTGTCAGGGGAAATTATGAATGAAAGGCCAGATGTGTATGGCTGGATGGCATGTCTATGGTGTGGATCCATATTAACATTTCATAATGATGTTTTACTCACCCTACTTGAAACATTTTCTAATTTATTACTGTTTTTTTCTCCAAATCCAGGGACCTTTACATAGGAAATGACCAAAGAACAGTAATTAACAGGGGGTTGATTCTCCAGAGTAGTAAGGATACAAGAGACACCTAGCTTCCTTTGATGTAATAATCTAGTTCAGATGAACTACCTTTGAGTTCTGATGGGTGCAGCAGATATGACAGCACACATGATTGCTAAACTGCTCTCAGTGATATTTCATAAGACATGGAAATGGGAAAGGTAATCCAAAATCAGAAAAGAAGGGCAAATATTGTCACAATTTAAAACCGAAAAAAAGGAAAGAGAACAGATTTTGCAGCCTATAAGATAGCAAACTTGATGAATATTCTTTGAAGAGTTCCAGAAAGATATGGTTAGTAAATATCTAGAAATGGAAGTGGGTACTACAACATATAATACAGCTTTAACATGGTCAGTTCACACTAAACTAACTTCATTTGCTTTTTTCCCTGGATTATTAAACTAGCAGATAAGATAAATACAGTGGTTATAGTTTATTAATGTTTCAGCAAACTCCTTCCTATGGAGAAGATATATTAATGTGAATGTGAAAAATAACACAATCTGATAAATTCAGAGGTTGTGAGATGGTTGAACACAAAAAGTAGTTGCTATTGGTTCAGTGTCAGTATGATAGGAGGTCCCTAGTAGAGTGCAGTTTTGGTCCTATGCAGTTTAACATTTTTTTAAATCCATGCCTTGCTCGAAGGTGTAGATATTATGTTCATCAAAATTAGAGATGACCAAAACTGAGGAGGATAGTGAACATACCAGATAACAGACAGGATCCAGAAAGACACTGATAGACTGGAGAACATTGATATGAATCTAACCAGATGAATTTTAACAATGATAAGTCCAAACCCTTGCAGTTTTGAAGAAAAATATCAGCTACACAGATCTAATATTGGAAAGGCATGGATAGTACTTGTTTTGAAATATGTCAAAGGGTTTAAGTGGATTGTAAACTGAATAGAAGTCAACAATTTCATGTGACAGTCAAAAAAGAAAACCTCAGTCTAGGACTGCATTATTAGAGGTTATACCTTTAAGGAATGGGGAACAGATAGATCCGCTGTCCTAACAACTTGATATGTCCAGAAGTGTAATAAGTTGTCCAAAGAGCTAATGGTTCTCTTCCTTGGAGATCTTTATGTAGAGACAATTTGCTGAGGCTGGTGACCTGCACAGCCCTCCCTCACTCAAAACAAAGTCAAGTGCAAGTCATGTCATTATTTCTGCAATGGCATGGTCTTCTTTGGCAACAAAAGATGAACACACACACATTTGTTGGGTATGTTACAGTTGATGTTAGACAAAATGGCCACTGAAGTCTTTTGTTCCAAGTTGCAGATTCTGTGTTTCTGTGTTCTTCCTTTCATAGATAATGGTTTCACCCACAGAGTGAACTGAATTGTGGAGATCTCAGATGATTTCAAATGCTTGAAATTTTTGCTCCGACAGCAGCTCCTCACATCACAAATGCCCCTCCAACTCCAAAAAATGGAAAGGATTTGTACAACTATTTGATCCTTTCTTCGTTCACTAGCTACTCAGAACCCTTAAGCTCTCACTCTTTTCTCTTCTGTCAATTCTGAAGATGATGAAAATTACAATATTTAGACAATGTTTTGAAGTTTACAAACATTGCTTTCCTATCAATACCATGGTATATTTGGTATTACATTTTATAAATGAAGAAATTGAGTCATATAAAGGTTAAATGACTTACTGCAGCTCACATGGAGAAAGAGAGTTGTTCCAATATTTTAATATAGGTTTTCTGGCTTCTAAACTAGTGTTCACATAATATTCTGCTTTTGCTCATACTAAAGGCTTATTCATAAATGTGTATCTTTAACCAGGAAAATTCCTGACTAACCATGAAAATTAAACCTCAAAGGCATAAAACCCAGAGATGTTGGTCTTACCTTTTGTTGCCAAGCTACTTTCTTGAGAAATTTTTTTAGATTTCCTGAGGAATTTTTTTAGATTTGCTTAATTTCTTTTAGGCCAAGGGTTTCTGGGCCAATGTGTATTTTCATGATTGTTGAGAGAAGAAATTCTGTTGAAACATATGTTCAAGGAAATAGAATATAGAAGCAATCTTGCTCAGAAAGGCATTCATTCACATTTTAAAATGTGAATATACTAGTGGCATTTTTTTTATCAAGCTTTACTATTGGAATTTTTCTCATTTTACCAAACAATTAATGAACAATTCTATTACTAGAAAAGAATTAGTATTATAGAATATTGTCCCTTTTGTTTTACTGATTGTAAATAAAAAGAGAAGTCATATAGAACATGAGGCCTAAGGGATCTTTGGCTTCTTTAGTAGTGATGAACAGTAATTTCAGCCTAAGTACTTCATCTCAAATTTACTGAACTTTGAAAATAACAAACGTACAACTCATATTCAACTTCAGAGAATAATTAGTGGTCTTGGCAAAAACAATCTTGTGTCCCCCCTTCTGGCCCCCTGCCAACCAAACATAATATTATGTTCTAATCTGACTTTAAATAAATAACAGTTTTCCTGGATATTATACTTTTTGCCACAGGTTTGAATCTGAACCATATCATGACTCCAAGGGCATAGGAGAAAGAGTGATAAATACTTTGGTGATAGTAAAACACTAGAAACCAAGTAGGGGGTTATTTATTAGGAAATGACTAAATAGATTATGGATTAGTGATGTAATAGAACAGTACATTAAGAGAAATGACCATAGAAACTTAGAAACTTGGGAGGACGTATGTGAACAACATGAAGTGAAGTAAACAGTATCAGAAGAAAAAATTACATAATGACCACAGTAACATAAAAGAACATTAAAAGACATTATTACTCAAATCATTGCTGTAACCAATTTTGACTTCAGAGCACTGGTGATATAATGTCTTCTAGCTCTCAGTAGAAAGGTTGAGGATTGAGGCAGAGAATGCAAAGTCACCATACTAACTTGTTTTATATCACTATTCATTTGTTACAAGAGAATATTCTACTCATTGAAGAGAAAGGAACTAAGTCACTGGAAAATTACCATGATGTTTAAAAAAATCAGTGAAACTTTTTTAAAAATTATTTTATTTTACTTTTTTTTAAGAAAGCCCTCAAGCTGGGATAAGGAGGCTGGTTCAAATCTCATCTCAGACCCTTAAAATTTATGTCTGTGATCAAGAGTGTTAATTTCATAGGCACTATGACACTATCTGTAAAACTGACATAATATTTACACTATCTACCTTATAAGACTATAGTGAGGAAGGTGATTTTCAAATCTTAAAGAAGCAGTCTTATGCTGACCATTGAGTCAAGATGTCTTGACTCAATTTATGCTCTCAGTCAGAAGGATCCGGGTTTCAAAACTTGGTTTACACATATTCTGGCTTTGTAAATGTAAGTTTGTTGACTCATTATGGGATGTGGCAGTTTTCTAAGATTTAAAAATTTTTACAATAGCTGCTGATATGCATTATTGAAGGAAGTTTCCTACTCCCAATGAAAACACAAGTCCAGACAGGTTATTTTTAAAGCTCCTCATGAGTATTTATATTTATTTTTCAATTGAAAATTTTGTACTATGCTATATAAAATTCACCACATAGTGCTACCCATTTCCTAACTGTCATGATATTAGAATGCAATTTCCAGGAAACGTGATCCTGCACTCTCTTTATCCTATCCTCATTCTTCTTTAGGGCTGCTTTAAATGGCGTAATTTGAGCTTGGTACCTCTGATTTTACCAATACCTGTTTCTGTCAAACAAAAAATCTCCAAATTAATCCTTTCAGTTATTGTCCATCAGTGGATAGTGACACACAATTCAGGCAAAATTGTCATTTCACAAATAGGAGATAACTTTTAAATGAAACCTAAAATAGCTCTGTTGAGAGACCCAGTGATAACCCTTATTGTTGTGCATTTAGAAAGCTATTCAGCCTAATGATTGGATAAGCTTTAAGTGGTGAAAAATCAACCCTATATTTATGCATGGAATAGAAGTGATGATATAACGGCATGGTGGTTACTCTTTTTGGAGCAAAGGAAAAGAAAGGATAATTTAAATGATTAGCGAGTGAAAGGTCTGCAGGGCATTGTCCTATAGACTTAGCACAGTAGTATAGTAGCATATAAATGTGTAATGGATTTAAAACCTGTGATATCAATGGAAAAAGCTCATTACCACCCAGGTAATAAGACTGATTTTCACAGCACTGACCATCTCTTACTGTTAGGGTCCCTCTGGCCTTCTGAGAAAAAAGATCATGGAATAATAGACAGAATGACAGTGAAAACATGAAAGGAATTTCAGCAAATTGAATAATTTTGTCTTATGTCCAATGGTGAGTTGAGGTATTTTGAACCTCTCTGGGGAAAAAAAAGAAAAAGAAAAAAAGAATGACCTTTTATACATTTAAATATAATTGATATACATTTTAATAAAGCATTTATTGAGTATTTAATATGTTCTGTGTCCTGAGGATACTAATACTAAAGCTAAAATAGTCTTTGCCATTGAGATTAAATTCTAAGAAAGGGCAATAGTAGCCTAGGAAGAGTATTGGGATTTACAAAATTGCAGGGATGGTGAGCAAAGCCCTCAGGGAACTGGGGTTACATATCTTATATTCCCTTCCTGGATATGCTTTCTGATTTCTGGACTTGATCACCATGCCTTAAATATAATCTCACTCTAGTACTTCCTTCAGCACTTGGGATCTCCTAACACTGGAACACACATCCACCACCATTGTGTTTTTACCCTGAAATATCTCTTCACTATGCCAGCTCAATTTTCCTATTAGTGAGTTCTTCCTGGAGCTTCATTTTTTGGGAGAGGTTCAAGCCAACCAACTTTCATTCCCATCCTGGCTTCACTAATTAGGAACCTTTGAATAAATAGCTTGAAACCTACCACAGCATCCTGTTCCTGACCAAGTTGCTTTATTTATGCACTCTCCACTATCTAGCCTAAGAAGTTTTTCAAGGTTTGCTTGGATATCAGTAATAATATGTCTATCTTTGAATAAATGTGTGGTAAAATCTTAATTCAGGGGTCAGAGTACAAGTAGAAAATCAATACAGTTTTTGAAATGCTGACATTATCACAATAATGACACAATCTCCCAAGATTATTTCAGCAAAAACTGATTGAGTCAGGTTGGGTAATCTCAATCTTTTTCCTGTTAACACCCACAACTTTGGAATTGTATCAGACCTAAGTAGATATGGTGGTAGAACGTAAGTCCCAAAGACAGTTCTTTTCTAGATTGTATACACAATTAATTACCAAAGATTTAATTTTAAAAACAACCTACTGCTACCACCACCACTGCCACCACTACTACTACTATTACTCCCACTCCCACTCCCACTTCCACTTCTACTATCTAATATTTATACAGTACTTACTGTGAAGCTGATACTGTGCTAAACACATCAGCACCATGCTAAGCTTCAGTATTTTGATCTATATGTAGTAACATCAATGTTCATAAGCTGTCTGGTGAGACAGATTGCAATCTATTTACATCCTTGTCTTATGTATCTATTGTAAATTCAACACAGGAGTCCACTCAATATCCTGGGAGCTTTCCTAGAGATCTATTGACATGTGCCATTAAATCCATAATCAAGTACATAGATCATCCAACTTATTCTGGGTAAGTAATTTGGTCTTTTTCTGCCCTTATATAACCATCACTTTCTCACCCATTTCTCTTTGGTAGTGTGCATTCCTATATGACTGAATTGCATTGGGCTATTACATTTTATGTAAGTTCCTCCTCACAGTAGCTTCTGGAAGACCAAGACTAGGTGACAGATGGACAAAGAACAGCTTTCTGGATTCTAGTCTTCCTTCCTTCAGGACGAGAAGAGTCTCTGCACTAACCCACATATGAACAATGAGGAACTATAAAGAATAGAAGTACAATTAAATCATGGAATTAGTTTTATATTTGGAAGAGAAAATGGGCTCACCATATAGTGAGGATGAGAGATGACAGGTAGGCAAGCAGAGTGATTCATTCATGTACTCACAATGTCAGGAGAAAGAAAAAAAAGGCATCCAGAATGTTAGGTGGACTCCTGTCGTGATCTTATGGTAGGAAATAGACAAGAGACATATAGGATTGTCAGGAACGAATGGTTTGTGGACTGTATTATTGCAAGGAAATTTCAAACTGATGAGGTCAACGATCCATTTTAGCTTTTGAAAATTTAAGTATTTCAATCCTTGAAAAAATTTGTGAACCTTCTTTGATGTAGGAAACTATTTTCCTGAATTATTGTGTTTTGGAGGAATGATTCTCAGTATGATAAACCTTTCAGTGATCAGCCTTTCTGTGATTAAGAAGGATCATTCTTGGACTATAGTCACTTTCCAGAACTGTATGCAGTCTTTTCAGAGCTTACACTCAGAGGATATAGCTTTCAAGGGCAAAGGACTGCCATACTGAAACATTGATACAAAAAAACCCCAGAACTTTAATGGAGAATACATTTAGTTTCTTTACAAAATAGAATTAGATGAGGGAATCAGGGCTATATTGAACTTTACAACATTCTAACTTTAAGATTTATCTAATTAAATGTATTTTTCATGTGATGTAAATAATACCAAAACAGCCTTTCTCTACAGGAAATAATCAGCAAATAATACTAGAATAATGTTTACCTGAATTATTTGAATAATTTCCTGCGTTCTCCATTTTGCTTTACTTATGTAAATACTATGTAAATCAAAATTGTCAGGTCTATGAAAGGTTTTTAAAAAGATATTAACAAGGATTCTTAACTGGGGTCCATGAATTTTTGATTTTTGATATTTTGATTCCTGTAACTCATTGTACTTTTTCTTTGTAATATGGTTTTTATCTGATTCATGTAAAATAAAATTCTCACAAGAAGTACATAGGTTTCACCAGGCTGCCATGGCGGCCTATCTCTCTGTCTCTGTCTCTCTCTCCTACACATACACGCACACACACACACACATACACATACACACACAAAAACTGGTTAAGATCTCCTGTGTTAGGGACTTATTTTTCTTGTATTAATTTGAGGACAAATTAATGGAATAAAGATTTAGATTTTAACATAAAAAGATTACATGAGGAGATTTTCTGACCATGTGAATATAATTTGTTGAGTTATGATTAAGGAGGGACGAGGATGTTATTTTTTCAAATTCCTTAAGAAAGAAAAAAATTTTGTTTTTCTCTATGCTAGTCTAAGTGTAATCTTAACTACAAAGTAAATGGATGGATGAGACGACATCTCAAAAATGTCTTCCTTTCTTATGAATCTATCAAGAGGGATCTCTTATTCCATCAGGGCAAGAAAATAACATAAAATAAACAAAAGACTACCTTCTCTCTGTGTGTCTGTTTCTGTCTGTCTATCTCTGCCTGTCTCTCTCTCTGTCTCTGTCTTTCTATCTCTATCTGCCTCTGTCTCTCTGTCTCTGTCTCTCTGTCTCTGTCTCTTTCTCTCTCCTATCTGCCTTCTCTGACAACCCACTTGACATTTGGTTAAAGGATTATTCCCTTAAAGTAAAATTCTGTCGAGTAGCTCCAGTTAAGACATTGACAATACTTGCTTCAAATTACTTCCTTCTTTTTCTCCTTTACTTCTGCAGAGGTGAATTTCATCTCTCATGTAAAGATCTACATATTTTATTAACAACTATCTGTAGTCATACACAAAAGTTTTAAAGAAACAACAGTGGTAAAAAGAAACAGAGAGACTAGAAGAATAGAATGTGAATGGAAATAGACAAGAATTGATATTCCAGAGGTTACTGTTTTTCTAAAAAAAAAAAATCAATGCCCTGGGGTTGCTTGAAAGAAAGAAGAGAAGAAAATGTCAGTTTCCTTGTTAACACTGGTGACAAGTTGACGGCTTCCTGGTGGAATTCACATTAGGGACTCACGCTCTCTTCCATATGGCATTTTCAGCAGCCCTGTCTTTCACTGCTGATTTGGCAGCCTTTCCCTTTCCCTCAGATACACACAGAGAACACTCACTGATACAGTTCTATAGTCTTCCATAAAGATGGATGCTTTTAAAATTTACTCTTCTTCTGATCATGTTTCCAATGGAAGGAAGGAGGAAGTTTTACAAATACCTAAATATTTAGGTTTAGGGATGATTTGAACTGGGACAATTAGCAAAAAGATTTGCCAAATGCTTATTCTACATAAAGCATTTTGCTAATGCTGAGGACAGAAACATGAAATGATAGGTTCCTTCCCTCAAGGAACTTACATCCTATTTGGATTCACATAATCAAGATGGTTAAAAAGTGATATCATGATTATTCTTTTCATGTTAATTTTGGCTATGATAAGTAATTATCTCTGGAATCCAGTATTTTAATATAACCTAGGCATCTCAGAACACTGTATGTGATACATCGTATACATTATTTAACCCTTAAATTCATTGGTGCCTTCTTGTTTCTCCATAAATTTTCACTTATAGTAATATGAATCGTAGAATTTCTTGAGCTGCAAAGGATTTTATAGGTGATCTAATCCAATCCACTAATTTTACCTGTGAGGAAATAAAAGAGCAGAGAAGTTAAATGATTTCCCAAGGTCATACAAGGAGAATAAAGTTTCAAACTCATATTCATGAAGCCAAATATAGTGAATCCTATTTCTAACCTCTTTCAATTGTATTGCCATCCTTTCAAGGGGCTTAAAAACTCCTTGAAGGTGAAAGGTGCTTTTTCATTTTTATTTTCAAATTTATATCTCCATAACCCCTTTCATATTAAATTGGCAATTAATAAATGCCTGTTGGATTTTATTGGATGACTCCTGTATGGAGCATTACCCACCATGGGTCCTCAGTAAATATTGATTGTCTATAATCTACTATACTTCTTGGTCTCAAGTGTTTCTATACATTTGGTTTCCATGTATTGTAATAATTTAGCAGAAAGAAACCAACTTGTAATGCTAAGATGATTCATTAGTTGCTTCACATTCTATTATTTCTGCATGCTTTATTACTTTATGCTCATTTTCAAAGTTAAATGAGTCTAGAAATCTTGCAATAATACATTCTTTAAAAATGTTTCTTTGATAAATATGTTACAGGTATCATTTCCTTGCTCCTACTATACTACTGTAAAACATGGGTAGTTTTTTTGTTCTTTATCTATGAGGAAAAGGCAGATAAGAGAGAATGCCCACTACAAAACAGTGAGTGGCAGAGAAAGGAATAAACTTTGAATGTAATTCTCTACCCAATAGACCACTTTCCCTTTGAATTAATATGATCTCAAGTATTCTCAGTTAACCTCTAGTACTTGATGTCAACATTTCCTGGTTCTGCTAAACTAAACCTGCCTTCTATGTTCTAAGAACTGTGATTTCACTGAGATTCTCAAAGAATAAGCAAAAAAAAATTGATGCTGGAGTCTCAGATTGTAAGAGATACAAACTCCTTGACTTACTGGTTGTTTTATAGACAGAAAATCCTATTTCTAAACATTATACCCCAAATATAAGAATATCCTTGGTCCCAAGGATGTGATTTAGAAGACACTTACCTACCCATCTTCTTTGCAGAGATGGGGACTATGGATGTGAAGAATTGCCTCTAATGTCAGTCTTGTTGAAGTGTTGGCTAGTTTCACTGATCAATTTAAACTTCTTTTTCAGTAATATATATATATATATTTATATATATGTATATGTATATATATATATATATATATAGATAGATAGATAGATAGATGTGGCTCTCTACAAGGTGGAGGGGGAAGGGCATGTTGAGAAATACAGATAATATAAAAATAAAGGATAGCAACAAAATTTATTTTTAAAAAGTGTAATGGAAATACATGAATTATGTACAAAACAATGCAAGATAACAAACACTTGGAGAGAATAACCATTTATAGAATTATTGAGATTGGAGCAGGATGAGAATTTGGGAAGGAAAAATGTATAAGGTAATGGGGAAAATCCTGAGGGCCTACAGATAAGATAAATTATTTAAACTTTCTAATAGCTAATTATCATGACAGAATGTGAGTTTCTTTTGTTCTTTACTGACTGACTGAGATTTTGAATAAATGCTTGTTACAAACTGTGTGATGTAGTAGAAAAAAATGTTTGACTCAGAATGAGGAGTTCTGAGTCCAAGCAATATTCTCAATAACAATTGATATTCATATAGCATTTTCAAAGTGCTTTACACACATTATCTCTTTTGAAACTCACAATGGCTCTGTGAGGGAAGTACTACAGGTATTATTGTTTTCACTTTATAGATTAGGAAATTAAGCCTTGGGGATCTTGAATGGTTTATTCATAATTTAATATATAGAACATGTTAGAGGCAGGAGCTGAAGCCTCATCTCTCCTGAGTTTATAGTACTCATTGGAAACAAAACAAAGCAAATAAAAAGACATCTATTAATGGAAAAAATCATTTAACATCTCTGAATCTTAGTTTTCTAATCTGCAAAATATAGACAGGCAGAGTAATCTTTAAGGTTCTTCTCACCAATACAATTCCAATATTGCCCTTTCACCTAGAATATAATAGGACAAGAGGAAGGGAAAAAGCATTTATATAGTGCCTACAATGTGCTAGACATTATGCTAATCATTTTACAAATATTATTTCATTTTACTTTCACGAATCTATGAGTTAGGTGCTATTATCACACCATTTTTATAGTTGAGGAAACTGAGGCAAATGAAGATTAATTGACTTCCCCAGTGTCACATAGCTAGGAAATATCTGTGGTCAAATTTGAACTCAGTTCTTCTGACATCAACCCAGGCATCCTATCCACTGTGTAAACTAACTGCCTACCAGGGCAGGTGGTCTCTTAGCTGTAGCAGATACTACCTGAAGTCCATCTCAGTTTTTCAAAGTTTCTTTTATATTCCCTACTTTTCTCATGATGCATCCCTGTAGTGACCATTCTTCAGGCCCTCATTAGAGCATAACATCAAGCTTTCTAGAGATTTCAATACTAATGTAGTAATAGGGGAGGGGGTCATCCATGTAGCAGAGTGTTTATAACTGGCTCTTTAAAAATTACCCTTAATGATTCCATTTCCAAGGAAGGTGTCAAAATATTGGAAAATAAGAAAGATGAAATAGTCTTGTTATGCATGTCAGAAATACAAGGTTAAAGTATTTTAAATCAGTGCTTGGTTTGTCCTTGCTACATTTAGGATTCTGATCATCAGTTATGATGCAGACAGAGTCTAACTGGAATGATGTTTGCAAATAAGCTGAGAATTGTGCCTATACAGATTCTGGACACAGACCCAATTGGTTTATGTAAATTTTGCTCCCCCCTCGTACCAGCCATCTGCAAGTCTCATAAATATTACAATTTAACAGATATGATATTACCATTTTTTACCATAAGTTGTTTACATTTTAATATTCTCTTTCTCCCATTCATCAATTTCAATGTACACAATAAAAATCTGTTTGATTGCCAATTGCCCTGGGAAATTTAGCATTCCATCTCACAAAGGCAAACTCCCATAGCTCACTGCTATTTATAAGCCCATTGTATTTGGTTAATTGATGCTCTTTCCATTGCTCAGACTCACGTGATTCTCATGTATTTCTGTAGTATGTCAATAATTCTACATAATTTTATTAATTTATTCAGTCACAATTGATTCTTTCCCCCACAATGGTGATAGCTACTCAACATCTGAATTTATGGTAAGTCTTACTCTGTTATGTGAAACATGTGCTCCCTTGCCCAAAAGATGAAAGCTGCAAGAAATTTTAAACTTTTTTTACTCCATAATACAAACCTCCAAGAGTTTTCTAACTTCTTCAAAAAGCAGACTCACCTTTGGGAAAGGGAGAAAATTTGAAGTATCCGAAGCAGCTAAGAGTATAATGTTCAGGCAAGTTGCTGATCTGTATCAGTGGGAGCTCCCTTCACTAACGAAATCACAGGTAGTGCTTCACAGTTTACAAGAAAATACAGTGATATCTTATATTTAAAATGGAATCTCATCACATGGGCACTTAACTTATTAAATTAAAATATTTGAATTGAATAAGGGGGGGAGAGAGAGAGAGAGAGAGAGAGAGAGAGAGAGAGAGAGAGAGAGAGGAGAGGAGAGAGAGAGAGAGAGAGAGAGAGAATACCTTTCTGACACTTCTGGTCAGGTACAAAGTCTCTGTTGTGTTCTCTTTGAATTCCTTATGTCCCATCTTGCTTCATGGTAATACAATATGAAGAATCAGTTATTTGGTGATTCCCCCTCAGAAATAATCCAAACACTAATATATTGATTTACCATGGGTCATGCTACCTTCTGGAGATACAAAGAAAAAAAGAAAGAAAAAACGACAAAAAAGTCCTTGCCTTCAAGAGCCTAAATAAGCGCTATGACTTGGACATAAAAAGATGTAAAATAAATACATAGTGGATGAAAGGTAGTCTTCAGGTGAAATTATAAGCAGTTTGGGTGCCAAGGAAGGGCCTCTTGCAGAAAGATCCACTTGAACTGTCTAGAAGGAAGACAATGGTTCTAAAAAGCTAGTAGGAAGAACACTCAAGTGTGAGTGCCATTGAGATCCAAAACATGGAAATGGGAGATGGAGTGGTGTGTGTAAGGAACAGCCAATAAATCAGTCTAGTATGAGTGCAGGAAGGTAACATATAAGAATGAAAAGGTAAGATAGGACCAGGAGGGAAGATTTTTATATGTTAGAGATTATATTTGATTATACAAGTAAAAGGAAATCATAGTCCTACACTGTAAGAAAATCACTTTGCTAATTCTGTGGATCATAGATTGGCATGGGAAGGGACTTGAAGCAGGAAGACCAATTGCAATGCTACTGCAGCAGTTCAAATAAGAGATGATGAAACTTGACCAAGGGTCCTAACTATGTGATTGGAGAGAAGGAAACATAGTCTAGATATGTTGAAAAAGAAATTACTGATTTGGAAACTGAATATATATGTAGGGTAAAAGAGACTGAAAAGATAAAATGATACCAAGGTGGTGAATCTGGGTGGCTTGAATGATAGTAGTGCTCTTGATAGTAAAAGGAAAGTTTGTGTTGCAGGTGGGGTTGGAGGAAGAGTTAAAGAGTTTTGTTTTGGACTAGTTATTGAGTTTGAAATAGCTATGAAAAACTAATCTTGAAATGTACAATAGTCAAGTGGTGATATGGGACTGAAGCTCAGGAGACAGAAACTTTCAGGAGTATTTTCTCCTAATCATTAGTTTTAATTACCTTAATCTTTTTTTCTACAGAAGTTCTTAATATTTTAGTGCTTTTTGAAAGCTTTAATAGTTTTTATTACACTACAGTAAAGAATCTTGGGATACCCTGCTCCCATTTCTAGTCTGAGTAATAACATAGCTGGGTATATTAAAAATAGATTTCATCAGCTGACTCCATAATGACCATCTCAGATCCATTGCTCTCTGATGTAGATTGAATTCTTTTAAAGAAATGTTAGCTCCTCTTCAGGTACAATTTTTACAGAACCTATATTCTATTTTAAGGTCAATTTAAGCAATTTTCAAGTGTAACTTTGACTATATGAAATTTTTGCTATAAGTTATTACTTCAGGACCTAACCAATTCATGTAATATCACACACACACACACACACACAAGCAATACTTCCATTAATCCTCAGAACAATCTTGTAAAATAGTGAAAGAAGGCATCACAAATCTCAAAAGAAGGCATCACAAATCTCATTTTAGAGATTAAGGGATAGTCTCAGAGAAGGTAAGTGATTTTTCAGAGATAACACAGTAGGTAAGTGTGGGAGCTGTTGACACATACAGATTTTCTAATTCTAAAAAGATCTAGGATTGCCTCTTTTTTACATTTACAAGTTAATTATGTACTGACTGTCTCAAATTAAAGAATTAGTTGAATTACTACTTGCACTTGTATTTATTTAGATGGCACCTCTCTTCTAAGTCAGTAAGGATAGGGGGATTAAGAGATAAAGGCATTTGTACTTTGTGATCTCTGATGGATCTATAAATAACTTTTGCCTGCTGTGTTCATTGTTTTTGACATTTCTATTTTCCATCCCATAATTGTTCCTCAGAGGTTGTACTCTTTGATTCTATAATCTTTACTCTTTGTCCTCCTCTTTTGGTTTAGCAATCTACGTTCTATTTGTAATTGCATGTCTTGGCTTAGACTGCAAGTCATCTTTAAGCAAGGAATATGCTGATTGCTCAGGGGAGATGTTTCTTCCACCAGTGATGTGGCTTCTACCATGTGTTGAAGGTTTGGCCTTGCCATCTCTGAATCATTCATGGAGTTTTGTAAGCCTTGTTGAAGAAGAAGAATACTTACAATGATAAGTACAAAACAATTCAAGCATATCTTCTTCCTAAAGTTATTAGAATATGAAAGTATAGCCTTGCTCAAAATCAGAGCCATAACCAGGAATTTTTCCACCTGGGGAAACATTGCCTGGTACAGGTTATTTTAAGCAGTTGAACAGAATTAAGGGAGAATACTACATGGTGGGGAATCAACAACTCCTGGTTCCAATTCATGGCTGTTGCTGGTGAGGTGAGAGCAGGAAGAGAGGGTTCAGGGATGGGAATTGAGTTTACCTTAGCATACCACCTCATTAAAATCTAATTATTCTTGCTAAGGAGGTGCTAAGCTTTGTTATTTTAATCTGCTAAAGAGTTGTAACTGTTGAAAGTGCCCTAAACACTTAGGGCCCTGAGTAAATAAATTCCTGGTCATTCTGCCCAAGTTATGAAAACACTTATTTAAAAATGAAAAAAAAAATAAAGAAAAGATGAGTCACTATCATACACTGCTCAACCCACCAATGTATCATACTTTTATTACTTAGAGATCAGTATAAATACATGATCATTCATGAACTTAGAGTTCAAAGATCTGGATTCACATCCTGACCCTGTTGCTGTAACTTGTGTGATCTTCAGCAGATCACAGCTTCTCAAATTTATCATCCTAAAAATGAAAATAATTAGATTAGTCAGCCTCAAATGTACCTTCTTCCTCTAAATCTACAATTCAGTAGCATTATTTTAATTATGAATTTCATTAATAATAATTATGATAGCATTTGTGCAGTGCTTTAAGGTTTACAAAGTATTTTGCAAGCATTTCATCCTTACAAAAGACCTAAGAAATAGGTGTTATCATCATTCCCTTTTTACAGAGGAGGAAACTGAAACAGAGACAGATTAACTGACTTGTCCATGGCTACACAGTTAGTAAATATGTAAGGTAGTATTTGAACTTGGGTATTCCTGACTCTAGTCTCTGTCCATTGTACCACTCAGCTACCATATAAAAATAAGTCTATTTAAGAGTACTGATTACCTTTAATCTTTGTTATCTCATAGATTTGTGATTTTATTGGGCAGTGTGGGTAGTGATAAGGACCACAACACTTCTTTGCCTTGGGAGAAAGACAGTATTTTGCAAACTGCTCTTTTAAAAGTGTTTGTCAGTTACTGCCTAACTCAGTGTTGATGAGGCTCTTCTGACTAAATTAATCTGGCCTCCAGTAACAATATCTGTCACAAGGCCTCATCCTGAAGCTTTTTCAGTTGTTAGGACCTATCATATTTTATGTTCTAGTAGCATTGATTTTGAGAACTGAGGCTCTGATTCAGTTCATGATGAATCAATAGAATGGAACCTTAGTTTGGAATACTTAAACATACCTTTGTGCTTCCGTGTTATGACTCAATAAATATATTTTGATGGAGATAATGTTCAAGAGAAAATCTATTCTTACCAATTCAGCTTACTGGCACCTTAGGGACTGTTGACTACAACTCTTCACTATTGTTTTCAGAAATGGCATTCTATAATCCCTTAGAGTAAACAAAGCATAAGTCACGTAAGACTGAGGGTTAGTAGGTCCTGTAGAGGGTATCTCATTTTGTACATGAGAAAGTACAGATCCAGAGAAGAAAAAGACTTTTCTAAAAACAGAATCATATATTTTAGAGTTAGAAAAGTGATCTTTATAGCAAGTCATTTCTCCCTTTTTGGACCTCAGTTTTCTCAGCTGTGAAATAAGAGTGTTGGGGCAGTGAAGTGATTCAATAGAGAGAGTGCCAGGGCTGGAGTCAGGAAGACTCATCTTCATAAATTCAAATATTGCCTCATTTGCTAGCTGTGTGACTCTAAGGCAAGTTACTGAACCCTGTTTGCCTAAGTCTCCTTCTGTGTAAAATGAGCTGGAGCAGGAAATGGCAAACCACTCCATTACCTTTGCCAAGAAAACCCCAAATGGGATCACAAAAACTAGGACACAACTGAAAAGTGACTGACTCCAGAACCAGGTTTCTCCAGAACCAGAATTTGGAATGACATCCTCTCACTCCAAATCTAACATGCTTTCATAATCAAAAGAATACAGGGTTCCAACCTATGTCCTCTGAATCCGAATAAATCCACTCTTACGTTTGAACTGCCTCATTCAAATCCTCATTTTTGTGATATTTTCTTCAATGAATTCCTTGCTGTTTGATCCTCCATGAACTCAAGTGCCACTTCCTATATGAGGTGTGTTTACATTGTATATTGTTTTGGTCCCCATGACCACCTACCACTTGTCCACATAATAAATGCAAGTATAAATTAACAGTAGCAGGAAGTAAGATTGCACAGGGGAATCAAGATGTCATGCACAGACCATCCCAAAGATCAGAGGAACATAAATTGGAAACTGTACCATATTTAACCAAAAATCACATCCTGAGACTGTTTGCTAAATCAAATGAAGTCATCTAGGCTTTGCTGTAAGGGACTTATGATCCTAAGATATGTAAGCCTCAGATAAGCACCAGACATCTTTAGTAAGACCAGTAATTAGTATTAGTATTTAGTATTAGTATTAGTATTTAGTAATACCTCAAGTCTTGTTGATAACTTTGAGATACCATAGATATGTTGAAGTATTGTTGACAACTTTGAGAGGATAGAAATATTTAAATGAATTACCTCCAAAGGGAAACAAATAAGAGTTTATCTGCTCACCCTTCAAAATCTTATAAAATGAGATCCCAAGTATTCTTATATCTCCATCTGGGCCCATGATGCTGAGTGCTTCTAACTCTAAGTCATGGTTACATGAGTTAGTCCCTTTGCCTCTTCCCCTCTCATTCTTTTTCTGACATCGCCTACCTTCCCCTATCACCTCATTCCCACCTCCAAGCTGTCTTCCCCGTTGTCTCCTTCCACTACTTTCTCTGTACTTTCTGTGCCTGACCATTTACTCTCCATGTCTTGTTAAAAAATGTCCTTGTAGCATTACTCCCTGCAGCCATGGAGTACCAAAGGATCAGATGTGCCTACCTCAATTTTATAATGACATAAATTAATTAGCAATTCACAAGGCCTTTCTATACCTGCTAGTTATTATTACTCATTCTTATATTTTGTTTACATGTTGTATTGACTTATTAATATAGATATTGACCCTCCCCTACTATGCCCCTTACAGACCTCTGTACAATGTAAGCTTCTTGAGAAGAATAACTATTTTGTCTTTGTATTCCAAAAATCTTTCAGTTTCAGACACACAGTAGGCACTTAATGTTTATTAGATCAAAAGGTATTGTATACTACAATTTATAAAATTCTTTCCTCATAATTAATGTAGAGTTAGATAATGCAAGTGTTATATTCCCAATTTCACAGATAATAAAATTAAAGTGGAGTCACTTTTCCATGGCTACATCATTAGTGAGTGTCTGAGCCAAGGTTCAAACCTTGGACTCCCAACTACAAGTCCTGAGCTATTTCCATTCTATCACACTCCTTCCTAAAAGTGTTATTGGAATTTTATTAGACAACTTTTTAAGATAAAAGACCTTGTGACATAATCAACAATAAGGTATATATCACATGACTGAACACAGGCATGAGCTTAACAGAGAGACAGATGACCTGTCAAGATTTCTCTTCAACCCCTTCCACTTTTGCGTTTCTTGTATGGGATACCAATTGTTCTTGACAGCATTTTCTCAGAGCTGCAATTGTATTTTAACATCCTACCTCTCTAAATAGCAATGAGCAAGGAAGGTATGAGAAAAGTGAACATTAACTTAGACAGCTATATCTTAGACCAGGCCATTCTGCAAGACTGTGGGAAACAGTGTGAAATCCAAACCCCACTGGTTACTTTGGAAATAAAAGCAGCATTAACTGAATGGCCAAAGAAAATTTTTTTAACTTATGTGGCTGAAAAATATGGGTAACAGTTGGATTATATATATGTATGTATATACATATGCATATGTGTGTATATAACACGTACATACATACACACAGGTATACACATGTGTAAATGTATGTTTGCCATGCTCATTTTCAGGGGCAAATTCTCCAGCACATTTTCTTATTTCTTTTCTGCACACTGTAATTAGTATTCAGACTGTTAAGATAACTAAGCGTAGCTTTTGCCAGTATACTAAATTAAGCAGTCAATTTTCCCCCTGGGGAATTAATTTCCAGGGGATTTCTCTGTACTGAATATTCTACCTTCCCTGAAATAATTTCAGGCACAAAAATGATGCAAACATTTCAGATAAAGTAGTTTTGCTTTATTTTCTTCTTTTCTGTTTCAAGAGAGTACTTTTGGGAAAAAATATTCAATGGGATGTTTAAGTTATGTGCAGTGTGGCATAAATACATTAAAATACTAGATCTTGCCTAGACATTTCATCATTATCATTTATTAGAAGAGAGGTGTCTAACACAAGCTGTCCCATAGCAATTCACAAGGCCTTTCTATACCTCCTAGCTGTTATTACTCTTTCTTATATTTTGTTTATATGTTGTATTGACTTATTAATACAGACACATAAGCTGTCCCACAGCACACCAGAGTGCTGATAGAAGCTGAGTAAATTGGGAAATATTTAACAAAATAAATAAAAAAGACAATAAACCATACCTAAACTAAGTCAATCTGTGACCCTCAGGGATCCTTATGTATGATTTAGCATCCTCACTTGTTTTTGGTTTTGATACCACCAACTTGGAGATTAGCACATGTTAATAGGGTGGTCATCAATACTTTATATAGATAGATATAGTTATACACACATCCATATACATATACACATTTTATATATATATATATGTGCATATATATATATGCACATACAAGCATATATGTATATGAATGTGTGTATATATTATATATTATTTTTAATTAGTTAAAATTTAACTTTAATTGATATTGCCATTCAATAGTTTATTTTAGTTCCTTCATTTTCAGTTAAAATATTTAAAGTTTAGATACAAAGAATTGGAGGAGGTAAAAAAAATTAGGTAAGGAATACTTCCTTATAAAGTTTACACTTAATTTAAATGATGTGAAATGTTACCCAATGAATATAATACCATATGATAAACAGTTTTGAAAAATTCAGGCCCAGTTTTCAATTGGAAAAAAATTCACCATTTACTAAAGATCCGGGAAAGGCTTCTAGGAGGTGATAATTCTTGTCTTCAATCAACGATCATTTAAGTGCTTATTATACATCAAGTACTGTGTTGAATAATGACAATAAGCAAAAAATTAAAATGATCCCTGTCCTCAAGCATTTTATATTCATAATTAAAAAATCTTATTTTTCTTTAGATATATTTGCCATACTTCTTTTTTTCCACCTTTGTTTTGACATCAGATTATCAAAGAAGGTATTGATTTGGTGTGAAGAATCTTGTGAATTTCTTCATAGAAACTATCTATTGTCTCATTGGTTATGTTAGCTCTTGGTTTATACATTGCAGTTATCTTCATGATGGTCAATTTACTAGAGATCATCTGCAGTTTGAGATGACAATGAAATGATATTTCTGACCAAGGTCCCTTGCTGACTTTTGGCAGCAAAGTTAAAAAAATCACAGCCTTCTACCAACCGCTTTCTCTAACCTAAGGCCACTGAGTAAGACGTTGGTGAAGGTATATTACTATCCTTTGTAAATTATTTGGCATTTATCAGTACATAGTTTCATTACTTCACAAAGGCATAATTTCAATTCAGAAATGATACAAATCATTCTCTTACCTATAGTGAGGTTTAACTACTTAAAATGGATGTCAGTCAATAAGCATTTATTAGTTCATGCTAATAAATCTCAGACGAAAATTTACGAAATAGTAAAACTTCTATTAAATTATTAATCACATAAATTTATCAATTAATTTAAAGATAAAATTAATTAATTACTTCAGATATGCTGTCTTGCAGATTGGTCCAATAAGTCACTGAAAAAATTCCAGCTATCACTGTCTAATTCAGAATGTGACTATTCTACTGTGCTAGCTGTGTCTACTTACACTAAATTGCATTATTTAGGTAATGCCCACTATTTTCTGGTCTGTTCCTGTTAAATATTCTTACGGATATTTTTTCCCTCTTGATAATAATCATTTTTGTAGGATGCCTTTTTAGACTTGCCAGTTTTTCTCGAGTGCTTCTGTCAAATTATCTCCTACAGCTCCAAGGAATTTTCTTACATTTAAGAATTAAAAAAAATAATAATACGTAAAACCTCTTTGAAGCACTTCCCCAATTTACCTAGAAATTAGGCACCCAGTTTGTGACTGCTACTCGTAGAATACTTCTCTGAGTTTAGTCTATGTAACTGACAGTAACAATATTGCTTATGAGAACAAATGTGTATCAAATGAACAGCTAGCCAATATAAACAATTAGCTTTTCAGCAAAGAATTCCCTAAGGCAAAACAGGAAGAACATTATCAACAATTCATTCCCCTCATAACCCAGAGATGCAATCCTACAAATATACACTGTATAATTTGTACAATGATGGTAAAATGAATCTATCAATCCACCAACAGTAATTTATTAAGCACTACTATATGTGCCAGCTGCCTCAAAGAGTACCTCAGATACAAAGAAATGCAAAAACAGTTCCTGTCATCAAGGAGTTTACAGTCTATTGGGACAACTCTGTGGATAAGGCAACTCAGAACTCTAGTGCTGCAGAGTTATAAAGTCCTGTTACCCCTCATGCAGTCCAACTGTATCCAACTCTTGCTTACCAGAGCTAACTTTTTCATGAGTTTAAAGTCAACTTTTTTTAATCTGCTGCCAAGGATCATGGTCCTTAAAGCTGCTTCGGGTCCAAGTAACTGTCTCTCTACATCTGTCTCTTGACTGTGTGCCTCCTCAATTGGTTGGCAAAGTCTTGTTAGCAGAAACTCCAGCTGCTAAATGGAGATTACCTCTGGACAAGTAATTCAATTGCTATTATGACATGGCTGACAGTGATTGAGGATTAGGGCTAAGAGAAGAAAGAAGGTCCACTCCACAGGGCAGCTCCAGGTCTGCACTACCTAGAGTTACTGAAATTGTCCGGGACCTGTCTCTTTAGCTTCCTGCAAAGTTAAATCCAATGGATGTTTATTTGATGTGCTTAGTCCTTTAATTGTATCAGAGAAATGTACTTATGTATTGTAAAAGAACTACCTTTTAATAATTAATTTGTTTTGAGTTTTCCATACTTGCACTTCCTTAAGTTTTACATTTTTCTCCCCCTCCCCATGATGGCATGCAATCTTTTATCTTTTCTACACATACATTCTTATTAAACTCATTTTCAGATTAGTCATGTTGCATGGAAGAATTAAAATGAATGAGAGAAATCGTGAGAAAAACAAAGCATAACAAAAGAGAAAATAGTCTGCTTCATTCTGCGTTCTGACTCTACAGTTCATTCTCTGGATGTGGATGGCATTTTGCATGATGAATCCTTTGGAAATGCTTTAGGTCCTTTCATTGCTGTGAAGGGCTAAGTATATCAGATACACTCCTGGCACACTGTGACTCTAACTGTATGTAATGTTCCTCTGGGTCTGCTCACTTCATTCAGCATCAGCTTACATAAATCTAAAAGAACCACTTTTAATCCACACAATTATTCTTGCAAAACAAACATGTATAAAGCAGACCTAGAATTTTAAAGACAATATATAAGTTCATTGAATTAACTCTCTTAATGGGGTTATTTAATAAATGTTTTTGCTGCTGCTACTGAATTTGTAGGTATATTTCTAAGACTAGAAATCTATTTACCTTGATACTGGACAACCTTACCTAAAATTGATCACATTCTTGATTTAATGGCCATTCTAGTAATTAATAAAAATAGATATATACTATAATATATTAATTCTAAATTCATGTACACACATACAGACAGTGACAGAAAGAGAGAAAAGGGTGGAGAAAGAGAGAGGGGAGAGAGGGAGGAGAAAGAGAGACCAAAGACCAAAGGGGAGAGAGAGAGAGAGAGAGAGAGAGAGAGAGAGAGAGAGAGAGAGAGAGAGAGAGAGAGAAGAGAGAAAGGGCAAAAGGGAGGAGAGATAGAGAGATGGAGAGAGGGAGGGAAAAAGAAAGGGGAAGATGAGGAGGAGAAAGAAGTATAAAGTGAGAGAGAGGTGAGAGGATGAGAGAAAGGGAGAGGAGAGAAAAGGAGAGAGACAGACAGAGTGAGAGACACAGAGAGACAAAGAAATAGTCTGGACTTGTTTCACTTAAGTCATGGAGTTGTTTATATTACCAACTGAGCATTTGCACAGGTGAGTTTCTCAGATGTTTTAGTTCTATACACAGAAAGGACTTTTTGCTCAATCCTCTGATTTTAGGGTATATAGAAAATTTCTTCAGCAAGAATATGATTTCATAAATCTGAAGAAAAAATCTTAGAAATGTTTGTCTTTTCTGTCTTTTTGTTCATGTGTAGTAGTGAATGGACCTATAGAATTCACCACAAGACACTTACTCGTAAGCATCACTAAAACTTTAGGAAACTACAGGGAAAGGTGCAACTCCATAGTGAAAGATCTTGACATTTGAAAAAAATCAATCCCCTAGTCATCCATAGAGGAGGAATATCTATTGATTCAGGGGACCTTTTAAAAGAAGTCTTCCTCCTTGTTTCTACTTCATCCTTTCTGCCAAGCAAAGCATTCTTTGAGCTTGCCCTGGAGAAGAAAGGATGAAGTTGGAATCATTTGTTTAGAGCAAAGACAACTAAAGCATATAACCCATCATGGTGAGTCTAATACTGGATCTCAAGCATTCTACTTGTCTCTTAAAATTGCCTTCCCTGAATATAATTGACTATATAGAAATTTGCAAATGGACATGTACAATATTGGAGGCAGCTTTTTTAGTCCAAAACCCTAGAAGAGCCTGTATCTTCTTTCAGTATGGGAACTGTTCTCTCTATAGCATTTCTTGAAAGAGAAGATGAGCATTGACTAGACAAGGAACCCAAATGCTGACCTCACTTGTTAGAAGCCATGAAGCAGTTCTTTGGATATTGAAGCACTTCACAGTGAATGTCAAATGCCTATTTAGCAGCTCCACAAAATGTTTTATGCTTTGATATTTTCAGTATCTTCTAAAATAGTATGTCAGTAGCTGTAAATTTTTACTTTTTGAAGATTTAATTTTTTTAAAATTTTACTGCAAGCTTATGAGTCTTGTGTCTGCTCAGAATTTATGTAGTGAAAATTAATAATCCTATATTAAATTTACACTGCATGTGAAGCACTGTAAAAATCCCCTCTTTGGGGAGAGCCTAGACATGAACCACACTTCAGTTTTAGGTAGTTTTTCCTGAAGTCCTCAGGTCACTTAAGACAACAGCAACAAATAATTCAAAAAAGAATGTAAGCCTTCTCATGAAAAATCGAGTTCCCCTCAGGCCTAAGTCCAATCTATATGTACAAAGTCCAGATATCACAGGGGCAGCAATCTTCTGGTCTATCAGTAGTTCTTACTGAGATATATGGAATAAGTAAGAATGACTTAATTTACTTAAAATTTTGGTTAAAATGCAGGTTATAGAATAGAAATTTTTTATGTGAATTATTGTGAGGTGTGAGAATTTTTTTTTAATTTTTATGTAGCCTAGCAATAATGTTACTAAGGTGCCAGAAATGGAAAACATGAAAAATTCATTAGGCTTGAGTGCAGACATATTGTTGAAGTCAATAATCTCATTTAAATGGAATTCTTTTATCCGATAATGAACTTTTCACTCTTTTTTATCATGATAGCTTCTGATGGCCTGAGGACAATAAATTTCACATTTTTATCCAAAATAAAAAGTTATCTTAAAGGATTGTTTTGTTTACTAACTTAGATTTGAGACAAAATAAAATGGATGTTTTTTTGAATTAATTCAGGCTATAGTTGGGCTTGAAAAAGGAAGTGCCTTCCTATAGTTTTAAAATGTTTTTGGACTGAGCTTAGAGATAGACCAAAGTTACATAATTCCCAAATCATGGTATTTTCATAGTACTTATTTTGTTCAAATGGAAGAATCCAATATTAGAAACTGAGCAGCACAGAGTAAGCTTCGTCAAAGAAGACTTTTTAAGAGAAAATGACAATTTCTCTTTTAATCCGAAGGAAGATCTTATTTTTTTCTGCAGAATATCAATATTTTAAAGGGGTAATTAGTTATTGAATAAACACATGGAAATTTACTGCTTAAAATGGAAACAAGATCCACCACATTTCAGAAAAGTAGGAAAATAGAATGTGCATTCTATCATCTTTATAAAACATCAAAAAAGAAACAAAAAAGAGTTGATAGAAATTACAAATTTGCTAGATTAAATCAATTGATTTTTTAACATTGCTTTCTTGTGCACACTTTTGGCAATGTCATGAGAATTATAGACTGCTTTTTGGAAAAATGTACTTTAAACATATACATAAATATATGATTACAATGAAAAGAAATTATTATTGCAATAGTTATATGTTCTATGTATCATATATAACATATATTTTATAATTTATTGAAATTAGTCTTCTGAATCACGTAAGTACATAGACCCCTTTCTGTGTGTGTGTAAGTGTGCATGCCTGCATATGTGTATGTGTGTGTATGTGTGTAATTTTATCGATCCCTGGAAACTTAAGAAAATGAAAGATGAAGAGAATAAAAGATTATATTGTGCTTATTGTGTGTTCTCTATAAAAGAGTATTTGATTTGATATAATAAAATGCCATCTTAAAAGGTTTCCTTGAACAAAATTCCTTCCTTTGAAAGACAGATCTTTCAAGATCTGTCCAATTCCTAAAACAGAAGCCCATTTTCCTTGATACATGTACCATACTCTGTTTATAATTTGATATAATATGTTCTGATAATTGGAGAATTTTGAGTTTTTAGATTAATTTAAGAGATTCATGTATTTTATTTTTTTAAATATATAATTCATTTATTTTTCAGTTCTCAACATTCACTTCCACAAGAATTTGAATTCAAAATGTTCTCCCCATCTCTCCCCAACCACCCGTGGACAGCATGTGCCCTCTCTACTCCTTCCTGTAATCTGTCATCCCTTCTATTACTCCCCTCTTCTTCCATCCCTGTCCCATTTTCCTGTAGGATAAAATAGATTTCTATACCCCATTTCCTGTATATATTATTTTCCAATTGCATGCTAAAACAATTTTTAACATTCATTATTAAAACTTTGAGTTTCATATTCTCTCCATTCTTCCCTCCCCACCCACCCTCATTGAGAAAACAAGCAATTCTATGTTGGTCATACATATGTAACCATGCAAAACATTTACATAATAGTTATGTTACCAAAGAATAACCACATTTCTCTCTAGTCTATCCTGCCCTCCATTTTTTTCATTCTGTCCCTTGACCTGTCCTCCCACAATAGAGTTTGCTTCTTATTATACCTTTCCCCAATTTGCTGTCCCTTCTGCTATCTTCCCTCTCTTATTCCCTTCCCCCTTGCCTTCCTGCAGGGTAAAATAAATTTCTATATCCAGTTAAGTGTTTGTTATTCCTTCCTTAAGCCAAATACCATGAAAATAAGGTTCATTTATTTCTTTCCCTCTCTCCCCCTTCCCATCCATTGCAAAACTCTTTCTTGCCTCTTTTATGTGAGATGATTGGCTACATTCTATCTCTCCCTTTCTTTTACTGCTAGTGCATTTCACTCAACAATGAATTTTATTTTTAGGTGTTCTCCCTTCATATTCAGCTTACCATGTGCTCTCTGTCTATGTATATATCTATATCTATCTGTTTATCTATAGATATATACATAGAGACATACACCCATGTACATATACATACCTACTCATATATAATATACACATACATACCCATAAATAACTACACATATATCTATGTAAATAAATCTCTATCTATTGATCAATCATTCTATCTATTTATATATTCCTCCTAAATACCCTAATACTGAAAAATGTCTCATGACCATCTTTCCATGTAGGAATGTAAAAAGTTCAACTTTAATGAGTTCCTTAAGACTTCTCTTTTCTGTTTATCTTTTCATGTTTCTCTTGATTATTGTATTTGAAAGTAAAATTTTCTAGTCAGCTCTGTCTTTCCAACAAGCATGCTTGGAAATATTCTATTTCTTTGAAATTCCATTTTTTCTCCTGAAGTAGTATGCTCAGTTTTGCTGGGTAGGTGATTCTTGATTTTAATTCTATGTTTTTTGACTTTTGGAATATCATATTCTAAGCCCTTCAATCGCTGACTGTAGAAGCTGCTAAATCTTGTATGATCTTGATTGTATTTCTACAATCTTGAATTATTTCTTTCTGGCTGCTTGCAATATTTCCTCCTTGAACTGGGTACTCTGGAATTTGGCTACAATATTCCTAGGAGTTTTCCTTTTGAGTTGTCTTTCAGATGGTGATTGGTGAATTATTTCCATTTCTATTTTACCCTTTGACTCTAGAATATCAGGGTAGTTTACCTTGATGATTTCTTGAAAGGTGATATCTAGGCTCTTTTGTTGATCATAGTTTTCAGGTAGACCAATAATTTTTAAATTTTCTCTCCTGGATCAATTTTCCAGGTCAGTTATATTCCCAATGAAATATTTCACAATGTCTTCTATTTTTTTCATTTTTGTTTTGGTTTTGTTTTATAATTTCTTTGTTTTTCAAAATGTTATTAGCATCCATCTGCTCCATTCCAATTTTTAAAGAACTATTTTCTTCAGGGAGCTTTTGAACCTCCTTTGTCAACTGGCCAATTATTCTTTTTAAAGCATTCTTCTCATCATTGGCTTTTTGCACCTCTTTTGCTTTGTGGGTTGGTCTATTTTTTTTTTTAATAAAAATTTATTTGTTTAACTTTTGACATTCATTTTCACAAAATTTTGAGTTCCAAATTTTCTCCCATTTTATCCCTTCCCCCCACCCCAATACACAGAGTAATCTAATTTTCCCTATCACCAATCTGCCCTCTCTTCTATCATCCCTCCCTTTTCTTCTCCCCATCTTCTCTTTTGCTCTGTGGGGCCAGATGATTTTCTATTCCCCATTAACTGTATTTCTTATTTCCTAGTAGCAAGAACAATACTCAACAGTTGTTCCTAAAACTTTGAGTTCCAAATTCTCCCCATCCCTCCCCCCCCACCCATTCCCTTTGGGAAGGCAGGCAATTGAACATAGGCCCTATCTGTGCAGTTTTGCAAATGACTTTGACAACAGTCATGTTGTGTAAGACTAACTGTATTTCCCTCCCTCCTGTCCTGCTCCCCACTGTTTCTATTCTGTCTTTTGATCCTGTCCCTCCCCAAGAGTGTTGACTTCAACTTGCTCCCTCCTCCCATTGCCCTCCCTACCATCATCCCCTCCCCTTGCTTATCTCCTTCTCCTCCACTTTCCTGTATTTTAATATAGGTTTTCATACCAAAATGAGTGTGCATTTTATTCCTTCGTTTAGTTGAATGTGATGAAGGTAAACTTCTCGATTTTTTCTCAGCTCTCCTCTTTTTCCCTCCACTAAAAAGTCTCCTGCTTGCCTCTTGAATGAGATATAATTTACCCCATTCCATTTCACCCTCTTTCCTCCCACTACATTTCTCTCTCACCATTTACCTTAATTTCTTTTAAGATATGGTCCCATCCTATTCAATTCACTCTGTGCTCTCTGTCTCTGTATGTGCATGCATGTGTGTATGTGTGTGTACATGCACGTGTGTACATGTGTGTGTATGTGTGTGTGTGTTGTCCCATCAACTACCCAGATACTGAAAAATTTTAAGAGGTACAAATATTGTGTTTTCATGTAGGAATGTAAACAGTTCACTTTTGGTAAGTCCCTTATGACTTCTCTTTGCTGTTTACTTTTTCATGCTTGTCCTCATTCTTGTGTTTGAAAGTCAAATTTTCTTTTCAGCTCTGGTCTTTTCAACAAGAATTCTTGAAAGTCCTCTGTTTCATTGAAAGAAAGTCCTCTGTTTCATATTTTCCCCTGAAGTATTATCCTCAGTTTTGCTGGGTAGGTGATTATTGGTTTGAGTCCTAGTTCCTTTGACTTCTGGAATATCTTATTCCATGCCCTTCAATCCCTTAATGTAGAAGCTGCTAGATCTTGAGTTATCCTGATTGTATTTCTACAATACTGGAATTGTTTCTAGCTGCTTGCAATATTTTCTCCTTGACCTGGGAATTCTGGAATTTGGCCACAATGTTCCTAGGAGTTTCTCTTTTTGGATCTCTTTCAGGTGGTGATTGATGGATTCCTTCAATACTTATTTTGCCCTCTGGTTGTAGAATATAAGGGCAGTTTTCCTTGATAATTTCATGGAAGATGATGTCTAGGCTCTTTTTTTTGATTATCGCTTTCAGGTAGTCCCATAATTTTTAAATTGTCTCTCCTGGATCTATTTTCCAGGTCAGTTGTTTTTCCAGTGAGATAGTTCACATTCTCTTCCATTTTTTCATTCTTTTGGTTTTGTTTGGTGATTCCTTGGTTTCTCAGAAAGTCATTAGACTCCATCTGTTCCATTCTAATTTTGAGAGAACTATTCTCATCAGTGAGCTTTTGAACCTCTTTTTCCATTTGGCTAATACTGCTTTTGAAAGCATTCTTCTCCTCATTGGCTTTTTGAACCTCTTTTGCCAATTGAGTGAGCCTATTTTTCAAGGTGTTATTTTCTTCAGCATTTTTTGGGTCTACTTTAGCTAGGTATTGACCGGTTTTTCATGCTTTTCTTGCATTTCTCTCATTTCTCTTTCCAGTTTTTCCTTCACCTGTCTAACTTGATTTTCAAAATCCTTTTGGAGCTCTTCCATGGCCTGAGCGCACCGGACATCCCCCTGGGCTGTCTGGGATACAGAGGCCCCGACCTCCACATCTTTCCCTGATGGTAAGAATCCTTCCTTGTCATCAGAATTGAAAGGCAAGAACATCTGTACCCCCTCAAAGTAGCTCTCTATAGTCTTATTTTTCTTCCCTTTTCTGAGCATTTTCCCAGCCAGTTACTTGAGTTCTGAGATTCCTCTGCACCCCCGCCTAGATCCGCCCAGCTAATGCTTGATATCTGAGATTCAAATGGGCTTTCTGTGACAGGCGCGGCTGCTATTCAATGTGAGCTTAAGTTCTGGTGCTTGGGTGCGGGCAGGGCCACCTCTCAGGCTCAGTTCCCTCAGGGGCTTTATGCAGAGACCTTCAGTAATGGGGCGGGTGGGGGCAGGGTTGTCTCCCAGGCTCAGTTCTCTCAGGGGGTTTATGGAGAGACCTTTGGTAATGGAGCTCCTGCTTGCTCCAGGAGTCCCGGGCCTCTGCCGCTGCCTCTGCAGCTGCCTCCTGAAGGGGCCCAAGCCACGGAGACACCCCATTCCCCTCTCGGCCAGCTCAGACTTCTCTCTCACTGACCTGTAGCGTCTGTGGGTGGAGGGACCTTCCTGGCCGCCAAAGATTCTGTCCCTGAAGCCTCCTCAGATCTGCTCCTCTGGGGCCTTGTGGCCAGGGCTGAGCAGGGGTGAGCTCTGCTGTCCGGAGTGTGATGGACCCCTGGGGATGACTCTCCAGGGCTCTCCAGAACTGAAATCTTTTCCACTGTGTTTCTGTGAGACTTGCAGTCCTCCAGAATTTGTGGGGAGTTCTTCTTGCAGGAAATATATGAACTGTGAGTTCGGAGCTAGCATACATGAGTCATTCTACTCCACCATCTTGGCTCCGCCCCCGGGTTGGTCTATTTTTGAAGCTGTTATTTTCTTCAGCATTTTTTTGGGTGTCCTTTAACAAACTGTTGACTTGCTTTTCATGATTCTCTTACATTGCTCTCATTTCTCTTCCTAATTTTTCCTCTACCTCTCTTAGTTGATTTTCAAAATCCACTTTGATTTCTTGTGTGGCCTGAGACAATTGTATATTTTTTCAGAGGCTTTGGATGTAGAAGTCTTGACTTTGCTGTCTTCCTCTGTTTGTATGCTTTGCTCTTCCTCATCTTAAAGGATGGAAATAAAATACCTTTTGAACAAGAAAGTAACCTTCTACCATCTCACTTTTCCCCCTTTTGATGCATTTTCCTAGCCAGTTACTTGACTTTTGAGTCCTATGTCAAGTGGAGGGTATACTTACCTTGGCTTTAGACATTTTGTGCAGCTGTTCTCTGAGATGTCTCTACGGACCTGTAAGTTTTCATTTCCTCCAAAGTAGCATAGTCAAGGAAGAGGTGATTACTCCTATCTGGCCTGCCCTCTGGTCCATGAACAAAGGAAAACACTGTTTTCTGCCCTGGAACAGTGAGTAAGATTTCCTCTGCACAGCCAACACTAACTCCTTCATGGCTGTGCTCCACCTCACCCCAGAACCGCCACTCAGGCCTGAGACCCAGATCAACCATTTGATTCCCCCAGGGTCTTTAGGCACAGAGCTCCAAAGGTGGCTGCTGCTACCTTGGGGCTGGGACTGGAACGAAACCATGTTTTCCTCTCACCCAGGTGAAAGAACTTTCTTACTGACCTTTGAAGCTTTCTTTGACCTTTGTGGGTTGAAAACTCTGAAAATACAAACAGCAGCTACATGGGATTCAGTGCCCTGAAGCTTGGTCCAATTCTGTCTGTACTGTGCCACACACATTGGGCTGTGTTCCACTCTGAGCTCAGTGTGATACACCTTTCCTTTCAGCCTTCCAGGCTATCTTAAGCTAGAAATCTTTTCCACTGTCATTTTATGACTTCTGCTGCTCTGGAATTTGTTCAGAGTCATTTTTACAGTTATTTTAAGGGCTATGGGGGGAAAGCTAGAGCAGTTCTGTCCTTCTACTCTGACATCTTAGATCCATCCCCTCTAAGACTGTAGATTCTTATATTTTATGAAATGCAAATTATTAATATAGACATCAGTATGATTAACCTATGATAAACAATTTGATGCCATCCTTAAGAATTAAGGTCATTTCCATAATGTTAGTTTGTACATTTCATTGTATGACATATCCAGATTAAAAACTTTGTCATTTCCCAGTTGTCCAATCTCTTATTTGACATCCCAATCTTATTAGGAAGTAGTACAGAATTGTCCTGGGTATCAATTGAATTCTGTGTATTCTTAAAAATAAAGATTTCTTTTCATCTGAATAGAATATTCTCAAATTCTAGTCAAAACAATCATCACTTATGATGCCAAGCATCTATAATGAAGAATGCCACTCATGACCTCACTGACAGAATGAGGCACACATTATTAGACATGCCCAGTGGGGAAATTTATTTCCAAGACTATGCTTATTTGTTACAAGTTATCCTCCCTCCACCCATATATTGTGGGGTTGGAGAGGAAAAACAGAGGAAAACAGATGTTATTTGAAAAAGTAGTTACAGAAATTGTCATTAACTAATGAACAATGACTTTGCCCCTTTGAAACTATAGTTCAGCATTTCAAAGAGTCACAATTTTTACTCTGTATCTCCTTTAGAACTTGGTAAACGGCCTTAGGGATTTGTAATGACTAAATAATTGCACCATCTTTAGCAAACCTGATGGTCTGATTCTTTGGACTTTTCTTTGGACAACAATCTATCATGTATCTCAGGCTCAAAGCCTTTTAAGCTTCATAAGGTCTTAGGAGGTTTACTTCACTTGCTCAACAAGGTATTGAAATAAACTTTCAGAGTCAACTAGTACAAGTACTATATGTCTTTCTTATGAACTCCCATATTTATTTGGTTTTGCTTGATGGATTACACATTATCTTTAGCACAAATTAAATAATAGGATTATTAAGTAAAGCCTGTAATGTACAGTACAATGTCTTGCATATTCATCATATTTCCTATAGTACTGGTTATTAATTTTGAAGATACATAACAAGCACAGGCACTGAAGGAATATAAACATATTGATATGATTTAATTCAATTTCACATTTTTATAATAGAATCTATAAAAGGCATTATTCTCATGTACATTATATTGAGGAAATATAAATTGTTCATTCAACTTCATAAAAAGTGATGACTCCATTAAAGTGATTTTTAGGAACATGAATTACCACATTGCTCAATTGGTTTTTATTTTTTTCCAGTTTAACCTCAAACCTTTTCAATAAGTCAGTTTTCATGGAAGATGATTTTCCAAAATGACAGTTAGTTGCTTTTTCATCTTGAATACTAATATGACAAGTCGTTTGTATCTTTTTCAAAACATACCTGTTGTTAGGGTTTTGAAGTTTAAGTCAAAATGTAAGAAGCATGCTTTTGGCACAGTGACCAACCTAAACAGGTTAAAAGTTACCACAATCACCCATTATGAGTAGCCATATTTTCATTTCCTTCAATGAATTTCTTGTTTGATCATCTTTTTGTCCTCAGTTGGGTTCTACCCAAAACTATAAAATTAAATGTGTCTATTGCCAATGAAGCAATAGGTACAGAGAAACATAAATGGTGACACTCACTTGAAGTGAGCTTTTGAGGGTCCACCTTTATTTTGTTCAAGTAAAAAGGTGGTATTTAAAATTAAGTTCATGCTGCTTTCAGTGTGTGGAAAAGGGTGAGTCCCAGTGGCTTTAAGAAGTCTGTAGCAGCTTTGCTGTAGGGTTGTTTATTTCTAGGCTGTAATGGAACCATTTTTGTCCCTAGCCTAGTTACTCTTGGAGAGGTAGAACAGGTAGTGAACAGACTGGGGGAAAATTTATAAAATTTGGAGGTAGTCATCTAGAAAGAAAAGTCATTGTTGCTAATTGGGATGGTAATTACTGTTGAACTAATCCTTTCCTTTTTCAAATTAATTTATTTATGTTGGTTTTCAACATTCATTTCCAAAAGATTTTGAGTTCCATATTTTCTTCTCATCTCTCCTCTTCTTGGGAGAACCACCCCAAGACACTGTGCATTCTGATTACCCTTTCCCCTAACCTGTTCTCTCTTCTATCACACCCTTTCTTTCCCTCATCCCCATCTTCTCTCTTTTCTTGTAGGGCAAGATAGATTTCTATACCCCATTACCTGTATTTCTGATTTCCCAGTTGCATGCAAAAACAATTCTCAACATTCATTCTTAAATCTTTGAGTTCCACGTTCTCTCCCTTCCTACCCACCCATTCCCACTGAGAAGGCAAGCAATTCAATGTAGGCTATACAAAAGTCTGTTCATTTTTGCTGAATAAAATCAAGAGTGGGGGTTAAAGAAAGAATAAGGGAAGGATGTTGCCAGACAAAGGATACATGATGGCATCAGCCATCAGAAGAAAGAGAATGCATCTTGCTTACAATCACGACAGAGGTAAAGATATAATTTTGTCCATCAATGAAATGGCATCAACCCATTTTGTGTACATTGAGCACAGGACCCCAGTAGGAGTAGGAAGGTATTTTATACTCTTCTACTAATATATTCTGCGGATATAACACCTATGTAATGCAAGTACCTATTCATTCCTAATGTGGTTTGAGTAAATATATAGTTATGCAAAAGATTTTGATAATAGTCATGTAGTGAAAAACTAACTATATTTCCCTCCATCCTATCATACCCCCAATTTATTTTATTCTCTTTTGACCTTGTCTCTCCCCCAAAAAGTTTATGTCTAATTACTCCCTCTTCCCATTTGCCCTCCCTTCTAACATCATCCACACCCCACTTATCCCCTTCTCCCTTACTTTCCTGTAGTGTAAGATAGATTTTCATAGCAAATTGAGTATGCATGTTATTGCCTCCTTAAACCAAATGTGATGAGAGCAAGCTTCACATTTTCACTCTCACCTCTCCCCTTTCCCCTCCATTGATACAGCTTTTTCTTGCCTTTTCTATGAGAGATCCTTTACCCCATTCCATTTCTCCCTTTCTCCTCCCAATATAATCCTCTCTTACTCCATAATGTTTTTTTTAGAGATCATCCCTCCCTATTCAAACCATCCTGTGCCCTCTGTCTATATGTATATCATCCTTCCAACTACCTAAAACTTACAAAAGTTTCAAGAGTTACAAATTTTATCTTTTCATATAGGAATGTAAACAGTTTAACTTTAGTAAGTCCTTTATCATTTCTCTTTCCAGTTTACCTTTTCATGCTTCTCTTGATTCTTGTTTTTGAAAGTCAAGTTTTCTATTCAGCTCTCATCTTTTCGTTGAGAATGCTTGAGGGAGTGGAGCCATGATGGCAAACTAGAAAAACACATTTATGCAAGGCCCTCCCCACAGCTCATAAGATACCTGTAGAGAGGGACTCTCAATAAATTTTGGATCAGCAAAAGTGGAGAACAACAGAATGAAGAAGATTTCCAGCCCACAGTGACCTGAAAGGCCCATGGAAAAGTTCGTTGCGCCAGATGTGGAGCTGAGCGTGGAGCCCAGTCCAGCTTTGGTCCAGCAGCCTGCCATGATGAGACTCTGGGAGGAGGACATCTTGGGTGTGAAATCTCCAGGCGCAGTAGTGGGTCCTCAGATCCCTTGGCCCACAGGCACCAAAGGTAAGTGACAGGGTTTTTATCAGCTGGCCAGGAAAGAAGAAGGGCCTTACCCTAGCTCCAGCAGCAGGCAGCAGCCACAGAACCTGCACAGCAGCCCATACTGAAGCTCCATTGTTGAAGCATAAAAACCTCTGGGGACATTGAAGAGCTGACCTCAGCCCTGGGTGGAGGCCCTGGACAGCTGGTCTTTGTCTCACACTGAATGGCAGCCCTGCCCATCCAGCTTATCTGAAAATCAGCCCCCAGTGCTGCCTTGGCTGAACTGGAGGACAGGTGGCTGTGGAGAGGTACTTGCTAAGATTTTGGGCACAAAAATCCCTCTCTGCATCCAGACCAGTACATGCTTGATTGTGTTACCTTGGAGGAACTGAGATCTCACAGATTTCCAGAGTATACCCTACTCTTAACAAAGGACTCAAAAGTCAATAAACTGGTTGGGAAAATGCCCCAAAATGGAAAAAAATAAGACCATAGAAGGTTACTTTCTCAGTGAACAGATATCTCCTCCCACCCTTTCAGATGAGGAAGAACAATGCTTACCATCAGGGAAAGACATAAAAGTCAAGACTTCTGTATCCCAAACATCCAAAATGAATATTCAATGGGCTCAGATCATGGAAGACCTCAAAAAGGATTTTGAAAATCAAGTTAGAGAAGTGGAGGAAAAACTGGGAAGAGAAATTAGAGAGATGTAAGAAAAGTATGAAAAGCAGGTCAACACCTTGCTAAAGGAGACCCAAAAAATGCTGCAGGAAATAACACCTTGAAAAATAGGTTAACTCAATTGGCAAAAGAGGTTCAAAAAGCCAATGAGGAGAAAAATGCTTTAAAAAGCAGAATTAGCCAAATGGAAGAGGAGGTCCAAAAGCTCCCTGGAGAAAATAGTTCTTTAAAACTTAGAATGGAACAGATGGAGGTTAATGACTTTATGAGAAATCAATAAATCACAAAACAAACCCAAAAGAACGAAAAAATGGAAGATAATGTGAAATATCTCATTGGAAAAACAACTGACCTGAAAAATAGATCCACAAGAGACAATTTAAAAATTATGGGACTACCTGAAAGTCATGATCAAAAAAAGAGCCTAGACATCATCTTTCCTGAAATTATCAAGGAAAACTGCGTTGATATTCTAGAACCAGAGGGCAAAATAAATATTGAAAGTATCCACCGACTCCCTCCTGAAAGAGACCCAAAAAGAGAAACTGCTAGGAACACTGTGGCTAAAATCCAGAGTTCCCTAGTCAAGGAAAGAAACAATTCTTGTATTGTGGAAATACAATCCGGATAACACAAGATCTAGCAGCTTCTACCTTAAGGGATAGAAGGGGGAGGAATATGATATTCCAGAAGTAAAAGGAACTAGAATTAATACCAAGAATCACCTACCAGCAAAACTGAGTGTAATACTTCAGGGGAAAAAATGGTCATTAAGTGAAATAGAGGATTTTCAAGCATTCTTGATGAAAAGACCAGAACTGAAAAGAAAATTTGACCTTCAAACACAAGAATGAAGAGAAGCATGAAAAGGCAAACAGCAAAGAGAAATCATAAGGGACTTACTAAAGTTGAACTGTTTACATTCCTACATGGAAAGACAATATTTGGAACTCTTGAAACTTTTCAGTATCTGGGTAGTTGCTGGGATTACACACACACACACACACACACACACACACACACACACACACACAAGCAGAGTACAGAGTGAATTGAATAGGATGGGATCATATCTTAAAAAAAGTGAAATCAAGCAGTGAGAGAGAAATATATTGGGAGGAGAAAGGGAGAACTGGAATGGGGCAAATTATCTCTCATAAAAAGAGGCAAACAAAAGACTTTTCAGTGGAGTTGAAAAAGAGGGGAGGCGAGAGAAAAACATGAAGCTTACTCTCATCACATTTGACTAAAGGAAGGAATAAAATGCACACTCATTTTGGTATGAAAACCTATATTAAAATACAGGAAAGTGGGGGAGAAGGGGATAAGCAGGGTGGGAGGGGATGATGGAAGGGAAGGCAGTGGGAGGAGGGATGAATTTGAAGTCAGCATTCTTGGGGAGGGACAGGATCAAAAGAGAAAATAGAAGCAATGGGGGACAGTATAGGATGGAGGGAAATATAGTTAGTCTTACACAACACAACCATTATGGAAGTCATTTGCAAAACTATACAGTTATGGCCTGTGTTGTATTGCTTGCTTCCCAAAGGGAATGGGTGGGGAGGGAGGGAATGAAGTAAAGTTGGAAGTCAAAGTTTTAGAAACAACTGTTTAGTATTGTTCTTATTACTAGCAAATAAGAAATACAGGTAATGGGGTATAGAAAGTTATCTGGCCCTACAGGAGAAAAGAGAAGATGGAGACAAGGGAAGGGAAGGATGTTAGAAGAGAGGGCAGATCAGTGATAAGGGCCATTAGAATGCTCAGCGTTTTGGGGTAGGGGGAGGGGAGAAATGGGGAGAAAATTTGGAACCCAAAATTTTGTGAAAATGTATGTTGAAACTTAAATAAATAAAATTTAAAAAAAAGAAAAGCATGTTATACATCATAATAAAAAGTAAAAAAAAAGAATGCTTGAAAGTCCTCTATTTCACTGAATGACCATTTTTTCCCCTGAAGTATTATACTCAGTTTTCCTGGTAGGTTATTCTTGGTATTAATTCTATTTCTTTTGACTTCTGGAATATCAATTCTATGCCCCTGCTACTGCTAAATCTGTTATCCTAATTGTTTTTCCATAATACTCAAATTGTTTCTTTCTGTCTGCTTGCAATATTTCCTCCTTGCCTTGGGAATGCTGGCATTTGGCTACAGCATTTCTAGGAGTTTTTCTTTTTGGATCTCTTTCAGGAGGTGATTGGTGGGTTTTTTAATATTTATTTTACCCGCTGATTCTAGAATATCAGTGCAGTTTTACTTGATAATTTCATGAAAGATGATGTCTAGCCCTGTTTTTGATCATGACTTTTAGGTAGTTCCATAATTTTTAAATTGTTTCTTGTGGATCTCTTTTCCAGGCTAGTTGTTTTTCCAATGAGATATTTCACATTGTCTTCTATTTTTTCATTCTTTTGGGTTTGTTTTATAAATTCTTGGTTTCTCATAAAGTCATTAGCTTCCATCTGCTTCATTCTGATTTTTAAAGAACTATTTTCTTCAGTGAGTTTTTGAACCTCCTTTTCCATTTGACTAATTCTGCTTTTTTAAGCATTCTTCTACTTATTGGCTTTTTGGATCTCTTTTCTAATTACGTTAGTCTATTTTTAAAAGTGTTATTTTCTTCAGAAGTTTTTGTGTCTCCTTTAGCATGCTGTTTACTCAAGATCTAGAAGCTTCTACATTAAGGGATGGAAGGGATTGGAATGTGATATTCCAGAGGTCAAAGGAACTAGGACTAAAATCAAGAATCACCCACCCAGCAAAACTAAGTATAATACTTCAGGGGAAAAATGGTCATTCAGTGAAATAGATGACTTTCAAGCATTCTTGATGAAAAGACCAGAGCTAAATAGAGAATTTGGCTTTCAAGCACAAGAATCAAGAAAAGCATGAAAAGGTAAACCAGAAAGAGAAATTATAAGGGACTTACTAAAGTTAAAATGTTTACATTCCTATCTGCAAAGATAATATTTGCAACTGTTGAGACTGATCTGAGCATTTGGAGGGACTGTGTGTTTGTCCTTTATTCCCGAAGAAGACCGTGCCATCAGAGAAATGATTACATGACTTGCACTTGACTTTGTTTTGAGTGAGGGAAGGTTGTGCAGGTCACCAGCTTCCCTTCTCCTCTTTAGCTGTCTGAATCCAGTGACCAGATATTCATCAGGATGACTGGAGTTGAGGCAATTGGGGTTGAGTTGCCCAAGGTCACACAGTTAGTGAGTGTCAAGTGTCTGAGGTGACATTTGAACTCAGGTCCTCCTGACTCTTGCACTGATACTAGCACCACCTAGCTGTCCCTAGTTGGAGGGATTATATACATGTATACAGAGGGCACAGGGTGAATTGAATAAGAAGGGATGATATCTAAAAAAAATTAAAAAGTGCCATTTGTTCTTCAATTCCAAATACCTAGAAAAGTATCTTTTCTAAAAGTACATAGTAAGGATTTCATATATGAATGGAATTGAATTCCTTTTTCTTAGTAAACAATTCTACTAATGTATTTTTTCTATTCTGAATCTAAAATTAATAGAGCAAAAAAAAAAATACATTGTCCCTCCATTGAAGAAGCTTGTGTTCTAATTGAAAAGAGCAATACATAAGAAAAAACTAAAAATGAAAATATTATAGAGATGCTGTATTATGCTGCATGTATAAACACTAGGAAAATTACGAGAAGGGAATGTTGATTGTGGAGAGGGGTATCAGAGAGTATTTGAGTGATGAAAGAGTAGTGAATTTTGCTGCATCTTAAAAACATCAGCTCTGAACTTTTGCATTCATTGATAGAAGGGAGTCCTGATATATAATTCCTTCTAAATGCAGATCGGCTCTTCTGTACATTAGAATGGCCCCTATAGTACAAAGAGGCAGATCTCAACTCTAAAGTTGGGCTTCTGTTTGCTATGTTACTCTTGACCTCTCTTTTTTCTTAATTTCTCCTCTTAGTACGCTATTCAAACTCTCATCATCTCATCTGTAGGTTTTTGTATTATCCTCATAGCTGGCATCTCCATTTCTCTTTTCTCTCCCTTCAAATCTATCCTGTCCATCACTGCCTGACTAATCTTCTCTTTCATTATACTATTCTCCTATTCAGAAACCTCTAATAGCTGGTGTCTTCCAAAACCAAATCCAAATACTTCTCTGCCTGGATTTCATGTTTCTACAGAATATTTTCCTAATCTTGACAATACAACTTTATTCCAAAGACTTTCACAATATGGACTTGCTGTTTTCATTTGGAATATACAACATCTCCTCTTCACTATTTACAAATCACAACAATATTTACTTGCTCCACATTGGATAGTGTTTATTTTTTTCTTTCATTTATGTTTATTTTTATCTCTCTAATTGGATTATATATTCATTTTCAATAGGAACTATATCTTATACTTCCTTTGTATCCACCAAATTGAGTAGTATAAAGTATAAAGATATAGTAGATATTTGCTAAATATTTGTGAGTTGATATCTTAAAATGCTTGCCTGTGTGTTTGTTTGTAGCATACTCAGTTCATGGTTTATCTCGTTTGTGTGAGTACCTCAATAGGACTATTTTAAAATATGTGACTGGTGAGACAAAGAAGAAATATCCAACAATCCCAGGCTAAAGTAGTTTATTCAGTTGTGTTTTTTTTTCATTCCAACAGGCACATTATTTTTATTCCATGGAATGTGGTCATTTAATATAATGGATAATTCTAAATTAATATGATCGTGTTGAAACAAATTTAATCACATGGTATGTATGTGTTAGCATTACTCAGTGGGGGGAAAGCAATTAGCAAATTTATGTTATAGGCTCTATTGCTAAAGCAATTTCAAAGAGTAAACATTACTATTTTTAAGTCCTGCTTTCCCTTCAATCAGTTCTTCTGTGAAATTTTGTGTTCCTCCTGTGCAAAGAGACACATGTGAAATCAAAACATTTTTTTCTGAAATTCAAGTACACTACTATTTATTAATAGCCACTAATGAGCTATTACCAAAAACTCAATCTATTAAGCATACAGTTTATTTTAATCTAATATGTAAAAGGGATATTTGATGAAGTTTATTATTGTACTCTTTCTAAAAAAACAAAGATGAGAAAAAGTACCTTCAATCCTGGAACTGATACTGAAATACTAATAAAATTCCTCTCAATAACATGTTCCCCATTCAATCATATAGGGTGAATTAAGAAATATAGTCAACTATCATTTTTTTTCAGAGCAGTACAAAAAAATATGGATTATTTCATGCCATGATCAATTAAATATGATTCCACTGCATATGATTTACTAACAGTCCCAGTTTTAGTACAGCTGTGAATTGGTAAGTATAGAAATTGATAATTATACAATTTATTTTCAATAGATTCTATTGAACATGTGACAGCTGTAATATTAACAAAGATTAAAGGCGTTACACTCTGAAATATTACACAATATCCAGAATCACTGAAGTATGGCTTGAGGAAAATGGTTGAGGATTCATAAGCTGACTATTAAATTCCTTTTGGTGTCTTTTGGTCAACTTCCTTGATCATCTACTGAATGAGTTGCAATCAATAATAAAATGGTCAAAAGTAGAGTAAAACTGAGAAGTCAAGTAAGAAAACTTCATAAGCTCAATTAATTAGCCACAAAATCATTTGTCCCAAGCTCTTCCAATAGGTGGCCACACAGCTGAAAAAAGACAAACAAAAAGTTTTCCTTCAACGAGGTTTTTCCAAAAATCAGAAAGACTAGTAATTCCTAAAAACAATAAATTGGTCTTTAATGTGACTTATTTGACTCAAAAGCAAAAACCCACAGACTAAAATGAGATACCCCAGGGTGGGAGCATTGGAAGCAGTGAATATGATCATAACTAAACTGGTAAATAAAGGACTGATACACAGAGAATGAATGGTCTTGTCCTTCCTATTAAGTTACTCATAGCAAACATAGATATACCCTTCCCTTTTCTAATCTAAATCATCGTGGCTTTTTAAGCCTATTTTTATCCATGTGTAACTGAGCAGCTGGTACTATCTGAGGATGAAGAGCTGATTAAGTAGCTTCTGGGTCAGAAGAAAGTAAATGACACCACAAATGAACCTTTTCCATTATAGGAATACTGCCCATGATCTGCAAGGAAACACAGAGACCCTATAATCCAACATCTTTGTTTTACAGATGAAGAAATTGATGTACATTGAGATTCAATGACTTGCTACTGGTAGCAAGTTGATAAATGCAAGTTATCTGATGCCCTAGCAAGTGATCTTTCCTGTACCACAATGGCTCCTTGTAACTGCTTAATAGAATTAGACATATCTCTTCACCTGAATGCAACATAGTAAACCAGTTCAGTACCTAAGAAGGTAGGATTCCTGAATCTCTGATATAATATTTTTCAGGCTATGAGAAGGGAAATGGAAATCAGTGATGCTTCAGAGAAGAGTCTGGATTTGGACTGTGTGTTCACAGAAGGCCCCCCCTCTCAGTTATCTTCTTAGTTGGTATGGGGAAGGTTTAGGGTCTTATTCCCATGATACAAGGATACTTCAATGAAGCAGATGAAGGCCAAAGATTTTAAAGTAAGTTGATTATTTGTTATTGATTCCCCATCTCTGACATCATAGATGAAAAGATGCTTCTGATTGCATAAGAGCAGGGATTCTTAATTTTTTTGTGTGTGTTTCATGGACACCAATGACAGTCTAGGGAAGCCTGGGAAACCCTCCCTAGGATGTTTTGAAAATAGATAACATGAAATAATAGTACAACAAAGGCAATCAGACATATTTAAATTCGGTCATTTTTTTTAAGTTTACAGACCCTAGGCTAAAAGCCTCTGTTAAAGGGGAAGCTCTAAGTGTGACACCATGGGACCCAGAAGGTGGTAGAAAAGGCAGGGGAAGAAGATGCATTTATAGTAGAAAATGAGCTTCAAATGAGCTTTATGGGTCACAGCCTCCATCCCTCCCTGCCCTCTCCCCAGAAGAGGGCCTTTTTTTTGTTTGTTTTGCTGACTTTGGTCATTGTTGTTTTTCATTTATTATACTATTGCATTGAAAATTGTTACTGTTATACAGAGGTAAGTGACTATGAGAAGATGAAATTACTGTCTGAAGATAAATATAAACTGTGCCTTCCTCTAAAAAAAGTTAAATTAGAGCCTCAAGGGAGAATCCAAGAAAAACAAGAAGTTAATCTGACTCATGCTTATATAAATTTTCCTTTTAATTATCATTTGGAATTTATTTGCTGACACTTAAACATGGGGAAAATGATTAGCAAGGCACAGATGACCATTGCATCTAGCTTTTGAATGAACAGGGAATAATAATGTGTCCAGCTCCAATCCGAGTAGGAGAAACCTTCAGGACCTATACAACAATAAGTGAAAAGCAGCAGGTGCTTCTAATTATCAATTACTCCAGTAGGTCAGCTTTAGTATGAAAATTTCCATGCCACAACAGTGGAGTCAGGTGGGTAACATGTCCCTGAGAGGTGGCACATGGCTGCCCAGCTTCCATGTTTGCATCTAGGACAGCAATTCTATCACAAACCATACATGCTTACCTCCCAGAACAATCTTTGCTAGAAAGAATTTGACACAGTTTGTGAGAGTGATTCTGATGATTTCAAGTGAAGATAACTTCTTTGAATAAATGAATGCCAGGAAATACATGCTGTGAAGTGAGTGGCCTCTAAGTGAGCAAGGAAGTCTCCTCTTACATCCAGTTCATTTCCAAAAATTGCAAAAGGTCTCTGAAGGCGATTGTCATTTCTTCTTATACCAGATGCATTAACCCAAATCGGAGCAGCCAAGTTGAAGTGGGAGAAACAGGAACTGCCTTTTCCCATAAGTGAAATGACCTAAACCTTCTGCCAGGGGAAAATAAAGGAAAATACATCAAGAGATTATTAGTCAACAGTAGGAAAGTATAGGGAGCACAATAAGACATATCTAATGTTTATATGAGGCATTACTTGGGAAGAAAGAAATCTCCTTTGGATAGCTAACACTTGATGATTGAAAACTCTCCTGTATTCTGAAAGCATGAAGATAGACTCTTAAAAACTGACCAACATATTGTGTGTATGTGTGTGTGTGTGGGTGTGTTTGTCCTTCGTTGCTGAAGAATAAGACCATGCCATCAGAGAAATAATGACATGACTTGCACTTGACTTTGTTTTGGGTGAGGGAGGGCTGTGCAGGTCACTAGCCTCACTTCTTTTCCAGAGCCATCTGAATCCAGTGACCAGATATTCATCAGGATGACTGGAGGTGACCCAGGATGAGGCAATTGGGGTTAAGTGAGTTGCCCAAGGTCATACAGCTAGTAAGTGTCAAGTATCTGAAGGGAGATTTGAACTCGGGTCCTCCTGACTCCTGCACTGGTGCTCTATTCACTGCACCACCTAGCAGGTGCAGTTGTAGGAATTCATTAATGATGCTATAGCATTGCAGACCATTACTGTAAAGTCAAGCTAGCAAGATAATATATTGCCAAAATTTTGAAATAGGCCAGTTCAGAGTAAAGGAAAAAAGGTCAGGCCTTGAAAGAAGGCAATGAATTGAATGAGTGAACGAATAAATAATGCACTTGTTAAGTGAATACTGTAGGCAAAATAGTCCCATCTCTCAAGGAACTCATTCTAATAGGGAAGATTACACATGAAGAAAATTTTGATTGAAAGTTAAATAGAAAACATCCCTGGTCTTTAGAGTACAGCAGCAAAACACATGTAACTCCTTCACCTTTAATTGTTTCCACTAACAAAATACTATCAATTTCTGGTGTTGAGCTCTTTAAATACATCAAGGAAGAGCAGGTGCCAGGCTTCCTCTCCATAGGGGTTGTTTCTTTGGATAATGGCTAAGGGTGCTGGGCTGAAAGCATTGCTTTTAGGTTCACAGTTTTTTTAGCTACCTCCATCAGGATCTGAACGGAAGTGCTGGTCAACCTGGTGGTAATCTGAGTTGCCTGGAACATGTTGCCTCTTATCTCCCCTTCAGTGCCTCTTGCTGCCACCACTGGCTATCTTATTCTATTTGACAATGATCTTTCATAATTTTTTTTTTCTAAAAGCACTCTAAGTGGATTAGTTCTATAAGAATGTGAGAACCATTGACATAGTGCTGAGATGAGACTAAGTATGGAAAAAACAGCATTTAATAATATGAATTTATTCAGTTTGCTAGCTAAATTCTTGGATAGCTTGAAGTATTTTATATATATACATATATGTGCGTTTATGTGTATATGCATATATATGAATGCATATATGTTCGAATGTATACATGTATGAATGTGTACACACATATATACATGCATATGCATTTTTTTTCTTAAGGAATTTAGTTGCAACATAGGAAGAGAGATACAGGATAGCAATTACTAGGGTTCATTTCATTAAGCATGTTTTAAGGTTGGGTAAGGCATAGTTGTATTTGTAGACAGCACTGAAAGAGCAAATAGAAAATGAAGGTTAGAGAGAGTGGGGATGATAAAGAGACAGTTTGCTGAAAAAGATAAAGGGGTAGAATCAATACTACATATAGGAGTTTGCTTTGTAAAGAAGGGGTATTGGTTATAAAGTTGATGGAGAAAACAGTTGGGGATGACTTTTGAATGCTGTAAGAGGAAGGAAGAAGAGGATAACTTGTGCAAATTGCATCTGTTTTTCCAGTGAAAGATGAAAGTGGGCTATTCAATTTATTGAGTACAAGAAGGGGGTACCAAGGGAAGCTTGAGAAAGGAAAGGGTACTTCTAATAGCCCCATATGGTCACACCTATTAGGAGGCTAACTTAATAGTCCAGTTCAGTGGTAATATGCTCTGTACTAGGAAGATGGCATATGATAGAGAAGGATGGAAAGATGAAAAGGTGGAATTGATAAGACTTGGTAATTGAGTTAATATAAGAGATGAAGGAGAGTAAAGAATTCAAGATCACCCCAAGGTAATAAAGAGAATCTGGTTTTCCTGTTCTTCCAAGGTGACAAAGGTGACAAGTGAAAGGTGGCAGGCAGAAACTTATATTAAGTACATCCTTGATCTGAAGAAGACGCTGTATGATCTAGATGTTGTCACTTGTGGAGGAGAACACCTACTGAAAAGTTATCCCTTAAAGAGAGCAGTAATTAAGCAACAACACTTACATGTACTGGTACCCTGGAAGGGAGACTGATACTTATTTGAAATGATCCTACTACTATTTTACCAGGCACAGCATACTGAGCAGAACAGTTTGTAGGCAAGACATGGAGAATGCCAGTGTGGTCATGGGTAGTATGAAATAGTATAGGAATTCTGCCCTTATGTTTAAATGTTTTATGACTCTCCATGGCCAGATAGCAAATGATGTATCTCACAAGGTGTTACTTCAAGAGATCACATTCTATCCCCATCGCTGCCTATGTTTGTCTGGGACCTTGAAAGTGGAATGCACATTAGAGCTGGGTTATTATCACTTGAGGAGAAAAACAGGGATAAAATAAGTTACTCTAAGGCTTGGTTCTATGAAATATCCTTAACTTACCTTCATGGAAGCCTCTGGAGGGTGGGGGGAGGTCTTTGAATTTTGATGAAAGGATGTCTGTTTGATTGTTATTTTTTTCAAATATTTCCTGTAATGACATATATACTACTCTATTTCATAAAGGAAAGACCAATGATCGTTTATTACTGGTTTGCCAATGAGTTAATAATTCCCAATTAAATGACAAATGAGTAAGTCAAATTCCTTTAAGGAACTCATTATTCATTTTTGCCAAATATCCACCCAAATGTCAATTACATTACAGAAATAAATATGGAGCATAGAAAGAAAGTTACTTTGATTTAAGTACAGCATAATTCAATCACTTATTAGGAATGACAGAAATCATTTCCCTGGGAGAGTGCCAAGAGTTTAACTTGGATTGAGAGAACACTATATAAGACTGCAGTAGAATCCATTCCTCTGTTTGCAATGATATTCCTGACCAAGCATCAATATAATTTATCTTTTTAGGGTTGTTGTTTTTCTTTCCCCTAGCTGGTATGATGATGTATTTATATTATCTCACTCTATCTCCCTGGTGACCAATGAAATTCAAGTTGTGTATATATACCAGCTCTGTAATTTCATTTGCATTTCAACTTTCTGATGAATGTGCATTTACTCTGCAAGTTATGATTTTAGAGAGTTGCCTCAAGCTTTGGTACGTCTTGCTTGCCTTGATCAGAATGATATGGTCAGAATATGTCCAGAGATTACTTATACACAGAACTTTTTACACCTGAGGACAATTCACAAATGCCTTTTACCTTGCACATAATAGGTGCATAAATGCTTCTTGAATGAATAGATTAATGAATGATTAAATTTTCTGTACAAGTGACTGAACTTGTCAGTAACAAACTAAGGGGAGAGAATAGGCAGAAATGGGGAATCTAATATTTCGTCATGGCCTTGACCTCATCAACATTGCATTTTCTAAATTAAACTAATCCATAACCAATAGAATTAAAGATCATATTCTATGAATGTTTAAGCATCATGGAAAATGCTAAGATGGAATTACAAAGTTGGAATGTTCATTAGCCAAGTGGAGAACTGAATTTGTAACCCTTGCCATTCCCTAAAATTCTATGTATATTATTTTTGCTTCATATAGTATTTGTATTTTTTATATTTAGTTTCCTTGTGGAAAAGGCTTTTTCATTGTTAGAAATTAAAATTACTAGCTTTAGAAACCCAAATTTGAACTGCAGTTGGCTTTTGATAACTGCTTTCCTTAAAAGCCCTATAAGCTCCAGCTCAAACAAAAATGCAAATGTTTCTCACCAGTAAATCCCAATTTCTATCTGAAATGCAATTTGCAGAGCTTCCTAGAGCTTTGGTTCTTTAAAGATGCAAGGCCTGCTGACTTGGGAAACAATCCAACAGGTCTGACAGAGCTAACAATGATTAAATTAAAACTGCCAGCAAGACATAGTAAGGTTATGTCATAAGCCATCTCATCCAGTACATACTATCTGATGGCTGTCTCCAGAGTCTTTCTCCACTTTTAAGAAAGTAATTCTACTACAATCCATTAAACAAAACTGAAAATGTTTTACTCTTTAGGGAAGTTTTGTGTTTTGTTGGAAATACTTTCATCAATAGAAAGAACACTGGACTTGAAGTCAAGGGGTTCTGGCTTTGACACATGGTACCTATGTGATGTTAGCCAGTAATTTCACATCTCTTGGCTTCATTTACTTATTATCAAATAAGGTTGGACAAGATGATATCTAGATATTTTCCAGCTCCAGATATCTGATCCAGTGATCCCAGATTAATTAGTATTACTCACTGAATACAAGTCTGGAAAGAAGAAAGCAAAATTGTGAATAATTTTGCACCCTAAATGCTGTACACTTCAATATTTTAAATTGTGTTTATTTATGTTTTTAGATTTCAACATTAATTTCCACAAAATTTTGAGTTCCAATTTTTCTCCCCATCTCTCCCCTCCCCATAATACCCTCATTCTGATTACTCCTTCCCTCAATGTACCCTGCCGTCTATCGCACCCTACCCTTCCCTTGTCCCCATCTTCTCTCTTGTAGGGCAAGATAAATTTCTATATCCCATTACCTGTGTTTCTTTTTTCCTAGTTACATGCAATAATAATTCTCAACATTCATTTCTAATACTTTGAATTCCAACTTTTCTCCCTCACTCCCTCCTTACCCATCCACACAGAGAAGGCAAACAATTCAAAACAGGCTACATATGTGTCATTTTGCAAAACACTTCCATAATAACCATTTTGCGTAATACTAACTATATTTTATTCTATCCTACTCTGTACCACCTTACTGTTTTTATTTCCTTATTTGACCTTTTCCCTTCCCAAAAGTGTTTATTTCTAGTTACTCCCTTCTCCCATTGGCCCTTCCTTCTATCATTCCCATCCCCCCACTTGTTGCCTCCTCTCCCACTTTCCTGTAGTATAAGATAGATTTTCATACCAAATTTAATGAGCATGTTATTCCCTCCTTAAGCCATATGTGGAGAGAGTAGCTTCACTTTTCCCCTCTCCCCTTCTCCCTTTTCTTCTCCAATGAACAAGATTTTTCTGATCTCTTTTATGAGTTACAGCCTGCCTCATTCCATTTCTTACTTTCTCCTCGCAGTATTTTCCTCCATCATCCCTTACTTTTTATTTTATTTTTTTATGAATATCTTCTCTTCTGATTCAACTCAACCTGTACTGTGTGTGTGTGTGTGTGTGTGTGTGTGTAATCCCTCTACTTACCCAAATACTGAGAAAAGTGTCAAGAGTTACAAATATTATCTTTCCATATAGGAATGTAAACAGTTCAGGTTTAGAAAGTATTTTATGATTTCTATTTCCTGTTTACCTTTTCATGCTTCTCTTGATTCTTGTGTTTGAAAATCAAATTGTCTCTTCAGTTCTGGTCTTTTCATCATGAATGTTTAAAAGTCCTCTATATCACTGAATGACCATTTATTCCCTTGAAGTATTATCCTCAGTTTTGATGGATAGGTGATTCTTGGTTTTAATCCCAGTTCCTTTGACTTCTGGAATATCCTATTCTAAGCCTTTTGATCCCTTAAACTAGAAGCTGCCAGATCCTGTGTTGTCCTGATTGTATTTCCACAATACTCAAATTGTTTCTTTGTAGCTGCTTGCAATATTTTCTCCTTTAGCTGGGAACTCTGAAATTTGACCACATTATTCCTAGGAGTTTCTCTTTTTTGGATCTCTTTCAGGAGGTGATTGGTGGATTCTTTCAATATTTATTTTGCCATCTGGTTCTAGAATATCAGGGCAGTTTTCCTTGATAATTTCATGGAAAATAATGTCTAGGCTCTTTTTTTTGGTTATGGCTTTCAGGTAGTCCCATAATTTTTAAATTATCTCTCCTGGATCTATTTTTCCAGGTCAGTTGTTTTTCCAATGAGATGTTTCACATCATCTTCTATCTTTCTACTGTCTTTCAATCTTTTGGTTTTCTTTTCAAACTTCTTGGTCTATCTCATAGTATTTAGCCTCCCTGAACTCAATTCTCTCCTTTAAAGAACTGTTCAGTGAGATTTTGAACTTTCTTTTCCATTTGGCTAATTCTACTTTTTAAAGCCTCCTTCTCCTCGTTGGCTTTTTGGACCTCTTTTTCCCATTGAGTTAACCTCTTTTTAAAGGTGTTATTTTCCTCAGCATTTTTTTGGTTCTCCTTTAGCAGGCTGCTGACATGCTTTTCAAGCTCTTTCATGGCCTGAGTCCATTTCATATTCATTTTGGAGGTACTGGAGGCAGAGGCCTTGACTTCCTCTGACAGTATGCCTTGTTCTTCCTCATTTGAAAGGATGGAAAGAGATACCTGTTCACCAAGAAAGTAACCTTCTATGGTCTTATTTTTTCCATTTTTTGGGCATTTTCCAAGACAGTTACTTGACTTCTGAATCCTTTGTCAAGAGGAGAGTCCTAGTGCTCTTCCTCTCCCAAGTACTGTGTTCAAGGCTTATACTCAGATCAACTGCTCAACTTCCTCAGGGGCTTTGGGTGGGGGTACTACCACTACTTAGGGCTGAGGTTCAGATCAACTGCTCAATTCCATCAGAGGCTTTAAGCTGAGCTGACTGGACAATGAACCCAGACTGCTTCCATGTATTTGCCCACAGCCTGCTCCCACCGCTGCCTGAGGCCAGTGCTGGGGGAACCCCATTCCCCTCTCTCCCAGCTGGAAAAGCCCTCCCACACTGACCTTTAGTGCTTTCTTTGTTGCTTGTGTGTTGAGGAATCTGTGACTCTTCCTACTGAGAATTCTGCCCAGAGGTCTATTCAGGTCCTGTTCCTCCCAGTGCTATGTGTCCAGGGCTGGGCTCTGCATCCAGTGAGATAGACCTTTCCTTTTGACCTTTCAGTTCACCTTTGTTTGGAAACTTCTTTTGCTCTGTTGCTCTGTGGCTTCTGCTGCTCTAGAATTAGTTGAGTCATTTTTTACAGGTATTTTGTGAACTGTGGGGGAAGTGCTAGAGTATATGTGTCTTTCTACTCTGCCATCTTGGCTCTTCCCTGCACTCTTCAATATTTAAGTGACTGAGAGAAAAGTGTTCTTTAGTTTAAGCTCTCCACTTAACTTAGTGGGTGTGTAGGTATACCCACAAATTCAAATGTACCGCATAAGACAGTGATTCCCAGACCTCTTAGATTTCCCAATTATGGTATGAGGCATTCATGATTTAAATGTATATACGCACACAGATACACACACATGTGTGTGTGTATACACATGCACATATATATATTTAATGGCCCTTTAAGTAGTACATAATCACTAAATTACATGGTAAATAAAATATATATATTTATATATTTATGCACACACATATACACACATACACACACACACACACACACACACACACACACAAATATATATATATATATATATATATATATATATATATATATATATATATATACACACACACATAGACATATATTCCTCCCTACCCTCTACCCAGGGATATGTCTATTGCATTATAGTTTTGTTTCTGCTGAGATTCAAATTCATCATGTTCATGTACACACAAAGATTTAGGTATTCTTTCATCCATTACATCAGATTCTGTCTACTTTTAAGTACAGTATGTTAGTGTGAATTTCCTATATATGATCAAATTACTTCCAAATTTTCACAAGTTTTCAGCATTCCAGTACAAAATAACCCAAAGAATAGTCAGATACATTTGAATACTCTCTTTTGAATTTTCTATGCTGCATCAAAGTAACTTCTTTGATCCCCTCTGTTATACTGTTATTGTACCTAGTCAACTGTATTATCATGTGATCAAAACGTTACAAATATTTAGCCTCTTGCAGTGTGAATGTCTACGTATCTGCCAACCATGATAGCTGAGCCTGCAAATTAGAAGCCATCTTAAAACTATGATTTACTATCAGAAATGTTTTGCAGAAACAAAGCATGTTGCTTCTCAGTACTACATTAAGGTTGTTTTCCTAATTTAAACATTCTCTGCTTGTATTAATATTCTTTTTTCTGGTATATTTTCAAAAAAAAACTGTTGGAAAATACTGTTCAGTTGTTCAGGAGAATTATTGGGAGAGGATAGACATTTTAACAATGGCAGAAGGAAATAAAGTCAAATCTGTAGAGGTTCTTTCCTTGTGAAAATTAGTTTATATAATTAAATTATTTAAAATAAATGCAATTGAACTTTAGGTACATTTATCATTTAATATATTCCTTGTCATTACTCAGTAGAAAAGTAAGTATTTATCTCATAACTTGTCATTTACTTGTATTGATTGGTTTAGTGGCTAAAAAGTAAAAAAAAAAAAATTAATGAATTTCCATCTCACAACAAGAAAGCTTGCACAATTCTCCTAGCATTGCCTTCTACATATTTGTGTAAACAAGCAGTTGCACTTTATTCTTTTTTCTTTCAAACAACATTTTTTCCCATAATTGCAAATCAAGAAAAAAAATTAGTATTCATTTTTATAAGATTTTGAGGTCCAAATTTTTCTCTTTCTCTACTCTTGCCTTTTCTGAAAATAGTAGGCAGTTTGACATAGTTTATACATATGCTGTCATGTAAAACATACTTCCATATTCATTGTGGTTATGGAAGAAGAAGCAGATCAAAAGTTAAAAAAAAAGACACAAGAAAAAAGTAATTAAAAAAATACTTCAAGCTGCACAGAGTCCATCAGTTCCTTATCTGGAAATGGATAGCATTTTCCTTTGTTAGCCCTTTGTACTTGTCTTGAATAATTGTGTTGCTAAGAAGAGCTGAGTCATTCATAGCTGACCATCATAGGATGTTGCTGATACTATGTATTTTCCAGATTTTGCTCATCTCATTTTGTAACAGTTCATACAAATCTTTCCAGGTTTTCCTTTACTCTGTGTATTTCTTGTAAGCAACATATTGTAGGATACTATTTTGTGATCTACTCTGCTATCTGTTTCCGTTTTATGGGAGAGTTTATCCCATTTACATTCACCATTGTGATTATTGCTTGTATATTTCCCTCCATCCTATTATTTCTTCTGTTTGTCTTGTCTCTTTTATGTTTTCACACATCGTGAATGCTTTGTTTCTGTCTACCACCTCTCCTCATCTGCCCTCTCTTGTGGCTGTCCCCTCACTCCTGTCTTTATTTAATTTCATTCTCTCTCACTTCCCTGGCAGGTAAGATTCATTTTGATATCCAACTGAATGTACATATTATTCCTTTTTGAGCCAATAATGATGACAGTAAGGTTCAAGCAATGTCCATTGCCCACCCCTATCTTCCCCTTGACTGCTAATGTCTCTCCTCTTCATGTCAGAAAATGTACCCCACACTATGTCTCCCTTCCTTCTGCAACCATTTTACTCTGCTTTCTTATCCCTTATGTTTTTTATTCAGAGTCTCATATACACCTTATACCCACAGACTCTGTCTATGCATATTCCTTCTAGCTGTACTGTTAGTGATACACAATTTTTAAGAGTTACAGGTATATGTACCCAACAAGAAAATACATGTTAATTTGAGGAGAGATAAGCCGTTGGTATTACACAAACTTTATTGTGCCTTAACCTGTCCCACAATAGTTTTGGCTTTGGTTGTCAATGAGGAGAAAGAGAAGAATAAAAGTGACAAGTTTGACAATCAGGAAGGAGTGTCATGGATGATTCCAAAAAGACACCAGAAGGGAATGCTGTTTGAGTGGAATGATCCCAAGCTCATCTTGCCAGTCTGTCACAAAGCCTGCTGCCCATGTTCCTCAGGTATTGACTTTGCTATGGTGAAAAAAAGGTCAAATTGTAATACTAGCTACCAATTGAACTTGAAATTCCAGTTCCTGTCATCTGCATTCACACAAGGACTCCACTTCATCATCCCCCCATGCCTGGAATGTAGTCTTTGTTTATGTCCATTTTCCAAATCTTTCTCTCCCTTCTTGGTTTAGTTAATATCCTATGTCCTCTGTGAAACCTACCTTGATTCTATGCCCCCTTTCCTCATTCCTCAATTAATCAGTGATCTGCTTCTTTCTCAAATAATCTTATATTTGTTGATCTGTGTATAGGTTGCATCTTTCCGCCCAAAAAATGATAGAGTGTCCTGTTTGATTTTTGCTTTTGTATCCCCAAAACTAGAACAGTGTCTTGCAGTAGTAGGTGCTTAACAAATGTTTACGGAATCCCATACTTTCTCTATGACTTGCATTTAAAAACCATAAGAATCCTGCACTGTGATACTACATTTGTAATTGCTTTGGATATCTTCATAGGGGTCTTAGGGGTTGTTCCAGGAATAGACAAGGTGTTTCAATTTTATTTTGTCCACTGTAATATCAGAAATAATTTAATGATTTAAAATAGTATGAAATATCATGCCCTAAGGAAACCATCTGTTTAGACTCGACTTTCAAATCCCTAGCCTAAAAGAATTACAGAAGGGATAAAGGAAATCTGTGTGTTTTAATAAGAAGGAAAGAACATCTCCTGGGTAATGAAAATTAAAGTAAAAGTCTCACTACCTCCATCTCTCTGCTTTCCACGCTCTGCCTTTTTGGCGTTTTGGGAAGGTTGTTGACAGCTCTCTGCTGGCATACTTTGCGGGGTAAGGAATAAAAAAGGGTGAAGCAGCAGCTGTGATATTTGAGGACTGTAGTTCACTAGACCCTGCATATTGGAACGAAAGATACTATTAGCTCAAGTGTCAGCCTGACAGCTCGAAAAAAGAGTAAAGGCTGAGGATGAACAGTTTGAAGACTGGTTACTCCCTACTGGTATCAATCACTTTTTCTCTTTTCCTTTTCTCTCCTTTCTCTTGGATGTGGAGGGCACTTTGAGAGGCTTTTAAAAGTGCCTTGCAAAATGCGTAAGCCCTCAGCACTGTGATTTGAATGAATGGGGGTGGTTTGTTTCTCTCTGTTTTTACTCCTACTTTTTGGCCTCTTGGGTAATAGAGGTAACTTTAACATTCCCCTAATGCTGAACAGGTTTGAATTGAAATGATTTTGATAATGCTTTAATTGTCTAGAGTGACACTTCAGTTCATATTCAGAAAGTTCCAGTGTGTTTAAAATTTCAAATGAATGTTTTTGATAACTAGGTACAGAATGTCTATTTTGTATTCGTTTTGTGCTTTTATCTTCCTTTATTTGATTTAAAGGACAATTATTTGTCAATTAAGTCTTATGATGACAGACATCACATTGAGATGAATTGAAAGATAAAGTTTTTATCCTAAATAAGGCCTTAACTTATTAACTGTGTATTTGAAGTTTAAGCTGTCGAATCCCACTGATGGCATAATTGTTTTTATGAGTTTTGCATTTTAAGAAGAAAGGAAAGGTATTTCTCCCCATCTTTCCTCCTTCCTCCCTTTTCTGAGTTAAGGCTCTTTTACTAAACTACTCCAAAGTAGAGAATAAATAAAATGAACTAGAATCATAAAGCAGCTTTCTAAATAAAGCACAGAAACAAAATGACAGTCACAATATAGGGAGGGCAGTAGAAGCTGGACTGAGTGTAGGTTTTAGTCTTCTCTCAAGCCCAACTTCCTCCAAGGAGTATTGTGTATGCGGCCTAGGTCACACCTATCAATCCCTTCAGTGAGTTCACACAGAAGTGATTTGTGCTATTCATTTCTAAGGTACCTTAAGTACTACAACCGGACCCCATGTGTTTGCCAGCCACAGTGGCCCAAGGGTAGCATGTTGTGCAGGACTGCCCAAGGATATTAGGCCTCTTAATCACTTCCTCTTTAAGAGTCAATGAGCCCTATTATCTCTGTCTGAAGCAGCCTTGGGGACTGAGGATGATCTGAGCTATAGTTCCATCCTTTGCATTCTCACTGGCTTCCAGAAATCCTTTGGCAGGCCCTAAAATGCCCACAGTATGGGCAGGAAGCATCTCACTGACTGATGTTGTGCAGGCTTGCAGTACAAGAATGACCCCTGGGTTTAGAAAGGAAGTGAGGGGTACAGGTTCTGGAAACTCTCCTTGAATCTTCCTACTTGATCTGGCATTTGCCTGAGGCTTTAATTCCCTCCAATCACTCTTTCATTATTGCTAGGTACAGTTCTCTGTTATCCTTAACTTAACCTAGGCCTTCATTGCCTGTTACCTCTGGATTGCCTCCAGCTACTTGCCACCCATGATCCTATCAAAACCACATTTTCTTGGTTCCTGGTCTTCAACCTCTAGTCACCCCAGCCTACTGGTCACTCTGATCAAGATTCTCCCCAGAGCCCTCCTCCAAGTCATCCCAGACTATTGGCCTCTCCATCAAGATCCTCTCCAGACAAGATCCTCTCCAGACCCCTCTTCTAATCACCCCAGACTACTTGGCCAATCCTAGATCCCTCTTATAGTCTTTCTGTATATAAAATCCATCTCATTTCCATGAAAGTACTCAGATTCATAAATGCTAAGATTCCTTAAGTCTAGCTAATGCTGAGATTCCTGGAGAGTCTGGCCAGTATGGTGAATTTTTAATCAACTTTGCTTTTCCTTGGCTGAAAGAAGGGTTGGGTCAAATTCATTTGGACAAACCTTCTGTGTCACTATTTTGGGGTCCCAGAACCCTTAAACCTCAACAGAAGAATTTGATTCAGACTTTAGCTCCTCATACCAGATGTATCATCTTCAGTGAACTAATTAAATGCTCTGAGACTTTGAAATAGATCTGAAAAAGGGACTTTTAGTGCACCAAAAGTAATAGTGTATTATAACAGTCAATAAAGTTAATACAATCTTGGGCTGCATTGAGACCCTTAATGACCAGATCTGCAGAAGTGATCATCCCACTGTACCCAGGCCCTATCACACAATCTGAGAAATATTGCATTTACTTTTGAGCCCTGCAGTTTAGGAAGGATGTTGCTGAAGTAGTTATCACAGGTTCAGTAGTTTCAGTCTTACTCTTTGTGGCAGGGCAACCAGGTGATGCAGTGGATAGAGCACCAGTGCAGGAGTCAGGAGGACATGAGTTCAAATCTCACCTCAGACACTTGACACTCACTAGCTGTGTGATCTCGGGCAAGTCACTTAACCCCCATTGCCTCATCCTGGGTCATCTCCAGTCATCCTGATGAATATCTGGTTACTGGATTCAGATGGCTCTGGAGGAGAAGTGAGGCTGGTGACCTGCACAGCCCTCCCTCACTCAAAACAAAGTCAACTGAAAGTCATGTCATCATTTCTCTGATGGCGTAGTCTTCTTTGGCAACAAATTACAAACACACATACTCTTTGTGCCTCCATTTTTTTTTTTGCTAACTCACTGAGATGATTTTCCACCTCCTCTTCCAACTCATTTTTCAGATAAGGAAATGAAGGGTAAGTGATTTGTCCAGGATCATAAAGCTAGTAAATGTCTATTCTTATTTGAACTCATGAAGAGGAGTCTTCTTGGTTCTAAGCCCCAGTGTGCCACCTAGCTGCTCCTAATAGGTTGGCTACTTATCCAGCCCTAACCTCTCTGCTGACTTTCAGTCTCACATCTCAAACTACTTATTAAATATTTCTAAATGAATGGGTTAAAGGGTATAAACATAACATGTCTAAAACTGAGCTCATCTTTCCTCAACAAATACTCTGCTTCACATTCCAAAAGTTCCCTAATACTGTTGACAGTACCACATCTTCTCAGTCTCCCAGACTCTCAACTTAGGTATTACACTCGAATGGTCCCTATTTCTTGCATTCCCTATTCAGTCTGTTACCAAGTCATGTCATTAATATTCATGACATCTCTCATTTATGCTCCCTTCCCTATTCTGTTTACTTCTATCATCCTAGAGCAGGTCCTCATCACTTTATCACCTCATACCTGAACTATTGTAGCCACCTGGTTGATCTACCTGCTTCAAGTCCCTCCCCACTCCAATACATCTCTCACGCAGCTGTCAGAGATCTCCCTAAAGTATATATATATATATATATATATATATATATATATATATATATATATATATATACATGTATATATATATGTATATATATATATGATCATATCAACCCCTATCCAATAAACTACAGTGACTCCCTGTAACCTCCCTAGTCAAATATAAATGTCTCTGTTTTGCAATCAAGACCTTTCACAATCTGCCACCTTCTCACCTTTCTCAGTCATCTTACACTTTAATCAATGCTGTGTAATCTGCGTTCCAGAGACACTGGACCCCTTGTTGTTCCTCACCCAGGACACTTCATCTCCCAACTCTGGGCTCTTCCACATTTGGAATTCTCTCTCTCCTCACCTCTGCTTTCTGGCTTCCTTTAAGTCCTAGTTAGAGTCACAATTTTTATAAGAAGCCTTTCCTGATTCTCTTAATGCTAAGGCATACACACACACACACAAACATATACATATACATATATATGCACACACACATATGTATACACATATTTACACATGCAAAAAAATACACATAGATTGAAATCTATATATATGTATACATATACACACATAAACATATGCATGCATATGCATATACACATACATAAATATATGTAGATCAATATCTATATATATTTATATGAATATATACATATATATACACACATGCATACACACACACATATATGTATATACAGAGAGAGAGAGAGCGTGCTAATCAATAATGCTTCCTCCTTGACTGGTAAAAATTTACACTGGGAGCAGATTTATGATTTTGATTCAGCTTAGTGTTGAAATTTATTATAAGCACACTAAATACTTCCTCTCAATTGATGCAAAGAAGAAATGCAAGTAACCCTTAAATAATTTTTCTAAGGGCCAATGAATGCCATCTAAATGCATCTGTGTAGTCAATTGTGTATCTACTAGAGTGAAGAGGACTCAAAGAATATATCATCATTAAGATTCATGTTTCACCTTTGTTCGTTTTTTACATCAGTCACTTAGTAGCTACTTTTATATCTAATAGAAATAATCTAATCACTGTATGTATATATATATACATACATTATATATACACACATACATATATACACACATACATACATATATACATTATATATATACGCATACATATATATACACACACATACATACATACATACATATATATATATAGGAGGAGAACCATCAAAGAGGTGTAAGAATAGCTATTTTATTTATGTGAACATATTAGAGTAAAATTTAGAAAAATACCTAAACGCATACTTAGTACATATGTTGATGTACTGAAATGGGTTGAAACAGTCTCATAACAATACAAGATTCAATCAAAGCTGATGCTGCAACTTTCAAAATTCTGGTGTTTGATACTATTATATGACCCATCCTTCAATATTATAAAGAAAAATAGAATATAATAGCAGCAGATTGACACATTTGATAGTGCTATCTTTTATGTCATTGCTGTTGTTCTTGTTACGAGGCAGTCTGGGTCACCTGATGGGCCCAGGTTCCCACAGCTAGTGTTATAAGTGTCTGAGGTTAATTTGGATTCATGTCCCCCTGACTCCAGGGCTGATGCTCTAGTCACTGTACCACCTAGCTTCCTTAAGAGTACACTGTCTTACAAGTCAGTCAGTAAATATGTATTAAGTGTCCACTATTTGGCAGGCATGATGCTAAAAGCTGGAATTGAAAAAAAGGGCCAAAGACAGTCCCTGCCCTTGAGGAATTCATGATCTCATTAAGGAACCAACATTGCAAACAACTATGTACAATGAAAGAATACACAGGATCATTTCGAAATAATTAAGAAAGGGAGGCATTATAATTAAGGGTGGGGAGGGGGGAGAGAAAGTCCTAAAAATGTTCCTTAAAAGATGCAATTTTAGCTGAAGCTTTAAGGAAGCCAGGAGGCAGAGATGAGGGAGGAGAGCTTTTAAGACATGGGAGACAGACCAAGAAAATACCTGGAGTTGGGAGATGGTGTGTCTTATGTGAACAACATCAAAGGAGACCAGTGTTACTGGATCAGACAGCACATGTAGTTGAATAAAGTATTAGAAGAGTGGAAATACAGGTTATAATGAGCTTTGAATGCCAAACAGAGGATTTTATTTTTTCACATGCTATCTCATTGGATAATAAAGACATATAAATGACAACAATGGATAGGATGAATCACATATAAGATATCTTCAAAGATGCATATCTAGAAAAGAAAGTAGTATTGTCACACAGGAAGACTAAAAAGTAACAGATCAACATCTTAGTGCCAAGCTAATTCCACTGAGAGAATAAAGAAATGAGAAAAGGGCTTTCAGCATGTTGAATTTCTTTAAAAAAGCAAAAGGTTTTTGTTATTGATGTATTTTATTTATTCAACACCTAGATTTCCCCATGTATTCTTCCTCCCCCTTCTCAGAGAGCCATTTCTTTCATCAAAGAAAAAAAGAAAAGGGAGAAAAAAATTGAGGAATATTGATCAACATATTAAAGAATATGACATGTGTACTATTTCCTTCCAACATTTACAAGGGAGTAGGAGAGGTATCTATATATATCTTCTTTGGGGAAAAACTTGTTCTTAATATTTTCATGACTTTTGGTTTTGGATATGTTATGCCTATTATTCTTTCAATTTGTATTGTTATAATCATTGTGTGTATTGTTTTCCTGGCTTTGCATCAGTTCATGCAAGATTTTTTCCCCTCTGTTTCTCTATATTCATCATGTTTGTTTGGTATAATGTACATAACATTTCATTATGTTCCTGTACCACATTTTGTTTAGCCATCCCTAAATTGATGGCCATCTGCTTCACTTACATTTCTCAACAAGTGTTGCTATAGCTATCTTTAATGCATATAGTGTCTTTCTATGGATCTATAGGTTTGGCAATGAAATCTATGGATAAAAGAAAAATAGACATGGTACTCACTTTATTTGTAGAATTTCAAACTGTCATTTTGAATAAATGCTTTATAGAAGATTTCTTAGTATACTAAGTCACATAGGATAAGAATGCCTAGAGCAATGTTTTTGAAGTTTGGATTCAGTCAAAGGGACATGCTTGAGAATCTAGAGGGACATATATGACCTGAGGATACAAGTTCCCCATCCCTGGTCTAGAGGGATTTTCATCTCTATTAGTGGAGGGATTACTTACATTACCATAATAATAGATCTATCTTAGTAACTATTTATCTAGATTTTTTTCCTAGACCTATAGCCATAATAAATAGATTATTTTATTTAATTTCGTAATGGGAAAAAAAGACATGAACTTCTCCTATACTATCTGACTCTGTCACTACTTATGCCCTAACTACTCTTCCCCTCTTCCTCTTAGTATCTTGACATTTGTTACAAAGTCTTTTGGGCCTAGAATGGAAAGGTTTCATATTTAGCCTTCTTTGTTTGTAGTATATATATATATATATATATATATATATATATATATATATATATATATATATATGAGTACTGTATATAATGTATATTTAGCCTACTTTATAGTTTATTAGTATATACTGAATATAGTATGTCATGTTGATGTTAGAAAAGAATTCTTGAGCAGATGTATAAAGCAGAATGAGAGATGGGAGGTAAGAGCAGGGTGTGACAAGCCAGAAAAGTGTCAAAGATGACAATGACCTTCACCTTTTTCTGAAAGATTTCTCTTGTCTAGTGATATAGTGGGGATATGATGAGAATATGAGCAATTCCCTAAGGTTAAAATAATATTAAGGATTGTTTTTCCAATACTTTGTGAAGCCCTATAGCTTATTCTGTAACTTGAAGCACCCTACAGTCCTGTTCCCGCTTATCTTGAAACTGTACCAAAAGAATTGCTTTTTTCTCCCCACAGACCTTTAATTTTTAAACTTCATCCTCCTGTCCTGTCCTTAAATCCCTAAACCAAAAAGAATTCCCTTTTTCTATGTCATCCTGTTCTATTTTTAATCTTTATCTTCCATAAAAACCCCTAAAACTGCATCATCATTCTGAAACTTCTATATAAGCAAATTCCCCCAAATATTAGAGTTTCATTTAGCTTTCTTACTAAGGAGGCCTGTAATGCTTTTTCACATAAAACAAAAAGCTCCTATTGGCTCAAAGAGAAGGTCTAAGTGAATTCCTTCACATTTGAACCAGATCTCCCAACTCTAGACCTCAACAATATTTAGCCTTCTTTTATATCATTTCATTTGATAGTGATGGTCATTTAAAGTACAAGATTTGAACTAACTGGCTTTGCCTCAAAAAAGAAGAAAGACAGAAAGAAAAAGAGCTTGCTCAAATTTGGATTTTATAATAGCCTAGGGATTAATCTGAAAGAAAAATACATTGAGAAGCAAAAGTGTCAGATCAGGGAAGTATTGTGCTGGATCCAAGAACAGAGTTTTGTAGTTGTAGAACTTAAACTTGAACAGTTAAACTTAACTTAAGGACTATTCTGCTTTATTATTCATGAGAGCATTTCACTTTAAGAAGTAGGTAAGGCCTTTATTATTCATGTGAGCATTTCACTTTAAGAAGAAGGTAAGGCCTTTATTATTCATGTGAGCATTTCACTTTAAGAAGAAGGTAAGGCCAAAACATAAAATAAAATTTCTTGGGCCTAAAATACAGAAAAAAACTGGCAAAATATCAGGAGCAGTGGAGCTGCTGTGCTCTTGGTCAATATAAAGCCACAGAAATACCAACCTAATTTTACCAGAAATCCATGGCAAACTGAGGCAAGTGCATTTCAACTATTGTCAAGACAACAGAAGACTGTGCTTCTTAAAATAAGATTGTACTAGTCTATGCAAATAATAATATAATGAGGATAAGTGACACCATAAATGGGAAATAATTAATACCATTTCGGGTTTTTTGAGTCGCATAAAGGAAAATTTATGCCTTTGAAGCATCTTGATGATAGGAAAAAGTGGGGTTATGCCTTAGCAAATATTCAATCCAGAATTTCTGTGAGACTTTGGAATTGAAACATGTTTTATACATTGAGCCTGCTCTCCCTTATTTCTAGTTGGGGCCATCTGGGCCAATAAAGCATTTAAATTAGTGATAGGCTTCCTCTCTCATTCCCAGTTCTGCTTGTGGAGAAAGATTGACTCAGAGAACCATTAGCAATGGAAGGACCGTTAATGTGCAGTTGCTATCATTTAATTAACCTACTTCTTGATTTTTTTCTCCATGACACATTTGTAAAACAACATTAGAAGGAAGAAAAAAGTAAATGAAAGTTTAACCTATGCAATTAAGATGAAAAAAATACCAAAATTTTTTCTTTTAAAGAACAATTTGGCAAGGGAAATAAAAGAATATAAACCCACAGCTGATTTGGTTCATTCTCCCCTGTTTAAATACATTCACCTGAATCTGTTAATGGTCACCACTGAACCCTGGAAGTGACCTTGGAATGCTGGTTATTCCCATTTCTATCCTAACAATCACATAATTTATTTAGCTAACAAGTGTTTTGAGCCTATCTAATAGCTGTTTGTGGCCCAGTGGGATCCAGCATGATTTAGATGGTGCCTCTATTATCTGTTTTCTATGCTACATGATCGGCCAAGGGTATTTTTGAAAAATGAACTACTCCTTGTCTGCTAATATATGGATTTCATGGAAATTAATGAATGCAATTGACAGCATAGGGAGCTCTCCAGTTAAAGGAGAATTGAGTGAGGTTGGAAGGTTGGGAATGCTTATACAAATCTTATAATTCCATATTGAGGCCATAAAGTATAAAAAAATAAACTTACTGTCTTTATCTAGCTTAGCCCTTGGTCTATTACCAAGCACCCCATACCCTTTTTCTCTAAAAACCACACTTTGTTTCCTTTTATGCTATCCCTTGAACATTGAAGATTTGTAACTCTTACCCTTCTTCTGCCTCTACCTTTGGGACTTTTTTCTCATTTACTGGTCTGACTTTTTACCTGATCTTGACTTTGGGTCTCATCTTTTTTATCGTCCCATATATAGGACTTCTCCATGGAGTTCTTGCTTACTTTCAAAGAAGGCAAAAAGTCAATACAATACACCTACACATTGCCTAAGTACTAGGCCAGAAAGAATAGTAAATATTCCATAAATTTATCATAATGACTTCTTATGTAGTTATTTATTTTTAATCCAATAATACATAATAGTATCTTATATAGAACTTTAATGGTTTGATAACATTTGATAATATTATATGTAATCTGAGCCTCAGAAAACATCTGTGAATCAGTATCATTACTTTTCACAGCAGCTAGGTGGCACATTGCATAGAACACTAGGCCTGAAGTCAGGAAAACCTAAGAACAAGTCCAGCCTCACATACTTACTAGCTTAAGCAAATCACTTAAATGGTATTTACCTCAATTTCTTTAATTGTAAACTAAGTATAATAATATCACTTACCTTACTTGGTTATTATGAAGTTCAAATAAGAAAATATTTGTAAAGTCCCTATTATGGTTTGGGACACACAGTAGATTAGAGACCATCTATAAATGCTTATCCCCTTTGCCTGCCCCTTCTACCTCACAAATGAGAAAATTGAGGCACTTAAGAAGCTAAGTCTCTTGCTTATGGTCCTTCAGTAAGTATAGGAGGCCATATCTGAACTCAGGTCTCACTGAATTTCAAACCAAGCACTCTAGCCTTATTTTTAGTCAGTAAATAAGCATATAGTAAATGCTTAATTATGGGATGCAGAGTGCTAGGGATAAAAAAGAAAGTCAAAGTTGTTCCAGACCATGAGGAGCATAAATTCTAATGGGGAACTATGTAAATAAGTGAATGTAAGATGTGTAAGTATACATACATATATAAACATAAATGTGTATATGTATGTATGTATATACATATATATTTTTAATTTAGATATAGCTTATACATGTGTAGCCATGCAAAAACATTTCCATAATAGTCTTGTTGTGAAAGACTAACTCTATTTCCCTCCATCCTATTCCACCCCATGTTTGGTCTAGTCTCTCTATTATCTTCTTTGAGACTAGCCCTCCTAAAAAGTGTTTTGCTTCTGACTATCCCCTCCCCCAATCTGTCCTCCTTTCTATTATCTCCTCTCCCACCTACTTTCCTGTAGGGTAAGATAGATTTCCATACCCAATTGAGTGTGTATGTTATTCCTTCTTTGAGCCAATTCTGATGAGAGTAAGATTCACTCATTGACTAACCTCCTCCCTCTTCCCTTTCACTATATAAATTTTTTCTTGTCTCTTTTATGTGAGATGATTTACCCCATTCCACCTCTCCCTTTCTTTTTTACCCAGTACTTTCACCCTTAATTTTATTTCTTTTAGATTTCATCCCTTCTTTTCAAATCATCTTGTGTCCTCTGTCGATATATATATATAATATATATATTATATATATATATGTCGATATATATATATATATATATATATATATATATATATATACTCCTTCTAACTATCCTAATCATGAGAAAAGTATTATGAGTTACAAATATCATCTTCCGCAGAGCCAACATGGCAGAGTAGAAGGATGCACGTTTACGAGCTCCAACCCACAGCCCATAGAATTAATGTAAAAAGAGACCCCCATAACTTCTGAACCACTGAAAGGGGTACAGAAACAGAGTGGAAGAGATTTCCGTGCCAGAGAGCCCTGGAGACCCATCCCCAGGGTCCATCGTGCCCCAGAAAGCGGACCCCACCCCAGCGCTGCCCTGGCCGCGGCCCCAGAGAAGCTGACCAGAGCAGGCTTCAGGGAAGGAAGCTCTGGCAGACGCCCACAGAAGCTACAGGTCAGTGAGAAAGACGGCTGGCTGGCTGGCTGAGGGGAGTGGGGTGTCTCCGTGACTCGGGCCCCCTCAAGAGGAAGCGGCGGTGGCAGAGACGGGGGCAGGAAGCGGCGGAGGCAGAGGCGTGGGCGGCAGCAGAGGCAGCAGCGGCGGCTGCGGCCCGGAACTCCCCCAGCAGCAGGCAGGATCTTCATTACTGAAAGTCTCTGCATAAACAACCTGAGGGAGCTGAGCCTGGCAGACAGCCCTGCCCCCACCCCGCTCCGTTCCTGAAGGTCTCTGCATAAAGCCCCTGAGGGAGCTGAGCCTGGGCGGTGGCCCTGCCCCCACCCCAGCACCAGAACTAAAGGTCACATTGATTAGCAGGTGGGCGGTGCCGAAAGCACATTTGAATCTCAGACCCCAAGCACTAGCTGGGCGGATCTAGGCGGGGGTGGACAGGAATCTCAGAAGTCAAGTAACTGGCTGGGAAAATGCCTAGAAAAGGGAAGAAAAATAAGACTATAGAGAGTTTTTTCCAACAAATGCAAATGATCCCGACATTCGGATCTGATGACGAGGATGTATTCTTGCCATCAGGGAAAGACGTGGAGGGTGGGGCCTCAGTACCCCAGACACCCCAGGGGGATGTCAGGTGGGCTCAGGCCTTGGAAGAACTCAAAAAGGATTTTGAAAAGCAAGTTAGACAGGTGGAGGAAAAACTGGGAAGAGAAATGAGAGAGATGCAAGAAAAGTATGAAAAAACGGGTCAATACCTTGGTTAAGGAGACCCAAAAAATTGCTGAGGAAAATAACACCTTGAAGAATAGGCTCACTCAATTGGCAAAAGAGGTTCAAAAAGCCAATGAGGAGAAGAATGCTTTCAAAAGCAGAATTAGCCAAATGGAAAAAGAGGTTCAAAAGCTCACTGAATTTAATAGTTCTCTCAAAATTAGAATGGAACAGATGGAGTCTAATGACTTTCTGAGAAAACAAGAAATCACCAAACAAAGCCAAAAGAATGAAAAAATGGAAGAGAATGTGAAATATCTCATGGGAAAAACAACTGACCTGGAAAATAGATCCAGGAGAGACAATTTAAAAATTATGGGACTACCTGAAAGTTATGATCAAAAAAAGAGCCTAGACATCATCTTCCATGAAATTATCAAGGAAAACTGCCTTGACATTCTACAACCAGAGGGCAAAATAAGTATTGAAAGAATCCATCGATCACCACCTGAAAGAGATCCAGGAAGAGAAACTCCTGGGAACATTGTGGCCAAATTCCAGAACTCCCAGCTCAAGGAGAAAATCTTGCAAGCAGCTAGAAAGAAACAATTCCAGTACTGTGGAGATACAATCAGGATGACTCAAGATCTAGCAGCTTCTACATTAAGGGATCGAAGGGCGTGGAGTAGGATATTCCAGAAGTCAAAGGAACTGGAACTCAAACCAGGAATCACCTACCCAGCTAAGCTGAGCGTAATACTTCGGGGGAAAATATGGTCTTTTGATCAAACAGAGGACTTTCAATCATTCTTGATGAAAAGACCAGAGCTGAAAAGAAAATTTGACTTCCAAACACAAGAATGAGAGGAAGCATGAAAAGTAAACAGCAAAGAGAAGTCTTAAGGGACTTACCAGAAGTGAACTGTTTACGTTCCTACATGGGAAGAAAATATTTGTAACTCTTAAAGCTTTTCAGTGTCTGGGTAGTTGGTGGGACCACACACATACATGTACACGCATGCACGCACACACACATACACACATGCACACACACACAGAGGCGGAGAGCGCAGAGTGAGTTGAATAGGATGGGACCATACCTGAAAAGAAATTAAGGTAAATGGTGAGAGAGAAATGTAGAGGGAGGGGGGAGGGTGAAATGGAATGAGGTAATTATATGTCATTTGGGAGGCAAGTGGGAGACTTTTTGGTGGGGGGAAAAAGAGGAGAAATGAGGAAAAAAAACAATTAGTTTACCCTCATCACATTTGACTGGGGGAGGGAGTAAAATGCACACTCATCTTGGGATGAAAACCTATCTTACAGTATGGGGAGGTGGGGGAGTGGGAGATGGGCAAGGGGGGGGATGATGGAGGGGAGGGCAAGGGGAGGAGGGAGCAATTTGAAGTCAACACATGGGGAGGGACAGGATCAAAAGACAGAGGAGAAGCAATGAGGGGCAGGGTAGGATGGAGGGCAATTCAGTTAGTCTTGCACAACACGACTATCAGGGAAGTCATTTGCAAGATTACACAGATATGGCCTGTGTTGAATTGCCTGCCTTCCCAAAGGGAATGGGTGGGAAGGGAAGGATAGGGAGAATTTGGAACTCAAAGTTTTAGGAACAACTGTTTAGTATTGCTGTTGCTGCTAGGAAAGAAGACATACAGTTAATGAGGAATAGAAAGTCATCTGGCCCTACAGGAGAAAAGAGAAGATGGAGACAAGAGAAGGGAGGGATGACAGAAGAGAGGGCAGATTGGAGATAGGGAAAGTTGGATGCTTGGGGTATTGGGGTAGGGGTAGGGGATGGAAGGGGAGAAAAATTTAGAGCCCAAAAATTTTGTGAAAATGAATGTGGGGGGTTAAATAAGCAGATAAATAAATAAATAAACAAACAAACAAATAAATAAATAAATGAATGAATGAATGAATGAATGAATAAATAAATAAATGAATGAATGAATGAATGAATGAATGAATAAATAAATGAATAGATAAATGAATAAATGAATAAATAAATGAATAATGAAACAGAAATATCATCTTCCTATGTAGCAGTGTAAAAAATTTAACTTCAATAAATCTCTTATGATTGTTCTTTCTTCTTTACCTTTCCATGCTTCTTTTGAATCATCTATTTGAAAGTCAAATTTGTTATTTTGCTTTGTTCTTTTATCAAGGATGAATGAAATTTCTCTGTTATTGAGTGTCCATTCTTCCCCCTGAATGATTATGCTCAGTTTTTCTGGGTAGGTGATTCTTCATTACAATCCTAGCTCCTTTATCATACAGAATTTCATATTCCAAACCCTCTGATCCGTTAATGTAGAAGCTACTATATCTTGTGTTATCCTAATTGTGGCTCTGTGATATATTTTCTTCTTGACTTGTGAAGTCTGGAATTTGGCTATAATATTCCTGGGAGTTATCTTTTCTGGCATCTCTTTTGGGAAGTGATTGGTGAATTCTTTCAATTTCATTTTTATGTTCTGCTTCTAGAATATCAAGGCAGTTTTCCTTGATAATTTCTCAAAAGATGATGTCTAGGTTCTTTTTTGATCATGGCTTTCACGTAGTTAAATAATTTTAAAATTCTCTCTCCTGGATCTTTCCAGGTCAGTTGTTTTTCCAATGAGATGTTTTGCATTGTCTTCTATTTTTTTATTCTTTTGGTCTTGTTTTATAATTTTTTGATTTCTCATAAAGTCATTATATTCCATTTACTCCTTCAAATTTTTAAGGGGAATGATTTTCTTCAGTGAGTTGAGATGAGTCTTGAAGTAGCCTAGGAAAATGAGAAAGCTAAGGTGAGGGGACAGACTAATCTAAGCATGTGGATAAGTCAGTGCAAAGAGATATTTGGAAGATGAAGAAATGAAGTATTGCATTTGATGAGCATCCAATAGGCTGATGTAGAGAGATTGAAGAGTATATGCAAGAGGAAAATGTATAAAAAAGATTGGAAAAGTAAGAAGGCATAAAGGTAAGATTTTTAAATGCCAACAGAGTTCACATTTAAATCTGAAAGTAACTGAGGACTATTAAATTTAAGGGGGGGAGGGTGTTTGGTGGGTTGTAGTGACATGATGAGAGATGTACTTTAGAAAAATCACCTTGGCTTTAAGTTGGAAGTGGATTGGAATGGAGATAGACATGAGGCAAGGAGGGTATTTAAAAAGCAATAGCCATCTAAGACATTATGAGGACCTGAAACAGTGTTATGGTTTTGTGAGTAGAGAGAAAGGGACATAAACAAAAAATATTGTGAAGATAATACAGACAAGATTTCACAGTAGTGCTTTTCATTTGCAAGATGTGACACACTAGTATTTTGGACTAAGTGACCAAAAGCTTCTGCCTTTTATTCTTCAGGATAAATCAAGCAATAAAACTACAGATCAATTTATAATGTATAAAAACACAGAAAAGCCATTACAAAGTGAATAGTCATATGTTAAGCACCTACTTCATGTCAGACATTGAGCTATTGAGCTATGTGTAATCCTTAGGAATACAAAGATAAGCATGAAAAGTCCCTGTCTTCAAGGGCCAAATTCTGTTGGGTAGAGGCAATATGTCAGTATGGTACAAGGGAAGGAGGGAGGTATTTGGAATCAAAAGATACAAATTAGAATCATGGCTTAACCACATACAAACTTCATGACGTTGGACAAGTTCATTAATCTCTCTGGTACCTTGCTACTCATATATGACCCTTGGCACTTCCCACAGAGTGTTGCTTTGCCCTGGATTCATCCCATCTGCCTGCACTCTTTGTCTTTAGTCCTGAATCAACCCCAGATCCACCTAATCTGCCTATATAGCCATCTCACATCTATGTTTTCCCAGAGTTCCCTGCTTCAGCCCAGAACTCAGGTCTCAAGCTTTTGTCTTCATCCCAGGGATTTTCTAAGTCTTCCTTTAGTGGATGCGACCTTCTTTTTTGCTGCGTGGTAGGTCTCTTGGGCTTCAGAGTATTTGACATTAGCATTTGGCAGAAGGTTTCCTGTGGAGAGAGGGCCCTGAGCAGTCTAATAGTCTTTGTACCTCAATGGGTTTCTTTGTAGTCACCCATAATCTGTATAAACTAATTCTTGAGTGATTAGCATATTCCCACTTGGTCATACTCTCTCCAATCCCAATAATTCTGAATTTCCAAATTTCATTGTCCTTATAAACTGTCTGCCCCCTTATTCCCATCCCCTTTAGTATCCCATTTCAGATCTACCCATGATTTCTCCATAATAAAGTTTTTCCTATCCTAAACCTTTTCCTTTCTTCTCTCATCTTCTGCCACTCGCTGAGACCTGATTCCTTTCTGAAGACACAGCATTTTTTGTCATCCTTTTGATTAGTGGTTGTAATTTGACTCTTATTCCCTGCCTCCCCTCTTGTTGATCTTAGCGGGGTAATCAGAATACTCTTTGCTCCTCATCGCCACTTACAAACTCAGAATCGCTGAGTAGCCTCCCTGCCTTTGAGGTTTATTCAATCTATTGAAGATGGTGTGGTTACCACAGTCCACAAAACACCAGAATAGAACTCTCTCTTTATTAGTCGAGATCAATGTAATGCACTAATGGTGCACAATGGATAGCAGCAGGGGTGGGGGCAGAGTTGGTGACCGAGGAAAAGGAAAGGAAAGAGAGAAAGAGAAGGGGAGAGAGAGAGAGAGAGAGAGAGAGAGAGAGAGAGAGAGAGAGAGAGGGAGAGAGAGAGAGAGAGAGAGAGAGAGAGAGAGAGAGAGAGAGAGAGAGAGAGAGAGAGAGAGAGAGAGAACAAGAAGAAAAATAAAAACAAAAAGGACGAGGAGGAAGAGGAAGAGAGTTGGGGATAAAGAGAGTTAAGAAGAAAAGGGGAAAAGAGGGGAATAAGAGAGAGGGAGGAAAGGTAAAAGGGGAAAGAGAGAAGGGAGAAAAAGGGGAGGTAGAGAAGAGAGATAAGAAGATTTTTTTTCATCTTTGTACCTGCTACGTGTTGCTTGAGTCTTGTAAGACGCTATGGTTGCTGCAGGTGCATTATACTTCTGGATCCCAGCTTCAACAGAGAGAAGATGATAGATATCAACATCATTTTTCATTGCTGAAGGAAAAGACTCTGGGGAAAAGCTGATACAAGAGGACTAACAGTCCTCTGTCTATTCCAGAGTCTATTCCTAGCTTGCTACACTAACCTTTCTCCTGACCTCCAGTCTCTCATCTCCAACTGCCTAATGGACATCTTGAACTGATTGTCTGATAGATATTTTAAATTCAACATGTCCAAAACTGAACTCTATTTCTTTTTCCCCAACCCTCCCTTCTTCTGAACTTCTCTATTTCTGTGAAGTGTATCACCATTCTTTCAGTCACCTAGATTCATATCTGAGGTATCATTTTCGATTCTCCAATATCTTATACCCTATATTTAATCTGTTGTCAAGTTCTGTCAGTTTTACCTCTATCTCTTTTATCTCTCATCTAAACATCCTTCTCACTACTGATGGCTATCATCTTGTTACAGGCCCTCATCTTCTTGTTCCTTTTCATTGATTTTTCCAACCTCAGGCTTCTCCATTACTCCTGTCTATGTCATTTTCTTTCAAATGCTGCTCCCCAGCCTCAGGGCTTTCAGTGGGGGGCGGGACTGCTATTCAGTGTGAGATTAAATTCAGGTGCTTAGGTGGGGACAGGGCTGCCACATGGGGTTCAGTTCCCTTAGGGGGTTTATGTGGAGACCTTCAATAATGGATCCGAGTTCCTGTCTGCTTTGGGAGCCCCTGTCCTCTGCTGCCTTTGCTGCTGTCGCCTGAGGGGGCCTGAGTTTTGGAGACATCCCGCTCCCCTCTCGGCCAGTTCAGAAGCCCCTCTCACTGACCTGTAGTGTGGGTGGATGGACCTGCGTGGCCAGTGAAGATTCCGTCTCTGAAGCCTGCTCGAATCTGGTCCTCTTGGTGCCACGCAGCCAAGGCAGGGCTGGGCTTTGCTCCAGGTCCAGTGCGTGATGGACCTTTGGTTTCGGTTTTTCAGGGCTCTCTGAAGCAGGAATCTCCTCCACTCCATTGTTGTGTGGCTTCCACTGCTCCAGAATTTGTTGGGAGTTCTTCTTTACAGGTAATTTATGGGCTATTGGTTCAGAGCTAGCATATGTGAATCTTTCTACTCCACCATCTTGGCTCCTCCCTATGTCATTTTCTTAAAGTGCATATCTGGTCTTGTCAACCTCCTCATCTCTGGATAACTTTCTTCCAGGATCAAATGTGAAAGCTTCTATTTGGCTTTTACAGTTCTTTACAACCTGGTTCCCTTGTACATTTCAGATCTTCTCAGACATTATTCTCTTCCTCATAACCTAGGATCAAACAACATTTTTCATCCTTGCTGATTCTCATACATATCCAAACACTGTGCTTTATTTAACTGTCCAACATTCCTGGAATGTTTGCTCTCCTCCTCTTCACCTCCTGGCTTCTTTAAGTTCTTTCAAGACTCAGGGAAACATCCCACCTTCTTTAAGAAGACTTCCTTGATTCTTTTGAGCTGTAGTGCCTTTCCTCTGACACTATATCTAACTGACCCTTTCTATATCTCATATATTCATAGATCAAGGGTGGGGAACCTGTGATCTCAAGACCATAAGTAGCCTTCTAGGTCCTTGAGTGTGGCCATTTGATTGAGTCCAGGTTTTACAGAACAGATCCTTTTATTAAAGGGATATGTTCTACGAAATTTGGATGCAGTCAAAGAGCCCCATTTGAGGACCTAGAGAGCCACATGTGGCCTTGAGGCTGCAGGTTCCCCACATCTGGCATAGGTGTTTGAATGCTGTCTCAACCCATTTGAATGTAGGGGGATGTGATAAATTTTGCTTTTTCTTGCATCTCAAGCGCTCGGATTAGTGGAAGGCACATAACAAGCTCTTAATAAATGCTTCTTGACTTGATCTATAAAATAAAAGGGTTGAACAAGAATAGCCTTTAAAATGATTTCTCATTCTAAATATGTTATTTTTCTACATGTGTGCCTATATACATGTGTATATGTGTATGTAGGTGTGTGTACATATATACACATCTATATACATAGCTTGTATACAAACATATATATGCATATATACAAACACATGTATAAATTCATGTGTATGTGTATCTGTGTATATAGTATCCCAAAAGTCTGAGTATAGTATTTAAACTTTAATAGATCAAATAATGTTTATAAAATACACACACACTACAAAATAAATGCAGTGTAATTTTTAGTTGAGTTTCTAACAATTGAGACCAGGAAAGATCTTGTATAGAGAGTGGTCCTAAAGATTATAAGAGATAGAAGTGAGAAAGAAGTGCATTCCATGATTGGAAAGTAGCCTGTGCAAATGGACAGAGACAAGTGATAATGTGTCTAAGGAACAGCACACATCCTGGATTGGTTCATATTGTGTATGAAGGGAAATAATATATCATAAGACTACAAAGCTAGCATTTATATAGTTAGCATTTGTAAAGATATGTATGCATATATGTATATAGATATACATATGTTTATTAAAACATACATATATGTATATAAACACATATATATAAGATATACATGTATATACAAAATATTCTGATATGCATATGGAATACACTTATATGTATATAAATTACAAATATGTATGCAAATATAAATATACATATGAGTATATAAAAATCAGGTTATGTGTATATGTATATATATACATGTATATATGCATATTTGTAGTGTGTATATATATACATAAACATATATACATATGTACATATATACGCAATGTGTGTGTATATATTTATGTGTGTATATATATATTCACACGCACACACACACATATATATAATTTTATTTTATTCTCACAACAACTTTTTGAGGGAGGTGTTGATCTTATATGACTTTATAGATGGAGAAACTGAGGCAGACAATGGTTAAATGATTTGTTCAGTAACACGCAGCTAGTAAGTATCTGAGGCAGGATTTGAACTAGCATCTTCCTGACTCCATCCCAGGTACTCCCTTCTACTGTTTCACCACTGCAAAGTAGATTGGAGCCATATTGTAAAAGACTTTAAATAGCAAAAGTTTATTTAATCTTAGGGACATTAATTTACTTCAGTTTATCGGCTATGAGACTGATATTGTCAGATGTAGTTTAGAACTGTCAAACTGGTAGCAGTGTGGACTGCAAAGTTCAGACTCTTGAGACAAATTGGTTTTCAGGGTGGAGCCAAGATGGCAGAGTCACAGCACTTACCTTCTAGAACACTGCCCCCAAACGCAGCTAAATACGTGTAAAAAAATTACTCTGTACAAATTCTGGAGCTGCAGAACACACTGAATGATGGAGTGAAGCAAATGTCTAGCCCAAGACAATCTGGAAGGTCACAGGGAAGTGTCTATCCCTCTACCCAGGGGTCAGGACACAATATGGTTTTGACTGTACTGTCACAGACAGACACTGAACAGGCATTGGGGAGACTAAATCTTCACACCTGTGGCAGTTTCCAGACTTCAGAACCCCAAAAGGCTGAGAACAAATGAAAAAAAGTGGAAAAAAAGGGACAAAAGTGGGAGAGTTGAGTGTCCCAGCTCCTGGGCGGCAGAGGGAGAAGGGGGGAGAGAAACCCATAGCAGGCACAGCAGCAGCTGTTTCTGGAGCTCTAGGCTCTAGATTGTGGGGGAATTGAGAGACTGACAGTACACCCCCAATCCAGCTGGAAGCAGAGGTTGACCTTGACAAAGAGATCAAAAATCAAGAAAAAGACTGGGGAAATAGGCAAATAATAACAATAATAATAATAATAATAATCAGACTATAGGATCTTTCTTTGGTGACAAGGAAGACCAAAATATGCAAAGAAAAGACAATAAAGTAAAATCTTCTCATTTTGGAGCCTCCAAGAAAAATATGAATATTGGTCTTAGGCCACTGAAGACCTCAAAAGGGAGTTTGAAAATCAAGAGAAGCAGAGCAAAAATTAGGAAGAGAAATCAGAGCGATGCAAAAAGTTATGAAAAACAAATCAACTGCTTGCTAAGGGAGACTCCCCAAAATGCTGAAGAAAATAACACTTTAAAAATTGACTAACCCAAATTACAAAAGAGATCCAGAAAACTAATAAAGAGAAGAATACCCTAAAAAGCAGAATTGGTCAGATCAAAAAGGAAGTCCAAAAATTCACTGAAGAAAATAATTCCTTAATGATTTGAATGGAGCAGATGGCAGCTAATGACTTTATGAGAAACAAGAAATTATAAAACAAAACCAAAAGAATGAAAAAAATGGGAAACCATGTGAAGTATCTCATTGGAAAAACAACTGACTGAAAATAGTTCCAGGAGAGGTAATTTTAAAATTATGGGACTACCTGAAAGCCATGATCAAAAAAGCCTACATGTCATCTTTCAAGAAATTATCCCTGATAGTCTAGAAACAGAGGGAAAAATAGAAATTGAAAGAATCCACCAATCACTTCACAAAAGAGAAAAAAGAAAACTCCCAGGAATATCGTAGCAAAATGCCAGTGTTCTCAAATCAAAGAGAAAATACTGCAAACATCCAGAAAGAAACAATTCAAGTATTGTGGAAATGCATGCAGGGTAACACAAAATCTAACAGCTTCTAATTAAGGGATCAAAGGGCTTGGAATATGGTATCCTAAAAGTTAAAGAAACTAGAATTGAAACCAAGAATCATCTACCCAGCAAAACAGTATAATACTTCAGAGAAAAAATGGTCTTCAGTGAAAAAGAGGACTTTCAGGCATTCTTGATGAAAAGACCAAAGCTGAATAGATAATTTGATTTTGAAACACAAGAATCAAGAGAAGTGTGAAAAGGTAAATAGGAAAGAGAAATCATAAGGGAATTAAGGGGTGAGAGAGGAATATATTGGGAGAAGAAAGGGAAAAATAGAATGGAGCAAATTATCTCTCACATAAAAGAGGCAAAAAAACCTTTTTCAATAGGAGGGGAGGTGAGAGGGAATAAATGAACCTTACTGTCATGATATTTGACTTAAGGAGGGAATAACATGCCTATTTAATTTGCTATGAAACTCTGTTACATTACAAGAAAAGAGGGGAGAAAGGGATAAGTGGGGGTTAGATGATGATGGAAGGGGGCAAATGGGAGGAAAGTGGGTGTTGAGAAGGGATAGGGTCAAAAGAGAGAATAGAATAAATGGGGGGGCAGGATAGGATGGAGGAAAATATAGTCTTCCACAACATGACTTTTATGGAAGTCTTTTGCATTACTACACATATATAACATATATCAAATTGCTTGCCCTCTCATTGAGGATGGGTGGAGAGGGAGGAAGGGAGAGAAATTAGAACTTGAAGTTTTAAAAATGAATGTTAAAAATTGTTTTTTACATGAAACTGGGAAATAAGATATACAGGCAATGGGGTATAGAAATCTATCTTGTCCAAGAGGGGATGGGGATAGGAGAAGAGAGGGGTGTGATAGAAGGGAGGGCAGACTAGGGGAAAGGGTTATCAGAATGCATGTAGTTTTGGACTGGGTGGAGGGGAGAGGTGGGGAAAAGTTTGGAACTCAAAATCTTGTGGAAATGAATGTTGAAAACTAAAAATAAATAAATAAATTAGAATTAAAAAAATAAATTTGGCTTTCATTTGGAATTAGAGGTATTCTTTCTTTCCTCTCTAAGACTTTATGATGTTGATTGTGATACTTTAAATAAAGCAACTGTAATATGTTACATGAAGCAAAGTACTCTATTTGGGTCCCACACTTTTTGCAACACTGATCATGAAACAGTGCTTAGCATATATTAAGCATCAGAAAAATACACATATCATCTAATTGTATGTTGCCACACATAGTAAGAATCTTTAGGATTATATAATCAGTCAACAAGGTTTATTAAGAGTGTATTTTATCCCAGGTATTGAGAATATAATAAAAAGAAAGCTTTCTCTCCAAGAAGTTTCATAAGAGCACAAGCCAATAAATACAAATTATATACAAAATAATATCAGTGAAGTGACATTCACAGGAAATGACCTCATCTAAGAGGTAGTGTTTGAATTTAGTATTGATGGAAGTTAAATATTCTATGAAGTTCTGGGTAGGAAGGACCACATTGCAGGAACAGAAAATGAAATATTATGTGCAATTAAATAGTACAAATAGGTTTACTTAACAAGCATGTAAAGTGCGTTTAACCTTGAATAGTGGTCTGGAGTCAGACTTGAAGGACATTACATACAAAATAGAAGAATTGCATTTTATCCTACAGCAACAGGGAATTCTGCAGCTATTAGAACAAGGACAAAAATTACCCTAATTATTAAACAAGGAACTAATGGATAGATTTAAGCTTTAGACATGCATTATGTTGAGTCAAGTATAAGGATATTACAGTAGTCTAAGTGGGAAATAATGAGGGATGATGACTGTGTTGGTAGTAAGATATAGGGGTAAAATAAATAAGACTTGGTAACATGTTAGATCATTGAGTCAATGGATAGGGAAGAACTGAGGATAACTGAGGTAGAAAACCTGAATGGATGTGATATACTTGATAGAAATAAAGGAAAATGAAATTGAGGAGTGAGTTGAAAGAAAGGGGGAAGGGAAATTTTGAGATCTGTTATGGACAAGTTGAGCTTTTGGGAAATCTATTCACAATGGTCCAACAGGTGATGGAATTTGGTAATGTGGATGTGAGTCTTAGGAGACAGAATAGGGTTAGATAAATAGATCTCAAGCCATTTTAACAGAGTTGAAAATTAAACAAATGAGAGCTAAGGAAATCATTAAAGTTGGGTGTTTTCCATAGAATGAAGAGAATATAGTTCAACGTAAGGTGAGGCAACTCTCATGAGGCATCAAAAAGAACGATGATACATTAAAGGAGACTAAGAAGTTTTGGCCAGGTAAGTGGGAAAAAGACTGAGATGTCACTGTTATGAAAATCCAGAAAGCAACGTATCAAGTTGCTTTTTGTCCTTGTTCTAATAGCTGCAGAATTAATCCCCTGTTGCTGTAGGATAAAATGCAGTTCTTCTATTTTGTATATAATGTCCTTCAAGTCTGACTCCAGACCACTATTCAAGGTTAAACATTATCAAATATTGCAGATTTGAGGGAGAAAAAAGGCCAATCAAAGATCCTTGGTAAATTTGGAGAGGGTAATTGAAATTGGGGCCTGAGGTCAGATCAGAAATCGCAAAAGTGTAGAAAAAGGCATTTCATATATTCACCTAAACAGCATCTTTTACAAGTTGCCATTAATTATTTGAAGTGTCTGTTAACATCGTGGCAAATTATATATTACAATTTTCCTTTGCACCTGCAGATGCTCAATTGATTTAACACTTCAGGTGAGTATGTCAAAAAGGAAGTGAAATATCCCTATTTTTACTTTTAAAGTATAGACATTGAATTGGAATAGAAACTTTAATGCTGAATTTTAAAGTCAAGTGAAATGAGGTATAACTGTTTAGGCAGTGTCCCAGGTTTGTGTGTTATTTTTTAATCTGTATATGGCATACCAATGGACAACTGATGGATAGAGGCGAGCCTCACAGAAGTTAAACATCTCTTTGTAAAATATATGTTACAGCTGTGAAGGTTGAATGGTTTTACAATGAGTTTAGACACATAGACTTTGCCTTCCTAACAATTTTGCCTAGGACTACCTATGTAAGCCAGCCAACTAGTCATAGTCTCTGTTCTCTGTTTATAGTGTACCATACAAAAGAACATAGTATGAAAATGGGGCATTTGTTATTTCTCAGTACTTTGGCAGTGAAGACTATCATAGTAGTTAAAAGGATAAAATAGATATTGAGGGACAGAAAGGGCTTTTGACCAGTGGGAACAGAGAAAGCTAAAGAAAATCATGAACAATAGATTGCAGAACTATCCAATGATTCATATTCCTGATGACCTTATGTAACAGCAAGCACCCTGACACATCTAGGATTGCCTGCTAGCACAGGTTCTTAGATCTATTTTTCTAAAAGAGAAACAACTTTTTAAGGCTCAACAATCTTCTTTATTCACATATACCAACGGAGAAAATACTAGCAGAGAAACAAAGACCAACAGATGAGACTTCTAACTGTCTGACCATAAGCAATACATTCCTACATGGAAAGAAAATATTTGTAACTCGTGAGATTTTTCCCAGTATTTAGGTAGATGGAGGGATTATACATATACACACACACATGCACACACACACCCACATATATATAGACAGAGAGTACAGGTTGAGTTGAATAAGAAGAGATGATATCCACAAAAAAAAAATAAAAATTAAGGGATGAGGGAGAAAAATAGTGGGAGTAGAAAGGAAGAAATGGAATGGGGCAGGTTACAACTCATAAAAGAGATAAGAAAAATCTTGCTCATTGGAGGAGAAAAGGGAGAAGGGGAGAGGGGAAAAGTGAATCAACTCTCTCCACATATGGCTTAAGGAGGGAATAATATGCTCACTCTATTTGGTACAAAAATCTATCTTACACTACAGGAAAGTAGAGTAGGAGGGGACAAGTGGGGTGAGGGAAATGATAGAAGGGAGGGCAAATAGGAGAAGGGAGTAACTAGAAATAAACACTTTTGGGAAGGGACAAGGTCAAATGAGTAATAAAAAATAAGGGGAGATAGAATAGGATAAAGGCAATATAGTTAGTATTACACAACATGATTATTATGGAAGTCTTTTGCAAAATGACACATATTTAGTCTGTATTGAATTGCTTGCCTTCTCAGTGGGTATGGGGAGGGAGGGAGGGAGGGAGATAAATGGGAATTCAAAGTATTGGAATCAAATATTGAAAATTATTATTGCATATAACCGGGAAATAAGAAATACAGGTAATGAGGTATAGAGATTTATCTTGCCCTACGAGAAAAGAGAAAAGATGAGGATAAGGGAAGTTTGGGATGTGATAGAACTGAAGGACATTGAGGGAAGTGGCAATTAGAATACAAGGTATTAGGGATGGGGGGAGGGGAGAGATGGGGAGAAAAATTGGCCATGTTACAAAGTGATGTAAAAGCAATTAGTATTTAAACAATTGACTGAATTAATTACTGAGATTAATCAGAGACTTTTTTGGTTTGGGGAAAAGAATTTTAGTCTGTCTCCTAGAGGCAGGTAACCTCGGGTAAAATTTGGCATTGATGGAAAAGTTAAGGTTTTAAAAATTTGATTTTATGATTGTTATTTAATCAGAAACTGGAACATGTATAGAAAGGCATGTAAGCCACTAAAGACTTGCCTCAAATGATGTTCCTTAGCCAATGGGAAGTTATAGTCATATCTGAAACCTAGTTATTGGAGCTTGCTATTTTAAGATTCTATGGAACTATTAACTGACTGTTCTTCTGAGTCTAACTCCAGGTATAGATGGTAAGAAAGGCGGTCTGAGCCTCCAATCCATGATGCCAGTGAGCCTGGGAGATGCCGGTATGAACTGAAAAAGGTGATCTCATGGGAAGGGTGGGAGAGTGGCTGTTCAACCTGAGCTGAGGTAGGATTCTCTTGACTCAGTTTCCCCACTGATACCTGACAGACTTTAATTCTGACTGAATGCAAGTTGACATTCTACTCATGCCTGGAACTGACATGAGGTTGAGGAGATATTGTTTCCCTGCAATGTCCCTACTCTTAGTGACAATTTCCTATAATCAAAAGGTTCTTAAACTTAATACCACATCCATTAAATTATAGATTGTTGGTAGGGGAACATCTGAGGTCAAGTCTAAAATTAAGCTGTTAGGTTTAGGACTTTAGACCAACAACAGTACGTCAGGGTCCTTTAATTCTTACTAATAGTGTGGAGATAAGTAGGTCAAGGGCCTGGGAAGTTAGCATACATAGTTATTGTTTGTGTCTCAGTTGGTTAATGTTTAAAAAAATCATTTGTGGTCTATATTGCACATATGTTAAGAGAAATATCACCTGACCAAAAGCTGGAATTGTTTTATGTGACATCAACTGTGTTAAAAATGAAAAAATGTAAAAAAAAAATTATAAAATAGATATAGATCAGTATGACTAGAGATGGTCCCAGATACAGAGACTATGACCTTTTTGAACTAAGGTCTTTCCTAGGTCTCAGTTCGACTGAAACAAGACCCATTCAGTGATTAAGGCTAGCTAAGAAATGATGCCAAATAAAATAGTCTATTTTACCTAGACATGTTCACTCTTCCTTTGAATTCTATATGTACTTGTGGAAAAGAATAAACCAGAATTTGGGTAAGAGATATTTTATACCAACTGTTCTTACTCTACCCTTCAGTAAATATGTTTACAAAAACATAAACTGAAGTCTGGCTGGCTAATTATCATTGAGAAGCATACCAGTGGGGAATTATAAGAGACAGTATTAAAAATGATAGTCCCTAGAACCTTGAAGGAAGGAGTAGTCAGCCATCACCTGGGGAGCTGGCTCATTGATTCAAGTAGGAGTAGGGAATTAGCCCTAGAGTGGGGTGCTGCATATGAATATAAAGAGCTTTTTGAAAATTATCATGAATTTGGAACTGAAAGGGATCTTGGAGATTATCTAGTCTTATACTCTTACCATTTCTAGTTCTATCTTGGTCAAGGGTTTAGACACCTGACTAATATCACTATCTGTTTATTCTGCATGTGTAGGATATCTTCAGAATACAAATTTTCTTCTCTCATTTTGGGATTAAGCTACGGAACTATTGCCATTTATAATTTCAATTTGGCCTCTGATGACCTGTTCTTAAAGTATTTACTGCCCTAGACCTCTGGCCCCAATTCTCCTTCATATGTACTTCATTTGTTTGTGTGACAAATACAACATCAGTACTACCCTGGAACAACTGAGGGTCCAATAGTCTGATAATTCTCTAGTCCTTGGAATAATATTCTGTTCCTCCAATCCTAGTGATTCATAAATCCCAACAAGTTATCCCCATTCATTTCAAGACTTTACCTTCTCTGTCCATTGCCTTTTCTACCTTCCTCTTCATTGAACCTTCTGGAACCCTTGCTCTATCATTCACAGAATTTTAAATCTTTCTCTATCTTCCGATTTTTATTTCACTTACTTATCTAAATCCCTGACGAGAGAAATTACTGGAGTTCTCCTTGATATTATTTTATAGCCACTTCCAAATTCTCCTTTAGATAACAACAGATTCTTTTCCTTTGAGATTCCTTCAATTCAGATAACTGTTGTCCTAATCAAATAAACTGCTTCCTTTCTCCAAGAATTCGATCTTTGTCTCATAACCTTTCTCCTTAACCCAGCCTCTAGTTTCATATTAGATAGCTTAAATATTAATCTTTGAGGGATGTTCCCTCAAACATCTTGACCTCTTGTTTACTGTCCTTAATTTGCACCTTATAGCTTCATTCCATCTTAGTCACCCAATACAATGGCCATACCTTATATGTACCTCTATGTGACTATGCGGCATAGTGGAAAGGGTAGTAGTCTTAAAATTAAGAAGATTAGATAAATATTCCCTTTGTCAGTTACTAAATTTTGTGTGACCACAGGTAAATTATTTAGCCTTTCTGAGTCCCAATTTCCTCTTTTGTAAACTAGGGCGTAAACATCACAGACTTGTTTTTAGGTTCAAATGAGACAATGTATATAAAAAATTCCAAGGATATTTAAAATGTTATGTCGTTTATTGTCCTCAGTTTTCTTCCACAATTCACCTCTCATATTCAGCCAGTTGCTTAGCTTTGTGTTTCTGACTTCATAATATTTCTCATATCTGTCTCATTCTCTACACACATTCTTCTATCACTCTAATTCAGACCCAAATTACTTTTCATCTGGACTGTTATAATAAGCCCCTCAATAGTAGCCCTTTCTCAAGACTCTCTCCCATGCAATGTATCACCCATAGTCACCAAAATAAATTTCCCAAGGTGTATATCTGGCTCTCACTGCACTGCTCAAAAGTTTTAAGTGGCTCCCTATTTCATCTTGGAGAAAATAGAAATTCCTCAGTTTGGTATTTAAGAATTTCACTATCTGGTTATAGACTACCTTTTAATCCTTTTTTCATATGCCCTCAGGCCCTTTCCCCATATCTCTGAAGAACAAGGGAATAAGCACTTATGTCCTTATTAAATGCCAGGCACTGTGTATAAATATTACCTCCTTTGATTCTGCAATACAGTACCTCTTAGAATCCTTGTTTTCCATTAAGTCTTCCTTACAAAAAATAGCATAAAATATACATATACATACTCATATACATACTTATAGACACATAGACACATAATACACACATATGCACAAATAATACACATATATACACATATACATAAACACAAAATAAACATGCATGCATATGTCCATAAACATGTATCTCTCTCCCTCAATACCCCTTCCTAACTCCACCCAGGAAAAAAGAAAAGGGTTCTTGGACATTTATTTATTTTATTTTAATGTTCACATCCTCATTCTCTATCATAATGCCTTATACTTAGTTATTAATAACTGTCTTTACTTGAATTCTGAGATGATGACACTGAGGTCCAGAGAATTCTAGTTCTTTTCCCAAGGTTACATAGCCAAGTGGCTAAAAATGCCCTTTAACATTTCAGATTTCATTCTCTTACCAAAATTGATTAGTTATATCCTTCAGGTATACTTCATAAATGATCATATCTTTTCATTCAGTTCAGTTTTTTAAAATGTGTATTATATTGGAAATATATTTTTACTTATAGTTAATGTATTCTTTGCTTCTTAATGGGAAGATCTTTCCTATCCATTAATAGGCCCTTGTGACCTACTTAAGTCATATGAAAATCTGAGTCACATGAGTCATCATATGGAAAAGGAAGAGGTGGAGTAGGAAGAAGCAGAGCTGGAGCAGAGCTGAGAGGAATTAAGTCAAAGAGCAATCAGAGCTGAGAAAGGCAGCTGGCTAGTGTGAGTGAGAGAGCTTGTTTGTGATTTGTTTAAGGGAGATGATTTGTGGGAAGCCTAACAGAGGGAAGGCTTGGGGACTGTATTGCCATTCTTACTGTGTATAGATAGATTTCATTGTTACTATGAAGGATTTGGCTTTCTGGTATTGGGATTTGGCTCTCTAGTATCTGAATAAATGTCTTAGTTCTGTCTTCCCTGTGGAGAGTCTGCTGTATTTCACAATTCAGAATTGTGCCAGTATAGTCATCACTACCGTAAGCACTGTATATATCACATTGGTACTACAAGTATCCAGTTCCAGCTATGTACAACTTTCTGTACCAGATGTAAGAAATGCTGATATTGATATATCACAAGTCTCACAAGAAACTTACAATTAAATTGGGTGGTGTAGGGAAAAATATGTAGAACATCTCCAACAACTATAACATGAATGAGACTGTGATTATTGTAAAAGCAAAATTCCCAGTAAACTGCTATAAGAATTCTGAAAAGGGAAAAAATATCTTTGATATGAAGGAATGAGGAGGATATGGAAACTGAGATGGTCATTGATGGAAAATAAATATTTCAACATGTGGTAATGTCGATGGAGTTTATTCCAGGCATGAAAAATACTGGGAGGAAAGGCATGGCAACAGGAAATAGAAGGATAAGTTCAGATGATGAAGTCAGGTTGTAGTTTATTTTAAATAAGTAGATCACACATTTAATTTCAATTTTACTTCATTTAAAAGGCAATGTGGAATTGATGAAGGGTTTTGTGCAAGAGGAGTAATATGAGCAGAAAAGAATATTGGTAATGTTAATTGATAAAGTTTATTGAACAGAAATAGATTTAAATAGAAATAGTACAAAACAGTTAACTTAAACTAGCCCAGGGCAAGAAGAAATGAGGAATGAGGATCTGAAATTGAATGTTTGTAAAGGAAATGGAAAGAAAGGGATGGATGCAAAAAAAAAATACTGAGCTAGACTCAAGAGAGATTGGTATCTGATGGGACATGTGGAATGAGGAGGATAGAAAACAAAGATTATTCTGAGCCTCGTTGAATGGGAGGAAAAGAATGTCATCAATTAATATGGGCAGGTTTTTCAAAGGTCTTGGAAGGACTTAAGGGATTTAATGTTCAGACTTTACCGGTCCTCATAACACTTTTACAGAAAGAAACTTACTTGTAGAGTTCTACATTGATAGAAACTCTTGGCTGGACAACCTTCCTTATAATTAGGTTAAAATAATCTATTACCCATAGTAAAGGATGTTAATAAAGGGTAGATATTTATCTTATTTTATGCATTTGAAAGCATTATGCTGAAAAAAGTGTCCACAGCCTTCACCAGAATGAAGGTATCCTTGATATAGGATGCTCTAAGATACTACCAGAGTTTTGTTTAAGTCTCCCTAGTCCTGAAAGACTGAGAGAAGAAACAATTTTGATGAATCAAAGACAAACATCAGAGATTAGCTAGAACTGGCTGGAATAAGGCTAAGTTACAGTTTTGTTGTGTGGAATATATCATTATTAGAAATGTGAATATTTTTGTCATTCTGAATGTTATATTCACAAGATTTTTTTCAGTATTATACAGTATATCCCTTGTTATTGAGAAACAAGACAGGGATTTAAATGGCACAGAATGAATTCATATTGAATGAAATCCCAGATATTTTTCCTACTTGATGGATTTGCTTTTGAACAGCTTTTGAAGCTATTTTAACTGTTTCTGGCCTCTATTTGTTAAATGAACAGGGCACTAATCAGTTACTATGAAATGGAGGCTCCTAACTTTATTTAGAAAGCTTTTTTTTCAAAAAGTCTTTTATTTTCCATTCAAGTAGACATAACTAAAATGATTCTTTCCAATTTTGCCAGACTTGCTAGGAAAGTATATGATTTCCCTTTTAATCAGAAATAATTCATGAAGCTGAAACTTGCTAGATGTACTGTTTATCACCAGCAGTTAATGACAATGTAAGGTCAAATCGCAACACATTTACTGAAATCATTCAGGGAGTCATTTAGATATTCCATTTAGATGGACATATGGAAAAGTGGCTTCTTGCATTGTCTGAGAAGTGTCAGAATTTGTATTTGGAGAATATGACCCTAGATAAAACAGGATCCAGTTTCTGGATATAGTTGTATGTCTGGATTATTTGGACAACCTGAGCAGGTAGGTGGCACAGTGGAGATAGTGCTGGGAGATCTGTGTTTAAGTTAGCCTCCGATACTAACTAGCTGTGTGACCCTTGACTAGTCACTTAATCCATCTACCTCAGTTTCCTTAGCTATAAAATGATTATAATAATACCTACCTCCTAGGGTTATTGTTAGGATCAAATACGATAATTATTAAGTACTTAGCATAGTGCCTGTCACATATTAAACACTATAAAATATTCTCTATTATTATTATGATTTTTAAAAAAATATTAAACTTCTAAGCTACTATCAGGAAGCTTTTATACAACATGAAAAATTTGTATTTATCGTAGGGGAGAATATTATGTATGCATCATATTGAGGGAGTTAGATGGTGCATTGGAGAGAATACTGGAGCTGAAGACATGTTCAAATTCAGCCAAACACACTAAGTAGCTCCATGACTCTGGGCAAGTTACTAAAAATCTGCTCTCTACTGTTTCCCAAACTGTGAAATGAGGATACTAGTGGCATTAACCTCCATGGTTTGTAGTGGGAATAAACTGAGATCATTTTTGCTAAGTGCCTTGCAGACCTTAAAGTGCTATATAAATGTTAGTATTCTGATGATGATGATGATGATGATACATCATTTTCCTATAGTACCAATGCAATACCCACAGCAGCGGTCATGGATATACAGGTGTAATTCCAGGGTAAATTCCCAAAATATAAACTCTCTTCCTCAAAGACAAAACTAAAATATTTATTCAGATACCAGAAAACCAATCCCACCATGGTAACAAGGGAGTTTGTACACATTACCAATCGAGGGAGGACAACCATGACCATGCCTTCCCTCTATCAGGAAAAATGCCCCTCTCTCACCTAATCTAGCTGCTCTGTTCTGCCTCCTCTCTACCTTTCTGTTGTACCCTTCCTGCTCTACCCCTCTGGCAAACTCCTCCCATCATGGGCTTCATGTGACTCAGACTGTGGGTTGGGTCAAAGATTAAAGGAGGTCACATGAACCTATTAAGGAGAAAGAAAGATCTTCAAATTTCCTTAACATCGCACTCCCTTCCTAGATTTCAGGAATATGAGCTAAAAAGTCATATCCCCAATGTTGCTCAACTCAAATGAATTCATGATATCATGAGTTCAAAGATGTCGTTATACCCCCCAATACTGCATGTCAGAATTCTTCTAGGCTTGTCCTCTTTATATGTCTTTTTTTTTCTTGTCCTCTCATAAATTCACCATAGGAGATCTACTGGGGTTCTTTTCTGCTTTCTAATGCTATAAGGATAGCAATGGATCTGTTCATCACTTATTGTACATTCTCATTACATGACTTAACCCATCTTCTTTTCTCTCATGTGTCATGCCAGCACTAAAGGGGGAAAAAAATTACCTACATCTTTAATAATGGCAAAAAAAACAAAAACAAAAATGAAAACAAAACTTTGTTTTGATTCAATTTAATAAGAGTGTTTCCAAAGTACTTTAAAATTGATTTTCATGTATAAGACCTTTGAAGTAAAATTTATATCTCAAGAAATCAAATAATATTAGCTATAAAAGATTAATACCATTATTCAACCTATATTTTTCAAAGACTATGAAGTTATAAAAATGAAAATAAATCACAACCATATGAAAAATGTTCAAGACAATAAACTATCTATATAGATAATACCTGCACTAATAAAATATATTTTGCAATGAATCTTCTCAATTTCTGTTATGGCTTCCTTTTAATGGATTTAAGTTTATAGCTCCATGTTTTTGTCAAAAGCTTTCCTATACTATGAATCAGTTCCTTACTGTAGATACACACATTTGATTTCAGATGTAACTGAGTAAACTCATGAGTCAAGTTACTTGAATTCTTTTATGGGAAAATATAATTGTGAGATTCCTTTATGATTAGCTGTCTAACTTTTTAACTCACAAAGTAATAGAACTTTTCTTTGACTATTACTGAAAATTTAATGGTCAAAATAATTTATCTCTTTATTTCAGTGAAGTTTATAAAAAATATACTTGGAACCTTCCCTCCCTCCTAAAAAATAATGACCCTTGGAAGAATTAGACTATGTGTAAATGTAGGTAGTCTTCCTCATTTTTGCCATAATTCACTATGAGCAATGGTTCCTTTTGAAAAAGCAAAACAAAAATGAATAGCCCTAAAATTAAAAGAGCAATAATAAAATATATTGAATATTTATTTGTTAAAATGTCATATTCTATTCAGTATCCTGCTGAATGAACATCTGTAGATATAACTATATGCCTTTTATATTATATGTTTCCTTGATTCAGATGTTAACTGAAGGAGGATGCAAAGTCTTTTGCTTTGTCTTGAAAATAATTATGTTTAAACAGAGCTTTGAATCTGGATTTTTGCATTTTACTGTGCATAAAGGACTTTATTATTTTGGGGCTGGTTGTTGAGGTAGCTAGCTGTTTTTTTTTTCTTTTGTCCTTCTTTGTGTCTCTTGATCATTCACTCCCACAAAGGGTAGGCAAGAGTTTGGCATCTTGAAGAAGGGGAGGGAGGAAGGGAGAAAGAAATGAAGAAAAGAAGGAAGAAGGAAGGAAAGGAAGGAGGAAGGGAGGGAGGGAGAGGAGAAAGGAAGCAAGGAAGTAAAGAAGAAAGGGAGGAATGAAGGAAAGAATGAAGAATGGAAAGAAAGAAGGAAGGAAGGAATATAGGAAGGAAGGAAGGGAGTTGAGCTCTATTTCGGAAGATGAAATGCACAGCAACACAATCAATGCCTACTGATAATCCCCAAAACTGATTTTAGCCATTAGTTTTAGTTACTCATGTTATCACAAATAAACTAAGTGAATGATCATGAATATTAATACAATTGTCTCATTTCCTTAGCTCCCTAGCCAAGGCCCAACATTCTACCTTTTATGCCATCATGTGAGTAAAGTGAGAATTTCAATTAGAGCTCAGTTGAAAATAAGGGGAAGCTAGGTGGCGCAATGCATAGAATACTAGAAGACTCAGTTTCCTGAGTTCAAATATGGCCTCAGACACTTGCTAGCTGTTTTACCTTGGACAAGTAACTTAACTTTGTTTGCCTCAGGTCCCTCATCTATAAAGTGATCTGGAAAAGAAAATGACATATCACTCTAGTATCTTTGCCAAGAAAACCCCAAATGGGATCACGAAGAGTCAGACGTGTCTGGACAACAACTGAAAATATGTAAAGTTGGTACAAGGTTCAGATACAGGCTGTCACTTTCAAAAATATATCCTTTCTCATTTATTCTTGCCTGTAGGCAAATGTTCCAGCCCTTTCCTGAACCTTCATTTATAACTTCAGATGATATTTTCCCCCTATTTCTTTGGAAGTCAGAAGCAATGAAATGCTTTTGCTCTCACTACAGCACATATAGGACCTGGTGAAAATATCAGTCTATGTCATAACTTGTGCTATCAGAGCTCTTCGAGTCTGCAGACAAGAGGAAGTCTATGAGACTGTTGACATATCTTGCTGTAGTCTTCAAGAACTGTCTATAGCCCAGAGGGGCATCTGGAGCAGCCCCCAACCCCCAAGGAAATCGCATTAAGCTGTCTGTGCCCTTCTCAGGAGACGGTGGCAGCCTGCCATAGCATCTGTGCTCAGTTTCCACTGAGTCACTTAGATCCTCCTCAACTCACCCACACTTCTCTGAATCTTATACTCTGCTTCAAAATAGGCATTAGACTTAGTAGCAGACCCTGAGTGAAAATAAATAGGAATCTGCAAACTAAAAATAATAGATAATATGCTATGGTAATTGTCGGCCTACTCGATCTTCTCGGGCTCTTCTCCACTTTATCTCCCCCCCTCCCCACTTCCCTCCACCATCTGTTCCAGGCCAAACTTGATATTTCCTGCTGGGCTTATCTTTTCCCCCAAAATAATCCTATACCACCTCTCAAGGAAGCTTTTGCTTCCTTTGGCACTGCTCCTTTCTCATTCTCTGTACCACTTTATTGTAAGTTTCCCACTTGACCCCATTTTGGGGCTGCAAGCCGATCCCGTATGCAGTTGACATTTGTTGTTGCCACAGACTCGGGTTAAGTGTGTTGCATCCTTACAGAAAATAGGGATGTTAGGTGTGGGGGAATACTGAAGCAACCTAGAGTCCATATGACAACCAACAGGTAAAAAGGAAAGACTGAAAGGTAAAATTCCTTCATTTCTTGATCGACAGGTTTAGAAGCCAGCAATAAGAGGAAACACCTGCAGCCATTCTCACTGTCATACATAGTAATTTGTCACTCTTCACTCTCTTGGCCCACATTTAATTTTTTGTTGTGTTGAATTCTAAGAAGGAAAAGTTCATGTTTTCTAATTACCTTCTTCATACATTTAAGAATTTCATTATTGATAGGATGGAATTTTAATAATCTTTTCAAGTAAATATGATCCACTGTGTTTGCTTGTTCCATGCTGAGCATTCATGCTAGGACAAAGTCAGAGCCCTTCCACAAACTGTGCAACATCTTTTACTTTATGCTAAGCACTGGGCAAGTCATATAGACAATGCCTTAGGATGCTTGAATAAAGCAGAAAGTTTTAGTGCAAACAACCCAGGTTTGGGTAGATTGGAAATTTGGAGCTGGAAGAGACCTGAGAGATTTTCTGATTCAAGCTCTTCATTGATAACTGAGGAACTTGAAGACCGCAGAAGTCATATGACTTATCTAAGGTCACACATGTAACTGAACTGAAATTAGAATACAGTTCCTCTGACTCCAAACTCCATATTCTTTCCATTATACTATCTTATCTAGGAGATCTGGATTGGAATTATATTTCTCCTATTTATCTGTTCTCTAGAATCTGAATTAACAGTCGAGCTGTGGGTACTGCACTAGAAATATGTTTCAGTTTAGACTTGAAAAATTAGAAATATGCAGTATTAAAAAACAAATTATGTGTAACATATTCATTATTTCCTATGCAATTCTCTATTTTTTACTTTATTTGTATCAGGAAATATGTTTATTATTGATTTTTAATTCATTATAAAAAATGAAAATAATTAGAAATAAAGTCTGCTGTCTACTTGGAGATAATTGAACATATAGAAACTCTCTCTATTGTAAGTATGTGAGTCATACTCCTTGGAAGCTTGTAACTGGTAAGGAAGTTAGAGAAAAAATTTGAAAATTTCATAAACTCATTGCACTGAGAAAGTCTGATTTACTTAGTTTTATATGTTTTATTTCACCCCCTACTTCCCAGGAAGATATGACACCATCAACTCAATTATGAGTCATAAGTTTTAACTTTGAGAGCTGAAAAAGATCTTTTAAATTATCAACTTTAATATTTTAACTTTATAGTGACCAACCAGTCAACATGCATTTATTAAGGGTTTACTATGTGCCAGAGACTGTGCTATACACTGTGACACAAGTACAAAGAAGGAAATAATCCCTATTCAAAAGGATCTTATATTTTAATGGGGGCAGCTAGGTGATGCAGAGGATAGAGCACCAGTGTAGGAGTCAGGAGGACATGAGTTCAAATCTCACCTCAGACACTTGACACTCACTAGCTGTGTGACTTTGGGCAAGTCACTTAACACCAATTGCCTCATCCTGGGTCATCTCCAGTCATCTTGATGAATATCAAGCCACTGAATTCAGATGGCTCTGGAGGAGAAGTGAGACTGGTGACCTACACAGCCCTCCCTCACTAAAAACAAAGTCAAGTGCAAATCATGTCATTATTTCTCTGAAGGCATGGTCTTCTTCAGCAACGAAGGATGAACATCCACACATATTTTAATGGGAGAGAAAACCATCATGTAGATAAGGATAGACAGCATACATTTAAAGTGAAGAAATAAAAATACATAAAACAAGATAAATACAAGGTAGGTTGGGAGTGGGAGGAGTATACTTATTACTGGGAGAAAAGAAAATATTTCATTTAAAAGATGAAGCCTGAGCTGCCAGGCAGCTAACTGGATCAGTGTGTAGAACCTAGGCTCAAATTTGACCTCAGACACTTATCATTTTATCTTTATTAATAATTAAAATAATATTAATAATATAACAATAACATAATTAATATAATTAAATTGTTATTATTATTAACCCTGTTTGTCTCAGTTTCTCATCTATAAAATGAGCTAGATAAGGAAATGGCAAGCCACTCAGTACCTTTGCCAAGAAAACCCAAATAGCATGACAGAGTCAGACACAATTGAAATGACTGAGGAACAAAGCAACCAGCTTGAGCTGCTAAGCTTTTTAGTGCTGATATGTGACTTATCAGATGACCTGGAGACTGTACAAATATGCATGTGTGTGTATATATATATATGTATATATATATGTATTATATGCATTACATACATATATAGACATACATATACAAATGTATTTATTTATTAGAAATGACAGCCTTCTCTGAGTCTTCTTTGATTAACAAAGGTTCACGTATTGCTCCTGCAAAAATTCTCATGTAATCTAATCTGTTTAAATATTTAAAAAATAGCTTTCGATTGTTCCTTTCTCAATGTTGTCAATCCAAATCATCATGCACCATCCTGGGGCTTCAGATCTTGTACTAAGGGCACTGGACCAGTCTTAGGAGGCCAGGATTCTAGTCCTGACTTGTTTCTAGTTAGTCATGTCATCTTGGGCAAGTCATTTAACCCTTTTATGCCTCAGTTTACATTACTCTTTAAGATACAGCTCAAGAATCCCTTTCTAAATGAAACTTCACTTGATTCTCCCAGTTGTTAGGGTATTTACCTCTAACTATCTTATATTTAAATAGTTTTTAATGTACTTGTATTCATCCACTTTATATGTATACTGTAAAAATTTAACTGTATACTAGATGTCTTCTCCATTGGAGGATTTGAACCTTTTGACTCCAAAATCATCTATTAGTGTTACTACCTAACTGTGCAGATGGTACAATTTAACTGGTAAACCTGTACCACTGACTCTTTACTTTATATGAAAATTCTAATATGCATGTCAATCTGATTACTCATCTATCTAGAAGCAGCTAAACAAAAGAAAAGAAAGACGTGAGTGACTAAAGGAAGCCACCGAAATAGTAGTAAGAAGTGACACAAGAAGGTGACACCTAAACACATCAAGTCCTTCCCCAACAAATAATCCTCAATCAAAACAAGACTATAGATGCAATAAACCTGACATGCCTCCACTGATTCAGAACATTACCATGCTGTTCAGTAATTAATATTCAAGATGAAAAATCATCAGAAAAGCTTAAGTCGTAACACTTATAATCTGCCTTAAAGAGCAAAAATCACTGTAATAAATTTTAGAAAAAAATGCATTCAAAGTTGTTAAATAATGTTAAAACATGGGGGATAAAAGGGAGACAAAACTGAAGCTTCAATTACAGAGGAAAATTCACTTTTGTAGACTAGTCCATTAGTTGACAGAGAAATGAATGAGGCATTACTGAATTATTGCTTCAGGTTCATCAATAGGAAATGTCAGCCTTCTGGTCCACTAATCTGTTCCTTCTTTGAAGTGAACGTTTCATTTAGGTAAAAGCATGGAAGGTATTTTTCTTTTTCCTTAATGTGATTTTATGGTAAAATGAAAATGTTGTCTATTAATAATTACTTTTATATATGTGTTTGTTTCTAAAGCATTTTCACGTATATAATCTCATTTTACCTTGCAGTCCTTTCTGGGAAATAGGTAGGAGCAGGTAACAGGGCTCCCATTTTGTAAAATTTTGTACTGAGTAAAGGTTTAACAAATGTTACTGCCTCTATGGATGACATGAGGAAATTAAAGGATAGAGGAAAGTCAAGTGAGGTAACTTAGTTCACATAATAATTGGCAGATCCTAGGGTTTTATTTCTACTAACATGGCTCCTCCACCAAACCACATTGCCTCAGACAATGCCCTTCTGTACCAAGATGAATATAAGAATGTAAAGTATTTCTAATCCCCTCCATCCCTCCCTTTTGTTTTATCTGGCTTTCTTCAAACTTGTGCTCAAGGATAACTTCCTACATGGCACTTTTCACACTTCTCCCCGCTGCCAATGTCTACTCAATTTAACTCCTGTACTTGTTCTGTTTATATCTTGTATGTATCTAGTTGACGGGCTAATGGCACTGACCTGTTTTGTTTTGTTTTATAGAGCTCCATTATAATTGCTGGTCTCATAGGATAACACTAAAGTCCTATTCTGATACCAGTTTCCATTGTGTAGGTGATCGTGCCAAAAGACTGTGCCAGTGTTTGGCATATTCTGGCATGTCTGCACAAATTGGAAAACCTTCATTATCGATCCTAGAGAAAGTTAGTGATTCTCTTTCATGAATGCCCCCATTAGAAATAATTGTGCCCATATGTGAACCTGGCCCCTTATGGTTCTGCTAATGAAGAAGGATAGCCAGCATAGTTGGGGATGTGGAGCAGAATGGTATCACAGAAGACTTTTATAGCCATCATTGAAACTGATTAAAGCGTTATCAGATCATCTGGACCCTTTTTCCTTAGTCTTTCTAAGTGTGCTGACACTCAAGGAAAGGATAGTAAGGCCTGAGTGAGTAAAATCTGGAATCCTCTCCTGGAAGTCTTGTTTCAGCTTGCCTGAATTTCTATGCCTTCTCTCGTTTGGTGTGCTTTGGGTTACTGTGTTCGGCAATGTTACTGTGTTTGGCAATTCTCTGCTTTAAGATTTGAAAAATTCAGAACACATATTAATGATAATTCCCATATTTAGAGAATGCATAGTGGAGGTTACTTTTGTTGTGGTTTTGTTGATTCATTGTGTCTGACTCTTTATGACCCTTTTGGGATTTTCTTGGCATACATACTGGGATGGATAGGCATTTCTTTCTCCTGCTCATTTTCTAGATGGGGAAATTGAGGCAAACAGAGTTAAGTGACTTGCTCAGGGTTACACAGCTAGTAAATATCTGTAGCTGGATTTGAACTCATCCTCCTGATTCCAACCCCAGAACTCCATCCACTATGCCACCTAGATACCTAGAGGTTAATAACTTGTGCTATTAATATAAGCTTAACTCTGCAAAAAGTTAGTCATCATTTTAAGTGACCAAATCTCTTTTCTGTTATCCCATATGAGTCTATTTTTCTCTTCACTGAAAGCCTAGAATTCCCTTAGGGACCTCTAGTGCATAGGATCATAGACCTACAAGGGGTAAGGATGTCAGTGGACATCTAATCTAACTTAATAGATGAGGAAACTGAAATACAGAGAAAGTAAGTGACTAGTTCATATGGTATCAGAGGTAGAATTTGAAACCACATCCTTAGACTAAAGAATGAGCTTTCTGTCCCCTTCACCACATTGCCTCCCAAGTTCTTTGTGCACAGCTGGGAAGATCTAGAAATAATTTCAGAAGAGGGTCATATTCCAAAACTCAGCTTTGATGAAGATTAGTAGCAGTCTAAAATACCTCCATTTTTTAAATTTTTTTAATAATAAATTTGTTTATTTAACTTTTTACATTCATTTTCACAAAATTTTGAGTTCCAAATTTTCTTCCCATTTGTTCCCTCCCCCCACCCCAATACACTGAGCATTCTAATTTTCCCTATCACCAATCTGCCCTCTCTTCTATCATCCCTCCCTGCCCTTGTCCCCATCTTCTCTTTTGTCCTGTAGGGCCAGATGATTTTCTATTCCCCATGACCTATATTTCTTATTTCCTAGTAGCAAAAACAATACTAAACAGTTGTTCCTAAAACTTTGAGTTCCAACTTCTCCCCATCCCTCACTCCCCACACATTTCCTTTGGGAAGGCAGGCAATTCAATATAGGCCATATCTGTGTAGTTTTGCAAATTACTTCGAAAATAGTCAAGTTGTGTAAGACTAACTATATTTCTCTCCATCCTATCCTGCCCCCGCCATTGCTTTTATTCTCTCTTTTGATCCTGTACCTCCCCAAGAGTGTTGACTTCAAATTGCTCCCTCCTCCCATTGCCCTCCCTTCCATCATGCCCCCTACCCTGCTTATCTCCTTCTCCACCACTTTCCTGTATTGTAAGATAGGTTTTCATACCAAAATGAGCGTGCATTTTATTCCTTCCTTTAGTCGAATGTGATGAGAGTAAACTTCTTGTTTTTTTCTCAGCTCCCCCTTTTTTCCCCTCCACTAAAAAGTCTCCTGCCTGCCTCTTCTATGAGAGATAATTTGCCCCATTCCATTTCTCCATTTGTCTCTCTCACCTCTTAATTTCATTTTTTTTAAGATATGATCCCATCCTATTCAACTCACCGGGTGCTCGCTGTCTCTCTCTCTATTTGTGTGTGTGTATGTGTGTGTGTGTGTGTGTGTGTGTGTGTGTGTGTGTAATCCCACCAACTACCCAGATACTGAAAAAAGTTTCAAGAGTTACAAATATTGTCTTTCCATGTAGGAATGTAAACAGTTCAACTTTAGTAAGTCCCTTATGATTTCTCTTTGCTATTTACCTTTTCATGCTTCTCTTCATTCTTGTGTTTGAAAGTCAGATTTTCTTTTCAGCTCTGGTCTTTTCATCAAGAATGCTTGAAAGTCCTCTATTTCATTAAAAGACCATTTTTTCCCCTGAAGTATTATATTCAGTTTTGCTGGGTACGTGATTCTTGGTTTTAATCCTAGTTCCTTTGACTTCTGGAATATCCTATTCCACACCCTTCAATCCCTTATTATAGAAGCTGCTAGATCTTGTGTTATCCTGATTGTATTTCCACAGTACTTGAATTGTTACTTTCTAGCTGCTTGTAATATTTTCTCCTTGATCTGGGAATTCTGGAATTTGGCCACAATGTTCCTGGGAGTTTCTCTTTTTGGATCTCTTTTAGGCAGGGATCGGTGGATTTCTTGAATACTTATTTTGCCCTCTGGTTCCAAAATATCAGGGCAGTTTTCCTTGATAATTTCATGAAAGATGATGTCTAGGCTCTTTTTTTGATCATGGCTTTCAGGTAGTCCCATAATGTCTACATTATCTCTCCTGGATCTATTTTCTCACAACAACCCTGGGAGATAGGTGCTATTATTATCCACATTTTATAGGTGAGGAAACTGAAATTGAGGTTAAATGACTTGTCCAGTGTTGCACAACTAGTCAAAGTTGGAGGCTGGATTAGAACTCAAGTCTTCTTGATCATACCATCTAGCTGCCTATCAATGTCTGTGCAAACACACAGGCCTTCCCCAACTAGTGTTTTCCTCTCCAATCCCTCCTACTACTTGTCCTTAGGCTCTCTCAGTTGTTTTTCCAATGAGATATTTCACATTCTCTTCCATTTTTTCATTCTTTTGGTTTTGTTTTATGATTTCTTGGTTTCTCAAAAAGTCATTAGCCTCCATCTGTTCCATTCTAATTTTGAGAGAACTATTTTCTTCAGTGAGCTTTTGAACCTCCTTTTCCATTTGGCTAATTCTGCTTTTGAAAGCATTCTTCTCCTCATTAGCTTTTTGAACCTCTTTTGCCAGTTGAGTTAGCTTATTTTTCAAGGTTTTATTTTATTCAGCATTTTCTTGGGTCTCCTTTAGCAAGGTGTTGACTTGCTTTTCATGTTTTTCTTGCATCTCTCTCATTTCTCTTCCCAGTTTTGCCTCCACCTCTCTAACATGATTCTCAAAATCCTTTCTGAGCTCTTCCATGGCCTGAGCCCATTGAATATTTATTTTGGATGTTTGTGATACAGAAGCCTTGACTTCTATGTCTTTCCCTGATGGTAAGCATTGTTATTCCTCATCAGAAAGGAAGGGAGGAGATATTCGTTCACCAAGAAAGTAATCTTCTCTAGTCTTATTTTTTTCCCTTTTCTGGGCATTTTCCCAGCCAGTTACTTGACTTCTGAGATTCCTTTCCACACCCACCTCACCTCTAGATCCAAGCAGTTAGTGCTTGGGGTCTGAGATTCAAATGCTGCTTCCCAGCCTCAGGGCTTTGGCAGGGGTGGGGCTGCTATTCAGTGTGAGATTAAATTCAGGTGCTCAGGTGGGGGCAGGGCTGCTATTCAGTGAGATTAAATTCAACTTCTGGGGTGGTGGCAGGGCCACCACCAGGGGCTCAGTTCCCTCAGGAGTTTTATGTGGAGACCTTCCACAATGCATCTGAGCTCCTGCCTGCTTTGGGAGCCCCTATCTACTGCTGCCTTTGCTGCTGTTTCTGGAGGGGGCCTGAGTTATGGAGATAACTTGCTCCCTTCTTGGGCAGCTATAAAGACTCTTTCACTGACCTTTGCACCTGTGGGTGGAGGGAACTGCTCAGTTGCTGGAAATTCCATCCCTGAAGCCTGCTTGGATCTAGTCCTCTTGGTGCAGTGCAGCCAAGGCAGGGCTGGGCTCTGCTCCGGGTCTGGTGTGCGACGGCTCTTTAGTGTCGATTTTTCAGGTCTCTGGAACAGAAATCTCCTCCACTCCATTGCTGTGTGGCTTCCACTGCTCCAGAATTTGTTGGGAGTTCTTCTTTACAGTTATTTTATGGGCTGTGGGTTCAGAGCTAGTACATGTGAATCTTTCTACTCCGCCATCTTATACCTCCATTTTTTTGTGTGTGTTAATCATACTCTTCTGAGTTACCATTTGTATCCATGGGCATAGAACAGGTCACATAACTTATTTAACACAAGCCAAGGAAAAACAAATACACTTCCAGATAACAAATACTGTACTCTTTGTAAGAGAATGTGTATATAACAAATTCTTTTATTTTTTTGTAAGTAAATCTCAATCTATACCATAATTCCAATAGAAGGTGAACTCCTATGAAAGCAAGGAATGACTCTGCCTCCCCTACCCCCATCTCTGTCTCCTCCTCCTTCCTGACCTCATCCCCATTCCTAACACGTGTAACAAATTAATAATAAATGCTTAATTGAAGAAATTCCTAAATAATGATAAATGATTTATCCTTAATAAATGCTTGTTGCTTGATTACTGAGTAGTGTATTGCACTGCTACGTAGAACATAGTCAAAGAATTACTGAAAGGTTTCCTATGTGATAAAGGATGTATGTGCACAAATGGCCAAAAGTAGCACAGGCTGCAAAAGACCTGTTTACGATGTAACCTCCCCTTGTAGAACAGGTATTTAAAGGCCCCTTGATCTAGAGAGTACAGTATCTCTGACTTTCGTATGATGTCTTAGAGATCTAATCTTATGCTTTCATTGACATCTAGTTCCAGTTTTTCTAAGCCTAGAAAACAAAATGGCAGAACTTGCCCATTGCAAAGAACTTTAAATTAGAAGACAATTGACCCAAATTCAAATCCTGTGTCACTTGCTAGCAGTGTGATTCTGGGTGAGTCACTTCACCATTTTTGATATATACTTTCTTCTGTAAAATGAAAGGGATGGACTAAATGTTCTCTGAGATCCCTAATACCACTAAATCTATGATCCCCAGATTATAAATGAATTTTTAGAATTACTTGCCCTTAATTTTTACCTGACAAAAATATTTTTTGTATTTTTTTGTTTTTGTTTTGTCTGAACAAAGTACAAGTGAGTGCAGTGGATTTTTCTGGTGGTCTCAACAATCATTGCCTGAGGATGAGGTCTGTTCTAGGTAATAATGCTCTCTAGTGAAAATAACCCTGAACTGAAGGCACATCAAGCATCAAAACAATGCACAATTTTTAGTTATTATTTTTCCAAATGTGGTATTTTTCCTTTTCTCATTATTTGAACAGCATGGTTTGAGGGCAAATAGTGGATGCTCTCAAATGTACTGTATTTGAAAATGATATTTTTAAATAGGACAAATTAGAAAAGTAGAAATACTTTAGTTATATTGAAAAATCAATCCCTTCCTTCCTCCCTTCCTTCTTACTCCTTCCCCCCCCCACATTTTCCTTCCTTCCTCCTTCTTACCTTTTTTCTTTGTTCCTTGCCATCTTCCCTTCCTTACTATTTTTTCCTTCCACTTTCAAACATTTGTTAAATACCTGTTATGTGAAGAATAGCATGTTATGCTCTTGGAAAAGTTACACAATTTAGATAAATTTTGATCCTCATAGAGCTTATTGTGTAGGAAACAACACAAATACAGATAAATATAGCATATAACATTAAATGAAACTAATTCTATATATAATAGGCAGTCAAATATTTTGTTGCACATTTATTGTCGTTGCTATTGTACTAGTTATAACCATGATTTGAATTGTGGGTGAAATCTCATGGTGAAGTCTTTACCTACTTCCAAGCATGTATAACCTATTGTGATTCTTTTCATGTGGGTTTTGTTCCAAGCAGCTCTATGCTTTATACTCCATCCTGTATGTTTATATTTGTCTAGTAATACCGGAAAGAAAGATGGAAGGTACAAAAATGAAATAACTAGGTTGAAGACATACTAATTACCACGTTGATGTTGCTCCAGAGGAATGAATGTACAACTGGCCATTTAGATTTCTCGTATTTGTTCAGCTTGTGGGCGTTGCTGAGTTCTATTGTGTTCACATCTGTACATAAACCAGCTATGGTAGACTTGACTTAACATTCAAGGATGCTGTTGTTTCTATTAAGTTTTATTAATTGTTTCCTAGTTTCCAAAGGAATAATTGCCATTCCTTCTTAAATGATCTTCTTTTACATATAGGGCCACTTTTAGCTTTAGATATGACATACAATTCCGTGTCACTGTTCTTTTTTTTTAATTACTTTTGCTGCTGTCTTTCTGACAATAGGTTACTATGTCTATAGGTATGGTAGCCCATCTACTGTTTTTATTCATCAGTGTCATTGCAACAAATATTTGCTGAATATGGACTTTGTTACTGTTTACTATATATGTGTAAATTGTTTCTAGTTTGAAGTTCATCCAGAATTTAGCTCAGTTTTTCAGTTCAAGTTTCAACTCTTGCTAGTAGATACAAATTTATGTGTGTATATATATATATGTGTGTATGTATGCACATATATATTCACATGCTAATATAATACATATATAACCACTTGAATATATTTCATATATTTAGATGTATACATGTTTTACACATATGGATATATTAATATATTCTTTGCATCACTGTGAGAATGTAATTTTTCCTTATTTATTTGAATCTGCAAAGAAATATAATAAAATAGATTGTCTTAACTTTTTGACTCTCTTACCCTTTCTACTCTTCAACATAAAACTTAATACCTTTATACATAATAGTGTTATAGGGTAAAATGAATTGATTCTCTAACATAGCAATGCATCTCACACAACTATGTGGAGACTTATATTATGATGGTCTAGATAGTCTTCAGTGTTCTTGTCTGCTAAAGATTCTGACCTGGTGTAATTAAAATAATATTTTGTACCATGTGATATGAGTTTATCAGTTCTAACGACCATGGACAAATATAATGACATATTAGATGCATAGTATGTACAAAGAATTTTCGGGATATGAGGATATGAAAGATGGATCTCCCATAACATTGTGGAATTTATGATATAGTAGGGGAAATAATATATGTACACACATTATTTTGCCATAGAACACAGTATGAGAAATGCAAGGCAAAAGTGTTTCATGTAGACTAGACATAGTGAGAGATAATTGATATCTTGCATTGGTATTCATACAACATTCAGAAATCCAGAAAAATGCCCGCAGCACCTTGACTTAACATTGTGTGCCATATTTATAGAACAACACAAATAAGACTTATAAAAGATTTGAAAGAATGGCTATATTGGATTGTTGAAAGCTATGTTCATAGCAGTGAAATCAACCACATTAAAATACCTCAATAATTAAATAGATATTGAAGGAGATTTATTATATTTTTTTGCTTGAGAATAACCCAGCTGGTGATGAGGAAGCCCATGTTATGTTGCTGAACAAAGAGATGAAAATCCATGATTTTTCTGGAAGAATTCCTGACCAGGAAGATAACACCTGCAGATGTCTTTGGAATAGCCCAAGAGAACCTGAAAATTAACCTGATAGACACTGACTTAGCCATAGAAACCATCTAGAAGAACCCAACTGCCATTTGCAAAGTGTGTACAGATCCTCCTTATAGCCAGCCCTGTAACTCAGGTGGGGAACACATGATACTGGAAGATAGGGTAATAAACTCAAATTTGAATGCACAGAAAGATAGCACTCTGCCATTGATGAGAGTGTGAGGGGAGAAGTAATGAATGATAAAGCCTGAGGAAGGCTTTTTCATTAGTGAACTTCTTTCTTATAAGAGTATGGCACCTATATCCTTGGATCAAAATGGCTAAGTTGCCAAGAAGACTGTCTGGTCACAAGACTGCTACCTTGTGTAGACTCAGGGTCAGGGTCTATTTATCTGATTTATATTGTTATTCCCTTCAGGAAACAGTGTGGAGGGAAAGGGAGAGAGAGATACAGAGTGATAGAGACACAGAGAGAGACAGAGAAAGAGAGAGAGAGAGAGAGAGAGAGAGAGAGAGAGAGAGAGAGAGAGAGAGAGAGAGAGAGAGAGAGAGAGAGAGAGAGAGAGAGAGAACTGGAGTTAGAGCTCCCCCATGCCCCAGAATTCACAGCTATTCTATTCCATTACCACCAGCATCTCACCACTTACAACAGTTGTGAAGAATCCAGCTTCAATCTACATTAAGAACTCTAATGACCTCCAAAACACCCTGATTTGACCTGTGATTTGGATTAACCAAGAGAGGAAAGTGAAGTGCTAAGATATTTAGCTGATTTCTTTGAAACATTTGGAAATGGAACTCTATAGAGAGTGGGGTTTATAGGAGCACATATTTAGATATAGATGGTGGAAACTTTTCAAATAGGAAAACTGAAGTAGAGAGAAGTAGCTTACATACAGAGATGGGTTTAAAGGGTCTCAACTCAGGGGTTTCACTTGTTCTACATATCAGATTTGGGAATTTGGTAGCTAGTTTAAGTATGGAATTCTTTTGTATTTGAAAATGTGTTCAAATTTAAAATATTGAAATTTCCTTAAGATGACTTTGCGTACTTCTCTAGTCACTAACAATTGTGTACCAATATTTATTATTCAAATCAAAGTCATACCAATAAGCATATATTGAGTACCTACTGCATATGAGGCATTGTACTAAGTTCTAGGGATACAAAGAAATATAAAAAAAAATAGCATCTGCTCTTAGAGTGCTCACAGTCTCATGGGAGAGATGGCAAACAAAATTTATATGGAAGAAGCTAGAGATAATACTGGAGGGAATTTACTAAGTAACAATCAGGAAAGGTTTCTTGCAAAAAGTGAGACTTTTACTGAGATTCATTATCATATCATGAATGGTGAACCACAAATGGATCCATTTCCCCAACATGATTTCTACGGATTGCATGTTTCCTTAATGGTTATCAAATTGTCTTTGCTCATAAACAAAACTTCATGATAGATTCAAGGTTTTAATAAACTTGAGATTGGAGTCCTGCTGCTAGTTATCTGGAAAGATTATTTCTCTTTCTGCCTTTGAACTGCTAGTCGAGTTTCTGGTTTATCACCAGAAGATTAGGAGCACATTTTTGTGTAAGCTTTAAATGAATTGGAGCTATTAAGATGGTTTCCATAGCAACAATCCACAAGCCTGCTTAGAATGCTGATGAGTCAGTTCGTCATTGGAACTCACACCTGGAAAGTACAGGATGATGGTTTTTACACATTGCATGCCTTCCTGAGAACTTATATCAAGTAAGATGGTGTTTAACAAGCAATATTTTCTCACTGATTCCGATCATCATTATAGAAACCAATTCTCTTGGAAACGTCTTTGTTTCCAACTTTTCATTAAAAACAACACACTGTACTTTGGGCAATTGGTATCGTATCTATTTATTTTATTTATAAACACACCCATGCTGTAATTGCTGGGGAAAAACAACAACAATTAAACCTAGGGACAATCAATACATATTATCTCTCTGTTAGTAATTAGAAATATGCATCAAAATTTAACAGTTAATTTCCATTTCATTAGAAATCTTCATTCCATTTAACACAAGTATTTTTTAAAGTCATATCACCAAGTTATTGCCATGGTTATTAAAGAAAGCTTAATAAAAGGAACAATGACAAAAAGATTATTTAAAACAAACAAGCAATGCTGGCTATATTGATACTGGGAGGTCACATGGTATAGTGGGAAATGTCCCAGAAGACCTGGATATAAATCTTTCCTGTACCACTTTGTACTTGTGTGACCTCAGGGAAATCATTTAATCTTTCTTACCTTCATCTGTAAAATGAAGGGGTTGGCCTAGACACTAGATGGTTTCCAAGGCTCCTTTCAGTGTGTGTGTGTGTGTGTGTGTGTGTGTGTGTGTGTGTATGTGAGTGTGTGTATGTGTGTGTGTGTGTGTGTGTCTCCTTTGGTGCTGAAGACCATGCCATCAGAGAAATAATGACATGACTTGCACTTGACTTTATTTTGAGTGAGGGAGGGCTATGCAGGTCACCAGTTTCATTTCTTCTCCAGAGCCATCTGAATCCAGTGACCAGATATTCATCAGGGTGACTGGAGATGACCCAGGATGAGGCAGCTGGGGTTAAGTGACTTGCCCAAGGTCATACAGCTAGTGAGTGTCAAGTGTCTGAGATTTGAACCCAGGTCCTCCCGACTCCTTCATTGGTACTCTATCCACTGTACCACCTAGCTGCCCCTTTCAGAGTGTGAGGAGTATATGTACTAGTAATCCAAGCACCTACATGTTACAACTATCACAAACTTCCATTTATTGTTACAAGGCCAGTGGGATATAGTAGGTCTAGCACTGGACTTGGACTCAGGAAAATCTGGTTTTGAGTTTTAGATCTGCCACTTATGAGTAGTGATCTGAAAGACGTCACTTAATCTATATGTATCTCACTGTTTTCCTATGTAAAAGTGGGTTAATGATAATTGTACCAACTACTTCTGAGGCTTTTTCTTAGGAATAAATTAGTCGATAAAGGTAAAGGTAAACGGAAGCTGCATAATGGATAGAGATTAAGGCTTGGAGTTAGAAAGACCCGGGTTCAAGTCTGTCCTCTGACACATACTATTTCTATGATACAGGAAAAACTACTTAATTCATCATTGCCCCAGGGAAATCTCTAAGGAAAGAAGTTCTTGATTAGGTCCACATGTGAACTGTCAAGGGGAATTTCCTCACTGGGAGTTCTCCATGCTAATGAATCATAAATCCAGTCCAGAGCTTTATAAACTGTAACATTATATAAATATCAATACTTATTACTCACCTATAAGACAGAATCATATCTTAAGGCAAATATTGATACAGCATAAAGAGAACTGGATCTGGAGCCAGAAGACATGGATTTAATTCTCAGTTCCAGACTTTATTATCTCTGATATTTTGAATAAGCCTTTTAATTCATCTGAGCATCCATTTCCCCATCTATAAAATTAGTACTTTCTAGTACTGAATCTATGATCTTGCAAACCTGAATACCTATTCTGAATAATCTTCAAGAAAATTTTGCTAAGCACACATGAGATAGGTGCCCATTAAACAGCCATTTACAACTTTTACTTTACTCCAAAGAAAGCCTTTAAAATTTACTGTGGGGACCCTTTAGCTGCTTTTACAAATTATTTGAAGTTTTACTTCAGTCAGAGTGAGACCTAGAAAACACATTTGTTCCACATTCAGATATGCAAATTAAGTCCCTCCACTTAACTTCATAAAAGCAAATATATCTGAGTATGCACAAAGTGTTAATCGCTGCCATAGGAAACTTTGTCATTATCTTAATAATCAGCAACCAAGCAGTTAGTTGGTGAGTCCTTCTAATGTATTCTCCTTGAGATCAAGAGATGTTTTACTTTTAACTTTCTGTTGAGAGCATCTTCCTTCAACAGTTCCTGGCACATAGGTGCTTAGTAACAGTTTATTGCTTGATTACTGTACATAGGCTACAAAGTGGGGAAGGCAAGGTCAGAGCTTCATTCAAGCACAATCAGAGGGGAAAAGTCAAAGCAAGGGGAGGTCCAGTATCACAAAGCCAATTGGAAAATACAGGAATGAGACACATTTAAGGCATAAGCAGCTGCCATGAGATTCAGCTATGAAAGGTATTCTAGGCATAATACAACTCTTACTTATGATAATGAATTTCTAAGGAATGTTCTGTTTTTCAGTGGAGTTATTACCTTTCATGTGTTGCTACAATCAAGGTGTGTGTCAGAATCTTTAGAATGGTTCTACTGCTTAAGTTTATTTTATTATCCATTTCTTTTCTGTCCTAGTTGAATGATTGCTCACTTTTTTGGAGAATTTTTTTTGAAAGAGGGATTAAAGCATATTTGTTATGATTATTAGTTAAACATATCACAGTGAACCTGAAGAAGGAACATGAAGGCAATAAATACATAGGAAATCATACATAATGGAACAGAATAACACAGAGGTTAAAATTCTGCTTTGAATATGTCTAATAGTTTTAAAAGTTGGAATGTTATGAAGTTCAACCACTTCATTGTAATATTTTCTATGTCATCTTACTTTTGCCTAAGGTGGAACCAGTTTTATATTCTCAAAACAAAATAGAATGATTTGTAAGCAAGATCATCAGATCTCTCAAACATGGAAATGCTAAGGGCAAATAGACAAACCTTGCCTTCTAGAAGGCAAATAAAGACTTGAATAAACATAGACTTTAGTGCCTCTTGTTGAGTAAATGTGGAGAGATTTATTGTAATCTTTAATCCTTGTCAAGTTGTCTTCAAGCTGTTACTAGCATATGACCTTCTAAATGTCTGTTACCATCTTCCTAAAGGTTCTCAGAAACTAAAAGGAGAACATTTTAATAAATAGGCTGACAAAAAGAAATTGAATATATGCCATATGGGTAACCCAAGAGCTGGTAACTAAGTGCTAACTTCACTACATAACTTGGCCCTCATGCTTTACTACCAGGATATCACAAAATTCTGTTACTTGCTAAAAGATAACATCTCATTCCTAGGATGTTATTGAAGGAATTAGAAAGATTTTTTCCCTTTTAAGTGTAATATTTTGAAACAACCAGAACCAGATTTTCTGTCCAGTAAAATGCCATATTTTAAATGGCTTTTCCTTTAATGGCACAGAATGTTGATTGCAAAAGCTATAGACTTGTGAGTGTGATATTCACTCTGGGAAAATTTGATAGTAAATTATTAATGAGACTTGAACACTTGCAAAGGGGAAGTAGGGAATATTAAGGACTGGCATAGATTTAAAATCAATCTTGCCACACAAAGTTCATTTCCTTCTTAGAAAGCATTACTAAATAAATAGACCGAGGCAATTTTATAGTTAATATATATCTGGATTTCAGTAAGGTTCTAATGACTCTGATAAAAAAATCACTCACAATGTCATTATGAATGAGAGGGGGTGATGTTAGCTAGATGCTAATCCAATTGCAAAATTTCTTCACTGACAGGAAAACTGAAACCTAGAGTGTTTATCAAGCACATTACTGTTATATGCCACACTGCTCTGTAGTCAACTTTATGTTCAGTATTTTCTATTTTTTTTTTAAATTAGTGATTCATATTAAGGTATAGTGGTCTTTAAAAAACAAAATTACTTATTTTTATATTGATATTAAAATATGAATTATTTCTTTTATATGAGGTTCATTTCTACCTCATACCTATTAGATTGACAAAGATGATGACAGAAATGAGAAATGTTGAAGGGGGTACTGGTGGGGAAAAAAGTGGTATACCTTTGCATTATTGCTGGAGATGTGAATCATTCTGGTCCTTCTAGAAAGCAATTTGGAACTATGTGCGGAATGATGTACCAACTGTTCAAATGTTTTCACCTGGCTTCTAGGCCTATACCATAAAGGAATCAAAGAAAGGGGGAAAGGATCCACATGTCCAAAAAATTAACAAAGTTCTTTTTGTGGGGACCAAAAATTGGAAACTAAAGTGGCATTCTATTGGAAACGATTAAATAATTTGTGGTATAGTAGTGTAATGAGATATTGTTGTGACATAAGCAGTGATAAAATGGGTAATTTCAGAGAACTGTTGGAAGAACTCTATGAACTGGTACAAAGTGAACCACATTAGAAGAACAATTTATAAAATCCTAAAATTGTAGAGAAAAACAACAGAAAGTGTTTAACACCCTTACTACAATGATAAAGCAAGAGTCAGAAAGAATAAAAATGAAACATGCCATTCAGTTCCCAAGAGAGAAGTGTTGAACAGTTGCAAAAATAAAGGTTTGCTTGTAGACATTGCAAACTGGGTCATTTGTTTTGTTGCTCTTTGCAGATGTATACTGAGGATTTTTTAAAATGGCTAAATGGAGGTAATGGTAAGGACAGATTAAAATTCATATTATTTGAAAACAAACAAATAATAATTAGTGACTCAAATGAAAGCATTATAAGTATGCTTTAAAATATGATTATTGGTATTTATTTCTAAATATCCTTGTCTTGTCCCTTTCAAGAAATAACTCTGTTTTGTAATGACAAATGAAAAATAAGGGGAGGAGAAAAAAGAAGCTCTGCAAAACTAACCAACACATCTTTCAAGTCTGACTTATGTATATTTACTCATTCATAGTGGTTCATCTTTATGAAGAAGAGAGGGAAGGACATTCTTCTTTCATCTTCAGAGCCAAGCATAATCCTTGTGACATCACAAAACTGAGTTTTATTTGTTTTTATCACTGTTGTTTCTATTTAAATTGTATTCATTTGCTATGTTGTTTCCCAATTGTTGCATATTTCAATTTATATAAATTCATTGAATTATTCCTGTGCTTCTATGAATTTTTTAGGTCGTTTTCTATAGCACAGTGATAGCCCATCACATTGATGCACTACAGCTTGTTTAGGAAATCCCCAATCAATGCACAACAACATTATTTCCAGTATTTTCTATTACAGAAGCTCTACTATAAGTAGAGCAGTGTGTCCATTGAAATGGGATTTCTGGGTCAAAGAATATGAACCATAGTAGTAACTTTCTTAGCATTCTTTTAGTTGCTTTCCAGAATGGTTGTAACAATTCAACCCTCAATCAACCGTATATTAGATGTTTTTATTTTTTCCCCAAATCCTTCGAACATTGGTTAGTCACATTTGTATCACTTTTACCACTTTTCTAGGCAGGAGCTGAAGCCTTGGCCTAGTTTTGATTTGCATGGCACTTAGAATTATTGATTTTAGCAACTTTAGTATGGTTGTTTATAGTACTTTTTAAATTTTTTTTTTAATGTTCTATAATCACTACCATAAAACTTAGATTTTTACCCCCCCACACCTACCCCACCCCCACCTCTCCCTTCCCAAGACAGCATACAATTCTATATAGGGTCTACATATACTTTCCTATTGAATAGGTTTTCGCTATAGTCACACTATGTAGACAAACTAAAATAAATGGAAGAAATCATTTAACAAATCAAAACATAATACACACACACAAACATGATCCGCTACATTCTGTGAATGTATTCCATAGTTCTTTCTCTGAGTGTGGAAGGCATTTTGCTTTAGAAAACGATTAGGAATTTTTTTTTTTAAAGTTCTTGTGTTATTACTAAGTTCCAAATCTACCAGAAAAAACCCTTGCACGCTGTGGTCGTTGCTGTGCACAAAGTTCTCCTTGTTCTTCTCCTTTCACTCAGCATCAGGTCATATAAGTCCTTCCAGGCCTCCCTGAAGTCTCCTTGATCATTATTTCTTATGGCACAATAGTACTCCATTACATTCATATACCATAATTTATTCAGCCATTCCCCAATTGATGGGCATCCCTTTGGTTTCCAGTTTTTGGCAACTACAAAGAGTGCTGCTATAAATATTTTTGTACATGTGGGACCCTTTCCCATTTTTATGATCTCTTGGGGACACAGTCCCAGTAGCGATATTTCTGGGTCAAAGGGTACGCACAGTTTTGTAGCCCTTTGGGCATACTTCCAAACCGTTCTCCAGAATGGTTGGATGAGCTTACAGCTCAACCAACAATGAATTAGTGTTCCAATTCTCCCACATCCAATCCAACATTTCTCATTTTCCTATTCTACCATGTTTGCCAATCTTATAGGTGTGATGTGGTACCTCAGAGTTGTTTTGTTTTGCATCTCTAATGAAAAGTGATTTAGAGCATTTTTTCATATGATTATAGGTATCTTTAATTTCTTCCTCTGAAAATTGCCTGTTCATATACTTTGACCATTTATCAATTGGGGAATGACTTGTATAGTTGTACATTTGAGTCAGATCACTATATATTCTAGAAATGAGGCCTTTATCTCCGAGATTACCTGTAAAAATTCTTTCCCAATTTACTACATCCCTCCAAATTTTGGTTGCATTGGGTTTGGTTGTGCAAAAACTTTTTAGTTTAATGTAATCAAAATTATCCATTTTGCATTTCATAATGCTTTCTATCTCTTCTTTGGTCAAAAATTCTTCCCTTCCCCATAAATCTGATAAATACACTATTCCTTGCTCCTCCAGTTTGTCCACAGTATCAATCTTTAAACCTACATCGTGTACCCATTTGAACTTTATTCTTGTGTATGGTGTCAGGCATGGGTCTATGCTTAGTTTCTGCTACATTGTTATCCAATTTCTCAGCAATTTTTGTTGAACAGTGAGTTCTTATCCCAGAAGCTGAGGCCCTTGGGTTTGTCAAACAGGAGGTTGCTATATTCCTTGCCTACTGTGTCTTGAGTGCCAAGTCTATTCCACTTGTCTACCCATCTGTTTCTTAGCCAATGCCAAGTTGATTGGATAACTGCTGCTTTATAGTAAAATTTGAGATCTGGTAGCACTAGGTCACCTTTCCTAGGATTTCTTTTCATTAGTCCCATTGATATTCTGGACCTTTCATTTTTCCAGATGAAGTTTGATATTATTTTATCCAGCTCTAGAAAATAATTATCTGATAGCTTAATTGGTATGGCATTAAATAAGTAAATTAATTTAGGTAGAATTAACATTTTTATTACATTAGCTCAGCCTACCCATGAGCAACTGATGTTTTTCCACTTACTTAAATCTGACTTTATTTGTACAAAGAGTGTTTTATAATTGTGCTCATATAGTCCCTGGGTTTGTTTTGGCAGGTAAACTCCCAAGTATTTTATAGTGTCTACCCTAGCTTTAAATCTCTCTTTCTATCTCTTGCTGTTGGAGGAATGCAGAAGATTGGTGTGGGTTTATTTTTTAACCTGCAACTCTGCCAAAGTTGTTTGTTATCTCAAGTAGCTTTTTACTTGAGTCTCTGACATTCTCTATCATCATATCATCTGCAAAGAGTGATAATTTAGTTTCTTCTTCACCTGTTCTTATTCCTTCAATTTCTTTTTCTTGTCTAATTGCTACAGTTAACATTTCTAGTACCATATTGAATAATAGTGGTGACAATGGACATCCTTCTTTCACACCTGATTTTATTGGAAATGCATCTACCTTATCCTCATTGCATATAACGCTTGCTGAAGGTTTTAGGTAGATACTGCTTATTATTTTATGAAAAGTTCCCTTTATTCCTATGTTCTCCAGTGTTTTTAGTAGGAATGGGCATTGTATTTTGTCGAAAGCTTTTTCTGCATCTATTTAGATAATGATGTGGTTTTTATTGTTTTTTTTGTTGATAAGATTGATAATACTGATAGTTGTCCTAATATTGAACCAGCCATGCATTCCTGGTATGAATCCTACTTGATCATAATGTATTATTCTAGTTATAAGATGTTGTATTTGTTTTGCTAAAATCTTATTTAAAATTTTTGCATCTATATTCATTAGAGAAATTGGTCTATAATTTTCTTTTTCTGCTTCGTCTCTTCCTGGTTTGGGTATCAAAACCATATTTGTATCATAGAAAGAATTTGGGAGGACTCCTTCTTCCCCAATTTTCAAAAATAATCTATATAATATAGGAATTAACTATTCTTTAAATGTTTGATAGAATCCACTTGTGAATCCATCTGGTCCTGGAGATTTTTTCCTAGGGTGTTCATTGATGGCTTGTTCAATTTCTTTTTCTGAGATGGGGTTGTTTAAGTATTCAATTTCCTCTTCTGTTAATCTGGGCAATTTGTATTTTTTTAAAATGCTCATCCATCTCATTAGGTAATCAAATTTGTGGATATAAAGTTGGGCAAAGTAATTTTTAAATTATTGTTTTAATTTCCTCCTCACTGGAGGTGAATTCACCCCTTACATTTTTAATATTAGCAATTTGACTTTCTTCTTTCTTTTTTTAAATCAAATTGACCAAAGGTTTATCAATTTTATTAGTTTTTTCATAAAACCAACTATTGGTTTTATTTATTACTCAATAGTTTTCTTAATTCCACTTTTATTAATCTCTTCTTTGGGTTTCAGTATTTCTAATTTGGTATTTACTTGGGGATTTTCCATTCATTCTTTTTCTAGCTTTTTCAGCTGCATGCCCAAGTCATTGATCTCCTCTTTCTCTATTTTATTTATGTAGGCATTCAAAGATATAAAACTTCCCCTAAGAACTGCTTTTACAGTATCCCATAAGATTTGGTAGGTTGTCTCATTATTGTCATTCTCTTGAATGAAGTTGTTGATTGTTTCTATGATTTCTTCTTTAACCCATTCCTTCTTTAGGATTAGATTATTTAGTTTCCGATTGATTTTTGCTTCATCTTTCCATGGCCTTTTTTACATATAACGTTTATTGCATTATTATCTGAGAAGGATGCATTGGTTATCTCTGCCTTTCTGCACTGGATTGTGAGATTTTTATGTCCTAGTACATGGTCAATTTTTGTAAATGTGCCATGTAGCACTGAGCAAAAGGTATATTCCTTTCTATTACCATTCGATTTTCTCCAGAGATCTATCATATCTACCTCATCCAGAGTTTTATTTACCTCCTTAACCTCTTTCTTGTTTATTCTGAGGTTAGATTTATGAAGTTCAGAGAGGAGGAGGTTGAGGTCCCCCACTAGTATAGTTTTGCTGTCAATTTCTTCCTTCAACTCCCCCAACCTCTCCACTAAGAATTTGGATGCTATACCACTTGGAGATATATGTTTATTAATGATATTGTTTCATTGTCTATGGTGCCTTTTAGCAGGATATAGTTTCCATCCATATCTCTTTTGATTAGATCTAACTTGGTTTTTGTTTTGTCTGAGATTAGGATTGCTACTCCTGCTTTTCTTTCATCAGGGGAAGCACAATATATTTTGCTCCAACCTTTGACCTTTATCCTATGTGTATGCCCCTGTTTCAAATGTGTTTCTTGTAAACAACATATTGTTGGAGTATGGTTTTTAATCCATTCTGTTATCCATCTCCATTTTATGGGAGAGTTCATTCCATTCACATTCACAGTTATGATTACAATCTCTTTATTTCCCTCCATCCTCTTTCTCACCATTTGTGATTTAGCTCTCCTGTCTCCCTTTCCTTTCTCAATAGTATTCGCTTTTCACCACCTCCTCCTGCTGCCTTCCCTGCCTTCTTTTAGCCCCCCTTCCTTTTACTCCATTTTACCCTTATTGCTTCTTCCTTCCCTTTTAGCTTCCCTCCCCTTTCTTCCCCCTTCCCCTCCTACCACCTATAGAGCTATTTAAGATTATCTATTTAAGTTTATTGTTCCTTCCTTGAAACAAATCAGATGAGAGTACCTCTCAAACAATGTTCATCCCCCTCCCCTCTTTCCCTCTACTGCAATTTTTTACTTCTTCCTGTGATGTAATTTCCCATTTTCTGCTCCCTCCTTTTCACACCTCTTGTTACAATCCCTTCACATACTAAAATCATATTTTTAACATGACATCATTTACTTTATACCCATTCCCTCTATGCATATCCCTTTTATCTTTCATAATAGATGCACAATTCTCAAGATTAACAGATATCATCCTCCCTTATAGGGAGTTAAAGAGTTTGCCCAAATTGAGAAACATGGTTTTTTTTTGTTTTTTTCCCCCCTGTTTACCTTTTTATGATTCTCTTGAGACCTGCATTTGAAGACTGAAATGTCTATTAAGTTCTGGCATTTTTGTCAGGAAGTTCTGGAAATCCCTTACTTCATTGAATGACCTTCTCCTTGACTGAAATATTATGCTGAACTTTGCTGGGTAGTTAATCCTTGGCTGTAGCCCCAACTCCTTTGCCTTATGGAATGTTAGATTCCAATTCCTTTGATCTTTTAATGTAGAAGCTGCAAGGTCCTGTGTGATCCTGATGGTAACTCCTTGATATTTGAATTGTTTCTTTCTGGCTGCCTGTAGTATTTTCTCCTTCATTTGATAGTTCTGGAAATTGGCAACGATATTTCTTGGGGTTTTGGGTTTGGGATACCTTTCGGGAGGGGAACAATGGATTCATTTGATGACTATTTTGCCCTCTGAATCTAGCACTTCTGGGCAGTTTTCCTTGATGATTTCATGGAAGATATTGTCCAGACTCTTTTTTCCATCATGGCTTTCTGACAGGTCAATAATTCTTTAATTTTCTCCCCTGGATCTATTTTCCAGGTCAGTTGCTTTTCCAATTAGATATTTTATGTTTTCTTCTATCTTTTCATTCTTTAGATTTTGTTTGACTGATTTTTGCTGTCTCATTGAGTCATTAGTTTCTACTTGACCAATTCTAATCTTTATCAAATTGTTTTCTTGGGTTAACTTTTGCATCTCCTTTTTCATCTGTCCAATTTTTCCTTTTAAGGAGTTATTTTCTCCAGTTAATTTTTGTGCTTCCTTTTTCATTTGTCCAATTTTCCCAGTTAGGTTTTGTGTTTCCTTTTCCATTTGACCAACTGCTCCTTTTAGGGAGTTCTTTTCTCCAATTAGTTTTTGTACTTCCTTTTCCATTTGTTCAATTTTCCTTTTCAAAGAGATGTTCTCATCCATGAATTCTTTTTTTAAAATTTTAAAATCATTGGCCAGTTTTTCTTCTATTTCCTTCTTCAGCTGTTCCAGGAGAGTTTTTGTGCATGCAAGCAGTCCATAGTCCCTTCTGAAGTTTCAGATGGAATTAAAATCTCAGTACTGACCTCTTTGGTGTTTGTGTTTTGGTCCTTATACCTATAGAAAGATTCCATGGTTTTTTCAAGCTTATTTTGCTTTTTTTTTTTTTTATTCATGATGTTTATTGTGTGTTGTGACTTCTGGTTCTTTCAGTTAGAAGCTGCAGAACTTGGTGTTGAGCCAACTTGTGTAAAAAAGACAAAAGCAGGTTTTTGTTTTGTGTTTCACATATCAGCCCTGGGGTTAGCTTGTTAAGTGTGGGAGAGGGGTGGTCTGGTCACAGGAGATCTCCTCAGCTGAACTGAGGCAAAGGCAAACTCAGGGGATGGTGACCTCAGCTGCCCTATTGTCCTCCCATTTCCCCTGGAGTGCTGAGACATGCCTAGATAGTAGGCCACAATAGGAGGAATCCCCCTTAGCTATTTTCCTAGCCTCAGGTGTTATGAGACTATTTGTCCCCTCTGCTATTCTTTCTGATCCAGGGTTTTTCTTGGGAAATATTTTATGGTTCTTTCAAGGTCATCAAGGGAGGAAGAGAGAGAATTTACTGATTACTCCACCATCCTGGCTTCCAGAAGTTCAAGTAGTTGACTTACCAATGTTTAATCTGTCGGCTGAAAGTCTCAGGAGCTGCTGCACTGATATCTGGCACTCCGTGGCTCTCACTGGCTCAGCTTTACTGGCCTCCCACCCTTGGGTGCCCCTCTGCTTGTTCCACTTGTTGCTCTCAAGTTTCCCGAGGCCCTTCTGCACTGCTGCGCTAACTGTGCTGCGCCGTGTGCTGTGGGCTCACCCCCATGGAATAGATCCTTCCTATGGACCTTCCAGTCTGTCTTGGGTGCCGAATCTGCCACAGTCTGTCTCCCACTGGATTCCACACCTACAAAATTTGGTCATATTCTCCTTTAAGAGGTATTTGAAGGAGTTTTTCTAAGAGATTAGGGGAGTTGTTGCTTTCATTCCGCCATCTTGGCTCTACCTCTTGTTTATAGTTCTTTTAAGACAGAATTAGTTTTGCTCTGGAAAACATCTCTTAGTTTGACATATTCCCATAAATTCCCTATGTAATTTGGATATCAGATCCGAATTAGAAATATTTGATGTAAAGATTTTCCCCAATTGACAAGTTCCGTCATGAGTCATTATTATTACATTTTCAAGTTAGGCTAAGTAGAGACATGAATAATATTCTGAATCATATAATTGTAAATGGAAAAAAAAATCTTGATCACCTAGAATAATGGGGAAAATCTAATAGGCAGAAATTTATATTGTGTCTAAAAGCAAAATCCTATACTTTGCATAAAAGTACTGACTACCTAAGTAAAATATGAGGAAGACAACTAGTGAGCCATCCTTATAAAAAACAAAACAAAATAAACAAACAAACCACCCACTGCCCCCCAAAAAACTGGGAGTTTTTGGTCCCTGTGTGCTCAGATGAGTAGATAACTTTCTGTGGTTACCAAAAAAGCTACTATTGCAGGAATCCAATGGAAAATAAAGTAAAATGACTTTTTTTAATGGTTTTTGTTGAGGATATAATTACACAGTTTTCACAGTCAGATCACTTGCTTTCTTTTCTTCTTTCTTTTTTTAAATTTAGTAATTTAACTTTTAGCATTCATTTTCACAAAATTTTGGGTTCCAAATTTCCTCCCCATTTCTCCCCTCCCCCACCTCAAAATGCCAAGCATTCTAATTGTCCCTATCACCAATCTGCCCTCTCTTCTAACATCCCTCCCTTCCCTTGTCCCCATCTTCTCTTTTGTCCTGTAGGGCCAGATAACTTTCTATACCCCGTTACCTGTATTACTTATTTCCTAGTAGTAAGAACAACACTCAACAGCTGTTCCTACAACTTTGACTTGCAACTTCTTTTCATCCCTTCCTCCCCACCAATTCCATTTGGGAAGCAAGCAATTCAATATAGGCCATATCTGTGTAGTTTTGCAAATGACTTCCGTAATAGTCGTGTTGTGTAAGACTAGCTATATTTCCCTCCATCCTATCCTGCCCCCCATTGCTTCTGTTCTCTCTTTGGATCCTGTCCCTCCCCAAGAGTGTTGACACCAAATTGCTCCCTCCTCCCACTACCCTCCCTCCATTATCCCCACCACCCTGCTTACCCCCTTCCCCACCACTTTCCTGTATTGTAAGATAGGTTTTCATACCAAAATGAGTGTGCATTTTATTCCTTCCTTTAATCGATTGTGAAGAGAGTAAACTTCATGTTTTTCTCTCAACTCCCCTTTTTCCCTCCACTGAAAAGTCTTTTGCTTGCCTCTTTTATGAGAGATAATTTGCTCCATTCCATTTCTCCCTTTCTCCTCCCAATATATTTCTCTCTCACCAGTTAATTTCATTTCTTTAAGATATGATCCCATCCTCTTCAATTCATTCTGTGCTCTGTGGTGTGTGTGTGTGTGTGTGTGTGTGTGTGTGTGTGTGTGTGTGTGTGTAATCCCAGCAACTACCCAGCTACCGAAAAGTTTCAAGAGTTACAAATATTGTCTTTCCATGTAGGAATGCGAACAGTTCAACTTTAGTAAGTCCCTTCTGACTTCTCTTTGCTGTTTACTTTTTCATGCTGCTTCTCATTCTTGTGTTTGAAAGTCAAATTTTCTTTTCAGCTCTGGTCTTTTCATCAAGAATGCTTGAAAGTCCTCTATTTCTTTTAAAGACTGGTTTTTCCCCTGAAGTATTATATTCAGTTTTGCTGGGTAGGTAATTCTTGGTTTCAGTCCTAATTCCTTTGACTTCTGGAATATGATATTCCACACTCTGATTCCTTAATGTAGAAGCTGATTGTATGTCCTCAATACTTGAATTGTTTCTTTCTAGCTACTTACAATATTTTCTCCTTGACCAGGGAACTCTGGAATTTGGCTACAATGTTATTCCTAGGAGTTTCTCTTTTTGGATCTCTTTCATGTGGTGATCGGTGGATTCCTTGAATATTTATTTTGCCCTCTGCTTGTAGAATATCAGGGCAGTTTTCCTTGATAATTTCATGAAAGATGATGTCTAGGCTCTTTTTTTCATCATGGCTTTCAGGTAGTCCCATAATTTTTAAATTGTCTCTCCTGGATCTATTTTCCAGGTCAGTTGTTTTTCCAATGAGATATTTCACATTCTCTTCCATTTTTTCATTCTTTTCGTTTTGTTTGGTGATTTCTTGGTTTCTCATAAAGTCATTAGCCTCCATCTGTTCCATTCTAATTTTGAAAGAACTATTTTCTTCAGTGAGCTTTTACACTTCCTTTTCCATTTGGCTAATTCTGTTTTTTAAAGCATTCTTCTCCTCATTGGCTTTTTGAATGTCTTTTGCCAATTGAGTTAGCCTACTTTTCAAAGTGTTATTTTCTTTAGCATTTTTTGGGGTCTCCTTTAGCAAGGTGTTGACCTGCTTTTTATGATTTTCTTGCATCTCTCTCATTTCTCTTCCCAGTTTTTCCTCCCCCTCTCTTACTTGATTTTTAAAATCCTTTTTGAGCTCTTTCATGGCCTAAGACCATTGAATATTTATTCTGGATGTTTGGGATACAGAAGCCTTGCCTTTTATGTCTTTCTTTGATGGTAAGCATTGTTTTTCCTCATCAGAAAGGATGGGAGGAGACATCTGTTCACCAAGAAAGTAACCTTCTATGGTCTTATTATTTTTCCCTTTCCTGGGCATTTTCCCAACCAGTTACTTGACTTTTGGGTCCTTTGTCAAGAGTAGGGTATACTCTGGGAGTCTGTGAGATCTCAGTTCCTCCAAGGTGGCACAATCAAACATGTACTGGTCTGGATGCAGAGAGGAATTTTTGTGCCCAGAATCTTAGCAGATACTTCTCCACAGCCACTTGGCCTCCAGTTCTGCCAAGTCAGCACTAGGGGCTGATTTTCAGATAAGCTCGATGCGCAGGACCACCATTCAGTGTGAGACAAAGACTGGCTGGGCCAGGTAGGCCTCCACCCAGGACTGAAGTAGGACTCAGCTCTTCAGTGCCCCCAGGGGTTTTCACGCTCCAACAATGGAGCTTCCCTATGGGCTGCTGTGCAGGCTCTGTGGCAGTTGCCTGCTGCCCAAGCTATGGAAAAGCCCTTCTCCCTTCCCAGCCAACTGATAAAACCCTGTCACTGACCTTTTTCTCCTGTGGGTTGAGGGATCTGAGGCCTTGCTGCTGTGACTGGAGATTCGGCCCCTCATTCCAGAGTCTTGTCGCACTGCACCGCTCAGCCAAGGCTGGGGTGAACTCCATGCTTGGCTCCATGTCTGGTGCAACCCACGTTTCTGTGGGTGGCCTTTCAGGTCACCATGGGCTGGAAATCTCCTCCACTCTGTTGTTCTCCACTTCTGCTGCTCCAAAATTTGTTGAGAGTCCCTCTCTACAGGTGTTTTATGGGTTGGGGAAGGACCCTGCATAAGTGTGTCTTTCTAGTCTGCCATCTTGGCTCTGCCCCCCAGATCACTTCCTTTCTAATAACTTCTGCATGAATAAATATTTAAATATTCATATCCATTGCATTAGGATATGGAAACTCTATGGAGCAATATGGATCTTTAGAATACAAGTGCCTAGAAAGGCATTTAGAATCACAAAAAGGACTCCTGTTTACAAGAGTTTCAACCTTTGGGGAGGGAGGAGCAATGGATAAGTGCTTATTAAGCATATGAACAATAAAATAAAAATTAATACAAGATAATTTAAGGATGTAACTTCAATACAAGTTAAAGAAATCAGAAGCCTTCATGTAGAAGAGGTAATGCTTGAGTTGACAATTAAATGAAGTCAAATATTTAAGGTGAATAGATGTTAGAGCTAATTTCAGGCAAGGGATCTCTATCAAACGGATAGAGAAAGAAGATGGAATGCCATGTATGAGACATGGGAGGAAATAAAGTTTGTCTCCACCATAGATTATAATAAAAGGAGTACAAGTAGATGTTATTGCAAATTATCAATCCTGTGAAATGATCACTTTATTTCATTTTTTTCTATTCAGTATTATAATTGTATGTGAAATGTAGTAATTGCTTCCAAGCCAAAGGAAATATGCATTTAAAAATAAGTCTAACATATGTTTATTAACATAATCTAATACCAAAATATATGGAAATGGATTTTTGATTCAGTTTTATTATAAAGTAGTAGAAAGGGCATATGAAACAAAATTTTAAGTCAAAATAGAAATATAATAATTTTAGTAAGCATTTATATAGCACTAGAAGGCTTGCAAATAATTTTACTAATAGCTCATTTTATCCTAACAAAAACCTTCAGAGCAAGAGGGAGACAGAGGTTAACTGACTTCCCTACAGGTCATAAACCTATAAGTATCTAATTCTGAACTTGATCTCAGGTGTTCCTGACTTCAAGTCCACTATTCTAGCCACTGTACTACTTGGAGGCCTCATTCTACTAAATATAGTATCTAAAGATAAGACTGCATTGATCATGGGATGAATAATTTGTTATCATCATTCTTTAACTCTTCATACATGTTATGGCAGGTGCAGACATATTAATCCACATCTTGGCAAATTTTCAGGTTCATATTCTCATACAATGAACCAAGTGTAGTTGAACGACCTAGAGCATGATCTAAAATTAGTGATACTTTAAATGAGATATTGTTGTCTTTGTGTTTCTTAAGAGTTAGGCTAAAATAACTTGAAAATTAGTCTTTGGAAATATCTTTACTCATCTAGCATTTCTTCTTAGACTAAAGACTAGAAAAGATTAATGGTACATTGATTACATCTCAAGGATTTTGAGATCAATAAACTAGCATAGGTTTTAATTTGCTTTTGAAAAACTCAGTAAAATAATTTGGGGATTCTTAAACACTTGAATATCAGTTTGAGGTTTTTCTTTCTTAGAAATGTAACTTCTGAAAGGCATCTTTTCCCAAAATGGGCCTTTCATTCATATATATTTGTTCATCATTCTATCTACCTTCAACTATTATTTTCAAAACATCAATATATTTACCTACTCTATCCTCATCTACACTGGTCAGCCTTCTAATAATTTTAACATGTCATTGAACTTGATTTTTAAAGGTATACAACCCTCCACTGGTTACATTCAGTGTTCTTTTTTTCCACTATCCAATTCAATTTCATTTCCTTATATTGTCATAAGCAAACTTGAAGTTTTTTTTTTTGCTTTGCTAGAACAAATGGTTTTTGAAAAGCACTATTCATTTAATACAGGTAAAAGACTCTCCTGTTCTATCATTGTAACTCTTCTATTCTTTGTAGTTCCTTGGATACCATAAAAATCAGATGGAAATTTGTCTTTTTCTTATAAATTATATGACATTTTGTATTATAGATTAAGATATTCTAACATCTTCTTCTAATCTAGAATCACTTTGACCAAGTTCATGCCATTAAATTACATTGATTTTTGTTCAAATATAATAACATATCTCTTAATTTTCGCATTAGTAATATTTGCATCCGAAGTGTTCTTGCTCTTTTTCTACTTGATTGGGTCTTTAAAAAATAACATAACTCTTAGAAATGTGGTACACAGTAGCATATCACATTCACATAGAATGATAGCAAATACAGAGTGATGCTATAGTGGGCAGGTTAAAACCCTTATTTAGTTTACATGCGTTGCATTAATCAAATTTTGGTTCCCATTAAATAAGATCTAGTCTCTTTTTAATTCACACTATTTCGAATTTTGTATTACTTGAACACTTATTAATCGACTTATTATGTAATAAATCTGAAAAGGTACACTTGGGGCAGTTTATGGAAATTATATTTTATCATATAGGCAACTGGAAGTCATAGGAATTTCAACAGAGGATATGGTTAGAACTGCTCTCAAGGAAAATGATGTTGGCAGCTTTTGTTAGATGCTAAATTGGAACGGGTAAAGAACTCAGTCAGAGACAACTATTGGAATAATTCAGATGAGAAGTGATGAGCACCTGCACTCAACTGTATGTGTAGCGAGAAGGGGATAGATGCAAGAGATGCTGTTGATGCAGAAATGGTAAGATTTGTGGGAGAGTAGATATGTCCAGTGACATATACATATGTACATATATAATATGTGTATATATATTACATACATATACACACATAAATAGACAGACAGATAGACATATATATATATATATATATATATAGAGAGAGAGAGAGAGAGAGATGATAGGTAGATAGATAGTCTAGAAGGATTGTGTTACCATTGATAGAAATATAGAGGTTTGAAATGTTTGAATTTTGGGTTGAAATCAAGCAGTTTTGATTTGAACATATTGAACTTGAGATAACTATGGGATCTCCAACTTGAAAATTCTAGGCATCATATTGAAATACATACATACCCTTAGACTTGCTCCTGAATTTTACACACATACACACACATATATGTAATATATTTATGTGTGTATGTATACATATATGTGTATGTGCATGTATATACACACATATTACATATATATATAATATATCCTTATTGATATAGGCCTCATCAGCATAAAGATGGTAGTTAAACTCATAGATGTGGAATTTTAGAGATCACTGTTATCTTATGAAAGATCTTTTAAAGTTCAACGATGCTACTGAAAGTCAGATTTCAGAGAGTTTAGGAATGAGCAAGTAGAGACAATGTAGAGACTCATTTTACTAGGATTTTGACTTAAAAATATGTGCGAGAGATATTGAGGGTTAGCTTCAGGATGATAGAGTAGAGTGAAGGATTTTTTAAGGCTGGGGGAGAATTGGGCTCAAAAAGAAATAAACCAATAGAGAGGAAAGTATATAAAACTACTGAGAGAGGAGGATTCTAGTAGACTATCTGCTATGTAATACTGGAAGGAATGCAATCAAGGTGTCATGTAGGCAGCGGATTGTCCTGGTGAGCACAAAGGAAGCCTACATATATAAAACTGTAGAAAAAGAAGAGAAAGTTGGGAATGATACAAAGGTTTGCGATTTGTTTTGAGATGAAGAATAGGGGAATAGAAGGCGCTAATGATGAATAGTCTCCATTAGGACAAGGTCCTCAGGTAAGAGGGTGGAGAAAGGTGAGAAAATTTAAGAGAAAAATAAGATTTAGAAAAGTCTCTACAGGCAGTAGGATAGAGAATACATTAAATTAGGGAAGAATAAAAGAGCTGTCTGGCTATAGTTAGGGCAAGGCCCAGTCAGTTTAGTTGTATAATACCAGCTCAATTCAGAAGCATATCCATAGGAAGATAGGAAGTAGATGGTCAGGCAGGAGAAATGCCAGGAGCAGAACAGAGGTCTGTACACAACGTTTGCAGATCTGACCAACACCTTTGACACTGTTAGTCTTGAGGGCCTATGGGAAATTATGTCAAAATTTGGCTGTCCAGAGAAGTTCATTAGCATTGTACATCAATTTCATGATGGCATGTTTTCCCAAGTTCTGGATAATGGACAATGCTCTCGTGCCTTCCCAGTCACCAATGGAGCAAAACAGGGCTGTGTGCTTGCTCCCATGCTTTTTAGCATGATGTTTTCAGCTTTATGGTCAAATGTTTTCAATGAGGAGGTCAACTACCTTACTGATGATAACTTCTTCAATTTGAAAAGGTTACAAGCCAAGACCAAAATGGAGGGAGCATTGGTGCATGATTTTCTCTTTGCAGAGGATTTAGCACTCAGTGCAGCCTCTGAAGCTGAGATGCAACCAAGTATGGATCAATTCTCTGCTGCCTGTGCTAATTTTGGCCTAATAATTAACACCAAGAAAACACAGGTGCTCCATCAGCCACCACCACACCATCCATATGTGGAACCATCAGTTACAACAAATAGAGAAGTTTTGAATGCTGTGGATAAGTTCACTTACCTTGGTAGTGTGCTTTCCAGGGATGTACACATTGACAATGAGGTTGATGCACACATTGCCAGAGCTAGCTCAGTGTTTGGGAGGCTCCAAAGAAAAGTTTGGGAAAGAAGAGGTATCAGACAGACTACCAAATTGAAGGTCTACAGAACTATTGTGCTGACCTCATTGTTGTATGCCTATGAAACATGGACAGTGTACCCATGCCATGCCGGGAAACTAAATCACTTCCATTTGTACTGTCCTGGGAAGATAAGATCACCTGGCATAATAAGGTACCGGACACTGAGGTCCTAGCTCAAACTGAACTGTCAACATTCAAACTATGTTTCAGAGAGTGCAACTCCAATGGCTGGCCATGCTGCTTGAATGCAAAATGTATGCTTGCCAAAAAGACTATTTTATGAAGAACTCACATGGGGCAGGAGATCACATGGTGGTCAGAAGAAGAGCTACACGGACACTCTCATGGTCTCTCTCAAGAACTTTGGCTTTGATTGTGCGACATGGGAGACACTGGCACGGGATTGCTCAGCATGATTTGCCCACATCAGAAAAGGTGCTATGCTCTATGAATAAAGCAGAATGGAGACAACACAAAGGAAATGTAGGATGATGCACAAATTTGGAGTAACCACCCCAAATATTCACATAGATTCTCTTTGCTCGATCTGTGGTAGAGCATTCTGAGCTCGTATTGGTCTGATCAGCCACAGACGGACACACTGAAACTTCACTTTATCATGGTGATGTCATTTAGGTCTTTGAGAACGAAGGAGAACAACCAGGAAGTAGATGGTGGGAATAATCCAGGGCTGGCATCAGCAAAGCAAGACCAGCAGTAGTACTACAAGAGCCATGTCTACTAGATCAGAAGACAATGTAGAATTGAAATGGTTCAGTATAGGTTTATGACTAGAAAAGAAGCACATTAAATGATAGGAAGACTAAAGACGTAAGTGGAAAGGGTAGAAGGATTGAAGGTTTTGATGAGGATAAGCAGTAGGGTTAGGAGTATGGCTTAGGGAAAGAAGGAATGATAGGAGATTATAATAAGATAGATCCTTTATGTTGAAATAATGTGACCCAGGGTATAGCTCTTATTTTGTGCGGTCTATTTATACCCACCTTATCAATGATAGGAGATTATAATAAGATAGATCCTTTATGTTGAAATAATGTGACCCAGGGTATAGCTCTTATTTTGTGCGGTATATTTATACCCACCTTATCTCCTTTTCTGGCTTTCCTTACCATTAGTTCCTTTCAGGCACTCAGTGTTATCCAGGTTGAACTTGTAGATGTTCTTTAAATTTAACATATCATTTCACAGACCTGTGCATCTGTTTAAGTGGTTCTCTGTGCTTAAATGTTACTCCTCCAACAGCTCAGCTCTTTCCATAAGGCCCAGTTAAGGTGTACAACTCTATGTGGCTCTCTGGGATTCTCACTCTGCCACCTCCACCAGCTGAAAATATTCTTACACTTTCCTGAAGTTTTCCTACAAGTTTTTTCCCTAGCTTCCTCCTTTATCTGCATACATGCCTTTTTAGACACTTTCTTTTTTTTAATATAAATTTATTTATTTAACTTTTTACATTCATTTTCACAAAATTTTGGGCTCCAAATTTTCTCCCTTTTTATCCTCTCCCCCCACCCCAATACACCGAGCAATCTAATTTTCCCTATCACCAATCTGCCCTCTCTTCTGTCATCCCTCCCTTCTCTTGTCCCCATCTTCCCTTTTGTCCTGTAGGGCCAGATAACTTTCTATTCCCCATTCACTGTATTTCTTATTTCCTAGTAGCAACAACAATACTCAAGAGTTGTTCCTAAAACTTTTGAGTTCCAAACTCTCCCCATCCCTCCCTCCCCACCCATTCCCTTTGGGAAGGCAGGCAATTCAATATAGGCCCTATCTGTGTAGTTTTGCAAATGACTTCGGTAATAGTCATGTTGTGTAAGACTAACTGTATTTCCCTCCATCCTATCCTGCCCCCCATTGTTTCTATTCTGTCTTTTGGTCCTATCCCTCCCCGAGTGTTGACTTCAAGTTGCTCCCTCCTCCCATTGCCCTCCCTTCCATCATCCCCCCCACCTTGCTTGTCTCCTTCTCCCCCACTTTCCTGTATTGTAGGATAGGTTTTCATACCAAACTGAGTGTGCATTTTATTCCTTCCTTTAGTCGAATGTGATGAGGGTAAACTTCATGTTTTTTTCTCAGCTCCCCTCTTTTTCCTTTCACTAAAAAATCTCCTGCTTCCCTCTTGAATGAGATATAATTAACCCCATTCCATTTCACCCTCTCTCCTCCCACTACATTTCTCTCTCACCATTTACCTTAATTTCTTTTAAGATATGGTCCCATCCTATTCAATTCACTCTGTGCTCTCTGTCTCTGTATGTGCATGCATGTGTATATGTGTGTGTGTGCACATGTGTATGTGTGTGTGTGTATGTGTGTGTGTGATCCCACCAACTACCCAGATACTGAAAAGTTTTAAGAGTTACAAATATTGTCTTTCCATGTAGGAATGTAAACAGTTCACTTTTGGTAAGACTTCTCTTTGCTGTTTACTTTTTCATGCTTCTTCTCATTCTTGTGTTTGAAAGTCAAATTTTCTTTTCAGCTCTGGTCTTTTCATCAAGAATGCTTGAAAGTCCTCTATTTCTTTTAAAGACCATATTTTCCTCTGAAGTATTATACTCAGTTTTGCTGGGTAGGTGATTCTTGGTTTGAGTCCTAGTTCCTTTGACTTCTGGAATATCCTATTCCACGCCCTTCATTCCCTTAATGTAGAAGTTGCTAGATCTTGAGTTATCCTGATTGTATTTCCACAATACTGGAATTGTTTCTTTTTAGCTGCTTGCACTATTTTCTCCTTGACCTGGGATTTCTGGAATTTCACCACAATGTTCCTAGGAGTTTCTCTTTTTGGATCTCTTTCAGGTGGTGATCGATGAATTCTTTCAATATTTATTTTGCCCTCTGGTTGTAGAATGTCAGGGCAGTTTTCCTCAATAATTTCATGGAAGATGATGTCTAGGCTCTTTTTTGACAATGACTTTCAGGTAATCCCATGATTTTTAAATTGTCTCTCCTGGATCTATTTTCCAGGTCAGTTCTTTTTCCAGTGAGATATTTCACATTCTCTTCCATTTTTTCATTCTTTTGGTTTTATTTGGTGATTTCTTGGTTTCTCAGAAAGTCATTAGACTCCATCTGTTCCATTCTAATTTTGAGAGAACTATTATCTTAAGTGAGCTTTTGAACCTCTTTTTCCATTTGGCTAATTCTGCTTTTGAAAGCATTCTTCTCCTCATTGGCTTTTTGAACCTCTTTTGCCAATTGAATGAGCCTATTTTTCAAGGTGTTATTTTCTTCAGCATTTTTTTGGGTCTCCTTTACCAAGGTATTGACCTGTTTTTCATGTTTTTCTTGCATTTCTCTCATTTCTCTTCCCAGTTTTTCCTCCACCTGTCTAACTTGATTTTCAAAATCCTTTTTGAGCTCTTCCATGGCCTGAGCCCACCAGACATCCACCTCGGATGTCTGGGATACAGAGGCCCCAACCTCCACGTCTTTCCCTGATGGTACGAATAGTTCCTCATCATCAGAATTGAAACGCGGGAACATCTGCACCCCATCAAAGTAGCTCTCTATGGTCTTATTTTGCTTCCTTTTTCTGGGCATTTTCCCAGCCAGTTACTTGACTTCTGAGATTCCTCTGCACCCCCGCCTAGATCCGCCCAGCTAGTGCTTGGGGTCTGAGATTCAAATGGGCTTTCTGCTGCAGGCGTGGCTGCTATTCAATGTGAGGTTAAGTTCTGGTGCTTGAGTGGGGGCAGGGCCACCTCCCAGGCTCAGTTCCCTCAGGGGCTTTATGCAGAGACCTTCAGTAATGGAGCGGGTGGGGGCAGGGTCCTCTCCCAGGCTCAGTTCCCTCAGGGGGTTTATGCAGAGACCTTCAGTAATGACCCTGAACTTCTGCCTGCCTGCACGGGTAGTCCTGGGCCGCCACCACTGCCACTGCCTCTGCCACTGGCTCCGCTGCTGCCTCCCAAGGGGGCCCGAGTCATGGAGACACCCCGCTCCCCTCTCGGCCAGCCCAGACATCTCTCTCACTGACCTGGAGAGCTTGTGGGTGGAGGGACCTTCCCAGCCTCCGGAGATTCTGTCCCTGAAACCTGCTCGGATCTGCTCCTCTGGGGCTGTGGCCAGGGCAGCTCAGGGCTGGCTTCTGCTTTCCGGGGTGTGATGGATCCTGGGGACAGCTCTCCAGGGCTCTGTGGAACGGAAATCTTTTCCACTGTGTTTCTGCGCACCTTGCAGTGCTTCAGAATTTGTGGAGATTTCTTCTTGCAGGAAATATATGGGCTGTGGGTTCGGAGCTAGCATACGTGAGTCTTTCTATTCTGCCATCTTAGCTCCACCCCCCCATATTATTTTTTAAAAATTTGTATATTTCCTCTAACTAGCACAATGATTTCCTTTCAGAACCTAGAAGTGGCTTAATGAATACTTAATCAATACTAAATTTGAATTAAAGAGGTCTAATTGCAACAAGTTGCTTTGAGAGATGGGAAATTTCTTGTCTTAGGAATTATTCAAATAGTGGACAACTAATCACTTATTGGAGGATATGTAGGAAGACTTCACAGAATGTGCACAATGTAAAATGCCTATTCATTGGATTTATTTAAATATAAACTATCCCAAAAAATAATTTTCAGAATACTCTCCCTGTATTTTGTTAGGATAAATTTTAGTTCTGATTTATAGGATCACTCCCACCTTCCTTATTAACCGGTCACTCAGGGGTTACAAGAGTGGAAAAGCCATTACTGATTTAATTATACCTAAGATGCTTTGTAGCCTAATAGTGACAGTAGACAGCATGTGGACTAGCATAGATATAATCTGTATGTTAATGCTAATGCTGTTCCATTGTGCGTTTCTTTGATGATAGTAGAGGAGACGTAGAACAGGACAGTTTTCTTTGCAGAATTCAGAACATAAATTGAATGTACTCTCAACTTTCCTGCCTTGCTATGCAGCCTCATTAATTTGGTTTTAATGTGTTATGGGCACAAGGGAAAAATAGAATGGAAACAAGGAAGATGTAAACATAAATTTGGAGGAAAAAGGGAGAGATTTTGAAGTCTTGCCCTATTTTTAAAAATATGTGGCAGCACCTAGGTGGTATGATGGATAGGTATTGGCCATGGAGTCAGGAGGACCTGAGTTCAAATATGACTTCAGATACTTACTAACAGTGTGAACCTGGGCAAGTCACTTAAGCCCATTGTCTCTTAAAAAAAAAAAAAATTAAAAGCACCTAGATTTTTTAAAATGTTGGTATTTTGAGGGAAAAAAAATCAAAACATCTTAAACAGGTATAGAGGATGTGACTAGGAAGGTTCTAGTCAGGACTAGCAAGATTAGATCATGAGGTTTTTGCTCTGCCTTTGAAAACATCCCAATTAACAATATATTGAGATAGTCTTTTTCAGGATTGAAGGCTTAGGTAGCCACTGACTCATTGATACTTCTATTTGATTGAGGCCAATTTGGATCTAAGGTTCATTCTTGGATTTGACCTATAAAAGGAGCAGACAAATATAGTCTAAAGGCCATGCTATCCAAGCTACAGCTGCACTATCATGTATGTGTGGTTTTCCATAATTAAAATGTAAACTTCTTGGGAAGAGAACTGCCACACATGTATGTTCACATCCCCAATATTTAGACCAGTACATTGCATATGGTAAGGTTGTAGCTTGGCCCAGCACACAAGAACATACAAGAGCAATCACAACAAAATGGCCATGGGGTCACACTAGGAAATTCCCCCAAGCACTCCTAACCCCCAAAAGGTATAATGTATTTCCAAGAAAAAGATATCACCAGGCTGTTTTGCTAACCCTCTCTTCAAAGTGCTTAGCCCTCCCACAGCAGTATAATGAGCCAACCTATAGCAAACACCACCCTAGAGATTTTGGCTCTCCCTGCCTTTCACTACTGTGTGTAGGCAGTGTTAGTGATTTTTTTGCAATTCTGTGAGTGGGAGAAATGTAATTCAGTCCTCAAGGTTATGGTCCACAGCTGCTGCTTTTTGTCTCCACGGCTTAGCTGCCCTGAATTCCTTAATGTGGAAACAACATGCTGAGATAGCCTTATACAAAAGAAATTTTGCCTTCCTGATTTGCTTGTGGGAGTTTTAGGAAGACCTCTGGCCAAAAAGAATCCTCCCTAGATACAGTCCACTGTACCTAGAGATATCTAATGCCATTCTTGTGAGCTTAGAATAAATGTAAACAATTACAGAAATTCACTTTAATAATTACATACTGAGCCATCGCATGCACTAATTAAAGTACGCTCGTAAGTGGGAAGGTGGAAAATCCAAGAAAGGGAAATATATGGAGAACTCTGGCATTTCTTTTAAGGAAGAGAAGCAGTGACTTTTAGTCACTTGTGCCTTATGAAGTTGGAAAAATAATTTGACAGTTAATATATTGGCTGTGGGTTGGAGGGCAAATTACTTAGGATTGTAGAGATCGAAAATGGGCTCTGTGAAATTAAGCAAGACACAAATAGACAGAATTTTAGAAGGCACAAATTAAGTGAGAAAAGGACAAGCATTTAGAAGAGTAGGATTTTGGTACCCTGTCATTTGCTATTTCTGGGAAAGGGCATCCCATAGACTTACCACTTGATTTTGCCAGACTAAAGGGGAATAAATATTTCCCACTAGCCTCACAAAATAATAATTATAATAGTTATTTTGTCCATATTAGTTATTAAATATTTTTGTAAAGACAGAATTTTGTGGATAAAAAAGCTGGCTTCAGAGTCAAAAAGGAAATGGCTTCAAGTCTTATGGAAGCCACATATTAACTGTGTAACTCTGGACGAATCACTTACCCTGTTTGTCTCCCTGCCCCATGTGTCCTACAGCATTCTAATGCTAGCAGTGAAACTGTTTCTCTCCAATGGTAGAGGATATTCTTTCCTAGAAGTGCTATCCACAGTAATAGGAAAAAAAGTACTTCTCTAACCTCAATGGGTGTTGCTTTAGAGGGTAGAGTTGGCTGCTGGTCAGTATTTCATCTTTTCTCTTCTTCCCTTTTCCCTCGGAAAGGGGAAGAGCTGAATTCTCCTGAGACTCTCTTCTCCCTGCCTTCCACTTCTCAGGAACTGCAACCAGTAAGAACCTGTTACAAAAATTAGCTTGCTTTTAGCCTAGGGGCAATATAATGGCTCTCAGGTCCCTGTCATCCTTTTCATCATTGTTTTATAGAGTTTATATCAAAGAAGTTGTTAATACAATCATAATAGCTTAGAGTCAAAATTTCTGTCAGTTGGATAGATTCTTAACTCTACATACCAATTCAAATTCCATGTATTTCCAGATTATATATATATATATATATATATATATATATACATACACACACACACATACACACATATATATATATAAGTTGCTAATGAAAAATGACTGATTCCAATTTTCTATATATACAAAACAAAATTGGGATACAACACATCCTTAGATAAAAGAAAAAAATAACATATTATGAAAGCCATAATAATATATTATGAAACTCATTTTGCACTTGGAACCAGTTGGACAAAGTTTAGACCTTTTAGAACTTTTCTCAGCCTTTAAAAAGGCATATGTGTGTATATATGTATGTATACATATACAAAAATATATATGTATGTGTGTGTATGTACACACACACACAAAATGCTCCTTTCAGAAATGAAATAAATAAGAAATCAGTAATACAAAGAAAAGTGCAAACCAAAATGTTACTAAGCTTTTACCACACTGCAAATTGTCTAAAGTTTTGGGTTTTTTTTGTTTGTTTTTTTTTTTTAGAGAGCCAGTCTCATCATATGATCCAGAGAGAGGATTAAGAAACATCTTCACTTGTGATATAAAGAGATAGGACTTAGAAGATCTTCCTGACTCTGGGACCAAAATTCTTTCCGCCTACCTGCCAGTTTCACTTTCTCTATAAATGTTTGCTGAATAAACTTCTTATAATAAAGTTTCTCAAATTTATCTACATTTTTTTTTAGGTAACAATTGAAGTTTACTGATAGCCTTGTACTCAGAACCTTTTGTGCTTTATAGGGCCTGCCAGAGCATGGCTTCACTGACCTAGCTTTCAAGACTGCAGTGATATCATCATATGAGGCATCCTGTGGAGGAAAAATTTATGAAGTCATTCCACATCATTCTAACAGGCCTCTGTAGTACTAAAGTCTATTTGTCTCATATAATTTAAGAAAATTAAAGGAACTTTGACAAGTATTTTCTTAACAGTTCTTGACCATCATATGTGCGTGTGTATGCAACTATTTACAGGATAAATAGGAAATGATTAACAGAGTGAAGGCCCTAGAATTAAGGAATTGTTGAGGAAGGCTTCTTGAAGAATGTTTCTAGAAAAAAAAAATTAGACTTCAGATAGGATTTAATTATTTAGAAGATATTATAGTCCTGTTATATTTGAAGCACTTAAAAATGCCTATACATATTTATGCATAATATATATATCAGCTTCACCATTTTCAGTAGCAGTTTTATTCATACATTCTTCTGTTGTTTTCCTGGTGTGATTACTATCATTTGATGAATTATATTACATAGTTCATCTGTTATAAACCATCTGTAAAGTTTGTTGTTGTTAGGCCATTCATAATTTTAAAAGTCCATTTTTCACAATTTTCAAAGTCATTGAACTGGCTAAAACTCTGTGTAATGTTGGTTGCCTCTTTCCATCAAGAAATGCTTGTTTTTCTTTCTTTTATAAAGCTTATGAAATTAAGCTTGCAAATAATGTAATATGAAAACTCAGTAATACTTGAATCTCATAGCCCAAAAACTATTTTCCTAATTAACAGTTAAAATTATAGAAACATAGAATTTATATTTGAGAGACAATGTGGCATGGTAAAAAGGAGAGTGACTTGCACTTGGAACCAGAAGATACATATAAGCTCGGTTTCTGCCATTTGCTTAGTTGCGCAATCATGGACAACACTTCTTTTATGAAATTCAGTTTTGTCTACAGAACTGATATGCGAAAATAATTTTATAAATCTTAATTTGTAATATAAATTTAAATTATTATATCATTGTTACATAAAGGGTAGAGGGCTGACCACCTGAGTCAGGCCGACCCTGTGTCAAGTCCCACTTAGGGAACTTAGTTAATTAAGAACATAAAACTCTCAGAATCGTTCCAGGAAGACCCATGCTCAAATCTAGCCTTAGTTACTGATCAGTTGCATGACCCTAGGTAAGTTACTTAACTTCTGTCAATATCAGTTTCCTCAGGTGTAAAATGGACTTAATCATTGTTGTTTGTCCTTTGCTCTTGAAGAGGACCATGACATCAGGGATGTGAGGCCATGACATGTGAGTGCATTGGATTTAAGTGAGGCAGGCCTGTGCAAAGTCACAAATCTCACTTTCTTCTCCAGAGCAATTTGGGTCCAGTGGTTAGATATGGATCAGGACAACTGAAGTTGACCATGGATGCAGTGGGAGACCTTGGCCATTTTAAACTAAGGACTTTAACAGGTCTTGGTTTGACTGAGGCAATGCCCATTGAATGATTAAGGTTAGGTAAGAAATTGAGGCAGCGAATGGCCTCTTTACCAGTAAAAATAAAAATCAGCATAGGAGAGGAAGATTCTCAGGATTTCTGGCCAAAACAGAAACAGTTGCAATTTACATTTTGGTCTGGGATCTAGTTGGCCAATCAATGAGAGCCAGAGTGATTTGGTTTAAAGGCATGGTCCTTAATAAAAAAAGGTTTCAGCCACCAAAGTTCATATTCCTTTGCGGGGAGGAAGGGAGGAAAGGAGAAAGGAAGAAAGAGCTGTGTTGCTTAAATGGCCAGTTGCAGTTATGAAATAGCACCCATTTAATAAGATTGTTGAGAAGACCAAATGAGGTAGTGTTTGTAATGTGATTATCACAGGTCCTGACACAAAGTAGGTTCTTAATAAGATATTGTTGTCTCCCTGCAACCTCCCCACCACCTCTGCCATATATTTGCTATGTTTTCTGAGCAAGTAAATTAACCTCTCAGTGATGCTAAAAATGCTTTACGACTCTAAGTTGTAGAGTTGATTCTGAAAATAACTATACTTTATATCAATCTAATTTTCAAAGACCAGTTACCAGAATTGAAGATGTGATTCAATTGTCACCATATATCTAACTTAATAGTTACATTAATATTCAATATAAAAATCCCAAATCTATTCTTTCCTTGGGATCAGAGTAGTAAACAGTTGGACAGATAGCACAGTGGATAGACTGCTAGAATTAGGATCAAGAAGGTCGGAGTTCTGAATGACTCAGAGCAAGCCACTTAATCTTTTAGCCTCAGTATACTTACCATAGCTCATATCTTACAGGATTGTTGTGATGACCAAATGAGAGTTTTGCAAAGTACTTTACAAACTTAAAGATTTATTTAAATGTTAGCTATTACTATTATATAAATCTACTAAGCAATACCCCTTCCCCCCAATAAGTGGCCATCTCACTATTTCTTAAAGACTTTTAATAAGGGGGAACAGATTATTTTCAGAGACAACTCAACCTACTTTGGAATATGTCCAATTTGGAGAGATTTTTTTTCCTTATCTCAAGCCTAAATCTGTCATCTATTCTTTTTTTTAATAATTGCTTCCCAGATGATGGTCCATTTGGAGTCATTGAAATGATAATTTCCAAAAATTAGCCTAGCCAGTTTTCCTACTATTCATCTCTGGTCCTACCTCACTGGTCACCTGAAGTATCTTTCCAAGATGTATCTACTGAGGGACACATTTTTGCTGCTAGAATCTTTATATCTAATGTTTAATGAGAAGACAGCAATTATTCTTTCCTCTGCCTAGAAAAGAAAAATTAACCAGAAAATTGAAAATAATAATTTAAAAAATAAAATGTGACATAAACACAATTCAATCTTTTTTTCTTTTAAGAAACATTCAAGAGTACATGTTAAAGAAAGCATATACTCATTTTGCCCTGGATGGTTTTTATCTTATATCTCACCTTTTGTTGCTTCTCAAAACCTTCTCTTTGAATGACCATTTGAAATCATTGCTGTATTTTAAAGCACTGGGAACAAATCAGCTACATAGTAAATTGTCCTCTTGCTTCTGGACACAGACTGATGAGCATCATTTCAGGTCTAGCATTCTTTCTTACATCGAGAGTGAAAGATAACCTCCTAAAAGCAATGATAAGAATCTGACTGAAAAGAAAAAAAACAGAACAATTTTGCCTGTAATGAGAGTTCTGGAGTTGGAGTCAAAAGCAAAGGTTTCCTTTAGATCTGTTTGCTTCTTTGGCATTTTTCACTCTTGCTGAAATATGCTTTAAAAAATCATTGAATTGCAATTACTGTTTGCCTCACATTTTCAAAAAAATATGATTTTTGACTCAATAAAACCTGAGAGAGCCAAGTCAGGGTATTCATTGACTTCTTAAAACTATGTTATTTAAATGTAAATTTAATTCAGATGTTTGATTTTGAATATAATTCAGCAACATTACATGCTGTTAGCTATTTGATACCCAGCAAGAATAAAACTGCCTTCATTCAAACACTTTCCCCCAGCCCCCTTAGGAGGAGTTTGCTATTTGCTAGAGGTTCATAAATGTGAATACCAAGAGGTTTGGGTTCAATTCAGAACACTCACACCCTGCATTTTTGAATAGGATCTGGATTTGGGAAAACATGTTTTCTCATTCCAAATGATTACAGTCAGAGAGGAATACCATCTGGAGAATTTAGTGCTAACAATGTGCCTTTTACTTTCCATTGTTTTTGAAAGAAAAGCTTGCACTTTGCAAAATTCACACAATCAGATTATGAAACAGATCTTTGTATTCTAAATGAAATCTGTGTGATGTACCCCATTTTTCCTAGGATTTCCTATGCTGGAACCTTAGGGGAGGTAATCAAATAAAGGAGGCATTCCTCATATTCAGTCTGGTGATTTGAAATTCTGACTCACTTATTTCAAGGCAGAAACTTGATGTGGGTAGGGAGGGAGTTCTCAAATCAGCAGTCATAGGATCATCACTAGAGCTGGAAGGGACCTTCGAGACCCATCAAATTCTCACTTTGTACAGTTTAAGGAATTAAGGTGTGAAAGGTTGAGATCTTTCAAAGCCCATGCAAACAGTTAGCAAGAGAGTCAACTTTTGAACCCAGATTCTGACCTTAAAACCAATACAGTTTCCCAGTTCATGCTACCTTTGCTAAGGAAGTTTTGTTAAGCTTTTTTCTCACTGTTAGTCTTTTCTTTGTCTTATTAAGGAGATGGGCAAATTCATATCCCAATGCAACCCAATTTGTAATCATATATTAGCTCAGGGTTGGGCTATGAAAAGATGCCTCTCTCTTCCAAAGTTTTTTTAGAGAACAAATTGAGCATTACCCTGTTCCTGAGAGATAGCTGAGTACTTGTTCCTATGTAACATTCTTTTAGCTATTTTGATGGCTTCTTGAAAAAGAAATTCTGCTGATGTCTTCAAAGTAGGCTTTTGATGTTACCAAAGGGAATATATTTTCTTAACTGTTGAACAGCCTCCATAGATTGCATAAAATCTCCAGGGTTTTGGAGTGTTTTTCCTATTTGCTATTTTGTCCTCTTCTGTTGAGGCAAGGGGGGAATAAGGGAATGGTGTGCTAGGAATATCTTTTGAGTATTATAAGATAGCATTCAAACAAACTAAAAAACTGTATGTTTATGAGTAGGAGTATCATGGGAGTATGAGCACAGCCATGGGACTGTGTTTCCTACATCTGTGAAGGTTTGATGACACAGGGACACAAATAACAAGTATGCAATTGCAAAAGAAGGGGTTGACATTAAAGTGAGTGGAGAGATCTCCCATTAGGAGATATTGTGAATTGGTTTTGTGGTCACTATGAGATCCTGGCTATTTATGTCCCCTCAGGAAAACAACACCAATCCCTGCCTTTCACCCGGAGCCACTATTGAAGGAACATAAATGCAAATTAATTGAAAGCTGCAGAATTGAGGAGTAGAAGTTCAGTCACCCTGATGATGGATAAGAAACATAGCTAGGATACCTTACAGAGTCCGAACACATGCCTTTCCAAAGAGAAGAACTGTTCTTTTATCTTGAGATCTGGATTCACTTAAACTGATTAGATCCTTGTAAAAGCAAGCACCCTGACTCATTCAGGATGGCCTGCTATCACAGGTTCTTTGATCTGTTTTTCTAAAAAGAAGGGCAACTCTTGAGGAATCAGCAATCACTTTAATCCAGCACCTATATCATTCACTTAGTTCAGGGGAAAAAGTCAGCACCTTGAACTTCAGAGAAAATACCAAGAAATAATAATCAACAGACAGGACTTCCAACTGTCTGACTATAAGTAATATATATGTCACAGATCAACACTGATCCAATTGTCTGACCAGATATACATAGTTACTAGACAGAGAAGCACCAACATTTGGGTTTGCAAAGGGGAGGAGGAGCTCATTAGCTGCCCAGAGTCTAGTCTGGCCAAACAAACACTTCCAATGAGTAAGTCCTGAAGTAAAACCTCACCTCTGAATATTTATACATTTTTCAGAGCCAGAGGGCATCACAACCCTAGAGAAACAGTACCTCATTAACAAAAGGTGTGGGCCTTCCTACAAATCTCCCCTAATCAAACTCCTTTTAATGGGCAGGCCCATTAATGGGCTAGGAAGGTCTTTGATCTCATTAGCATTACAATCCTGACCCTTTGAGAAATTTTGCCAAGCTCTGGGACAGAGGCGCACTAGCTCCTTATGGGATATGCTGTGAAGACTGAATGTCAGTGTTTTGTCTTGCTCATTGCAAGAGGGGTGGTTGCTTGGTCTGCGGGAAATTCTTAGGAATATAAGATCATTGATCTGGTGCTATAGCATGTCAAAGGTCATCTACCTCAACCCCATCAGCACCATTTTACATGTAAGGAAACTGAGGCTCAGAAAAATCCAAATTAATTATCCCACAACATTTAAGTAGAGTAGAAATTTGAATCTAGGTCCTTTAAATCCTGGAAGAAGAAATGGCAAACAACTTCAGTATCTTTACTACAGCCCAAATGGGGCCATGAAGAGTTGAACATAATTGAAACGACTGAACAAAAATAAGAACAGCAACAACAGCTTCTGACTCTGATGAAGGCTAGAAGGGGGAGACCCTCACAAAGACCAGATTACCAGGGCAGGTCACCTGGAATGAATTCACAGACTCAAGCACCGTTGAGGCCAAGGTAAAGATTTATTATGCTTTTCAGTGGGCAAAAGTTCTTAGGGAACCAGCAACCTTAGAGGGACACAGGTAAAATTTATATAGGGTATTCTATAGGAAACATGTGCCAAATATGCTAACTAGGTGTTTTAGGGTGGGACTAGGGAGTGGTTAAGGAGTGGTTGGTTCTTAAAGGAACATGCACAGGTATTTTACCCAGAGTTCATCAGGAAATAGCCCAAGAGGGGACTACCTGGAGGTGTGGTAGTAGGCCTGAAATGGCACTAAGTCAACCAATGATCAGGGCTGACTGAGAAATACTCAGGTTGCTCCCATCAATGTCTTATTAGACAAGATAATTATAAGGGAATATACGTATTTCTAAGTCTAAGACACATATGATTGGTCAGTGAATAATGAAACCCAGTGCATAGCCAGTTCAGCCAGTACACAGCTGGTTCAGACTAATAAGAGTTCTATAGGTGCTGGTGGCTGCTGTATCAGAAAGGGAGATAATGGTTGTTACTGGGGCAGGTTGTATCCTTGGGCTGGGGAGAAACTGCTTGGGATAGTGTTTTGAAGCTAGGGAAAAATGTGATTTTTAAAGAGAAATGTGATTTTAGAATTGGGGTCCAAGCACATGCACCGAAGCTCCCCATCAATGCCAGAACCAATGATCTTTCCATTCAGCCATGGCATTTCATCACAGCTGCAAAGGGATGTTTGAGCTTTTGTATTTGATTTTTTTATTCATTTATAATATTATAGTTGAAGGTCGACACATCCATTTCCCTTTATAAAGGAATTGAATTGAGAGACAACAATGATAAGGGGAAGTTTTGGGTTTTTTTTTAGTTTTTTTCTAAGTAGGTAAGGGCCTTATAATATAAAAGCCCCTAAAATAGGAGAGAGAAATTTGGCCACCATCTATCAGGGAAAGAGCCGAAGGAAAAGTCATACCAGCTGCCACAGAACCTGAGAGAGGTCTTGGGAACTAGATAGATACCTATGCTCACCCTCTGGTTTGGAGTACCCATTTACTGATCCTTGCTCTTGAACATAATTTGCCTATTACACAATTCTCATTGCAGTCATATATTGGTACTTTATTCGACCATATTTTAAAGAATTATTTTTTCTCTGTTTTGTTTTTCTCACTGGTATTTTTCTTTGTTTAGAGCATCTGTATTTCCTTAACCCTTTAAGTGAATACTAATGTTCTAATTCTATATGAAATCTATGTAGTTTTGTTATTTCTTTATATGGTTTTATGCACAAATACTGAGGAACATGTTCTGCGATGTTGCATGCATCATGATTATTACTTCAGATATAATAAATAACTAAATAGTACAAATGTACTGAATGTTTATGGATCCCTATCCAGGACTTTTTATATTGAGATCCTTGTGGCTCTTGCTTTTGAATGAAATAAGACATTATTTACTATATACTTGGTAACATATATATGAATATGAGACACTCTTGTTAAAGACTCCCATGACGTAAAAAGACCAAGTTAAAAAGGTAGGAGGGGATGATCGCAAGACTGATTATATACATACATATATGTACACAAAGACAACTCTTCATTCTGGCATTACAAATAGTCCATTTAATTGAATATATGCTACTCTTAGCTCAAGTCATTTAAGATTTACCCACCTCCTTGCCAACAGAATTAACTCCCTCTCCTGATAATTCCTTCCTGGGAACTGTCTTCTGTTTGCTGAGTGTTCTGCCCATTTCATCAAGGGCCCCATCCATGTTTTTTTGTTCCAGCTTAAATTTAGTCTTTTCCAGATACTCACCTACAGTCTTGCCCCTTCCCCCTCATTTTACCTGTTTTTTCCCAGGTCCACTTGCTCTATTGTCTTTTTCTATTTGAATATGAGCTCCTTGAAGGCAGGGACTGACTTATTTGTTTATATTTTTATCTCCCGCATTTATCACAGTGCCTAGAATGGCATAAGTATTAAATAATTCCTCTACAAACATATTTTCTACTCCATCTCACCTTCTATATATTGAAATGAAGGAATACAAGAAGTCAAGAAAGACAAACAGCCTTGAAAATTTCTGTGAACTCCAAGTGCGGAAGCTTATTCATTAGCAATAAAATAGACTATCTACAAAATAATAGTCATTATTAACTTAACTATAAATTTTTTTGGTTTAATTTATTTTATTGAATTAAGTGGGTTTAAAAATGAAACAAAAATGTAGTGAGAGTTTAAAAAATATTAACTCAACTGATGTTTAATTCAATAGTCAGACACAGTTGTCATTGCTGTTGTTGTCAAATGCTATACAGATGAATGGCCAATATATAGTAGCTTATATATATATGATGGACAGCCATGCTGGGCCCCAGTAGAATAGAGGGAAGATAGAAAGACAGATTGACCTTGGGAAATCACAATTTTTTTATGCCCCTACACTTCTCCCTGAAACAAAGACCCCCCCCATACACACAAATATTCATCTGGTTTTGTTTGGATTTTGATATGGCTTTCAGTCACAGAATACTAGAATTTTTGAAGAAATAAGATTTATTTTTATTCAAAGGACAATGGAAAGGTTCAAGGAGATCATGCAAAGGCTCAAATCTATTACAAACCATGAATTAAGAAGGAGAAGTTGTGTAAAAGAGATCATCAATGAAATGTATAATTAGAGAAAAAAACACTCATTTTACCTAGTGATGGCTAACCAATAGGAAAAGCTGTCATACTCAACTGATTTTCCCATAATTTCTGCAGTAAGCAAGGAAAAACCTATCATTTTAGGTTCATCTTCTGATTAATGGACAAGAATCACACAGGATGGATAGGCATGAATGAGTTGCAGTTTCATCATTGGAAAGAATATCTACATTGATAAATTTATGGATCTATTTAATTATTTTAATGCTTGAGAAGTATCATTGACTTTTAAATCTTGAATTAAATGTATTAATACTTAAACAAAGGCTATCCATCACATTATAAGTTGTTCATTTTCTGATTGAAGATTGTGTCCATTATTGTCCTATTAATGTTACTAAAAGTGAGGAACATCATGAAAGCAAGGATGACAATGAGAATAATCCAGAAAAAAATGCTAAATTTATGAACCTTCATGGGTTTAAGGTAAAACTATAACTAGGAAAGGGCAGCTGAGACTTCTTCTGAGGTAATGACTAAGGAGGTACCCTTTTTACCCCAGGAGAGAAGAGAGATATTTCCATTTTATTCTGGAAACTAGAACAATCCTAACAGTCTTTCATCTCTCTATGTCCCCACAGATATTAAGCCAGTATGACGCTGAGACAAGGAGACAATGAAAAAATATCATTTCTAGTAGAGTTTGGGGGACTCCTCTATATGTAAGTGTATCCATATTCCATGTCAACCATTTCCTTTTTATTTGTATTTATGATTACATCTCATTTACTCCAACAAACTTTCAGGAGTAGTTACAATTTCCAAGTTAAAGAATTGTTTTTTTTTTATTTTATTTTCATTTACTCTACTTGTGGATGAATATAATTGAATCAGCAGCACGTCTATAAATCATACTCCACAAGGGATTCTTTCTAAGTTTTGCTAAATATAGCTCTCCCCATCGATAATTTATAGATTTTAATAAATGTAAATCAGAATGACATTTTCTTCCCTGAGCATCATGTACATTTTCTGATCTTTTACCTTAGTCATCTTGCCTCATATATTTTGGAATCCATCTTACATTTCTGTCTATAACCTCTGTCCTTAGATTATTGTGTTTTCTTTTTTATATTGCAAGATATGATAAATGTTACCAATAGAAATATCTATGACCTACTCTCCATCCATGAAAAATATCAGTAAAAATATGTCATTAAGCTTTATTTAAATTAAAGATTCTAAAGACGTGGTTCATAGATGTCTGGACTGATTCTCAGGCTTATACTAGAGCTGATTCTATTCTTATAGATATGTAAATATTTACAAAGAATTTCCCTTATAATATCCTAAGATATTATAATATATGTTATATATAATACATAATATCCTATTGCCAACAATGCAAATGTCATTGTCTTCATTTTATATGTAAGGAAATACATCTTAAAATGTAATTAAAATCATTTTATAGGTAAGGAAATGCATCTTAAAATGTAATTAAAATCTTAATATTCTCTTTATCATGCAGCTAGGACATGTAAGCACAAGGATTTGAACCCATATGTTAAATTATTTTAACACTTCTAATCAAAGTTTCTTAAAGGCTGAAAGTCAAGACATGTGTACACAAGTATTTGTGCCAGATACTGAAAATAAAAGAGATAAAACTAAAATGTTTCTTGTCTTTCAGAAGTTTACATTATATCAGTATCACATATAAATATAATAAAAGTGTAAACAAGGATATATAATATTTTAATGGGATACTAACAACTGGAAGGATCAGAAGAAAAGATCTCATGTAGGGGATGGTCTTTGAACTAAGCTTTGAAGGGAACTGGAGATGTCAAGTTGAAGAGGTGAGTAAGGAAAGCATTATATACATGGAGATTATCCTTATAAAGGTAGAGATGTGAGAGATGAAATGCTGTGTGCAAGGAACAACAAGTAGGTTTGCTTCACTAGATCATAAAAAAATATGGAAAAATAATGTCTGGAAATATAGCTAGTACCATATTGGAAAGGATCATAATTGCCAAGCAGCTGGAGGCTAATGGGAAGCCCTTGGAGCTTTTGGAAGAGGTAAGAACTACAGTCAGATATGTGCTTCAAGGGCTTCAGTTTAAAGGCTATTTGGAGAATGAAGAGAAAAGAGAAGAGATTTAGGGAAGACCAGTTATAAAACTATTATAGCTCCTCTAAGCAAGAGATAATGAGGGCCTTATCTGTTGATAGAAGAAGAAATGTCCACAAAAGATTATGAAGGTAGAATTAATAATAATAATAATACATGCAGTTGGTTGAATATGGGCCCTTGGTGCCTAGTGAGTGCTATAAAATGTTAAATATAAAAATTATTATTTTTAAGGGTTAAGGTGGGGCGGGTAGATTATTTTCTAAGCCTCCTAGTCCTTTATGTTATATAGATTAGCACAAAAGGGTATATCACAGTCTCTTCTACTATAATATGTGTGTGTGTATAATTTAGTACTATTTCCCTTATTTCTTTACAGTGCCCATCAGTCACATTTTGCAGATTCACAAGCCATGTATTTGCAGCTTCTCACAATACAGACCTTCTATTATTTTTCCTCAATATTTTTAAATTCCTGTCTTTTTTCTCTCCAACATTTTTTTTTTGAGATGATCTTTCTCCTTTACCTAAGCTAGAAATGTAGCAACTGCTCACTCATCCCCATCACTGATAGACACAGGAGCTTTGCTGTTTCTGATCTAGGCCAGTTGTCCCTTTCCTGGGCAGCCTGTTAGTCTTGGCTCCCCAGTTCTTATCATGATGGTGCTAGACTTAGTACAGAACCTTGATTGGCTTACCCCAGTGCAGTTCAGAACTATTCAACTCAAGTGGTCTCCAGCCTCCCTGGTAGTAAGGAATACAGGTGTGCATCACCAAGTCTAGGTAAATTTCACATCTTTTACAAATATAAGAAACAAGTAACTTTCAGCATAGTATTTATATACAGTACCCTTGGTGTCAGACACCAGTGACACACCTTTAATTTCTCTAGACCTCACCTAGAAACCTGGTGAAATCACTCTATTGAAAATCTTCAGTTCATTTGCATCAACTCACTCTCATAGAAAGGTACTGAAGAAAATGTTCAGTAAGGGAAAATAAAGCATTAAATACAAATTGACAGTAGGGTGATCGATAAGATGGAGAAGTCATTGTCTTCAGCATGAAATTCACATAGCAACATCAAAACATGTATCAAACAGTGTTCTTAAAGCTACATAAACAAAAATATAACTTCCCTATTCAAAGGAAATCATTCTGTATTAACAACAAAGAGCTTAAGTACAGAAAGCCCTCAGATTCTGCTATTCTCAGTCTATACTTCTCTCTTTGTGGTGGTCAAGAATTGGAAATTAAGGAGATGCCCACTAATTGGGGAATGTCTGGACAAGTTGTGATATAAGATTTTATGGAATACTAAAGTGCTATAAGAAAGGATGAGCTTGATGATCTTAGAAAAAACATGAATTAATGAAGAGTGAATTGAGCAGAACAAAGAGAACATTTTACACAGTGATAGCAATATTGTTCAAAGCACAACTTTGAGTGACCAGGTCATTTTGATTATTATTAATAGCCCAATTAATTACAATGGGCATATGAAGGAAGATACTCTCTTTATCCAGAGGAAGAACTGATATATAGAAGTATGCATAGAATGATTTCACATATGTATGTGTGCATACACACATATTTGTGTCCAATGGTAGCCAGTTGGAGGGGAAGAAAAAAAGAAAGAAATTTAAATGATAACTTTATTACATATTTAAAAAGAATAGCAAGTTCTACATAATAGATTTGTAGTTTCATCTGCAATCATCTTTTTTATTATACTGTGTTATGGAAATGCTTGTTTTATTCTATGAGCTAAAAATAAATAATTTTAAAAATCAATGCAAAAAAACTTAGCAAGCTCACGATTTAAATTCTAGATATGGAACCATTTACATAGCAGGAAACCTGAATTAGATTTCTAGTGCTGTTATTTACTACCTCTGTTACCCTGAACAAGTCATTTAATTTCTGTGGGTCTTGTTTTCCTGAAATGTAAAATAGAAGGATAAGAATAGAAGACTTGTAAAATAAACTCAATTTCCTATAATTCTATGCAAATGAACTTAAATAGCACAGGATTATTCCACATGTAGATCAGAGATGACATTGGTTTATGATATGTGAATAGCAAAGGAGAAAGTTATGTACCCTTTAATACCTGGATTACAAAACTAGGTTAATAACCTATGAAAAAGTATGGATTTTTTTTGCAAACTAAGACTGTCAGTGAATTCTATGAAAGGAAACAGTAGACTGTTGAACTTACATGAAAACTAAAGAAAGAAAAAATTAAAAATTATCAAGAAAAGACTTAAGCAATAAAATTCATGTTTCTAGTCTACAATTAATTCTTTCATTTCCCTATTATATATATGTATGTATAGTTAAAAGAAAGAAAAAACAAGGGTTTATTAAAAGATCTAAGGGGATAAAGCTTTACTTAAAGACTAAATAATTTACATAGATCATGGGAAGAAAGGAGAATTAAATACGTTTACTGTGGATTAAAATTTACTAGCCTATCATAACTTTTTCAGTATTATTGTTTATGTGTTAGGGACACAAAATGGCAATTTGCTTGAGAGACAAAAGTAATATTTGAAACATTGCAATTGGATGTGTACTTTTACCCAATCTAGTTTTGAACAGGGAGTAGTTAGTAATTCATGCAGTCCTAAATAATGATGGGTTCCTGGAAGAAAGAAGACAACAGTAGTAGAAGTGTGGGTATAGGATCATGGATAATGTTAGGCAGGGCTCAGGCCAGAATTATCCATAATAACTAAATTAGATTTATACAGGAATGCAAGGTTGTTTCAACATTAGGGAAACCATATAATTAATCATACAAAACCAATAAAAATCTCATGAAAATATAATTGAGATAAAAACTTATTTAACAAAATATATTCATATAGCCTAGAAATCCTAATAAGTTCTTGGCATAGATGGGCTCATTAATTTTGAAGAAATTATAAATTTTCAATTAAACAATATTAGAGACATTCCTAATAAGTATTAGGGTAAACCACTACTGTCCTCCATATTTTTGGAAATGCTAGTCATTTTACTGAACTTGCTAAAAATCATAACAATTCATATGGGGTATGGGAAGATGGTCTAAATCTCAAAAGAAAAAAATAGTAAGAAATAGAGAATGAAGAGAACTTCTAGACCTAAAGGTCATTTGTAAAGAAATAATCATGAAAATTATAGCGTTTGTCCCTTATTTAAAAAAAAAATTCAGTGAAAAGATAAACAACATTTGGAAATATTTGAATTAACCTATTACTTGATAAACCCAAGAATAAAAAACTATTTGTGGAAGGATACCTTATTTAAGAATTGCTAAGGAAACTGGAAAATAAATTATCAGAAAATAAGTGTGGAACAGTATCTCATACCAAATACCACAATAAGTTCTAAACAGAAGCTCAATCTAAATATACAAACCATTACATTAAAAAAAATTGGAAGATGAAAGAACATGCTTTCACAGCTATGGCTAAGGAAAAAAATCAATACCAAACAAGGGTCCATGCAAACAATAATCATAGCAGCACTATTTTTGATAGCTAAAAAAAAAGAAACATAAATAATGCTAAAAAATAAAACATAAAAATTTCCTACTCATTAGAAAATGACTGAACAAGTTATGGCATGTGAATGTGATGGAATATCATTATAACATATGAAATAAAAGTATGGGTAATTTAGAAAAACATGAGAAGAGTTATGAAGAGATATAGAGTGAGATAAGTTGAAAAAGTACATCAATGTAAGTGAAAAGGATGGCAAAATCAGGGATATGCTAGTAAATGTTTGACAACTGGTTAGGTTGCATGCATGACAAATTTACAAGTATAATTTGCATAATTAACATTTTCTCCATCACTTTCTTAAGTCTGGACAATTAACAAAAGAGTAAGTCAAGACAAAGTTTGTAGCTATTGTGGATTTCTGAGGTTTGTATGCTCACATTGAACATTTAACCATTTTGAGAGACTAAAGCTGACTTCAACATGCCTCTGAAAATGAAGTCAAGTACTCTATAATGATAATAACCATGCTTGAGACTGGAGAAAAAATGAGGAATTTAACCTTATTTTCCATGGAGAAATGGGGAATTATTAGTGTACAACACTGTGTTCACTCTAAGACGTAGTATTTTGATTAATTTTATTGAACTCTCTTAGCTCGAAGAGAAGGTTTATTATGTGCAGTAGAGCACGTGAGATGAGGCATATATCCAGAAATGGGTGTTATTTACCTATTTTCCCTTTCACAGAAGCTCCTAGAACTCTATACTCATTACTTTCAATTCTCCTTTTTCTCATTTATCATCCCATTTCAATTTGGCTTAGACTGAAACCCATCTCTCAACTATCAGTGAACTCTCAATGATTTGGTACCAAATCCAGCAAAAACACCTTCAAGTATTTATTGGTTTGTTTTTCGTTTAATTGCTTGGTAGACACATTATTTGACATCATATTCTGAGGTCCCACAATGAGCTCTACACAGAGTTACAGTCTTTTGGGGATATTTCAGTTCAAATTAAAGCTGACCATAAACTATTCTGACCAAGCCTGGAATAGCTTCTCTATTTAAATTGAGCATACTGCCTCCTGTTATCTGCTTTAGCAGAGAAAATATAACGTATAGCTAGATCTGTACATGATAGATAAGATCCTAACAGTAGAGAAGACAGTACCACTGTCATCTCTCTTCTCCTGGAAATTCTGCTTCTATTAATTGACTATAAAATTATTTGAGGCACATGGAAAGATGGATAGAGTACTGAACTGTGTCCTAAGCTGTACCTCTGTCATATAAAAGCTATGTGACCTCATTCAATTTGTTTAATATCCTAATGCCTCAGGAAATGCTCTAAAGCATTATAAGTTACAAGTGACTTGACAATTTGCATCAGCAAAATGAAATTTTATATTGGGAATTTCCTACATCAGTGAAATCACAGGTCCAATACTGTAATGTTGTGCTTTTAAATCATGTCATCCTAAAAATGAACTGAAATACTTGGGTCCTTTTCCCGTAAACATCAATCAAGTGATATTTTCTCCATTCTTTGCTTTTAATCTAACTTCAGCATTTTACATTTAACCATAAAATGTCACTTCCTCCACAACATGATCCCTGGTCTCCCGCAATCAGTATCCACATTCTACCTCTCATATCATATGACACTGTGTCTTATATCCTCAACCTGTTAAGCAATGTTGGTTATTACAGTTATTGTTGCTCCTGCCTCAACTCTCTATTAGATTAAAAGGATATCAGAAACTATGTGATAGAATAATTTGAGATAACCCTCAGTCTTTAGCACAATGCTTGAAACACAGAAAGCATTTAAGTGTTTGTCAAATGAATGAATGAGCCCTCGTAGAATTTAGATTATTATCTTGGTTCTGTCATCTATTGTAAAGCTCTTCATTTCCACTTTATGCCATCAATATTTATTATAAGTATGCCATCTACATCTTCATCTAAGTCACTTATAATAACTTTGAATTAAAAAAAAGAATAAGAGGTTTCAAACCTCTTTGAACCCATTTCTTCATCTGTTATATGTGATTAATAATTCTTGTCCTGTCTTCTACATAAGACTATTGTGAGGATCCAATGAAATGATGATGATGAAAGATCATAACACTCATGAACATGATTTCCTGTTTCAAAATATCATAAAACATAGCTGTATTATTCATATAATTTAGTGAGAATCAGTGACTAGAGTTGAGAATCATTTAGATTCTTTTGGTTCATGACACGGACCTTCAGGCCAAAAAATTTGAAAACTATTGGCCAAGAAGATATCATTTTGAATCATTCCATGATGCTCCAGTTATAGCTGAGCAACTTTTGCTGTGCTACCAAAGCACAACTGTGTAGGCGGGGATTCATTGCTAAGATTCTTCCTTTAAATAAAACGAACACAGTTGCATGCTGTCCATGTTGCTGAAATTCTCAAAATCCTAAAAGCAACACAGCAAGAGAATTACATAATTTTAGAAGTTGTTCTGTATGATTAGCATTGCGATTGTTCTCATTTCAGTAGCAGCTGACAACACCTTGCTGTTTACAACTGAGAGTTGAAAACAAGTCTTGACATTTTGAACTCAATTAATAATTCACTATATCCCCTAACTACATGATAAATTAGGACACAGTTTGAAATACTGTTAAATATTTGCTAGTGTGTTGGAATTCATTTAATTTCAGATAGGTAGATGAAGACAGTATATTTTTTGTGACCTTGAGAAGCACAGAAGATTTGTTAACTAAAAGTTTTTGTCTTTCTCTGCACTCCTCGGACCAGAGTAAACCTTAGGTATTACTGTGAAATAATACTTTTCTTGAGCAACACACAGCTCCCTTCTTTGCGCTCTTCTTTTCTTTCTACATTTCATCTGTATTTAAGATACTAAGCACCAACTGGACAGAAAAAAAAACCAAAAACTTTCTATCGCAGAATAAAGTAACAATTCCTCATTAATTCACTACTTAATTTGTGTGCATTGCCACTTCAAATGAGAAAGTGTGTTGTTATTGGTTGTGTTGTGGTCAACTCTTCATGACCCTGTGGACCATGGCACCCCACTACTGTCCAGTTCTGGCAAAGACACTGCAGTGGTTTTCCATTTCTTTTTCCAGTGAGTTAAAGCAAACAGAAGTTGCCTTGTCCAGGATCATAGTTTTAAGTGTCTGAGGCTGGATTTGAAATCAGATCTTTCTGACTCCAGATCCAGCACTCTATCTACTGAACCACTTAACTGCCCCCAAAATGGGGAGTATACATAGAGGCAAACAGATAAGTTAAAAAGTTATTAACTGGCAATGATCCAAGTACAGAATACAAAGAGAACATGAAATTGCACTGAAAAAGAAAATCTACTTGTTTATTTCTGCCTCGTCATCCTATGTATTTAATTTTATGCATTTAAAGGCATTATTCTGAGATGTCCATAAGCTTCACCAGATTGCAAAAAGTGGCAATTACATAAAAAAGGCTAACAATCCCTGATTCAAAGCTAAAGTTCTTAACCATTCATGACCTAAAGGATTAAATCTGCTAGCACTGCCTCAGGGAAGCCCCATCCACCTGAATATCACTGTTCTCTCAGCAAGAAAAATATTTGCTAGCATTATGATTACCACTGTAGTCTATCATTGCCTGAAGATTGTTCTCTAAAACAGAATCAAACATTGTAATGTCTTTCTTTACTTCATTAAACTTTGTCACCCTCCTAAGTAGAAGTAGTAGCTGTTCTTTGATTTTCCTTTTCTTTCCCTAGTTTTTAAAAATCTCTTTTTATTTTCTTGAAAAATTGTCACAAGATCCTTTGTACAGTGTGTTTTAAAGTTTGTGATACCATTCTTACAGTACCATGTTAATCATTTGAATTAATTCACGTTTATCTACTCTCAATTCTAACTCTTATTCTTGTCCTTTTGAAATCTATGCTCTTCACTGATATCTTGCTATAGTGTCATCAGTTCTGTATAGTGTCCAAATTTTGATTATAATTAGAATTGTCTGTGAATGTATAACCTGAATTTTATTATTGAGATTACAAAAGGGTCACCAGACCTCAGAGACCACTTAGTCTAATTTATACCTGAACAATTGTCTCCTTCACAATATGTTCAAAAAATAGGCATTCAAATTCAAATATCAGTTTGAAGGACTTTACACTTTTGGAGAGAAGCAATCCATTTTTGTATGTGTTTCATATATAATAATAATTACATACACACATCTTGTTTCTCATTATAGAATGTAAATTGCTTAAAAGACAAAAATGTGCTTTTTTTTATCTTTTCATCCTCAGAGCTTAAACTGATGCCTGACATATAGCAGGTATTTAAAAATTGCTTATAGATTGTTTGATTAACCAAAGCAATCAATAAAACTTCTATTAAAATGTATCACTTAGCAGAACCAGGATGGCAAAATTGTAAAAGCTCTCAGGTAAGCCCTTCCAATATTCCCTTTCAAACAACTTTAAAATAATGCCTCAAATAAAATTCTGGAGAGGCAGAATCAACAAAGAACAGGAGTAAGATATTCTTCCATCCAAAAACAAAACATCATAAATAGCAAAAAAAACTTAGGAAGTCTGAAAATCTATGATACTGGACTGAAGAATGACCTGGATGCCACATGGCTATTGTGATCATCCTTTTTTGAAGATGACTATGATATCAGAGAAATGATGACATGACTTCCATTTGACTTTGTTTTGAGCGAGGAAGGGCTGTGCCTTACTTTGTCCTTCAGAGTCATCTGGATCCAGTGACCAGATATTCATCAGGATTATTGGAGATGACTCAGGATGCAATGGCAGACCCTGTACCTTTTAGACTAAGACCTTTTCCAGTACTCAGTTAGAGTGAGGTAATGCCCATTCAGTGAACAGGCTTCTTTTAGAAGTACTCAAGGGATGGTCTCTGCCCTGACCCTGTGTCAGCTGAGAAATAACAGCTATAATAACATGAACTCACATTTGTCTAGAATTTTTGAGGTTTATAAAGCTCTTCTATAAAGCTCATTCTATAAAGAATGAATGAGTGAAAGGATAAATGAATGACAAGAAAGACATTCAAGAAAAGTTAGGATAAATTTTTGATTTCATGATGACTCATTTATAATGCATTGATGACAGAGGTTATGAGTTTTCAAGGATATATAACTTTTACCCGTGGAAAAAAATGCTGTGAAAGACATCCACATTGTGAGTACCCCCTTGCTGCTAATCTCTGAGACAGAATAAATGATGAGCCAGTCTCATTCAGAAAGGTATTCCTGATATTCTTATGAGAAGCTAGAGAACATAGCAAAGGCTCAGGAGACCAAAAAATAGGATGAAAGAAGGAAAGCCAAGTTTGTGTAGAGAAGATAAAGGATCTGACATTATATAACCTAGGGAAGAGAAGACTGAGTTAATACTGAGCTAATAATATTCTCCATCTTCACCGGGCCAGACCTGGTGAAATACATACTTTGCAATGACTTCTAAAATACAAAGATCACTGAGCAAAATCTGCAGACATAGAAGAGACTTTTTTTTCTGTTTAGGCTTAAGCAAATCTGTTATTGGGGCAACTAGATGGTACAGTGAATAGAAAGCTGGGCCTGGAGTCAGGAAGATTCATCTTCCTGAGTTCAAATCTGATCTCAGACATTCACTAGCTGTGTGACTCTGGGCAAGTCACTTAACCCTGTTTGCCTCAGTTTCCTCCTCTGTAAAATGAGCTGGAGAAGGAAAATGACAAACTGCTCCAGTATCTTTGTCAAGAAAACTCCAAGATGGAGTCATGAAGAGTGAGAGTAAGACCCAAATAAAATAGCTCACCAGCAAAAATAAATCTGTTATTGCTTAGAGCCAAGGAGAAAGAAGAAAGGACCTCTAGTAGTCTTGATCTGTGAATTTCCTTGGGACATGATCTTTCACATTATCAGAATGGATAATGTTCTTTTCTCACCTGAACTTTCCTTACCAAGAGTAAATCATAAGTGCTCCGAGAGGAGTGATATAGCAGAGGCTGCCGAATGCATGGTACACTGATGTAGGTGTGTCTTCACTCCAGCGTAGGAGGTACAGAAAGTAAAGTGTCAGCATAGCTTTCTGAAACATCAGTGACAGAATAAGGTAGTGGTAACAGAAGCAGCAGCAGTTTCAGGAACTCCCAATTTCAAGACAATAGGGGGCATAAGAACTGGTCAGAATGAGACTGTAGAGGACTCCTGTGCTAGCTCTGGATACAGGGTATGAGGAAGTCTGGCAACTCAATTGCCTATATCCACTTCTGAGTCATAGTCAAAGACATAGAGGAAACCTTTTGGTCAAGAGGAAGTGGAACACTGAAGGACAGTATCACTTGCAATCCCAATGCATCTAGGACCTGAGAAGTGGTATTGATTTTAATCCCAAGGAATCAGGGCCCTTCCTGGTTAAGAACAAGAGTACATACCAAGAGAGTAGTGACCACACCACTTCTCAGATAATGCCATCTGAGAAACACCAAAACTTCCAAACCCCCAGAAAAGTTTTGAGAAAGCAAAAGGAAGTATCTGTAAGTTGAGATAGTGCCCCTTAAGCCTCCATGCTGGGAACAGAGCCAAACAGTAGCAAAAAGTTCCAAATCAAGAAAGAGGGTGGGAAAAATGGGTAAAAAAAAAAAAAAAAAGAACCTCACCTTAAAAGGATACTATTGTGACAGGGAAATTCAGGACACAAAGTCAAGGGAAGACAATGAAGTCAAAACAGCTATAAATAGAGTCCCCCCCAAAGAAAAATGTGGATTGGATATAAGCCTAGAAAAAATAACTGGAAGAGTTTTAAAAAATAACTTTGAAAAACAGAGTGGAAGGAAAATGAAAAAAGAAAATAAAATCAAAGGAAGAAAATTTTGAAAAGACTATTAATAGCTTGGTAAAAGAGGTACAAAAATACTGAAGATCAAACTTTAAAAAAAAAAACATAACTGGTCAAGTGGAGAAAGAGGTACAAAAGTTCACTGAAGAAACTTATTCTTTAAAAATTATAATTGGCCAAGTAGAAACTAATGACTCTATTAGATTTCAAGAAAATATAAAACAAATTCAAAAAAAGAGAAATGGAAGAAAATATGAACTATTTCATTGGAACAAATAACTAAACTGAAAAATAGATGAAGAGAGATAATTTAAGAATTATTGAATTACCTGAACATCATGAACAAAGAGCCTAAACATCATAAATCAAGAAATTATAAAGGAAAATTGCCTGAGTGTCCTTGACCCAGAAAGTAGAATAGAAATTGCAAAATTTCACCTATCACCACCTAAAGAAAAAAAAAAAACTCCTACAAATGTTATAGCCAAATTCCAGAGCTCTCAGATCAAAGAAGAAATATTTCAGTCAGGAAAAAACCATTCAAATACCATGGAGTCCCAGTCAGGATCACACAAGACTTAGCAGCTACCACATCAAAGGTACAGATGGTTTGGAATATGATATTTTGCAAGGTAAAAGAGCTGGGATTGCAACCAATAATAATGTAACTAGGAAAAAAATGGTTTAATCATACAGGGTTGGATATTTAATGAAATAGAGGACTTTTACAACACTTATGATGAAAAGACTAGATGTGAATAGAAAACATGACTTTCAAATACGACTCCAACATAAAAGAGAAATTATAAGAGACACGATTAAACTGTTTATGTCTATATATGGAAAGATTATAAATGCATCTTCTAAGAAATTTGATATTATTAGGGCAGAAAGATCTATTCTACACATAAAGAAGACAGGCAAGTGAATTGATTATTTTGGAATGATGTCCAAAAAATGAACATATGAGAAAGACAGATGCCAGAAGAGATGAGGGAAGGGAGAGGAAAAATGGGGGATATTATTTTACATAAAAGAGACTTGCAAGGAACACAATAGAAATCAAAATGGAGGTAGTGGTAGAGAGGATACTTGAACATCAAAAAGGGAGAAAACACACACACAACAAAATGAATACAATTCAATTGGTGATATTAATTTATCTTACCCAACACGATGGTAGAAGTAGAAGAGGATAAGGAAAAGGGGATGTAATAAAAGGGAAGAAAGAAGAAAGAAGGTGGTAGTCAGAAGTAAAACAGACTTGAAAGGAAAGAGTAAAGGGAAAATGAGGAAGAAGGGGGAAGAGAGAGAGAGAGAGAGAGAGAGAGAGAGAGAGAGAGAGAGAGAGAGAGAGAGAGAGAGAGAGAGAGAGAGAGAGAGAGAGAGAGAGAGAAAATATATAGTAATCATAACTAAATGTGACTAGGATGAAATCACAAGTGAAATGGAAGTAGATACTAGAACAGAGAAGAAAACACAATACAACAATATGTCGCTTAAAAGACATACTTGAAACAGACGCAGAGTTAAAATTAGGAGTTGGAGCAGACTTTATTATGCTTCAGCTGAAGTAAAAAGGCAGGGATAGCAATCATCATCTCAGACAAAGCAAAATTATACAGGAGTGAAAGGGATAAGCAAGAAAACTACATCTTGCTAAAAGGTACCATAAACAATGAAATAATATCATTACTAAATATAGATAGATGGATAGATAGATAGATAGATAGATAGATAGATAGATAGATAGATAGATAGATATCAAATGACATAACATTCAAATTCTTAAAGGAAATGTTAAATGAATTCCATGTGGAAAAGTCAGTAAAATTTAACTAGGGGGAACCTCAATATTCCCGCCTCAAGAATGATAAATTTAACTACAAAATTAATAAGAAATAAGTCAAGGAGGTAAATAGAATCTTAGAAAAGTTAGATACGATGGATAGATAGACCTCTGGAGAAAACTGAATGGGAATAGAAAGGAGTATAATTTTATTCTTGACTGTATATGCTACCTTCACAAAAATTGCCCATATACTAAAGCATAAGAACCTCACAAGCAATTACAGAAAACCAGAAATATTAAGTGCACCCTTTTCAGTCTGTAATGAAATAAAAATTACATTAAATAAAGGACTTTGAAAGTATAGTTTTAAAAATAATTGGAAAATAAGTAACCTAATATAAAATAATGATTTGGTCAAAGAATAAAACAGAAACAATCAATAATTTCATTAAAGAGAATGATGACATTTCAAAATTTGTGGGGTACAGTCAAACCAGTATTCAGGGAGAAAATTCATATCTCTAAATGCATATATCAATAAAAGAGAAGAAAATGATCATACCAATGAATTAGGTTTACATCTCAAAATCTTAAAAATAGAATAAATAAAAAATCTCAAATTATATTAAAAATAGAAATTCTGAAATTCAAATATTAATATAATTGAAAATAAAAAAATGGAGCTACTAAAATTTAGGAGCTGGTTTTATAAAAATCCCAATAAAATACATAAACAATTGGTTAGTTTGATTTAAAAAGGGAAGAAGAAAAGCAAATTACTGGTTTCAACAATGAAAAGGCTGAATGTACCAAACAGGAAGATGAAATTAAAGCAATTATTAGGAATTAATTTGCTGAGTAAAATTCTAGTAAAACTGACAGCCCAAGTAAAATGGTTGCATGTTTATAAAAAACTACAAATGCCCTAGATTAACAGAAGAGAAAATAGAATACTTAAATAAACCTATTTTAGGAAAAGACAGTGAGCAAGCCATCAACGAGCTCCTTGGGCAAAAACAAAACAAAAGCAAACAAAACACAAAACCCAACAGGTGAAATTTACCACACATTTAATGAGCAGTTAATCCTTAAACTACATAACCAGTTGAAAAAATAGATACACCTAATACATCCCTTTTATGACACAAATATGGTTTTATTACCTAATAAATGTAGGAAAGGACTTTGAAAAAATACAAAAGTCATTCCTATTAAAACAGTAGAAATCATAGAAAATAATAAAACAATAAGTGTTTATGTAAAATGAGGACTACACATTATGTGTGATGGGGATAAACTTAAAGCCTTCCCAATAAGATGAGAAATGAAGCATAGATGTCCATTATCACTTACTATTCAAATTTTTACTAGAAATGCTACGTGTAGCAATAAGAGGAGAAAAATCAGAGAAATTAATGTAAGCAATGAAACAAAACTGTAACTCTTAGCCAATGATATGTTATATTTAGGGAAACCTAAAAATCAACTAAAAACTAGTTGAAACAATTAAAACTTTAGGACAGTGGTAAGATTAAATATAAGCCCACACAAATTATCAGAATTTCTATATCTTACCAATGAAACCCAGCAAAGGGAAATTCTATTTAAAATACCTAAAGACAGTTTAAAATACTTGAGTGTATATCTACGAAAGCAAATCCAGGAATTATATGAATGCACTTATGAAACATTTTTTCTCACAAATAAAGAAAGATCTAAGCCAAAGACAGATTTGAGTCGATACAACAAGAAGGACAATTCTAGCTAAGTTAATTTACTTATTCCTTACTATTCCAAGCAAAGTACCAAATATTTATTTAGAAAGCTAAAAATATATTAACCAAATTCATCTGGAATAACAAAAGGTCAACAAAGGAATCAATAAAAAAAATTGTTAAGCCTGGTGGCCTAGCAGTTCTAGCTTTCAAACTATATTACAAAATGATAATCATCTCAACAATCTGTACTGGGTAAGAAAAAGAGTGGTGGATGGGCGGAACAGATTAGATACACAGTACACAGCAGTAAAAGGCCACAGTAACTGAGTGTTTGATAAGCCTTAAGGGCCAAAGTTTCGGAATAACAGTTCAACCTTTGACAAAAGTTGCTGGGATAAATAGAATTCATTTTGGCAGGAAATGGGTATAGACCAGCATCTCATACAGGTCAAAATGGATAAATGGTTCAGAAATTTTAGACAAAGAAATGATATAAGCAAATTAGGGGAGACTTGAAAAATGTACTTCTCAGTTTCATGGAAAAGGGAATAGTTTATGACCAAAGAAGAGAAAGAGGGGATTATACAAAGTAAAACAGATAATTTTGAATGCATGAAATTACAGAATTTTGCACAGATAACCCTAATCCAGCCAAAATGAGGAGAACAAGAAATTGGTGGGGAGGGGTTGTGGTGCAGCAAATTTCTCTGGTAAAGACCTCATTTTTCAAATACATAGGGAACTCAACCAAATTTAGAAAATATGAGAGCCATTCCCTAACTGATAAAGTGATAAATAGGCCAAAGTATATGAACAGGCAGTTTTCAGAAGAATTCCAAGCTAATGATAGTCATATGAAAAAATGCTCTAAATCACTACAGACTAGAGAAATGAAGCAACTCTACCTTCAGAGAGACAAAACTGATGTACTCTGGATACAGACTGAAGTGGATTTAAACATATATATGTATATATACATATATATGTATATATGTATGTATCTATGTATACATAGATATATATTATATATATATATATCTTGTATTTTATCTTGCAACATGCCTAGTATAGAAATGTTTTGTATACTCACATATGTATAACAAATAAAATTGCTCATCTTTTGAGGGAGAGAATTTGGAACTCAAAATTTTTGAAAATGATTATTATTTTTACATATTGTTGGAAAATATTTAATGAAGTAAACATAAATTTTAAAAAAATATTAAAAGAGTATCTGACCATGTTGATTTTCATATGTCAAAGGTGATATCAGATACAGACTAGCTTTTCTGTCCTTTTGGAATTTTAGGTGACATATTTCCCAAGCTTGCCATTGTTTTGCATCAACCTGGTCATTCCTTAGTGCCAGAATTCCATTTATTATGTCTTGCTGTCAGTGTTCCAGATTCTAGGAGCTCCTCTTTTAAAAAAATCAAACTTTTTAACAATTGTAAATTATGGAATCAGTCCTTGAGTTTTTAATTGTGCATTGTTATCAGTGAATAGGCTCTGAATGAGGACTTTAGCCCTTTTTAGTACAGTATACAAATGTTGATATTTATATGCCTGGTTAAAAGATTTTTAAAAATATTACTGGTTTTCTGCTTTGTTGCAAATAGCTTATATTGTCACAGAGAACGTTACAGAGAAAAGCCCACTGAGTTTGATATTAGATGTTGTGGATTTGAATTCTGGCTCTGCAGCTACTGACAATGAGATTTTGGGTAATGCAATTAAATTAGTTTAATAAGAATTTAAGCAGAGCTTACCATGTCCAAGATATTATATTACAGAATAAAAGACAGTATCACAAACAGTCCCTTTTAAAAGATTTTACATCATACTGGTAGTAAAGGAAGAGGGGAGAGATATAACACTCTAACAGTTAAGTAAGAATAAGAAAATTTGAAGAGGTAAGTATCACTGACAACTCCTGGGATATATAAAGGCTTAGGGTAGAGGATTTCTTATCTGAACTGAGTCTTGAAGCACTAAGAATTCTAAAAAGTAGAGAAAAGAATGGACTATATTACTTACGGGATTTTGGAAGGATCATCTTTGCAAATGTATGGTGTCAAGAGGTGTCATGACATGTTTATGAAACAGTAAATAGATGTTTTTGAATAAAGAGGAGAGTATCTGAAGGTAAGTAATATAAAATAAATCTGTAAAGTTAGGTTGGATCTAGTCCTTGAAAGGATTTTAATACCTGAGTGAGGAGTTTGTATTTCATTCTAGATACTAAATCTATTTGAGTAGGAGAGTAATGTATCAAATCCATGCTTTAGAAAGATTATTTATGAAGTTGTTTAGAACAAAATAATGAAACAGGAATTGGAATTTGAAAGATGAGAGGTAATGAAAGATTAAAATATGGTTGTTACTGGGTAAGCAGAGAAAAAAGGATGAATGTAAGATGCAGAGAAACTAGAATAAAAGTAAACTGGAAAATCATTTGACATAGAATCTAAGGAAAATGTCAGAGTTAATAAAGATTCTAAGATTATGAACATGAATGACTAGAAAAGTGGTGATCCAAAAAGAAATAGGGAAATTTTGAGAAGAGGAAGATAATAAGCACCATTTTTTAAACTTGGATAATGTTTGAGATATCTATAGTTAGAGACCCTCAGTTTAGTCATTTTATGCCTTTAAACTCTCCTACCAGTTCTAAATCC